>CM064966.1:8723303-8846174 GCA_032847665.1 Solanum chilense
TCAATAATTATTTATGACGAGAAGATTTCATGCCTAGTCAAATTTGTGCATCGCGAGAAGACTTGATACCTCGCAAAAATCATTTATCGCAGAAAATCATGCATCGCGGAAATCATGCATCGCGAGTCAATAATTATAGACGACGAGAAGATTTTATGCCTCGTCAAAATTTACACGTCGCGAGAAGATTTCATGCCTCGCCGAAAGTTGTGCATCGCGAGAAGATTTGATACCTCGCAAAAATCATTTATCGCAGAAAATCATGCATCGCGGAAATCATGCATCGCGAGTCAATAATTATGCACGACGAGAAGATTTCATGCCTCGTCAAAATTTATACATCGCGAGAAGATTTCATGCCTCGTCAAATTTATACATCGCGAGAAGACTTTATACCTCGCAGAAATCATGCATCGCAGAAAATCATGCATCGCGGAAATCATGCATCGCGAGTCAATAATAATGCACAACGAGAAGATTTCATGCCTCGTTAAAATTTATACATCGCGAGAAGATTTCATGCCTCGCCGAAAGATGTGCATTGCGAGAAGATTTCACACCTCGCAAGAATTTAGGTATCGCGGGAAGATATTCATGCCCCGCAAGAAGACATACACAGATAAAGAAAGACCGATCGAGTCGACGTCAAACATGGAGGAAAACAATGAAGTGCCGACATGGTAAAGAAGACATTGTCTCCCATACTAATTGCATTTTTAAGCTAACGAGTTTTATCTTAGTCTTTGTCGAGAGCATCCCAAAGGATGAATTCTCCAAAAAAAAAAAAAAACACAGGTGCGGACGACATAAAAAAGGATGCAGCACAGCGTGGAACTTTTTCTTAGCAGCGAACTGGGACACAGTCCAAAGAGGAATGTCAAACTCTTAGCACGCGAGCAGAGGAGCGACTTCCACCACAATCAAACCACACCCCTATCAAAAGGCATGTGGGTTTTTTCTTTAGTTTTGTAAGTTTCAGTCTCGCATCCAAAAATTTTGGTATATGTCGGAAGCAAGTTTCCAATCTGAGTGACAATGCGCCAAGAGCTTTGAAAATTATGTCAGTGTAAGCTCTTAATTATGGGTGTGAAGCGCGCCACATTCATGGCTAAGAGGTTACAAGCCTCCTTTTCATACTCGTTTAATTGGTCACTTGTCCGAAACCGAAGGTTATCTAGCATAATAGATTTCCTTTTCAACCGATCGAGTTGAACTACAAGCAGCCTGATTCCTGATGTATAAGGATATGTAGGCGGGTTCAATGTTGAAAACTCGGCTGTATTCCAACATTCCCTCTCCAATTTTATTCTCGAGCATTGTGATACCTTCATAATTCGGTATCGATGTGGCTTTTGATTTCTTTCAAAAATCGTGCATTAAATCAAACTTATCGAACTACAAGTGGCCTGAATTCTCATATAGCCTGAGATATGTAGGAAACCCGTTTCAAGGGTTCGGCCATAATTCCTAAACCCTTTGCCAAATCCTTTCCTTAAAAATGAATGGGTTGGTCAAAATTGGTTTGGTCAATTTTAAATTATTTCTCGAGCTTCTTAAATTTCCAAAACAATTAAAAAATAATTAGTTTTATAAATTTTACGATTATTTCTCAAAATATTTTAAATTTTAGTAAGTATTCTAATTTAGCTAATTTAGTTTAAATTATGGTTATATTTTGAATCACTATTTTACAATTTAAATAATTATATTACTAAATAAGAAGCTCGTTAATTAATTAATACAAATTCGTTTTATTTAAGGTTTAGCCAAATTTATCATCTTAACTATATTTGGCTATTTGTTAAATTGAACCCATTTTCCCTTTCAATTTTAAAGAACTGAATTTGGGCCTTCTCCCAATTTATCCCAGGCCCACTTTTGTCCTCAACCCAATTAATTCCCTTTCAAGCCCAACTCCCAGGCCCACACGTTTTTAGTAGCCCACCTCAAACTTTCAATCCAATACTTAACAGGCAGCCCATGTTTTAATTCCAGGTCCACCCCCTATTTCCAGCCCAATTTCCTTTTTCCCCTTTCCCTCCAACCTTACCCATTTCAAAATTCAAAATTCAAATTCAAAAATTCAAATTTTAAATAATATTTCCCCCTCTTTTGGCCATAATTTGGCTTATAAATCCCATCCTCTTCATTTTCAAAGGGGTTGGGGGGGAGGTTTTTTTTTTTAGAGAGAAAGAGAAAGAGGGAAAGGTTTTTTTGTTGGGAGAAAATAGAAAGAAAAAGATAGAAACTTTTTTACGTCTTGTTAAAAAAAAATTATTGAAAGTGTTTATTCATAGGAAGATTTTACAATAGTTTAAGCACACCTATATAGCTATTGAAGTTGAATTTAAAATAGAGAGTGTGCGGAGTTTTTTTTTATTTATTATTATTCGAATTTGAAGTTGTGTAGTGGAAGGTCATTTCCCCGCTCGCACTGTCCAGCTCGCTGCCCCGAAGAAGGTGAAATCCTTTATTTTTTCTTCTTCTCTTTAGATGTTTGTCATTCAACCTTGCTAATTTTTTTTATTTTTTTTTGTGTGTGGCATCGATTCTAGTCCACTTTGGATTCCATTCTCGCATTCCTCGCTGAGCCATGAAGGCTCAAAACATTCTCCTCGAGTCGTAGATTCCTCAAAACTGGCGTACAGGTTGCGAAACCAGCAGCTTCAGTGTTGAAAAATCGAATTTGCAGAAAATTGTATACCAGCTATATACACAGTGTATACACTAATATACGGGCCAAAAGATGTACAGGATGCCACATTTGAAATCTGGGTTGATAGCAGTGAAAATACACTGCTGAAAAGGGACTTTCAACTTTCGAGAGTTAAAAAATAGTCTGATATACAACTTATATACGCTGATATACATAGACGTTATACCATTAATATGTGTAAAAAATACGGATTGTGGATTAACGTACAGGGAGGTCAATTTTAAATAAAATACAGGACTAGGCAATGAATACGTACATAGGGTATAGCCCGTATACATTGGTATACATTTTTGGGCAGCGATATATAATTTTTAAATAGGTTAAAAAATGGTACAGGTACAAATACGCAGAAATAATATGGGAAATACAGGGGAAATAGCGGAAAATATGTATCCAAACAGGTGCAGGGCTCAAGAGGTTCAAAATGGGTCAAATATATACTGTATACAGTATGTTTACATTTGTGTATACCGTTCATGATCTTTTTTAGGAATGGGCCAGGCCCTTCAGCAATTTTCTAACAGGCCCAAGGGGCCAAAAAAAATTTTTTATGCAGGATTCTTTAATATGTTGAAAGGGCCCAAGTCCATATTTGAAATTAGCCTAGGACAGGTGGGCTTTTAGCACAATGGAATGAATTTGGGCATCAAGGCCCAAGTTTAAATTTTTCTTCTCCTCTTTATTTATTATTTGCTTGAATTAATTAATGTGTGGTAGGATTTTAATAATCTTCTAAAGGGTAGCCATTTTTCATTATTTTAAACTTTACTATTTATTTACTTATTTTATTTTATTTACTTTTATCACAAATTAGTTTTCCTTAAATTAAATCCCTTTAAATATCTCCCTTTAGGCATAAATAAATAAAAAATGGAATAAAAATAGGTTAAAAACAAATTCTCTCTTTACTCATTTAAATAAAAAAAAAAAGTCATTTAGTCAAATCGCCGGTCAACCGCAAGTTAGCGGACATTTCGAGTGCCTAACACCTTCTCGGAATGTACATTGAACTTCGAACCCTTTTCAATTGATTTTTAATCTGTTTTAAATCTTTTGAAATTTTTTCTTGATTTTATCAAAAATCAAGTGGCGACTCCGTAACTTGGAAAGTCGATTTTTCTTAAATAATAAGATTAATTGATTTTTTGAAACTTAGTCAAATTCTCGCCATTTTTAAACACAACAATAACGATAGTATTTTTTTAAAATAAAACACTCCTCATCTAGAAACTGTCGATTGATTACCAATATCTCTAACACTAGAGAGTTGGCTAACAAATGATTGATAAACTGCATCTCGAATGTACCTCCTATAAAGCTTTCAAGCTGAAATTTCACAAGGTGATTAAATGTAAGGTCTGTCAAAGTTTCGGGTTGAAAAGATTCTTTATCTTCATCAGTATCACTATCATCTTCATCAATAACCTAAGAAAGACAACAACTATCATATTATTGAAGATAAAAGAAGTACAGCAAATAATCACTAAATAAAATTAAAAAGTGTCAAAGCACTACAAACCTGCATTTCAAGATATTCGAAATATGGGAAGCTTCTTATTAAGCAAAGAATATAAGAAAGTTTATAAGATTCCACAAGCAAAATGTCAGGCACGCGCGCGCACACGCACACGCGCACGCACACACACACAAAAAAAAAAATTAAAAAATAAAAAATATTTTTGTTCTCATTTTTCACATATAGACTTTTAGATTATATAACTTGAAAGAGTTGGTTTTGGTTCTTGTGGAATCAAACTAAATGGAAGATGAATTAATATGAATATTTGGTAGGAAGATAATTAGTACAAAATACAAGTCAAAGATTGTATCTTGGTAGGTGAAAGTTAGGCAAACCATAAAATGGTTTGCTATCTTAACCTTGACAATTTTGACACATAGTGATGTCATGGATGACATCAATAGGATGAATTTATTCCTATAAATAGGTAGCTCTTAATTCATTTTCAAATCATCCTTTCACTTGCCTTCCCACCTTCTAAGGCATTGTGTTCTCTTTCTTGTAGTATTTCACTTATATTCTTTGTATAGTGAAATAAATATTGGTGCAGTTGTTCTTTGGTGGACGTAGTATCATTTTGATCCGAACCACGTTAAATATTGTTGTTCTTCCTTGTTCTTTAGTTTCACATTTCCGCTAACAATTGGTATCAGAGCCAAGGTTCTGTCTGAGTATGCTCTGTGGTTGCAGCACAGTCTGAACTTCCACATCAGAAAAGGATTACTTTGGTTTTCTGTAGTTCCAAATACATTATAGTAGAAAAGGAAGAACAAGTAAAAGAATGAGTTCCATGAAGTTTGAAATTGATAGATTTAGTGGGCGCAACAACTTCAATATCTGGAAAATCCAGATGATAGCGTTACTGCGGAGGGAAGGTTCAATCCATGCTATTGACGGAAAGTACCCCGATAAGATATCGGATTCCGACAAGGAAAAGATTGAAGGAGATGCATTGAGTGCAATCCAACTGTCCCTTGCACCTAACGTACTTTGTGAAGTGAGTACAAGTACCGAAGAGACGGCCAAAGAGTTATGGGAAAAGCTGGAAGGGCTTTACCAGGACCAGTCAGTGACAACAAGGATGTTGTTACAACGGCGTCTTCATACATTTAAGATGGATTCAGGTACTTTGTTGCAAGACCATCTAGATGCGTTCAATAAACTTGTGATGGACTTACAAACTGCTGGAATTAAAAAGGACGAGGAGACACTTGCATGTTCTTTACTATTTTCATTGACTTCAAAATATCGTGATATTGAGAATTCAATGATGTATAGCAAACAACCTATTAAACTTGAGCAAGTGCGGCAAGCACTAAACTCTTGTGATGTGCGGATGCATTTTGAAGGAGACAAAAGTGACGAAGCTAGTGGACTCTTTGTAAGAGGTCGTACTAGCCAAAAGGGAAGGAGCAAATCGAAGTACAGATCAAAGTCTCGTGTGAACAAAAAGAATGCAGAGTGTTGGGGCTGTCACAAGAAGGGGCACTTTGAACGAGATTGCCCTATGTCGAAGTCCAAAGAAAAGGCGAGTGCATCCATTGTTGAGAAAGTACATGATAATGATGATGATTATGTACTAACAACATCATGCAATAATGGAGTCTATGACAACAAATGGATCTTAGACTCTGGTTGTACTCTGCATATGACATTCCGAAAAGATTGGTTCAGCAGCTATGAAACAAGCAGAGGAACTGTATTAATGGGCAATAATGCAACTTGTAAAATAGTTGGCATTGGTTCAGTTCATGTTCGCTGCCATGATGGAATCGTGAGGACTATTACAGAAGTCCGTCATGTTCCTGATCTAAAGAAGAATTTGATCTCCCTGGGTACTTTAGATAAACAAGGCTATAAGTACATGAGTGAAGGAGGAACTATGAAAGTGACTAAAGGGTCTTTAGTCATGTTGAAGGCCAAGCTGGAGGATGGCCTCTACACACTTGCGGGAAGCACCATTATTGGCTCTGTAAATGCATCTACAGTGCAGTTATCTAATGATGACAAGGCAAAATTATGGCACATGAGACTAGGCCATATGAGCGCACGAGGATTGGAGATGTTGAGCAACCGCAACCTTTTGAATGGTGAGAAGATCAGCACACTTGAATTTTGTGAGCACTGCGTCTTAGGGAAGCAGAAAAAGGTCAGCTTCAGCACTGGCAAGCACAAGACGGGAGGGGTGCTAGACTACATCCATTCAGATTTATGGGGTCCCTCTAAGCTTCCATCAAAGGGAGGAAAGAGGTATCTTCTCACATTCATTGATGATTTTTCACGAAAGGTTTGGGTGCGTTTCCTGAAGACAAAAGGTGATGCTTTTGAAGCATTTAAAGAGTGGAAGATTTTGGTTGAAAATCAAATGGAGAGGAAAATCAAGTATCTTCGCACGGACAATGGCTTGGAGTTTTGCAGTGAAGAGTTCAATGATTTCTGCAAGGTTCATGGGATCGCAAGGCATAAGACGGTCAGGCACACACCACAGCAGAATGGAGTTGCCGAGAGAATGAACAGAACTCTTCTTGAGAAGGCTCGTTGTATGCTCTTACAAGCTAAGATGTCCAAAGTATTTTGGGCTGAAGCAGTTCATACTGCTTCTCATATTGTCAATCGGTCTCCAGCATCAGCGATTGACTTTAAGACTCCGAATGAGGTCTGGTCAGGTGAACCCTCTAACTATTCATACTTGCGAATATTTGGGTGTCCAACTTATTATCATGTTAATGAAGGTAAGCTTGAACCAAGGGCTAAAAAGGCCATATTCGTAGGGTATGTTGATGGAGTAAAAGGGTACAAACTATGGTGTTTGTCTTTACTCAAATTTGTAGTTAGTAGAGATGTTACCTTTGATGAATCCTCTATACTTGATCCTCGTAAAGTTTCTGTGGAGTTATCTAGAAACGAGAACAACGAGCAGGTGGAGCTACCGGTGGAGCTTACCAAGAAACGGGATCAAGAGACTCAAAGTGATGAGTCAAAAGATGCAGAAGAACTTGCTTCCAATGAACCATACACAATTGCGAAGGGAAGGGACAAAAGGCGGATACGGAAACCGGAACGTCTTATAGAGCAAGAAAATCTGATTGCACAAGCGTTCGTAGCTGCAGAAGAAGAGATTAAGGATCTCGAGCCCTCTTCGTATATTGAAGCAACTTCTTGCAAAGATGCTGCACAATGGCAGTTGGCCATGATGGAAGAGATGGAGTCTCTTCACAGAAATGAGACATGGGTCTTAGTTAAAAGGCCAAAGGGGATGAGGACAGTTGGATGCAAATGGGTCTACAGAAAGAAAGAAGGTATTCCAGAAGTGGAAGCTGCTAGGTTCAAGGCGAGATTGGTTGCAAAGGGTTTCAGTCAGAAGGAGGGAATTGACTACAATGAGATCTTTTCTCCAGTCGTGAAACATAGCTCAATTCGCGTGCTGCTAGCATTGGTTGCACAATTTGATTTAGAGCTTCAACAGCTTGATGTCAAAACTGCTTTTTTACATGGTGATCTAGAAGAGACAATCTATATGGATCAGCCTGAAGGTTTCCTAGCTGAAGGAAAAGAAGACCATGTATGCCAACTGAAGAAGTCTTTGTATGGTTTGAAGCAATCCCCTAGACAGTGGTACAAGAGGTTTGATGCATTCATGACTACACATGGATTTTCGAGGAGTGCATTTGATAGTTGTGTGTATCACAAGAAGATGTCTGGTAACTCTATGATTTATCTTTTGTTGTATGTTGATGATATGCTTATTGCTGCTAACAACATCACAGAGATAAATATTTTGAAGAAACTGTTGAGCAAGGAATTTGACATGAAGGATCTAGGAGTTGCAAAGAAAATCCTTGGAATGGAAATTTCAAGAGAAAATGGTGTTGTACATCTTTCTCAGAAGAGGTACATCCGAAAAGTTCTTGAAAGATTCAATATGGATATGAGCAAGCCTGTAAGTACACCTTTAGCTTCTCATTTCAAGCTTTCAGAGTTACAAATGCCTCAATCTATGGATGAGGTGGAGCATATGTCAAAGGTTCCTTATGCGAGTGCAGTTGGTAGCATTATGTATGCTATGGTATGCACACGTCCAGATATTGCCCAATCTGTAAGTGTAGTAAGCAAGTACATGGAAAATCCAGGAAAAAGGCATTGGGAAGCTGTCAAGTGGATATTGAGATATCTCAAAGGAGCTCCTGATGTTGGCCTAACCTTTCGGAAAAGTGAAGGTATTTCAATTCTCGGTTATGTTGATTCTGACTATGCAGGGGATCTTGATCGAAGGAGGTCCACAACTGGATACATCTTTACTCTCGTTGGCAGTGCCGTTAGTTGGAAATCGACTTTACAGTCGATTGTCGCTTTGTCTACAACAGAGGCAGAATATATGGCAGCAACGGAGGCAGTGAAAGAAGCTATCTGGTTGAAAGGTTTGGTGGCAGAATTGAGTTCAGCTCAGCTTAAATCAATTCTAAAATGTGATAGTCAAAGTGCTATTCATTTGATTAAAAATCAAAGATTTCATGAGCGCACCAAACACATTGATGTCAGATTTCATTTTATTCGAGATGTCGTAGAAAAGGGAGCTATCAAGGTTGAGAAGGTTATCACAGACGATAACGCTGCAGACATGTTGACCAAAATAGTCCCGCTTGCCAAGTTTGCACACTGCAAGGACTTGGCGGGAGTATGCATCAATTGATGCAACTCTAAGAGAACAACTGCTAGGTGGAGCTGGTATGTTCAACAAAGGTTTGATTCTTCTTGTTTCTTACAATGGGATTGCCCAGTAAGCTTAGAAGTTTTGGCCGGAGTTGTTTATACGCATGCTAGGAACACAAACCAAGGTGGAGATTGAAAGAGTTGGTTTTGGTTCTTGTGGAATCAAACTAAATGGAAGATGAATTAATATGAATATTTGGTAGGAAGATAATTAGTACAAAATACAAGTCAAAGATTGTATCTTGGTAGGTGAAAGTTAGGCAAACCATAAAATGGTTTGCTATCTTAACCTTGACAATTTTGACACATAGTGATGTCATGGATGACATCAATAGGATGAATTTATTCCTATAAATAGGTAGCTCTTAATTCATTTTCAAATCATCCTTTCACTTGCCTTCTCACCTTCTAAGGCATTGTGTTCTCTTTCTTGTAGTATTTCACTTATATTCTTTGTATAGTGAAATAAATATTGGTGCAGTTGTTCTTTGGTGGACGTAGGATCATTTTGATCCGAACCACGTTAAATATTGTTGTTCTTCCTTGTTCTTTAGTTTCACATTTCCGCTAACATAACTCATCATTATCAATTCTAAGAGTCTTTCCCTCTCCTATTTAATTTTTGACGTAATATTTTTTTTCTCATTTTTCACATATAGGCTTTTAGATTACTCATCATTTTAATTGTAAGAGTTTTTCCTTCTCCTATTTAATTTTTGACGGATTGTTTATTTTTATTGAAGATGAAGAATTTAGTTAGAGAACATATTTTAATATTTTTATGTCTTTAGATATTTTATTCCAAATCTTTATAATTTTCTCTTGAGTTAGAATTTGTAATTTTGTTCCTTCAAATTATACATGACTCGTCACAAACATATTTAATGTTATTATTGGATTGTGTTTTTGTTCTTATTTTTTTAATTTATTATAATGTTTATCATAAATAATATTTGAAAACTAAAAGATATTAATTATATTTACTATTCAAATAGAGTGTTGAATTTTTAAACATCATATCATCAAAAGTTAACACAAATAGTGTTATATTTTATATAAATACAATAAAATATACTCATATGTAGACCTATGGACTTATTCACAAGTAATTACATTATCAAAGCAATCTTATCGTATTGTCGTTAAACTTCGATTTTAGGTGCTTTATAAAAGAATAAGTCATTTATTTGGTACATATTTTAGGATCTTTTTGTTATAGTATGCAGAATATGTAATTGAGATTTATATTTCTAATAAATTTATCTCGTGCCTCTATTATTTCATTAATGACATTATATACAGTTTCCACCATATCTCTTTGCAACGAAATCGATATAACTTCAACATTAGTAAAAATTTGATTACCAAAAGTCTAGTAAAATAGATCAAAATCCTCCGTTCTTAATCAATAATTACTCATACGAACGCTAAAATCGAAAACATATAATGTTTTCCTTTTAAATGGTCCAACCCATAGAATATCATATAGTTGGTCAATATTCAAAATATCATATGATCATAAAAATAAAAAAGAGTATTTATCACAATAATAATAATAACATATCCTATAAAATTAAACAAATGAGCTTTTGAAATAATTAAATGCAAATCTTATATTTATCTGCGATTAAGATGTTGTGTTTGATATTCCTCGACTTTACTTTTAAAAAAAAGTTAAAAATTTGAGAACATTTTTTTCTCATTTGGGACAAAAAAGGCACACTTCGTACCACGTGGGTACTATCTGGCAAATAAGTGAAGTAACATCTTTTTTTATAACATTAATTGAATAATAAAGTGGAAATTTATTAAAATAATAAAAAGAGAAAAAAAACAGAAAGATAAATGTCAGTCTTCAATTTAATATTTAGTCGGTGCTGATTTATCATGGCCTCCCATGCAAAAGCGTGAATGGAAATACAATTATACCCTCAAACTTTTAAACATTGATTTATAAATGACATTAATTTATCTTTTGAAAAAAGAATAATCAAAATTTCATTTTTTGTGTATGATATCTGTTTTGGGTGGGACTAATTACATTTGCTTTAACAAATTGTTTTAAGAATAAATTGTTTTCTTTCAAACGATTCATCTCTGGGACTCAAATACGAGATTAAATAATATTTATCACCCTATTAAAAAAAGTTCAGATTTTATTATTAAATGAATTTAAAATCTTCTAAGAAATCTTTGAAATTTTTGTCAAATAGTTGTATTAATTTGGATTCCTTTAATAAAAATGTATTATGTTATATGCAAGTCATTTAAAGAATACTTATAATTTAAGCCACCTGGAAAGAGTTATAAATAATACTATTTATAATCAAGTGTAACATTTAAATTATCATAATTTGTAAACTTAAATAACTAAAGTCCATGAAATACTAAAGCCATTCACACTCAAGAATATAAAAAGGTTCAAAAAATGGTATAAATTTCAATGATCTTTTGCCAGATAGACCTCCTTGATTGGTTCCATTTGACAGATAGAATTTCATCCATTTATTTGTGATTTGATAAGACCTTTAGAAAAATTCTAAACACTAACAGTGTAAAATATATTATAGATTTAATTACTCTATAAAATAATTGCAAATAAATTTATATGGTAAGTATTACACTATTGTTTGACTCCTGTTCATTGGTTTCAATATTTTCTTTTACTGTATTTGATTTATTTATTTTTTATATACTTCATTTAATTAAAAATAATCTTTATCTTTACCTGACATAAATAAAATTGTATACATACATCATCTTGTTTGAACTTCATTATAAAATTAATTAAATATATTATTATTATTATTATTATTATTATTATTACTTCAATAACCTTATAAATATAAATTAATTTTATAATATCAGTCTATAATAAGTCTTATAAATTTTTTTAAAAGAAGAGGCATCCCACACAAAAAGACAAGTCAAGAATCAACCAGGCCAAGTCTAGAACAACAACTTTGTACAAGTCAAAAGAAAACCTCAACCACATTATAACGAAAATAAAAAAAAAATAAAAAATCAAGAATATGATTCCAGTAGGCATTTTTTCCAATTTTGACCAGTCAAGGTACAAGCTTTACACCACAAGTTACAATCCACTAATAGAACACCTCACTTACATTATCTAGATCTAACTTGTTAGGTAAATGCTAAATTTTGATTTTGTAAACATAGAAAATCCAATCATTTAAGTCCAATTACAAATTTTGGAATCTATAGTCCTCTATGTCAACCATTAATTTAAAAAAATCTAAATTTTTTTGAGCATTGCCTAATTTTTTCTCACTATAATTTTCGAGTTAGTTTCAAATATACGTTATTTATCGCTATTCTTTATCAATCTAAATATCAGATAACTATGTATCCAAAACTTCAAACATATAGAGAAAATTACAATTTTTTTTTTTTTAATCTCCAAAATTTACTTTGACCATTGAATTATTATAGTCCAAAAATTGGAATCTACTCGTGTCATATATAAAAATTTCAAATCTCAAATTCTTTTAATATAAAATTTTTCGGCCATTTTACAACCCCAAAAGTGAAGTCTTGAAAAGAGTGTGTAATGGTAGTTGAATCAACATTACCACAAACATTAAACTCCAACAAGAAACCAAACAAGCTAAGATCTATTAGATTTCCAAGACCGTCTTTCTTGAGAAAAACATCCTCATCCAAGTTTTCTTGTCTATCCATTGTAATTCCAACAAGCAATAACTCAACCCCAGAGCAACTAAGTCCAATCAAAATGCCAGATTTGTCACCAAATTATATGAAGATTACAACTAGCTATGATGCAAAGAAAGGAAGTAATTCTCAGGTAAATTAAGTTTCTTGATTCTTGATTATTTGCTCAAAAAAGTACACTACTGCAGACCGAGTCCTAATTGTAGTAGTCCATCACTAATATGAATAAAAAAATGTGTTGACAAAGACTTTATATTATGAAATTTTATTAGAAATTGTCAAAATTTGGTGACACCCCTTTTGTGTTTCAGAGAGGTATTGGATCAATAGGTGTAAGTTCAATTGATTCATCTGAATTTTGTACACCAAAAAAGGATGACAAAATCAAGAACAGACCAGTAATGAAAAAAATAATGAAGAATTTTGGTAGTACAAGGTCATTTAGAAAGAGGTCATCAAGATCAGTAACAACAACGAAGAATCATAATTGTCAAAATCCATCTTCAGTTGAATTTTCAGAATCATCATCACCACCACACTACAGAAAATCAACTTGTTCTCAAGGTAAAAATTGTTTACATCATAGTTGTGAATCTAGCTTTGATAGTAGTGATCAAAGCAGGAGTCCGCGAAAATACTCGCAGACTCTATCAAGAACAACTAGTATGAGAAGTGTGAAGATTTTGATAAACAAAGCTAGTTTTAAATCTAAAAAGGGTGCATCAAAATGCTGTCAAATTCCTGATAAGGCGACATGTTCTTCGACTATTAAGGATTCTAAGTTTAAGGAACATGTTGAGTTTCATCCTGGAAAAACTGAATCTGATAGGTTGTCTAAGTTCAAAGTTTGTTCATATCATCACTGTTCTCTTCATGGAGGACATTATGATGATCCTTCACCTCCGGTGAAACGCGTATATAGGAGGAAAAGATTGTTGAAATCACAAAAAAGCATTAGAGTAAAAAGAGAGTTTAGTACTGCTGATGAAAATACTCAATTGAGCTCCAGTGTTGATCCTTCAGTTTGTGGACAAAGCAGTGCTGCAGAAGATGCTGGTGATTTCGATGTAAACATGGCTATTGAACATGCTGATCTTGTTGAGATTGACTTTGGTCAACAACAAAGCAGTGGTACAGAAGATGCTGGTGTTTTTGATGTAAACGAGGCTATATCATATGCTGATCTTGCTGAAATCCCCTATGATGAAACATCATTTCCGGAGAAAAGTTACAAGGAAACACTCAACATAATGAGCAAACACTGTCCAGAAGAGCATGGCAGCCTACTTACTGCATCAAAGTGTTGCAATTGTATGGCACAAGAGCGGAGTGACTCAAATGATGACACTGTTACAGCACCAACTGCATCCGGTCTCGTCAAGCAAGATGATAGTGTCTCTACATCTGTTGGGGATGAAAGTAGCAAAAGAGAAGTGTCTAATGATGCACCATTTACCATGACAACGAGATCGGTGTTTGATCTTTTCAATGGAGCAAAATATAGCAATGTTACAGAATCAGCTGCTAAATCTGATAACAATGAAAGTAACAACAGAGAACTGTCTAATGATGGACCATTCACCATCACAACGAGACCGGTGTTTGATATCTTTTATGGAGCAAAATGTAGCAATGAAATCTCTTCTGTTTCAGCTAGCAATATGCAGGAGAAGGATGGCAAAGCTGATCCGAACGAGGACCTTGATAGCACATCAGGTCAAGTTGGTGACTCAAAATCCAAAAATTGTCCTCCAGTTGAAGTTGCTGAGCCCAAAAAGAAGTATATGAACATGTGGAGTCTGATTCGTAAGCATATGGTCTCGGATGCATCTGCAGAACCTGAGACCAAACCAGCCAGTGGAGCTAACGATGAAGAAAATCAACAGGACGGTGCTAACAAATTGCCTTCAGGAGGAAGTTCTGACTCATGTTCAGATTTTGGTGAAAGAGAAATGATACCTGCAAATGAGGATGCAGAAAGTCAAGAAATTGAATTGAGGAAGCTTTTCACCATCAAACTCGTACGAGAAGCAATCGAGAAGATTCTTCTTCCAGAAGTTCAATCTGATAACCAGTCAGTTACAAGTGAGTCCAGTGTAGACCATGAATCCTTTGAAATGAATCAAATCCAAGGTATGGAATTAGTACACTATTTGTGTTTTGTTTGTTTATTAAGAATGTGTGAATTTTCTCACTTTAAGAATGTTTCTGAAATTTTCAGACAGCAAGAACGAGGAGGCAGATGCAGGATCCATGTCAAAAACTGTGAACACAGAAGACGTTGGCGGCTCAAAGAAGGAGATAACATCAATAGAAGTGAAAAACAAATCCGAGAAGAGAGCACCAAAACACTGGAGCAATCTTAAAAAATGGATACTTCTCCAACGATTCGTCAAGGAATTGGAAAAGGTTAGAAGGATCAGTCCAAGGAAGCCGCAGTATTTGCAGTTGAATCCTGATCCTGAAGCAGAAAAGGTGAATTTAAGAACTCAAACAGCTGATGAGAGGAAAAGAGGAGAAGAATGGATGCTTGACTATGCGCTTCAGCAGGCGATAAGTCAACTTGCTCCGACTCAACAAAGAAAAGTGGAACTGCTGATAAAAGCATTTGAAACTGTGGTTCCACCACAAGGCGACAATAGCCAGATTGCATTTTCTAAACCTAGGGCTAGAAAGGAGAATGAATTCATGTCTACAGCTGGCAATACGGGGCGTAAGGTAGAGAAAGTTATTGCAGGCATAGACAGAAAGCTTGAAGAAAATGACTGCTCTATGTACAAAGATCATGATGTTCGACAGTATGTACTTAAGCAGAAGTCGGATGAAGTGACAAGCGCTTTGAATGATGAGGATTTGGTGGAAGGAAAAGCTCGGAAAGAAGATGAGGAAGATAGTTCAAATGATTCTATGATAGAAACCTCTGATGCAGTTGATGGAGCACGCGAAGATGTGGGGTCAGTTGTGAGAGACAGGAAGTTGGAGCTTGAGAATCATGACAACGCTACTAGTGAAACATCTAATACAACGCAGAGCCCAATTGCAGATGGCGACCAAAACTCACTAATTGCAATGAGCATCCAGAGTTCAACTTCAGCATCTGATGTAACAATACAAGAAACTGTAACTAGGGAAGAGACAGCAAAAGAATGTGAGAAAACACGTAAACCTCTTCGTGGATTTTCTCTCTTACTGTCAATGTCTGATCCTAAAGAAGATGACGGAGCATCCAAGGGGCAGACTGACAAACGGAGTTACATCAGCATGTGGCACATGATATCACAACATGTGCTATCAGATGTTGCATCAAAAGTTGGAAATGAACTACTTGATGGAACTGATGATGAGATAGAAGACAGTAGTAGTACACCATCTGAAAGGAAAACATGCAACCCTCTGGAGGATTTCTCCGAGACAAAGGATGATGCAGAGACAAACAGGGAAGATCATAATTCAAGCCACCATGGGAGAAGTTTCTGCAGAGACGATGCTGTCAAACTCATACGAGAGGCAGTTAACGAGATCCTTACAACGCCAATTCAAGATGATTCATCGGATACACAGTCAGTCACCAGTGACATAATCCCAGACCAGGAACTCTCAGAAGCTGAAGGTGAAGTGAACAATCGCTCAAATTCTACAGAAAGCTTGACAAATCTTGACATGACTGAAGGTGGAAAAATGTTGGATCAAGAAACAAAGGATCCAAAAGAAGAGAGAGCACTTCCACTAGCCAAGAACAAACCTGAGACACAAAAGTCCAAGAACTGGAGCAAGCTGAAGAAGTTGATCCTCCTCAAGAGATCAATCAAGGCACTTGAAAAAGCGAGGAAATTCAACCCACGAGCGCCTCAATTTCTTCCCCTAACACCTGATCAAGAACCAGAAAAAGTGGATTTGAGGCATCAAATGACTGATGAAAGGAAAAAAGCAGAAAAATGGATGCTTGATTATGCAATGCAGCATATAGTCACAACACTAACTCCTGCTAGGAAAAAAAGAGTGGCAATGCTCGTGGAAGCATTCGAAGCAGTTGTTCCTCTTCCAGAAGTATGATTTCGACCAAGTTAGATTGGTGGCATATTCTTTGACTACTTGTAAGAATTATGAAGGTGAGCAAACATTCCTACATTCATTCTAATTCAGTTATTTAGACGAAAATACCTATGGAAAATATTTACTAAATGAAAAAAGGAAACTCATAGATTACTCTTAAGAGTAACAGATGTGTAGGCCAATTTATGCAGTTCTTAATGCTTTAGCTAACATAGTGAGGCTAGAAAGAACAACTAGCCAGTTTCTAAACGTCGAAAGTGAGAATGATGAACGACAAACTTTGACAATGCTTATTGATTTTACTCACAATAGAAGGATTTCTTATTTCTGCTGACTAATATGCAGGTTATAGAGAGGCAATTTCAGAAAGTTAATTGCGTGGGATGGTTATCGACTCATCGTGTATTTGCACTAGCTTTCATTGCTTTTCTGGAGCAGGAATTGGCAGATAGAAACTTGATGTAAGGGTGCATATGAGATTTTGTACAGAAGTAGATAGGTTCTATTATACTTTCTGCTACAGAGTGTATTCTATATATTATTGTGACATTTATATTATATACTAGTATTTGGATACGCACGTTGCGCGTGTACCCCTTTTCAATGAGCATAAATATTTTTAAAAATTGCATCAATATATAATAAATATATTCAAAAATCAATGACATCCAATATCTAAAGTGTAATCTTGAAGATTCTTAATTAGTACTAAATTGATTTTAATTTTAGTTTATGAGTTAAAATTTGATATGAATTTGTCAAATTTTAATAATTTTTATATAGATATTATGTTTTGATTAAAAAATAATTAAGTTAATTAAATTCATAGATTACAAACTTAATACACGCGTATCATCAATTAAACCCTTGTCCTACCACCACAGTCAATATTACATTTCTAAACAAACTTCATTTGATATGACTCATTGCAATTATAATATATTTTTGTTAGAAAAGGAATTCAACATTTCTTTTATATTTTGTGGAATTATATTGTTAAAAATTGTACTTGAAAAATAAAAAAACATGATAAAAATAATATTATGACATTTGAGTGATGAGTAATATAAATTCTGAATGAGAAAGGGAGGAATAAATTATGGATCAAATAACTAAAATAATCAACTAAAATTAAAGCAAAAAAAGTTTATATAATTTCATGAGTAAAATATTCAAAATATGATATTGTATTCATTCCTTTTTTTCTTAACATGGGTTGTTATCCTCCCTTCTTTCTTTTGGATGAAAACTCCATTAAAAAAATTAAATTCAAACAAAGAAAGTGAAGCTGAATAGGCAATGAATATCACATCACTCAACATGCCAAAGCTCATAAATACATTTTTTACTTTTATTGGGTTATGATGGTTGTTATCAAAATTCAATACTAAAAAAAAAAAAATACTTAATTAGCTTTATACACAAATAACTCACATGAATCTCCATATAAAAATTCAATAAATTTTACCTACTATTGACAAAATATAATAATAATAATAATAATAAAAAAAGAATTATGCAAACAAAAAAATCATGTTAGAACGAAAAGTGACTTACCCCATTTGTATTGGCACAACTCAAAGTACAGTTCTATGCGATCGACACTGAAGCATTTCATCAATTGATTTTCCCTATAACAAAAAAAAATCATCTCATAAGCTATTGACACAAAATTACAAATTTTATTTTTCAGCAGAGATTAAAATCTTTAACATCAGTCAAACATCATAAACTATATTATAAGTAAGAAGTAAGAAACAAAATAAAAAATAACTTACAATAACATGCACAGTGCAGCATCCAAAAGAAAAATGTTCCAATGCTCTCTATCAAACTCATAATAAAATAGAATGTAAAAAGCAAGAAGAAATACATATATGAAATGAAAAGACAAGGATCATAGTGGGGAATGTAAAGAGACAACAGTTTCTTTAGAAGATTATTAATGAATAATTATCTTTTTAATGTATTTAATTCATGTAAAATATATATTTTAAGTACAATATGATATGATTATTATTTAATATTTTGTTAATTAAATATTTTTATTTAATATAAGGGTAAAATGGTAATCCAACATTATACTTTGATGCTTTCCACTTATAATAATATATGATAAGCTCTGAGAATGGTCATGTTTGTATGTAAATAGAACAACTAATCATCCATAACATATTATTATAAAGAAAAAAAAAACCACGTTGCTCGGACTTTTCAAAAATATTAACGAGTTTGTGTTGAATCCTCCAAAAATAGTGCATTTTTAAAGGATTTGGCACGAGCACCACAATAATTTTGGAGAATTTGAACAACTTAGATATTCATTATATTAAAGAGTGGAATGACAAAAGTAAGCTCATATGTTTGGTGAAACTCAGAGACTTTAGTTAGTATTGACAAATATCATAAGCGTCTATGTTGTAAAAATTAATTTTCAACCTAAAATTAAAAAAACACATATGGAAATACATATATTTGTCTCATACACTATGAGTCATAGTAAATTGAACTACTTGTAACTTGTTGAAAGAGAATATGTAACTTTTTTAATTAAAAAATGTCCTTCAAAGATTGATAAATTTTTATATTTAGATATAATTAAAGTTTTAAGTTTCTATTTCGTTATGATCATAAATTTTAAATAATACTCCCTCCGTCTGTTTTTACTTGTCAACTTTTCCTTTTATAGTTGTTTCTAATTACTTATCTATTTTGACAAATGAAGAAAGAATAATTTTTTTATCTGTTATATCCTCAATTAAATGACTAATTATTTTGAAAAATATAAAAATCTTCATCCACTTCATAATTAATAGGGATAAAATGATAAACACATTACTTCATAATTATTTTCTTAATAGGTATGTCAAATCAAAAGTGGACAAATATAAATGGAGAGGGGAGTAATAATAACAATAATAATTTAATTTTACTTAAATTTGGTGTCCAATCATGTTATCGAGATAGTGGTAGTACTTGTAGTGCAAGACTATGATGTTATTTATGCAACTTTTTTCTAGAAATCAAGTTGGTACACATGAATTGAATAAGGAAACTACTTGATGAACAAGGCAGTCAAATCTTTCTTTTTTTTCTTTTTTCCTTTTCCTACTTCTTTTCAGATTTCCATTTTTTTCTCTCTATAAATACACAACAAAAACGTCAAAAATAAAATATCAACACACAAAATCACTTTAAAAAAAACTTACATAGCAAAGTTTTTAATATTAATGGCAGGGCTTCAATACTACTTTTTTCCTACTGATTTCTACTATCCAAGGCCACCAAAGATATCTACCGATAATGTTAAAGTGACGGAGACCGTGGTGTATGGCGGCGTTATTGAAAATCCGGCAAGTGGAGTCGCCGTGGATCGCCGTAACATGTTGTTACAAGACAAGATTCTTAAAGTTTCAACACCATTGTCAATGAAATTGGTTAGGTATCAACCAGTGTTAGTGTCAAATAATGAAGAAACTAATTGGTGGAAGACAACAAATTACTAAAAAAAAGCTAGCACTCGATGTTCGGTATTAACATTAAAGCATAATTACTAGAGCTCGGTTTAATATAACAAATATTATTTTTTCAATTTACATTATACATAGTCATTCTGAATTTTTGTAATATAACTTGCTTGAGGCATTGTGACGATTTAAATAGAAAAAGGTTAATTTCTTTTGAGATATAATATTCCTTGCAAGTTTGTGATGAATAGTTTTGTCCCTAAAACAACGATGGATTATCAATAAAATACTTATCGAATTTCATATGTAATTCGTTTATTTATTTTTTGTTCACTTATTAAGTAGAAAGAAAAAATTTTGTATTATAGCAAACTATTAATTTAAATTAAATATTATAACTATAGTTCTATTTAATTCAAATTCACATCAAACTTCTTTTCATTACCTCTCTCTCATAGTTCTCGCTCGTCTCTCTCGCCTTATACAAACACAAATGTAAAGCGAGAGAAATTATGTATACAATACTAATACATATTTCTCTGTTCTATATACTTATAATTATACAAATACAAACTCAGTTCTCTTTTCCCTCTCTCTCGCTTATATACAAATTATACATTGTATTTGTAGAATCTGTGTTTGTGTAGAGCGAGAAAGATTTTATACACAAATACAAATGTTTTAACTCGATTCTCGCTCGTCTTTCTTTTCTCTCTCCTAATCTTACTTGTCACTCTAGCCTAACAGAAAAAACATGTACATATACAAACACCCAATTTATACAAATCAGATGCTCCTTAGCAAATATAATTTTCCATAGAGAACAATATAGTTATAAAATACTAACATGATTTTCATCTTTATTATTCCACTCTCGATATATTAATACACACTATCATGCATGTTACCTTTTTCCCTTGATAAAGTAAATACAATTAAAAATGCATGATTAATAACACGCTACAATAAAAGATGAGAAAGTAGATCAAGCTTAATTTAATCTCATGAAAAGAATTGCTGTAGCACGTTACTAAGCTATAGACAATCTTGATTAAGCATGTTCACCTTTAGCTTAGAAAAAAAATATATCTTTTGTTTGTCAACATATATATTTTAAGCAAAACATAGTTCACATAAAGTTACTACTAGCATTTATTTTTGAGTTCGTTGAGGAAGTTTCTATAGAAAAAAATGATACACAAGAATAGAAACTACGTGATGGACACGTCTTTATTATTATTAACTAATTAGAAACCCCTACTTTAGTTTTACTAGAAATTGATCATATATATTTAATATAATACAGCAATATATATATATGATTTGATTCGATTTTGAATCAAATTACCATCTCATACAGTCATACGTAATAAAATTAATACAATTTGGTTTGTCTGTTTTATGATTCAAAAAATGATTACAATTTAGTGTTAAATCATCCTAATTCTCTTACTAATTGCAATTTGCATAAATAATTTCGCTCTCTCTACTTATTTTTTAACGAATAATATTATGCCTTTCAGATATATTTTTATTAATAATAGTGACCAGGTAAAAGATTATAAGTTAGTCAGGAATATTTAACTAACTGTTAGTTACATTAGTTATAACTTACTAGTTTGTTACAAGCTTACAAGCTATTGTATATAAATAGGTACATGTACATATTGAATACTCAATGAAGAAATAATAAGAAAGAGAGCATAGAGTGTTTAACTCTTGCAAGATTCATCTTCTTTACAGATTACTTCATCTTCTTTCTATTCTCTGTTCCTTATGCTACTATATTTAGAAGAGGATGCGACGAATCTCGGTCGCGGAAGTGCATCATGTTGCGGGATCAAAGTTGTATTTCTCAATCAAATATGTGCGAAAACATTAAACAAAAGGGAAAAATTTAGATTAACAAGTCCAAAGTAAAGGGGTAACCTCAAATTTTTGCGACCGGTGAAAGGCTGATTTCAAATAAAAACTGAATCAGCACAGAGGTGATCTTACCGTGGTTTTCGTATATGATGTAGCCCTATGAAAATTATCTTTCCAACACCGCAAGTGGCTTGTGATTTTGTTATTCCTACACTTATGAATTTTTCCACGAAGTCGCGCAAAGCTGATACGTTCAGTTCATCAGAATTTTAGGTTGAGTTCAAATAATCATCTGAGTAAATTCGAGAATCGTCTGACCGTGATTTTTGGATATATTGTAGCTCAACGAGTCTAGTTTCAAAAAAATCAAACGAATCACAATTTAGTATTCCTACAATGAGATATGAATTTTCTACCAAAGTCGCGCTGAGCTGAAAAGGGATGACGAAAATCAGAGTTGGAAAAGAATTTGAGAGGAATCAATTGAACTTGATGATGTTGGGAAAACGCGGACAAACACAAAAGTATATATGGTAAAAGTAATGAAATAAAATGGGAAAATAACGACACCAAGAATTTTACGTGGAAACCCTTCTGAATAAGGGAAAAAACCACGGAACAAGAGGAGCAACTGATATTACTATAGTAAGGAATTTTACACTGTGTAGTCACGAATACAACACTCAAAGTGACTACTACACACTCAAAAGGAACAACACTCTTTTGGTTTCCGTCTTACTAAATATCGCTCACACTCTATTTTTTTTCACAGACTATTTTTGTATAGTCTATGGAATACCTCACTTTGCTCTCAAAATGGTTTTTCACTCTAACTTGGTGTTTTCTACAAATGAGCAAGAATGCTCTATTTATAGAAGGATAAAACCATGCCTATGTCACTAATGACATATGTAAACATAGCAAAGTCAAGAATGGTTGCAAATCTTACCAATTTGCCAACTACCAAATCTTTCAAAGTCAAGAATGGTTGCAAATCTTACCAATTTGCCAACTACCAAATCTTTTCTTTTCAACTCCAATTACTATTCCTTTTTAACAATTGCTTGTACCAATTGAATAGCTAAAGTTGACAAAAACAATGCGATGGATTCAACAAATCTCCCCCTCCAGTCCCATTTACTGGAAGAAGGTATCTTCAACTTCTTTAGAGAGAGCTCATACCCACAAGTTCTTTGCATAACTCGAACTTGTCTTTCGGTATCATCTTGGTCAGCATATCTGCAGGATTTTCACTTGTGTGAATCTTTTTGACGTGAAATGATTCATTCTCCACTTTCTCACGAATCCAATGATATCTGACGTCAATGTGTTTTGTTCTTGCATGGTACATGGAGTTCTTGCTCAAGTCTATTGCACTCTGGCTGTCACAATAGACAATATACTCCATCTGATTCAAACCAAGCTCTTGAAGAAATCGCTTTAGCCATATCATCTCCTTGCCGGCTTCAGTAGCCGCAATATACTCAGCTTCAGTTGTAGATAGTGCAACACACTTCTGCAACTTTGACTGCCATGATATAGCTCCCCCTGAAAAAGTAAACAAATATCCAGTAGTGGATTTTCTGTTATCAAGGTCACCTGCCATATCAGAATCTGTATAGCCTTTCAAGATTGGATTTGATGCTCCAAAACACAAGCATTCATCTGAGCTTCCTTTAAGATACCTGAGTATCCACTTCACAGCTTCCCAATGCTCTTTTCCTGGATTTTCGAGAAATCTACTGACAACACCAACTGCGTGAGCAATATCAGGTCTAGTGCACACCATTGCATACATTAGACTTCCGACGACGGAGGAATATGGAACTTTGGCCATGTTCTCTTTTTCCTCCCTAGCTGTAGGACACATCTTCTTGCTCAACTTCATATGACCAGCAAGAGGTATACTCACAGGCTTCGCATTCTTCATATTGAAGCGCTCCAGTACGCGTTCAATGTACTTCTTCTGGGACAAATAAATCTTCCTTTCATCTCTAAGACGAGTAATTCTCATGCCCAAAATTTGTTTGGCATGACCCAAGTCTTTCATAGAAAAAGACTTACACAACTCTTTCTTCAGCTCGTCAATCTTGGAAGTATTCTTGCCCACAATCAACATATCATCCACATACAACAAAAGGATGATGAAATCATTGTCAGAAAATTTTTGTACAAATACGCAATGATCTGAAGAAGTCTTCTTATAGCCTTGCTCCCCCATAACAGATTCAAACTTTTTGTACCACTGTCTGGGAGCTTGTTTTAGGCCATAGAGACTCTTTTTGAGTTTGCATACAAAATTTTCTTTACCATCTACTTTGAAGCCCTCAGGTTGTTCCATATAAATCTCTTCTTCTAGGTCACCGTGAAGGAAAGCCGTCTTCACATCCATCTACTCAATCTCTAAATTAAGACTAGCAGCCAAACCTAGAACTGTGCGAATTGAGGACATTTTCACAACAGGAGAAAATATTTCGTCAAAGTCAATACCTTTCCTTTGACTGAATCCCTTAACAACCAATCTAGCTTTGTACCTGGGCTTCAAGTTGTGTTCTTCAACTTTAAGTTTGAACACCCACTTGTTCTTCAAAGCTCTCATGCCCTTGGGCAATTTTACCAACTCATAAGTGTGGTTCTCATGCAAAGATTTCATCTCGTCTTGCATGGCTTCAATCCATTGATTCCTGTGCTCATCTTCCATGGCCTCCTTATAACATTCAGGTTCTCCCCCGTCAGTGAGTAACACATACTCATTGGGTGAATAACGGGAGGAAGGAAACCGCTGTCTTGTGGACCTCCGAAGCGGAATATTTGATTCGTCCACAACTTCATGAGCAACAGGATCATCAATAACAATATCATTGTTATTATCAACATCAACATGTTGATTCGATACATGATTCTGGGCGTCACCATGATTATCAAACCCAACAACATCATGCACACTTGTGTGAGGAACTTCATCATGATGAACTATACCATCAAAACTTGAAGATTCTACCTTCTCCGCTTTGTCAATATCTTCAATTGTTTGATTCTCCATGAAAATAATATCACGGCTTCTCACAAGTTTCTTTTCAATCGGATCATATAGCCTGTAACCAAATTCATCTAGGCCATATCCAATGAAGATGCATTGCCTTGTCTTGGCATCTAATTTTGACCTCTCATCTTTCGGCACATGTACAAAAGCTTTGCAACCAAATACTCTCAAATGGTCATAGGAAACATCCTTTCCATACCAAACACTATTTGGTACATCACTTTGCAAAGCAACAGCAGGAGATAGATTAATAACATGTGCAGCGGTCAATAAAGCCTCACCCCAGAATGAGTTCGGCAATTTTGCTTCAGAAAGCAAACATCTAACTCTTTCCATCAAGGTCCTATTCATCCTCTCAGCCAAGCCATTAAGCTGAGGAGTCTTGGGAGGAGTCTTCTGGTGTCTAATACCTTGATGCTTGCAGTATTCGTCAAATGGTCCACAATATTCACCACCATTATCAGTACGAATACATTTCAGTTTCTTTCCAGTTTCTCTTTCAACTGAAGCCTGAAACTGCTTAAAGACACCTAACACTTGGTCTTTAGTCTTCATGACATAGACCCAGAGTTTTCTCGAGCAATCATCAATGAAAGTGACAAAGTAAAGTGCACCACCCAATGTCTTTGTCTTCATTGGACCACATAAATCAGAGTGCACTAACTCAAGCAACTCTGTCTTTCTCGAAGGAGGGTAGGACTTAAAGGAAACTCTATTTTGTTTACCAGCCAAGCAGTGCTCACATTTTTCTAATTTAGCACTTTGGAAATTTGACAATAATTTCTTCTTGGCTAGAACATTAAGTCCTTTCTCGCTAATGTGGCTAAGCCTCTTGTGCCATAATATTGAAGAGCTATCGCTCTCAACTGCATTCACCATATCAACACAAGCAGAGGCCGTAGTCCAGTATAGACCACGACGTTTGTTACCACGAGCCACAACCAAGGAACCCTTAATGAGCTTCCATTTTCCATCACCGTTGGTACTAACATATCCTTCATCATCTAAAACACCAACAGAAATTAGGTGTAGACGAACATCAGGAGCATGTTTCACATTGTTCAAAACTAGTTTAGTTCCAACACTAGTTTCCAAACAAATTGTACCAATACCAACCACCCTAGAAACAGTCTCATTACCCATACTCAAGGTTCCAAAATCACCAGGAGTGTAGGAAGAGAAAAAATCCTTCCTTGATGTCACATGAGATGCGGCACCAGTGTCCACAACCCAGCTTGACTCATCACAAGCAATATTTATCATGTTTGCATCAAGAACGGTAACAAGATCTTCGGTGGTGACGGTGGCTAGGCAATTTTCATTGCCATCTTGTTTAGTTTCCTCTTTGTTATTGTTCTCCCTCTTCAACTTTCTGCAGAACTTCTTTGTGTGCCCTTTCATGCCACAATGATAGCACTCAATATCCTTAAGTCTGCCTTTGGATTTGCTCCTATTTTGTTCTCTATGCTGAGAACCACGAGTTTTATTTCTCCCCCTGGGGCCAGTTATCAGGACATCCGACGAAGAGGAACCTTGAGTTTTTCTTCTCATCTCTTCGTTCAAGACACTGCTCTTGGCGGAATCCATAGAGATCACACCATCCGGAGCAGAATTTGACAATGACGTTCTAAATGTTTCCCAAGAATCTGGTAGGGAACCAAGTAGAAGCAAGCCTTGAATTTCTTCATCAAATTTGATGCCCATAGCAGATAATTGGTTCATAATCCCCTGAAAATTATTCAGATGGTCTGTCATTGGAGAACCATCATGATACTTCAAACTCAACATCTGCTTTATTAAGAACATTTTGTTGTTGCCAGTCTTTCGAGCATACAAACTTTCAAGATGCTCCCATAGGGTTCGAGCATGTGTTTCCCCAGAAATATGGTTCAACACATTATCGTCGACCCATTGCCTAATGAATCCACAAACCTGTCTATGCAACAGATTCCACTCTTCATCTGTCATTTTATCAGGCTTTACAGTGGTAAATACTGGTTTATAAAAATTCTTGACATAAAGCAGATCTTCCATTTTCCCCTTCCAAATGGCATAATTAACACCATTCAAAGTAACCATTCTACTTGTGTTGGCTTCCATTGTTTTCCCCAAAAAATATAGTTATCGCAAATCAAAGTAAATCTTTTCTGATGTGGAAGTTCAGACTGTGCTGCAACCACAGAGCATACTCAGATAAAACCGTGGCTCTGATACCAGTTTGTTGGGAAAACGCGGACAAACACAAAAGTATATATGGTAAAAGTAATGAAATAAAATGGGAAAATAACGACACCAAGAATTTTACGTGGAAACCCTTCTGAATAAGGGAAAAAACCACGGAACAAGAGGAGCAACTGATATTACTATAGTAAGGAATTTTACACGGTGTAGTCACGAATACAACACTCAAAGTGACTACTACACACTCAAAAGGAACAACACTCTTTTGGTTTCCGTCTTACTAAATATCGCTCACACTCTATTTTTCTTCATAGACTATTTTTGTATAGTCTATGGAATACCTCACTTTGCTCTCAAAATGGTTTTTCACTCTAACTTGGTGTTTTCTACAAATGAGCAAGAATGCTCTATTTATAGAAGGATAAAACCATGCCTATGTCACTAATGACATATGTAAACATAGCAAAGTCAAGAATGGTTGCAAATCTTACCAATTTGCCAACTACCAAATCTTTCAAAGTCAAGAATGGTTGCAAATCTTACCAATTTGCCAACTACCAAATCTTTTCTTTTCAACTCCAATTACTATTCCTTTTTAACAATTGCTTGTACCAATTGAATAGCTAAAGTTGACAAAAACAATGGGATGGATTCAACAGATGATACGGCAATGGGAATACGGATATATATATAGCTTTCAAAACAAGGAGACACCAATTTGATTCCTACAAATTATGGAAAATTATAATGGTGGAAAGTTAATTTCCTGCAAAGTATGAAAATTATGGTAAGTTTTCATAGGAATTATATTATGAAAATTTTTTCATGGGAATCAAATTATGGAAATTCCATAGAAAACAAATATATGGTAAGTTTTCATAAGAATTAAATTATGGAAATTCTCCATGAGAATTAAATTATGGAAATTCCATAGAAAACAAATATATGGTAAGTTTTCATAAGAATTAAATTATGGAAATTCTCCATGAGAATTAAATTATGGAAATTCCATAGAAACTAAATTATGAAAATTTTCCATGGGAATCAAATTATGGAAAATCCATAGAAATCAAATTATGGAAAAGTTTTCTCGAAAACTACATGAAAAAGTATGCCCGAAGGAGAATAGGCTCGCGTCATGAGAATTTGAATTCCTTGCGTTCTATTTAAGTGAAAGCCAAAAATTTACGTTGAAACCACAAGGTCTCTATCACCAAGTCAAGCTTGTGGACGCAATCCTTGCTCATTGAATAGGTGGTCATTTTGTAGTTGATGACCCAAATGAAATTACCACACTATGGAGAAATGTCATTCGATAAGTCTTCAAGGGCTTAAAACACTTCAAGTCGAAAATGAGTTGATGAACAACCGAAAGTCAAATGATCTCTTACTAATTAGAGAATATTGTCATGAAGACTCTAGTAAAGGTTGACCTCAACATATCGGCATGGTCATTTCTCATAAAGACTTCAACCTTCGTCGTCAAAATTCGGCAAGCCTACACGTTGACAAGCCAAAAAAAAAAGGAAAACACATTCATGACTACTCCAAGTCTTGTCGCTAAACTTCGGCAAGCCTCTCTCTACGTCGACAAATCTCGAAGTAAGGAGCATTTGTAGACACATAAATTGTATTGAATCAAATTCATACAAAATTTGAATTAAATCCATGCTCATTTGGGCTAAATAATTAATTTGGGCTTTACAAATTAATAAGTCTATATTATTAAATTTGAATTCAAGGTTAATTTCACCTTGAAGCCCAAACCCATGCCACGTGTCACAGTGACTAGGCATCCAAGATCAACAAGGTGACGCCACATATCCAAATGAGGTGGTAGTCCCAGTCAAATGCAAGAACAAATCAAAATGCGGCAATTGTCAAAATGACATCCTTTGGCCAATCACAAGCAACCTTGTTCACTCCCTACAACTATAAATAGGGGATAAACATGACATTCAAGGGGAATCTAGAATACTCTTCAACAAGCATTCAGCAAATTGGAGAAAGCTACAACATCAACATCAATAGCTCTTCGAAAAAATGATCAATGGAGTTCTTCCCGGAGATCGACTTACAACGACGAAGTGCTTTTTTGACGTCTCGGAGATCGATAACATCTCAAGGAGGTCTACATCATCCAACAATTCGGGAAATACACTACTGAAGGCCCTCGAATCTTGGAAAAACTTAGGAGAGAGAATCAAGAGAACAACGGAATTGTACTCACAATGATTCATTAATAAAATCACATTTTCCTTTTATTTATTTTTCTTGCAGTCGATTTTCATTGCTTACGAAAATTTGTTGCGAACAGTCATGTACGCAAGAACAAGTGGGACTCAACAGAGGTTCAAGAAACGGTATAATTTTATGTGTGATTTTTGCAAGATGAAAGGGCATACTAAAGAAAATTTTTACAAGATTAGTGGATACCCACATGATGCTAAGTTAAAAAAGAAGGGTTGTAGTTCTGCATACAATGTAACTGGTGAGGTTGATGACAATGTGAAGTCAAGAACCAGTATAACTCTAGTGATGCAAAAGATAGAAACATGAGAGGTGATGGAGAATTCAGAACTCAGAATCAACTAGACTCGTGTGCACTGACTAGAGAACAATATGATCAAGTCTTGTAGTTTCTATGGAAAAACTTAGAAGTTTCATAGTGTGTAAATGCAACAGGTATTGACTCTACTCTAGTAGCTTCATGTAACAATTGTGTTGGGCTTTGTGGAGGCTTGTGAGCCGGCCCGACCCATTACTGAAACCCTAGGTTAACTATTTGGTTTTCCTATAAATATGATCCTTGTATTTGTAATTCTTAAGGAGCACAAGTGAAATAAAATCCTCCTGTTACAGTCGTGGAGTAGGGAAACCGAACCACGTTAAATTCTTGTGTGTCCCGTTTGTGTTCCGTTTCTCTTTTCTCTAGATTATTTGTGTGTGTTGTGTGTTTAATTCCCAACAATTGGTATCAGAGCGAGGTTTCAACAACACTGTAACACAAATTGTGAGAAATTGTCACCTAGGGTTCTTGTGTGAAGAACTGTGTGCAGGAAGGAGTGTGCCGCCGCCGTTCGCAAGCTACAGCCGTGCAAGACGCCGTTAAGGGAATTGCCGAAGGTGTGTGCGATTTTCTTTTGTGGTGCAATATTTCTGACGAAATTACCAAGATCTGAAATTAGTTGTACCGAGTATCTCATTTAGTCCTTTGAGATGACAGAAGATGGGAAGTTCCGAATTGAGAAGTTCGATGGTACAGATTTCAGTTGGTGGAAGATGCAGATTGAAGATTTGCTGGTTCAGAAAGATTTGGACGTAGTGTTGGGTGACAAGCAAGGAAAATTGTCTGATGCAGAGTGGGCAGTTTTGGATCGGAAAGCTATGTCAGTTATCCGACTCTCGTTGACCAAGAATGTTGCGTTCAACATTCTTAAGGAGAAGACAGCGAAAGGCATCTTGGAAGCCTTGTCTAACATGTACGAGAAGCCATCTGCAGCAAACAAAATTTTTCTGATTAGAGAGTTGGTGAACACAAAGATGAAGGAAGGCAGTTCAGTTACCGAGCACATCAACTCATTGAATTCGATCTTAGCCAGACTTTTGTCAGTTGGCATTAAGTTCGATGATGAAGTTCAAGCTTTACTACTGTTATCATCATTGCCTGACAGTTGGTCCGGAACGGTTACAGCAGTTGCCAGTTCAGTGGGACCTAATGGATTCACCTTTGAGAAGATTCGTGATCTCGTTCTTGGCGAGGATGTCAGAAGAAGGAGTTCTGGAGAATCATCAGGTGATATGCTAAACGTCGTCAGAGACAGAGGAAATAACAGAGGTAGTGGGAGCAGGAACCGAAGAAGGAGTCAGTCGAAGGCTCGGGATGGCTCAGGTGTAACATGTTGGAACTGCAAGGAGGTGGGGCATTTCAGGAATCAATGCCAGAAAGACAAACAAGTCAACATTGCAGAAGACAGCGCCAACGAGGATTTGTTTATCTGTTGCGCGGAGAGCAATGTGGATTCCTGGGTCATGGATTCTGGTGCTTCTTTTCACGCTACCCACAGCAGTGAAGCACTGCAGAATCTGGTTATTGGAGACTTTGGAAAGGTAAGGCTTGCAGACGATAGAGCTCTTGATGTTACGGGCATGGGTGACATTGTGCTGAAGACGCCAGTCGGTTTCTGGACCTTGAAGGATGTCAGAGTTGTTCCAAGCTTGACGAAAAGTTTGATTTCTGTTAGGCAGTTGGATGAACAGGGACATCATGTGAAGTTCGGAAATGGGCAGTGGAAGGTCGTGAAGGGCAATCTTGTCATGGCTCGTGGAACAAAAAGAGGATCGTTGTATATTGTCGGATTACCGTCTGAGGGAGTGACCGTCCCAGTTCAGAAGAAAAACAAAGTCCGGTTCACAGAATCTCGTGGGCAGAAGAAGGTTGTCTTTGCAAGAAAGAAACCCAGAGCCACAGGTCAGATTCAGGATGAACGAGCAAGGAAAGGTTCAGGAAGACCAGTCAGAGGCGTTTGTGGCAGTGGGAGCACCGGCCGTGCTTCAGCCAAGGCTCCTAGAAGACAGTGGGTCAAGAGAACCAGTATTCCAGCTGTTGATACGTCTCCAGAAAATTTCTTGCTGAGTATGGAGAGTGTTTGTTCTCAGGGAGTTCTAGGATCCGGCAGTTCGTGTCTCAAGTGGGAGCCGGTAGGGACCGAGGACGAGTCAAGGGCAGTTTCAGCCGTGACTGATGTGTTGAAGCTTCGGGGAGCTTCAACGGGCCTTTCAGTTGACTGATGAGAAGGCCGCTGTAGCAGGAGAGAGTTGAAAAAGATTACTAGACATACAAGTGTTCTAAGTGGATGGCAGTTGAAATTCTTCAAGCCTCCAAGTGGGAGATTGTTGGGCTTTGTGGAGGCTTGTGAGCCGGCCCGACCCATTACTGAAACCCTAGGTTAACTATTTGGTTTTCCTATAAATATGATCCTTGTATTTGTAATTCTTAAGGAGCACAAGTGAAATAAAATCCTCCTGTTACAGTCGTGGAGTAGGGAAACCGAACCACGTTAAATTCTTGTGTGTCCCGTTTGTGTTCCGTTTCTCTTTTCTCTAGTGATGCAAAAGATAGAAACATGAGAGGTGATGGAGAATTCAGAACTCAGAATCAACTAGACTCGTGTGCACTGACTAGAGAACAATATGATCAAGTCTTGTAGTTTCTATGGAAAAACTTAGAAGTTTCATAGTGTGTAAATGCAACAGGTATTGACTCTACTCTAGTAGCTTCATGTAACAATTGTTCAAGGTAGATCGTAGACACAGGAGCCACTAATCATATAGTGGATGACTTGAATCTCTTAAAAGGGCATCCTATATGTAAAGTTGTACCTCCAACAGGGCATCCTATATGAAGCTATGATGACTCATTTAGGTTCAAGCACATTAGGTTGAAACAATACAGTTTAAGAAGTGTTTTACATCCCTTAATTTAAGTTGCATCGCTTGTCTGTTGCAGAGTTAGCAAAAGGGTTGAACTGTAAGGGTGAAGATAATTGGTAAAGATGATGGAGGATTTTACGTTTTGTCCAACAGTATAGATAAGGAAGAAGTTTTGTTAGCAGCTACACACATTGAGCATGGAGATAGAGTTACTGAAAATATAGATACTCAGTTACTACATCAAAGGCTTGGTCATGTGTCTAGTTCTGTGCTAAAAAGTTGAAGTGTCATCGTTTAGCTGATATTACAAAGATCGTGAACAAATGTGTTGTATGTCCTTGTGCTAAACAAGCTAGATTGCCTTTTCATGTTAGTGTGTCAAGTAGCTTAAACAACATTAATATGCTACACATAAATTTATGGGGTCCTTATAAAAAGCCTACATTTGATGAATTTATATACTTCTTAACTGTTGTGGATGATCACACTAGGATGACTTGGGTTTTCTTATTAAGAATGAAATCTGATGTTTGTGCCATTTTTAGGTCCTTCTTAGTGTATGTAAGAACTCAGTTTGATAAACAAGTCAAAATAATTAGAAATGACAATGGTACTGAATTTGTGAATGCAAGTTGTAATGACTTGTTTAAAGACTTAGGCATAATACACCAAACTTCTTGTGCTTATGCACCCCAACAAAATGGGGTGGCTGAAAGAATGCACAGGCATATTCTAGATATTACAAGAGCTATAAGGTACCAAGGTAATATTCATTTAAAATTTTAGGGCTTATGTGTTAAGACTGCAGTATATAATGAACAGGCTGCTTAGTAGTGTGATTGCAAATCTGTCTCCTTTTGAAAAACTTCATAATAAAAACCTTCCTTGCATCATTTAAGAGTATTTAGATTCCCATGCCTTGCTAAGAAGGTGCCGGAAAGTGACAAGTTAAAGTCTAGGTCTACTGCTTGTGTGCTTATGGGATATGCAGAAACTCAAAAAGGTTATGTTTTATATGATTTGTCTAACAAGGTGTTATTTGTTAACAGAGATGTAGTGTTTCAAGAAGAGGTTTTCCCATTCAAACTGAAATCAAAATGAGTCAATTTCCTATATTTACTTATAATGGCATAAATTTTGAGAATGATGGTGAGGAAGATAGTTCAGAAAATAACCTATCACCACACTTACATCAAAACACCTGTAGATATGATGTCTCAAGAACAAGAGGAAAATTATGAGGAAGAGGTACATGAAGAAGGGTAGACAGAACTAGTATCTCAAACTGTGGTGAGAAAGTCAGGAAGAGGGACTAAGCCACCTTTGTGGATGAAAGATTTTGTGTCTCTAAATATACATGAGGGTCCATACAGTCTTGACAAGTATATATCGTACAACAATGTTGCTCCTACTTATCAAACATATTTGGCAAAAATGCCCAATGAAATAGAACCTCAGTCATATAGAGAAGCATCAACTCATCCTAGGTGGACTGAAGCAATGAAGGTTGAGATTAGAGACTTACAAGAGATTCACACTTGGGAAGTATTTGAGTTACCAAAAGGTAAGACACCTATAGGCTGCAGATGGATATTAAGGTCAAATACAAGGCTAATGGAGATGTGGAAAGGTTTAAAGCAAGGTTGGTGGCAAAAGGGTATAGTCAGAAAGAAGGTATAGATTACCTTAAAAACATTTAGTCATGTTGTTATGATGAAGACAGTCGGGACTTTTTTGGCTATAGCTGGACAAAGAAATTCGCAAATACATCAAATGTATGTATTTAATGCAATCCTTCAAGGTGACTTACCTGATGAAATCTACATGGAACTGCCTCATGGATTTGTGACCAGGGGGAGAATTAGGTGTGTAGACTCACTAAATCTCTTTATGGGTGGAAACAAGCACGTAGACAGTGGAATGCAAAGCTGTTTGAGGCATTATTGAGATTTCAGTTCAAACAAAGTGAACATGATCATTCTTTATTCACCAAACAAACACCAACAAGGCCTTTATTTGTGCTTATATATGTTGATGACATGTTGATTACATGAAGCAATGTTCAACTTATTGAAGAAACTGAGTCAAACCTTCAAGATGAAGGACCTAGGTGAGCTACGATATTTCCTAGGAATTGAGTTTGCAAGGTCAAGTAAAGGAATAATAATGCATCAGAGGAAATATGCTTTAGCACTTATTTTTGAAACAGGACTGGGAAATTTAAAACAAGTAGTGACTCCTATTGACAACAACAAAAAATTGACTTCAAAGCAATATGATGAGCAGTTCAATCCAGAAAGTTCAAAAGATCGTTCAGCTGATCAAAGTGTTTATCGGAGATTGACAGGAAAGCTTCTCTATCTTACTATGACAAGGCTTGATATCTCATTTTGGAGTGCAAACCTTGAGTAAATTTCTACAACAATCTAAATAGACTCACATGGAAGCAACTTTGAGAATTTTCAGGTATATAAAAGGACAGCCTGGTCGAGGAATACTTTTATCTAGTGTGTAAGACAACATCACAACCTTTTGTGATGCAGACTGGCCATCATGTAACAGGATACTTTATCAAGCTTGGTAACTCTGTTGTATCATGGAAATATCAGAAACAGTCTACTATTTATTCAGCTGATATGGCCACAACTGTAACTGAAGTTATTTGGATGATTGGTCTTATGAATGATCTAGGTTTTAAGGTGCAGTAACCTATAAATGTGTGCATAGATAGTAAAGCAGCAATCTTGTTTGCTGCTAATCCTGTATACCATGAGAAAACAAAACATGTTGAGATAGATTGCCACCTCATAAGGGAAAAAATTGTACAAGGGATTATCTGTACCAAGTACACTTGAACACAAGAACAACCAGCTGACATGTTTTCCAAAGGAGTGACCAAGTTCAACATCAAGTTCTCAGTTCCAAGCTTGGAGTTCAGAATATTTTTCCACTTCTAAGCTTAAGGGGGAGTGTTAATAGTAGTGACTTAAATAGGTAAAAGATTATAAGTTAGTTAGGAATAAGTAACTAACTGTTAGTTACATTATAAGTTATAACTTACTAGTTTGTTACAAGCTTACGAGCTATTGTATATAAATAGGTACATGTACATATTGATTACTCAATGAAGAAATAATAAGAAAGAGAGCATAGAGTGTTTAACTCTTGCAAGATTCATCTTCTTTACGGATTACTTCATCTTCTTTCTATTCTCTGTTCCTTATGCTACTGTATCTATCCTAGTCAACTCAAATACACTGGACAAATTTATATTTATCTTTTTTCTATCAATGTTTCAATTGGCTGACTCTTACCATCTATTACTTTCTTCTTTAAAATTTACATATTCATATGAGACGACTTCTAAACAAATTGAAAAAGAAAAGAAGAAGATTGAGAAATGGAAAACTGTAGGGACTGATACGATATTTTGGTGAAAACAAAAACGGGGAAGCATTTTACATCATACAGAATAGTTGAGGAAATGAGTGAGGAACTTTTTTTTGGATAAAGTCAAATGTAATCTTACCTATAATTTATCATATACTCGTCCAAATTTTATGCATATTTTTATATGTGTGAGGAAACTTAAATTTTCTGTCAGATACTAGCTATGACACCTGTTGGTGACAGAAATTAAAAGAGTAACGACTCTTACATTTATTAGTTAGTAGTTAATTAAAGGTGTCAGAAAGTTAGTTACAGTTAACAGAAATTAGAGTTGAAGTTTAGTGTATAAATAGCTGTGATCTAGCTTCATGTAAATAAACTCTGTTTCTTCTCAATCAATAAAAGATTATTCTTCTATGTTTACTCTACAAACAACTCGGTAGATCTTCATGGGATCAGAGCACCGATCAGAGTCTGAATCAATCAAAGTCTGAGTAGTTCAAAGTTTAAATCAGGTTTCTGAAGATTAGAATCTGAAAAATTCATCAAGCATATTTTGGATCAGATTTCTGAAGATCAGAATCTGAAAAATTCATCAAGTTCCCAACATTTCTGAAGATCAGAATCTGAAAAATTCATCAAGTTTCCAAGATTTCTTGTAGAAATTGAGAGAGAAGAGAGAAAATTTGGGATTTTATGTTGTGAATATTATTGCATTGTTCCTCACCCGATGTGGGAGGAGCACTATTTATACTGGCATTATACTGGCATTGTTCCTCACCCGATGTGGGAGGATTACAAATGTAAAATAGTAACAACTTTCTAACTAACTCTTAACTAAACACTAACAGCATTAATAACAAACTAACTACAATTAATTATCTTAACTAACTACTATCTTCAATATTCCCCCTCAAGCTAGATGTATTGAAAACATTTAATACACCTAGCTTGGCTAATAAGAAGTCATGTTGAGATCTTCCTAAAGCCTTTGTTAACAAATCTGCTTGCTGCTCCTTAGTATTGATATAGCTTGTTTTGATCAATCCTTGTTGTAACCTTTCACGGATAAAATGACAATCAATCTCGATGTGTTTTGTACGCTCATGAAAAACTGGATTTGCTGCTATTTGCATAGCAGCTTTGTTGTCACAATGTATAATGGCTGGTTCATGCACATTCATTCCCAATTCCTTGAACAAGTTATTTACCCAAACAACTTCAGCTGTTAATGTTGCCAAGCTTCTATATTCTGCTTCTGCAGAACTTCTAGACACTGTATTTTGTTTCTTAGACTTCCATGCTATTAAAGATTTCCCATACTTCAAGAGGTAGCCAGTCACTGATCTTCTGGTGTTTGGACATGCAGCCCAGTCTGCATCACAAAAACCAGTGAGCTGTGCTTGTTTCTCTGCACTCATGAGTATCCCCAGACCTGGAGCTGTCTTAACATATTTAACTACCTTTAATGCTGCATTCCAGTGAGAAAGTGTTGGCTTTTGCATGAATTGACTTAAACACTGAACTGAGAAGGCAATATCAGGCCTTGTGTTAGTGAGATATAGTAGTTTACCAATCAACCTTTGATATCTGTTTACATCAGTAAATAGTTCATCATGAACATCTTGCTTATAATCAGCACTTGTAAGTTTCAAGTTTGTTTCCAAAGGTGTCAAAGATGGTCTAGCTCCTGACAATCCTGTTTCTGAAATTAACTCCAATGCATATTTTCTTTGATTCATTACTATGCCTTGTTGTGATCTGCAGAATTCTATCCCCAAGAAGTACCTCAATTCTCCCAAATCCTTTATTTTGAAGTGAAGATGCAGAACCTGTTTTGTTTCCTGTATTAGTGCAAGATCATTTCCAGTAATCAACAAATCATCCACATAAACTAACACTATAACTAGTGCTGACTTCTTCCTCTTTGTAAACAATGAGTAATCCAAATGACTTTGTATGTATCCAGAATTCAACAATGCATCAGTGAGCTTAACATTCCATTGCCTAGATGCTTGCTTGAGACCATATAATGACTTTTTTAGTTTACAAACTTTATGCTCCCCCTTGCTAATGAAACCTTTAGGAAGTTCCATATACACTTCTTCATCCAAATCACCTTGTAAAAAGGCATTGAAAACATCCATCTGAAATATTTGCCAATTTTCTGCAGCTGCAATTGCAATAATAGTTCTAACAGTAACCATTTTCACAACTGGTGAAAATGTTTCCTGATAATCAACTCCCTCAGTTTGACTGTATCCTTTAGCTACAAGCCTAGCTTTGAACCTGTCTATCTCTCCAGTGGCTTTGTATTTTATTTTAAACACCCATTTACAGCCTATGGCATGTTTACCTGAAGGTAAAGTCATAACCTTCCATGTACCATTATCTTCTAATGCATCAATCTCTTGTTTCATAGCTTCTACCCATCTTTGATCCTGGATAGCTTCTTCATATGTTTTGGGTTCAATTTCTGCTGACATTGTACTCAAATATGTCTGATAAGATCCAGACAAATGATTATATGACACATAGTTGGCTAAAGAATGAGGATGGACTGAGTTAGTCAGATGAGTAACATAGTCTTTCATCCACACAGGTGGATAAGACATTCTTGAAGAAGCTCTGAGTGCAGGATCAGGCACATCAACTATATTGTCATCATCATGCTCTTCAGTAATATTTTCAGAAACATGCTCAGTGGGAACAAGTGTTTGTTCAGCATGTTCATCTGAAGTTTCAACATCTAAAGGAGTATGAACACCAATAATGTCATAGTCACAAAATGGCTGCTCAATGAATATTCTCACATTCTCATCCTTCAACTGACTGAATGGAAATATGTGTTCTTTGAAGACTACATCTCTGTTCACAACAAACTTTCTTAGAGCCAGGTTGTACAGCATATATCCCTTCTGAGTCAAAGAATACCCCATCATAACACATTGATCAACTCTGGAAGAAAACTTATCTTCCTTAACAGCTTTAGTTGCATAACATAAGCATCCAATTGTTCGTAGATGATCTAATTGTGGTTTAGTCTTGTGGAAAACCTCATATGGTGACCTTCCCTGCAATACACTTGTGGGCATCCTGTTGATCAAATATACAGCAGCTAATACACATTCACCCCAAAATCTAATAGGAATGGACCCTTGAAATCTAAGAGCCCTAGCCACTTCAAGAATATGTCTATGCTTCCTTTCCACCACTCCATTTTGCTGTGGAGTGTATGGACAACTACTTTCATGAACAATTCCTAAAGAAGTAAACAATGTTTTACATTCATTGTTAAAAAACTCTGTGCCATTGTCTGATCTTACTCTTTTGATTTGCTTATCAAACTGAGTTTTTACCAACACAAAGAAGGACTTCAAGATAGCAAGCACATCACTTTTATGTCTTAGTAAGAACAACCAAGTCACCCTTGAATTATCATCCACAACAGTCAAAAAGAATCTAAAACCATTATGAGTAGTATGTCTATATGGTCCCCATACATCAAGATGAATGAGATCAAAAACATCATTAGTTCTAGAGTTACTTATAGGAAATGTAAGCCTGGTTTGTTTGGCTAATGGACATACAAGGCAATCATCACACACTCCTGCAGGAACACTTTGATACAACTGCTTTAAGACCTTATATGAAGGATGTCCCATTCTGTAATGCCATATCATAAACTGTGAATTTGCTTTATTCATGGACCTTTTGTCATCAACATTTGCTGCAATTGTCTTTTCCTCTGCAGAACTTCTAGGAAAGTAATACAAACCATCATTTTCTCTACCAATCCCCTTCACCTTTCCATTGAAGAGGTCCTGAAATATGCAGAATTCAGGAAAAAATTGAACAGAACACTTTAACTGTCTTGTTAATTGGGATACTGATAAGAGATCATGTTTGAGTTCAGGGACAACTAGAACATTTTCAAGTTCTTCATTAGCTGATATCATGCATGCTCCTGATTGTGTCACTAATGTAGTTTGACCATTAGGCAAGTAAACCTTTCTTCCTGTATTCTTGTTGTTTCTGCTAATCTTATCTAAGTTTTCAGATTTAGATGTCATGTGACATGTAGCTCCTGAATCCACTATCCAGTGACCTTTCTTGCTAAACATATTATGTTCACTACTTGCATTCATAGCATCATCATAACTCCCTCTTCTATCATATTTTAGTAAAGAATCAAAGCCACTGGAAATACCTGCCATGTTGACCTCAGCCTGCCTTTCTTCATTCAATAGTTTCATTATCTTTCGATATTGGTCAGGAGTGTATGTTGATTTCATTGCCAGTGCTTGCAAGTTTGTTCGAACAGAATTAATATCATGTGATCCTTGATCATTTTTGTCTCCTTCATCAACTACTCCAAACACATCTTCCTCACAATTTTTATCAACTTGTACATTGTTTGCAATACCTTTTCCTTTGTTTGTATTTACTCCAGTATCTGATTTCCTTTTGAACTTCCAATCTTCAGGATATCCTACTAACTTGTAACAGATATTCTTAGTGTGTCCATGCAACTTGCAGTGCTCACAGAATAAGTTCCAATTTACCTTCTTCTTACCATTGTAACCTTTGTCTCCATCACCACGACCTGTGTTTCTATAACCATAACCACCTCTATTATATTCATTTTTGTCTCCATCTCCACGATCTGTGTTTCTATAGCCATAACCACCTCTGTTTGCATATAATGCTGTGGCTTCAATTACATCTCCTCCATTTCTTAAGCCAGAAGTGATCCTTTGATTTTCATCTGAAACTATCATGGCATATGCTTTGCTAACAGTTGGCAAAGGATTCATCATCAATATTTGACTTCGTGCAGGACCATAGATCTCACTTAAGCCCATCAGAAATGCAAACAATCGCATATAATGCATATGATCCACATATATTCTAGATTTATCACAATTACATGAAGGAGGTGGAACAAGTGCATCAAATTCATCCCAAAGCAACCTCAACTTAGTAAAATAGGCAGAAACAGTTAGGTTACCTTGATGAATTGTACATATGTCCCTATGAAGTTGATATACTCTAGAACCATCCACCTTATCAAATCGTTCCTTCAAGTCTTCCCACACCATTGCAGCATCTGAAGCATATACGATTCCACTTAATAACTCTTTCGAAACTGTATTCATGATCCATGCTAAGACAAACGCATTGCATTTTTCCCACTGTTCTTCCAACTCAGGCGTATAATCACTTTTTTTACATGATCCAAGCACAAAACCAAGCTTGCTCTTAGCTCGGAGGTTTATAATCATCGATCTACTCCACAATGAGTAGTTTTCTGAACCAGTAAGTTGAACTGTAGTCAGTACAGATCCAGGAGTATCTGAAGGATGAAGAGGATGATTCCTCTTTGATTCCACCATTTCGAGTGTTTCTGCTGCAGGAACTGATGCAGACGATTGAGCCATTGGCACTGCACTTTCGATCACCATTACAAGCTACTGAAGCTCTGTTTCTGCTTGTCTTCAAAATCAGAATCAAACTATTAGATTGAATCAAAAAATCATTGATTCACAGCTCTGATACCATGTAGAAATTGAGAGAGAAGAGAGAAAATTTGGGATTTTATGTTGTGAATATTATTGCATTGTTCCTCACCCGATGTGGGAGGAGCACTATTTATACTGGCATTATACTGGCATTGTTCCTCACCCGATGTGGGAGGATTACAAATGTAAAATAGTAACAACTTTCTAACTAACTCTTAACTAAACACTAACAGCATTAATAACAAACTAACTACAATTAATTATCTTAACTAACTACTATCTTCAATATTTCTGAAGATCAGAATTTGAAAATTCATCAAGATTCCGCAATATAAATCAGAAAATAGCAAGATCAATGGCAAACATTGCTGGCCAAGATACTGAAATCAGTAATGGTGCAATTCTGGGTAATGGAAGTTCTACACCTGTGATACCTGGAAATCAAACTATGGATTATAATCATCCTATGTACTTAGGTCCTGCTAATGTTAGTGGGATTAACCTCATCTTGTTTCAACTTCTTGGGATTGAAAACTATGATGTGTGGAGTCGATCCATTCGATTGGCCTTGGTTGGAAGAAACAAAATCGGGTTAGTGGATGGATCCTGTAGAAAGAATGATATGAGTGCATAATTTGGGGGTTAGTGGGAAAGAGTAAATGCCATAGTTCTCTCGTGGCTTCTAAATTATGTGTCCAAAAGTTCGTTAGCACGGGTAGCGTTTGCAACATCTTCTCAAGGAGTCTGGAGTGATTCGAAAAAAAGGTTCGATCAATTGGATGGGTCAAGAACTTTCAGTTTGCATAAAGAAATTGCTACACTGCAACAAGGTACAGATTCTGTGTCTATATATTTTACAAAGCTAAAAGGATAGTGGGATGAATATGAAACCTTGATGCCATCTCCTGGGTGTGACTGTGAGAGGTCGAGGGGTGTTGTTGAGCATCTAAATAGACAAAACTCTATCAATTCCTGATGGGGTTAAATGAATCGTTTGAACAAGAAAGAAGTCAAAAATATTGATGTGCCCAGTTCCTAGAGTTAATGAGGGTTATGCAATGGTGGTGAATGATGAATTTCAACTTCTAGTGGTGTAAATATAGGATTGAACTCCATCTATTCTACTGGAGTTGATCCCTTAGTGATGTTTTCAAGAACTGGAGGTCAGTCTAATAATCAAGGATATAACAGGTTCAAGAAAAACTTGGGACTGGTGTGTGAATTCAGCAGATGCAAAGGACATTCTAAAGAACAATGCTACAAATTGATAGGATATCCTCCTGACTTCATGTCAAAGAGAAAAGTGACTAATGGTGCAGGGCACAATGTTAACATGATTGGAAGTGAGTTTACTACTGCAAGAAGAGATGGATATGATGGGATGTCAAATGAGTCGTCATTCAACTCTGAGAATCATACTAAGGGTAAAGGTCAAAAGTCACAAGTTAACACCAGTGCAGTAAGTGAAATGAAAATCATCTGCAAGGGTGTACGTTTACCAAAGACCAATATATTCAAATTCTGAGAGTGCTTAACCATAACCAAGATTGTACAAATATATCAGGGAGTGCAGCTCATGGAGTTCAAGCTAATTCAGCAGGTAAATCTCTATTAGTTTCTGAACATAGTGAGACATGGATTATAGACAAAGGTGCCACCAACCATATGACCTCTAATATTGAGATGTTAGCTAAGGAATCTGTAGTTAAGGTCAAAAATCCAAAATCTGTAAGTTTGCCTAATGGTGAAGTGGCATATGTAACTCACACTGGGTCTTGCTTAATATCCCTAAGGAGTGTGATTACAAATGTGTTTCATATTCCAGAGTTCAAATATAATTTGTTATCAGTCAGTCAGACGACAAAGGAATAGGATGCTCAGTCACTTTCTTCCCACATTTTTGTGTGTTTCAGGAACTCTACACTGGCAAGGTGAGGGAGATTGGTAAGGAAGAGGCTGGGTTGTATTTGCTGTTGAAAAATCTTGCACAAGGCCAAGTGTAATTTCAGTCTTGTTTGGCAGAAAGGAGAAGTAAAGAAGCAAAGAAGTTGACAGAAGAAGTGAATGTATGGCACAAAAGACTAGGACACATATCTTTACATACTTTGAGCAGGTTATTTTCTGTTAATCCAGAGGTTGTGAACAAAGCTTTAAATTAACAAGAATTGTTTTTCCATGTAGTAGAATTAGAAGTACTGAGTATTTTGATTTGGTTCATTCGGATGTATGGGGTCCATACAAAAAGCCTACTTTTGACGGTAATAGATTCTTTCTTACAGTAGTTGATTATTATTCAAGGATGACTTGGTTATTTCTATTGAAAAATAAGTCAAATGTATGTGTTACTTTGTCATATGTTCTGCAGTTTGTTAAAACTCAGTTTGGTAAAACAGTAAAGAAGGTAAGGTTAGATAATGGGACAGAGTTTGTAAATTCTGCGTGTGATAAGTTGTTCAAAGATAGAGGAATAATTCATCAGAGCTCTTGTCCTTACACTCCACAACAAAATGGAGTGGCAGAAAGGAAGCATAGACATGTGTTAGAGGTTACTCGGGCAGTAGGTATTCAGGGAAACATTCCTTTGATATATTGGGGGCAGTGTGTTCTTGCAACAATTCATTTGATAAATAGGATGCCTAGTAAGCTGCTAGAAGGACAATCTCCATATGAAAAGCTCTATGGTAATAAGCCAATGTTATCACATCTAAGGGTATTAGGATTCTTGTGCTATGCTAAGAATATATCAGAAAATGATAAATTAGCATCCAGGTCAAAAGCTTCAGTCCTTATGGGGTATTCAGAGACTCAAAAAGGATATATATTGCTAGATTGGGCTTCAAGAATTTAGTTGTAAGTAGAGATGTAAGATTTTAAGAGTCTGTGTTTCCATTTATATCAGGAATGTCAACAGATGATGCATGCCCTTTTGTAAATGATATAAGTCTGGATTTGATGAACTTAGAAAGGAGTGACAGTGTCACAAGAGATGGTAGCATAAGGGCAGAGTGTGAAAAAGAAACAGATATGCAGAAGAACCTGAGCATAATCCAATGTTAGAAGAACCTGACCCTGAGGGTGCTGAAAGTCATGAACCTATAGAGCCAGTGGTCACAGAAGGTCTACAAGACGAGCTCATGCACCAATATGGATTAAGGATTTTGTATCATTAAACATTAACAAGGAAATACAGTTTCCCGTTTCTGATTGTGTGGCTTACAAGCATTTGTCTAAATCCTATCAGGTTTTTATAGCATCAACGTCTATGTTTCAAGAACCAGTTACATATGCAGAAGCTAGTAAAGATACAAAGCGGATAGAAGCAATGAATGCTGAATATACTTGCTTTGCAAAGCAACAATACTTGGAACTAAAACGTAAGGAAGAGGACAGAAACTTGGTCACTACTACAGGTAACCAAGGCTGCCATAATATATATCATATCATATATTATCATAAGTGTGAAGCTTCAACCCAAAGTTGAATTACCATTTTACCCCTATAATAGTTAATTATGTTTTAGATATTAGTTCATATGATAGATATTATTAAATAATAATTACTGAAATTAATAACATAATAAAGACCTAATTCAATTCTTAAAGTGGAAATTTATGGTCCTTCATTCATAATTGATTTCTAGATAAAATTTTACTAGATAAAAAGATATACATGCATTGGAATAAATAATTTTAAAAATATAGCAATAATGATTTAGCCTTTTAAGTTACCTACTTTTATTATGCTCTTTAAACCATTGTCATTTTTTTTATAAAAAAAAAAAACTCATATTAAGGTGTTAGGTTAAAGATATCAAAAGGTCACTTCTTGGATCACTTAATTTGTAACGTTTTTATCTTCTATTAGCAGATTCTTCATTTTCCTATATTGTGTATTCTACTTTCTCATGTAATCATGTTATCTCTATTATTTTTTTATATGAATTTTTTATGCTCAATATTTTATTTATCTTTATTTTAACTCATCTATTTGTTGAATATTTCAACTACTAAAGAATTTTGTTAATTTGATTTTTTATGAAGATACAGTTAAGAAATGACGCTAATATTTCATAGTGATGATGTAGTAAGTGAAGCAACACACATTGAATTGTTTCAAGTGGTATCGATTTCCAGGTAATATATCATTGTTCCTTACATGCAATTAATTGCTTCTATGTAAGTTGATGTGGTCTTAATAAATTTTTTGTTTGATTTTTAAACAAAAATCATTATATAGAAGTTGAGACGGAACACTTAATTGGATTCTCGAATATAAAAAAAAAAGTCTTTTACACAAGGACAAGAAGAAAGACTTCTAACTTACTCACTGCATTCATGAAAATCAATGGAATATCCTACAAGACAAAAAGTTGATGTGATTTCTGTTCAAGTGAATCCAACTCACTAACAAAAAAATTAAAGAAAGATTAAAAAAAATGACCATGAAGAGAATAAAAATGAAGATGAAGAGATTCAATGGTGTCTTATACGTTGATGAACTATTGTAACTTTATTCTTTAAATTTACGAGGAGATAAATTATTGACGAAATTTGTGAAATGTACATATATACTTTGGGTCGGTAACAAATGTGATAATAGCTAATTCTTGATATATATATATATATATATATATATATATATATATATATATATATATATATATATATATATATATATATATATATATATATATATATTGTCTAAATTTATTTTTTGCAATACAAACTTTGTATGAAGGATTTTAGGATAAACGTGCAACGCACGTTCTCGGAAACTAGTATTATTATAAGTTAGAAGAATGTTAGGCAAAAGTTGAATTACTATTTTGTCCCTGTACTAAATCATAATCAAAGTAATTAAATATTAGTAAATAAATTAATAATTATTTTATAGTCTTAACTTAATTACTCTTAATTTTTGAATTTGAAAAGTCTTACCCCTATCCTTACATTGAAATTGTAAAAATCATCTAATTGGTTATTAGTAAAATATTAATATATAAAGTATATAATAAAGTTTAATTATCTTAATGACACGTTCTCCTGTTATTATTTTTTTTAAATAGTTTAAAATTTTTGAAGAGTGCCTGCTAGACTTAAAAGGTAAGTTATTAGTGTAATTTTGTACATGGCCAGATTATAGAAATCATTCTCTTAATACTTATTTAGTTTGGTTCAATATTTTTATAATTTTCTTAAATTCTCTTTTGAGTTTGGAGAAATAACTATTGATAGAGTATAAATTGGTACTAATGCGACGTGTTGAGAAAAATTATAGATGTCTTCGAATATATTCACATTCAATAGTCTACAACCTATATATATTAAGCTATCCCAAGAAAATATTTATGACATATTTGTACTTAGTCTGGTAGATGATTTTTTTTTTGATGATATAACATATACTCGTATTATTATAAGTGGAAACTCTTAACTAAAAAGTTGAATTATCATTTTGCCCTTAGTTTATCCCTAAACTAAATTAAATATTAATATATAATTAATTTAATATTAAATAATCATATTTAAATACATGCATCTAGACACAATAGTTTAAATTCTAATTATTTACATACTAAGTAATAATTATATTATACTAAAACTAAGAAGGTGTAAAGTCAAACTTTGAAAGACAAAAATATTTTATAGAAAATTTTTAGAAATTATTTCATAGGAAATTGTTAGGAATTATTATTTTTTTAAAAATAAAAGTTCTTTCTCTATAATTAATGTGGTTAAATAATTAAATTTGTTATTCTCTCTCTGTAGTTAGTATAATTAAATGTATTGAATTATTAGTAAAAACAATCAACTTTCCTCTACCGCATGTCTAAGATCATTCAACTTATGAAATTAACTTAAACAACTCTTCACCTTTTCATCTTATCCAATGAATCTTTAGTTATATATATGTATCATTTAAAAATAATTGTTCTTTATCATTTGCCTCGTGTTGATGTGAATCATTACGCAATTTTCAGGTACTTTTTTTTTTGTTTTGAAATATTAATATTTGTTGATCCTCATTAGAATGATATTTTGAATCATAAATTTTATCTTTAATATTTTAGATTGTTTTTTTTTTGTTACGGGAGAAATTTTTTTTTACTCCTTGTGTATTTCTTTTACTATATATATTGTTATAATAAAAGTCTTAAGAAGGATATGAATGTTGTATTTATTCTTATCTGTTTAATTTTTTTGTATTCTTTACCGATTATACTTCTTTAATATAATCTTCTATGAAATTATGAATGTTATAAGTCTATTTTTATTAGTGCCGAAATTACTAATTTATGACATTTAGATTCGATTTTAAATGTACTTTTATAATATTTATTTACTTTTATCTTTCCTTACTAATATAGTTTCTTTAAGTAGTTACACATTTGTGTACTTACTAATATGGAGCGTAATGAGAGATTATTAAGAATAAGTCATATAGATATATTCATATTATTAGATGCTATAATAATATAATTATTTTTTCATATTGCTTGCTCAATGGTCAATGTACTATTCTATTATTATGAATTTTATTTAATAAATAAAATATAAATTGGTAAAACTAATATTTCTAATTTCAACATTATATAATAATTCAACTTTATAATAATTGTATGAGGCAAACGTGCAACGCACGTTTCGGAAACTAGTATATATATATATATGTGCTGATGATGTACATGATAGAGTTTGAATACAAATAGAAAAGAGCTATCCTAATCAATAAAGGATGTTGAGTTTACATAGAAGACTTATTGTCATCTAACACCCTCCGGCAAGCACATGTCGGGTTTGGAGACAGTGAGCTTGGATCGTAGATAAGAAAAACGAGGGGAGCTTAGAGCTTTAGTGAACACATCAGCAGTTTGATCAGTGGAAGGAATGTACTTAACACAAAGCTGGCCACGAGCAATCTTTTCGCGAACAAAGTGATAATCAATTTCAATATGCTTCGACCTTTGATGAAAGACAGAATTGGCAGTGAGATAAATGGTACTGATGTTATCACAGAATATCACAGGAGGACAAGGACAAGGCAATCAGAGTTCCTTGATCAAACTAGCTATCCAAGATACTTCTGATGCGGCAAATGCAATGGCACGATATTCGGCTTCAGTGCTGGACCGAGCTACTACCTTTTGCTTTCGTGAGGACCAACTGATTAGATTAGGACCATAACATACAGCAAAGCCATGATGAGAACGACGATCATCAGGATCAGCAGCCCACCCTGCATCACAGTAGACATTTATAGTAGATGAAGTGGATGGAGTGATGGAGATACCATGCGTAAGGGAGCCTTTGAGATAGCGAAGGATCCGTTTCACGGCTATCCAATGATCTAATGTAGGATTCTGCATGTATTGGCAAACACGACTAACTGAGAAGGAGATCTATGGTCACGTAATGGTCGCCTACTGAAGAGCGCCAACAATGCTCCTAAATAATGATGGATCATCAAAGGTTTCACCATGTTTGGACAACTGAAATGTGGTGTCCGCTGGAGAAAGAGAAGGCTTGCAATCTGTCATTTTTGTTCGAGTGAGTAAATCTCGAATGTAGCTAGTTTGAGAGAGATGCATCCCAGATCCGACACGACTAACTTCAATACCCAAGAAAAATGAGAGATTACCAAGGTCTTTTAAAGAGAACTCAAGATCAAGAGATTGGGTGAATGAGGATATATAAGAGGGATCACTAGCCGTTATGATGATGTCGTCCACATAAACTAAGAGGTAGGTAGTGGAGAAGGAGTATGACGGACAAACAAGGATGAGTCAGAGTAACAACAAGTATAACCATGCGATAGGAGAAATGTTTTGAGCTTGAGAAACCAGGCGCGAGGAGCTTGCTTTAGTCCATATAACGCTTTCGACAAGCGACACACAAAATGTGGGTGACACTTGTCAATAAAGCCTGGTGGTTGAGACATGTAAACAACCTCCGTAAGGTCACCATTAAGGAATGCATTGTTAATGTCTAATTGCTTAAGAGCCCAACCTTTAGTCACTGCATAAGATAAAACAAGTCCGATGGTTGAAGGTTTGACAACTAGGCTGAATGTATCATGAAAATCCACCCCCTCTTCTTGATGAAAACCTTTGGCAACTAAGCGAGCTTGTACCATTCGATTGAACCATCTGCTCGTCGCTTAATACGGTATACCCATTTGCAACCCACCACATTTGCAGTGGGAGGGCAGGGAACAAGTGTCCAAGTGCAGTTATGATGCAATGCTTGATATTCAACTTCCATGGCGCACAACCACTCAGGAGAGGATGCAGCTTGCTTATAGGTTTTGGGTTCACTTGCTATAACGGATGAAACTGGGGTAGAATGGCGAGATACAACAAGTGTTTTAGGCTTGAGGGAATTTGTTTGAGCTCGTGTGGTCATAGGATGATTGGAAGAAGTAGCAGGTCGGAAATATGTGGGAGCATTCTGATATGTACTTGAAGTAGAGGACGCGACGGTGGGCGGACATGTATTGTGTGGTGGAGATATTGTGGTGGATGAATGAGGTACTGGTAGGACTCGAGTGGGTAGGGAGGATGAGGAAGGGGAATCTGCCAGTCAATGGAGTAAAGGTGAGGCAGCAGATGTGGGAAACGCATTGGAAATTGATTGTAGAGAAGTTAAGGATGAGGGTGGTGAGTTGTCACTGGAGCAAGAAGAAAATTTGTTGTAATGAGGATAGGGAAATCTATCTTCATCTAACGTCACATGACGAGCAATATACATCCTATTGGTGGGGGGATAATGACATAGATAACCTTTATGCTTTGAACTATAACGCAAGAAGACACACGGAAGAGAGCGAAAATCAATTTTATGATGATTGTAAGGACGGAGAAAAGGGTAGCATAGACACCCAAATTTTCGAAGGAGTTGGTAGTCCGGTGGATGATGATATAGAGCTTGATAGGGTGATTTAAAGGATAATATGGGAGTGATGGTACGGTTATGTAGGTATATGGCGGTAGAAAAAGCATGCTCCCAGTATTGATATGGAAGACATGCGTGAGCAAGTAAAGTTAGTCCTTTCTCCACAATGGTGCGGTTACGTCTTTCTGGAGCCCCATTTTGTTCATGAGTGTGAGGACAAGAGAGACGATGAGTTATGCCGATGGATTGGGCATATGAAGACACATTACGATACTCCCCACCCCAATCAGTTTGCAAAGTTTTGATGTTTCTGCCAAATTGTGTGGAAACCATCTTATGAAAGTATTTACAAATATCAAATACTTGTGATTTTGTTGACAAGAAAAATATCCAAACAAATTTAGTTGAATCTTCAAGAAACTGAACAAAATACTTGTTTCCATTAATAGAAAGATGCGGAGAAGGCCCCCAAACATCAGAGTACACCAAATCGAAAGGGAATAAACTACGACTTGAGGAAGATGCTAAAGGGAGCCTATGACTTTTTCCTAATTGACAAGATCCACAAACTGCAGGCATTTTGTTGGAAGTCAATGGAAGATTAAAACTAGAGACCAGACGACGTAAAAGTTGCTCATGGGGATGACCAAGGCGTTCATGCCACGCTTGGAGTGATGCTTGAGATATGACAAAGGCGTGAGGAGTTGAGGATGATATAACAGGAAGCCCACCACCATCGAAACGATATAAACCATCATCAATTGACCCGCGGAGTAGTATTTTTCCCTAAGGATCCTTCACAAAACAACATGAGGGATGAAATTCCATAAAGACATTATTATCTTTAGTAAATTGATAAACACTCAGTAAACTCTTGGTGATGGAAGGAACATGAAGAATTTTATTAAGATGAAGAGGTCGAGTAGCACAAGAAAGCTTAGAGGAGCTGATGTGATTAATAGAGAGTTTTTGGCCATTACCTACAGCAAGCTGATCCTCACCATTATAGTCCGTGTGAATAGATAGTTGAGACAAGTCTGACGTAACATGATTGGTAGCACCTGAGTTCGTAAACCATGAATTATCAATAATAGCCGAAGGAGACATTATAGAATTAGTCGAGGGAGTAACCATATTGGCTTGTGGACGGTTAGAGGACCGGGTTGGTGGGTAGGTATCCATGTTATTGCGGTTGTAGCAATTACGAGCATGGTGGTTGGGTTTCTCACATATTTGACAGATTATGCGAGGTGATGATCTATTAGAGGAACTAGGGGGGTTGGTATTGGTCGGGCGAGTGGAGGATTTTTGAGAGGTGGTGACACTTTGTTGATTAGGATATCCAGTGATGGGGGAGCGGTTGGAGTATTGACGAGATATGGCATTGGCTTGAAGTTGGAAGGATTTGGTTTCCTCAGCTATGTAAGGTATGATAGAATGGCTCATGGTAGTTTTGAGCCAAAGAAGAAGGATTTTGTCCCGCTTCTTCCAAGCCGTGAAGGCTGGATTTGTTGTGGATGCAGAAATGCCCTGAGTAGTGGTTAAGATAGTGGCGGATGGAGCATTAGTTCCATCAAGATGAACCTCCAAATTAAAGGCTTCAAAGGCAGAATATACGGTAGATTGCCAAAGGTAATAATTTTCTCGATCAAGTTTTATCGGAAGGCCGGTAAGGGCAATTGTTTGGGAGTTGGAGTCAGTTATGGAGAGATGTGTGGAAGAGGATGAATGTGGCTGAACAGCAGCGGCAATGGGCTGGTTGGGGTTGTCCATGGTGGCGGAAAGAAAGAAAAAAAAGTTGGCTCTTGATACCAAACTAAAACGTAAGGAAGAGGAAAGAAACTTGGTCACTACTACAGGTAACCAAGGCTGCCATAATACATATATATATATATATATATATATATATGTGTGTGTGTGTGTGTGTGTGTGTGTGTGTGTGTGTGCTGATGATGTACATGATAGAGTTTGAATACAAATAGAAAAGATCTATCCTTATCAATAAAGGATGTTGAGTTTACATAGAAGACTTATTGTCATCTAACACTTGGGAACCGTCTGAGTTGCCTAAAGGAAGGACTGCAATTGGATGTAGGTGGATCTACAAAATAAAATATAAGTCGACTGGTGAAGTAGAACAGTCAGAAAGAGGGGATAGATTACAAAAAATTTTTTTGTCCTATGGTAAAGATGATGACTGTAAGAACTATACTTGCTTTAACTGTGGCAAGGAAATAACATATTCATCAAATGGATGTGTATAACGCCTTCCTAAATGGTGATCTACAGGATGAAATCTACATGACATTGCCACAAGGATTTACTAGTCAAGGGGAGAGGAAAGTATGCAGACTGGTTAAGTCTTTATATGGTCTTAAACAAGCACCTAGACAATGGAATCAAAAGCTTAAAGAGGCATTAAAAAATCTCTGCTTCACTCAAAGTCAGCATGATCATTCTCTCTTTACAAGAAAAATATATGAGGGAACTACAATAATTTTAGTGTATGTGGATGATATATTGGTTGCAGGAAGTAGTCTTGAGCTGGAAAAAGAAAAAAAAGAAGCCTTACAACAAGTGTTTAAAATGAAGGACTTGGGAGAATTAAGATTTTTTCTTGGAATAGAATTTGTAAGATGTGAAGCTGGATGGTTATGCACCAAAGGTATGCACTCCAACTAATTGCTGAAGTTGGATTATCTGGTGCTAAGCCATCAGGCACTCCTGTGGATGTGAATGTCAAGCTAACATCAAAACAATATGATGATCAAACAAAGGAAAATCAAGGAGATAAGCTGGTTGGTCCTGGTGCTTACCAAAAGTTAATTGGAAAACTTCTATACTTGAACATGACCAGACCTGATGTTTAATTTAGTTTACAGACATTAAGTCAATTCTTGCTGCAACCTAAGAAGTCTCACATGGATGCTGCACCAAGAGTGGTCAAATACATAAAGAAACAACCAGGTCAGGGTGTGTTATTATCTAGTAGTTCAAGTACTGGGATCACAACCTACTGTGATGCAGACTGGGCAGCATGCCCTACAACAAGGAAGTCTGTGACTGGTTTTGTGGTCAAGTTAGGAGAGTCTATGGTGTCTTTGAAGGCTAAGAAGCAAACAACCATATCAAGAAGTTCAGCCGAGGCTGAGTACAGGAGATTGCATCCACTGTGACTGAATTAGTATGGTTAGTTGGGTTGTTAAAAGGTTTGGAAGCTGAAATAACTCTTCCAGTAAAAATTGACAGTGATAGCAAGTCTGCAATTAAATTAGTAGCCAATCCAGTTTATCATGAACGTATCAAGCATATTGAAATTAAAGAGAAGTTGCAACAAAGACTTATCGATATCAATTATATACCAACTCAAAATTATCTAGCTGATATTCTGACCAAAGGGTTAAATAGAGTACAACATGAACTATTATTGTCCAATCTACGAGTTCGAAACATATTTACTCCTCCAAGCTTGAGGGGGAGTGTTGGTGACAAAAATTAAAAAAGTAACGACTCTTACATTTATTAGTTAGTAGTTAATTAAAGGCGTCAGGAAGTTAGTTACAGTTTAACAGAAATTAGAGTTAAAGTTTAGTGTATAAATAGTTGTGATCTAGCTTCATGTAAATAAACTTTGTTTCTTCTCAATCAATAAAAGATTGGTCTTCTATGTTTTCTCTACAAACAACTCTGTAAATCTTCAACACCACAAGGAATAAAATTGTTTCATGCATTCTGTTCAAAATATTGTTGTAATTTTAGAATACTGATCATGGGATGAAAACAACAATATGTTAGAGTTGAGAGATAAGTAAGTATTTGGAAAGGTATAAAATGATTTCACTTTTTTTTTTTTTTTACATTTAGTTGAGTATATTCATTCTGTCATTTTGCTTCGACTATATTACATATTCGTACATTCAATATACATATGTCATTCGAGCTGCATCTTTTTATGAGCCCGGAGCCTAAAGGGCAAAAATAATTGATAAAAATCCAAAAGGGTACATCAAAAATTTTTCTAACTAAGAGGGCAAAATCGCTACTAACGTAGCGATTTATTTTAACACCGTAAGGTAAAATCGTTACCCCTGTAGCGTTTTTGCGATTTTTTAAAATAAAGTTTAAAATCGCTGCTATGGAAGCGTTTTTCTTGTTTTAATGAAAAATCTTTTTTAAAAAATTGGAAATCGCTGCCTTGGCAACGATTTTAGTGGGGTAGCGATTTAAAAAAAATTTGGACAAAATTGCTCATAGATCAACGATTTTCATCTGTTAACGGCGTTAAAATAAATCGCTATGTCAGTAGCGATTTTACCATTTTGGCTAGATAATTTTTTGATATACCCTTTTAAAATTTTTATCAATTTTTTTTTCCCATTAGACTGCGGGCTCATCTTTTTATGATAAAACTACATGTGTTCAAGATTATCAACAGGCGCTTCGTTGAGATGACTTTGCACTTCCCATTGTGAGAGTTTTGGTGAGTCCTCCGTGCATTTCGGAGTGCCCCATTTTTTTATTTCAGTATTTACTTTGCGGCGTTAAGGGTCTTGTCCCGATGCCCATGTTGAACTTAGAGGATAGCTATAGTCAAATTGTTTTCAGAAATTATTTCTTGAAATTGATTAACGAATATTATATTTTGCTTAAATGAGTACTTGAAACAGTTAAATTATAGTTTTCTCTTCAAAGCTTTTAATATTGCTCGAGTCAAATCTTCTACTAAGTAGCCAGTCAAGTCGACGGTTCACTTGAGAGAAAAAGTGATTCTTGAGTGTTGATCATGGCAATGGGTGTGACAATATTATTATTTGTGTCAACAATTTTGCAAACATCGAATTGCAAGAGGACAATAAGCACACATGAGACCATTTAATTAGAAGAAGAAACTATTAGGACCATGAAGTATCTAAACAACCCATTAGGTGGGTGTATAGGTCCAAAATATACTCATGTTAACGTTGAAGAACGTTTGAGACTCAATCTTAACTTTCGTTGATGATAGTCTCATAATTAACTTGCTTTAATAACATGCAATCCAAGAAAATTCACCATTTAAAACAATTCTTAGGTTCTTTAACGGATGTCCATTTTATTTTTCTATAATTCGTCTCATCATTATACGCTTAAGATTTCCCATATAGGGTAGAGAACTTTTCTATAGCACATGTTTGTCCAGAGATATTTTTGGTGATGCCACATTTACGACAAAGGCCGCGACCTTTTTCACACCTAGCATGGTGGACATACACATCATTCACTTAAAGAATGAATTTACATTTTTAGCATTTATCAAAAGTTATCATTCTTCATGAATGGAACACAATCATGTGAGCATATCAAATTATGATAATTTTGGTATCTCATTTCATGTTCATGTGCATTGTCCAATCAATTGTTTTTCTTTCAGACTTATTATGCACTGCTAGCACATTCATTGAGCAATTACTAGGTTTCATGATTAGTTTCATCAGAAGCACACTATTTACTTTAATATATCATCAATATAGAGTATTGATACTTAAATCTAATGTATTATCCATATAAAAGCATCTAGCACCATAAATTGATGAGACTTTCATTCAATATATATTATCACTCTGCACCAAGACTTGAACATAATATTTTACCCTCTTGATGTTATTTGACATGAATGCATCATCTTATCCTTTTGATGTAATATAATTTTAATCTATCGTTTCTTTCTCAACTGATTATATAATAGGATTTATACTTTAGAGTTTAAGGTTTAGAATTTAGGATAAACATATAGTGTGGTTCATTCTTGAACCTTCTAGGAGATAGAGTTAAACAACGAATCCGGAGCCTAAAGGGTAAAAAAAAATTGAGAAAAATTTCAGAAGGGTATATCAAATTTTTTTTTAACCAAAACGGTAAAATCACTACATGTGAAGGGAATTATGTGGCCGGCGTCAAAAAAAATCGCTGCTTTACGAGCGATTTGTAAAAGAACTTTTTTTTAAAAAACAATTATTGTAAATCGCTGCTTAGTGATTTTTTTAAAAAAAAAATTGTCGTAAATCGCTGCACATCAGCGATCTTACATAAATTTCTTTTATTTTTTTTAATTGTGGATAGTATATTGCTGCGCAAGCAGTGATTTGATTTAATTTTTTTGTAAATTGTGGATAGTAAATCGCTGCCTTTTGCAGCGATTTTACTTAATTTTTTTTTTTATATATATAGTAAATCGCTAAATTTGCAGCGATTTTTGGTGGAAAATAATTTTTTTGTTAAAAGATGAAATTTGATAATAAAATCGCTGCTTTTGCAGCGATTTACATGACAAATTTGAATTTTTTTTAACTAAAATCGCAGCAAAGACAACGATTTACATCAAATGTAAAATTATTTTAACTAAAATCGCTGCAAAGGCACCAATTTACAATTCATAATATAAAACAAAACAAATTTCACCAAAAAGAATAAACTTATGAAAACAAAACAAATCGCTTGTACAACAACGATTTTTCCAAACGCCGGCCAAATAAATTGCTATATCAGTAGCGATTTTATCGTTTTGGTTAGAAAGTATTTTGATATACCCTTTTAGAATTTGTGTCAATTTTTTTTTACCCTTTAGGCTTCGGACTCGACAAACAACCTTTATCTCCGAGTTAATATTAATAAAATAAGCATACTGAAATAATATTGAAATTGTCCATAATTTAATCAGAAACTTTGAATACAACAACATAATATTGTATTTACAACTTAACAATAGCAAAAAATTACATAACTATGAACAAGTATTTGTGAATTTTGATCAATAACCACATAATTCTCAAGACCACATTAAATATTTCAAAGCAATCAAAATTTTCTTATTTCTAAAGATTTAAAAGTTGTAAACATATGAAAATAATTGATACGTTATTGGAAGCCGTTATTATTTGGTAGCAAAGCTCTTTAGAAGATTTAGTATAATAAATTTGAGCTTTTCATAGTTGTTGAAGTCGACAACAATACTAATACATAAAAACAATGAAAAAGGAAGAATAGTTGAAATATGTTTCCTAGACTTAGGAATGTTTAACTCATGTTATGAAATTATATAAAATAAGATGAAGAATAAAGTATGAAATTACATAAAATAAGATGAAGAATAAAGTAAGAAGAAGAGAAAACACTTATATGTATTATTTTTTATTATTATTACTATTAATAACATTCTTGATCTTGTACTAAATTACTTAACTAAAGGTGGTTGTCAGACATTCGCGTCAATCGAAGTAATAACAACAATTTATGCAATTAAAAGAGAAGGAAAACTTATCTTAATACCAAAATGCAGCTAACTGATTACATATTTGAGCATTATTGAATATCTAATGTGCAGTTTAAGTTAGAGAAGAACGATACTTCAAATTATCTCATACATTGACTTCTAAATTTGTTGAGAAACATGACTGAGTTTAAGTAGAGTATCACTACATCATGCAAAGAAATAAATGCAAAAAATTTGGTGAGTTTTGACTTGTATAGTGTTCTTTGTATCAAACTTAGATTTTTGTTAGTTTTGAAGATTTTATTGGAAAAAAATTGGTGTAACTAAGGGTGTGTTTGGTATGAAGGAAAATGTTTTCCATGGAAAATGTTTTCGTAGAAAATGTTTTCTAGGAAAACAAGTAGATTTTGGACTTATTTTCTCATGTTTGGTTGATGAGTAGAAAATATTTTTCGGAAATGATTTTTAATGTTTGATTTATGAATGAAAAATATTTTTGTGGAACATCTTTTATTTTTACTAGAGTAGAAAAAAATTTATGAAATTGAAATATTTTTTAAAACATTTTTTTTGGGGTGGGGTGGTTGGGGTGGGGAGGCAGGGGAGGGGGATAGGAGTGAAAAAATAAAAAATTAAAGTTGATAGTATTTTTAAAAAGCAAAATTAATTTTTTGAGGGGTTGGGGTTGGGGGTGGGGGTGGGGGTGGGTAGGGGGGCTGGCCAGGGGGAAGTAGGAGTTTAAAAATAAAATTTGAAGTTGAAAAAATTATTAAAAAGCAAAATTAATTTTTGTGGAAGGGGTGGGGTTGGGGGAGGGGGGGAGGAGGGTGGTCAGGGATCGGGTTTTAAAAATAAAATTTTGAAACTGAAAATATTTTTATTTTTTAAAAAATTGATGTTTTTCCAAAAAAAAAATGTAAATTGAAAATGAAGGAGAGATTTGGAAAATATTTTTCTTAATGTTTGAAGGGAAGTCATTTTCCTTAATTTTGAGGAAAATGAGTTGATTTGGAAAACATTTCCCAAAACTTTTGCCCCAACCAAACATGAGAAAATTGGAAAACATTTTCTGGAAAATGTTTTCATTCATACCAAACCCACTCTAAATGTAAAAAATTTGGTGTGTTTTGACTTGTGTAGTATTTTTTTGGCTTTGTATCAAACTTATTTTACCACTATTCGGAACTTCTCATAAAAGATGTAAATCTATTTCGCTTTATATATTTTAACGTTTAATTTCTTCTCATACATAAGTTGTTTCTCGTATTTAATTAAAGATATTAAAATTTAAATTTGGTTATTTTATCAACATTTTTCTTACAACTCAAGTCGGATCGAATCGAATTTTATCAAACAACATTTAAAATATTAAGTAAAGATAGAAATATGACTTTTAATATATTAAAATTGATATTCTATGAAAAAAATTCTTTTCAATCTTATTTTTTAAAATTATATTTACCTTATTTTCAAGAATACTAAAAGAAAATAAAGAAAAATATGATTTCTAAAGCGAATCGGAGGTAATTATTTTATCACTTTATAAATAGGATATTAAGGAATCAGTGATAAGTTTGTCAGTATTTAATCACTATTATTCATATATTATCATTATTAATATTAGGCGCATTAACATTATTCTAATTATATCTTGTATATGCAATAATTTATTCTATCACTATAGTATAAATAGTGGGATAAATAATTTTTAGACTAACTAATACCTCCAACCAAACACATGATATAATAATCCTACATTTTATTTCGAAACTATTCTATCTTATACCTCATACTTAACAACTCTTAAGCGTAGCTTTTCAAAAAAGTGTTTTGTTGTTAGGGTGAGGGAGATAACTTGTTATAAGCTTCCCAAAAAAAAATTATATTACTTTTAAAAAAAATTATTTTCTCTTTGTCAAACACCTTGCTATTCTTAAAAATAAGCACTTTTTGAAAAAAATAAAATAATAACCACTTTTGACTTTCCAAAAGTTTATTAGAGCTAAATATTTATAAGATTTTTTACACGATTATTGTTCCCTTTGTTCCATTTTATATAGTATCATTTGAATTTCAAAGTTAAACAATTTCAATTTGAGAGTGAATGTGGACATGAAATCTTCATTTTTTCTGAAAGAAATTAATGCATTTAAAAACTACTTAAAAAGATAGTATATGTCATGATACTTGATAATTCAAATTTATTTTCTCATTATCTAAATCTCTTTAATAAAAACACAACAATTCATTGTAACTAAACCTTCTCTTTCTTCCTCGAAAGTATTTTGTACTATGAGGGTATTCGTAAGCTAAAGAAAATAGTATGTGTTTTTTTAGTAAGTAAAGAGAGTGTCTTTTACACCATTGTGGTAAGTTTTTTCACCATGTAGCAAAGAAAATAATCATAGTCATCTACAGCTATAGTTTTGCTATTTGCGCTCTATAACAATATTTTATTTGATATGAAGCTTCTATTTTGTATGAATTGCGAAATACGTTCAGATTCGTACTATATGGAACATGTTTTTTTTTCTAAATTTGTATATATAATAGGACAAGGCATGAGAGCATCATACTCATCCCATAGATCTCTCGGTCATGAATGTTAATCAGCAATAAAAAATTGTTGACATCAATTTTGATCCTTGACGATATGAATTAATTAACGAGTTTCTTGATTCTGACAATTTGAAATAATAGGATTTATAAGGTTTAAGATGTTTTAAGTTATTTTAAATTAATCTCATCACTCATCATAAATTTTTAGTTAATATATATGATTAACGTAATTATATGTACATTCGAAATTGCCTCGAAAAGATTTTTTCTTCACTTAATTATTTTACTAACTAGTTCGGGTATATAATAAGTTTATGCTTTAAATTAGTTATTTTGTAATTAAATTAATTATCTCATCTCGTTAAAATTAAGGAGCTTATTAATTGATTTATTCATCTTATTCTTTAGTCCATTTTTGTTAAGACCTCGAGTGACCATTTATTAACAAAATTTCCAGCCAACCTGTTTCTTTGTTTCTCCTCAACTAAAATCAGCCGAACAATTCCCAGAAGTTTTCCCAACCCGACACCTCAGCCTAAAACTTCAAACCCATTTTCCCCTAATTGATTTCCAATTAACCCCGACTCAATTTTTTTGGCCCAACAATATGCTAACCCGACCCAACCTTGTTTTCTTCCTAAAAGAGAAAAATTAGTTCGTACAATTTCAAGCCCAGCGATCCTTCCAAGTGTGTGCGCAACAACGCTCGATTTCCCTCAACTTTCCTAATCGATGATACACGTCGAGCCCAAACGACGTGGGTAACGGTGGGCGTACCAGACGAACCCCTCCACCCAACATCTCTTTCTTCAGCCTCACACTGCCCTGTACAGTGCTTTTGGCCATGGCAGACATGTGATTTCGTCCTTTCCAGCACGCGAACCGTCCTTGTGGCTACGAGATTGAGCCACTTCAAGCAAGAGGGACAAATCGTCGATCCCAGCCATCCGCGTTGCTATATGCGTCTCGATTTTGGGCGATCTGGCATCCTTTTTGTCCTTGGACAACTTTTCTTTCGACCTGGAAGCAAAATTTGATATTGAAGGACGATTTCGGAATGCCGAATATGCCCTTTTCCTCCCAATTTTGAAAACCCTAAATCTTCCTCTATATATTCGGTTATGTTCATAGAGCAGCAGGGGATTTTTTTGGGAGAGTTGGGAGAATTCGTTGGAGATTTTGGTTGAAAAATTTCGCTAAAGAAAAGAGAGTTTGAAGAAATATTTCGACAGACACTAAGAATACTTAGTAAGCAATAGATATAATAGTTTCAGTGTTTAAGTTTCAATACACTCGGATTCCTTGCTTGTTGCTTGTGTTTCGAATTTCTTGAGGTAGAGGTCAGTCGTCTCTAAGCTTGTTGTTGTCCGAGTCGCCGCCTAGGACAAGGTAGATAGCTCATAACCCCTTTGTTTGTTTTGAGTTTTTTGTGTTGGGTTGACATGTAGTCCTTTATGGATTTTAAGCTGAGCTTGTATAGTGTATTTGATCAGGCGTTATTGTATTCATCTTATTCTTCTGAGTTAGGTAGTAGGTATTGTTTCTTCAGGAAAATCTAGTACTTTTTATTTTTATTTTTTATCTCTCTGTTTGTATCCTTCAAACTTGTATTGTTGTTGTTCATCTGTATTGTCATGATACCGTAGCTCTCTTCTATTACAACGACTTTCTTGTTTCTCTTATTAAGTATGTTATGTCGAAAGAGGTAGCTTATCGTTCTCATGTCTGTTTTCATAGATTATATAGACTAGCCCTCACCCGTGCCTTAAAATTTTGTTCACATCATTTTTTGGTATCAATCAAGTCGTGTCCTGGGTGTTCTTCATGCTCATTACAAGTTACTTAATCCGATTTTCTTTTTTTCCTTGTTCTGATCCGTTGTAGTGTAGGAGTTTCATGTATAGTTTTGTCACTTATATTCGGGTCAGGTTGGCATATTGTGCCTCAAATACGCTCATGCAGCTCCCCTTGGATTGGTTTTATCCCATTTTGTCTTAAAAGTTATCCATGAAAGTTAAGTTTAGTCAGCATTTGACCATTTGATTGTTGTAGTTGTTTTCTGACCCCATTTTTTTCTTATCTTCGTAATTTGATCTAAACACATTTTTTGCATCAAAATCAATATATATCGCTGTTGTGGGTGAATCTCTACCCTCTTTGGCTTATTAATTTAGTTAAAAATGAACAGCTTATGTACAAGTTGAATCGTTTGAAAATTTGGGTTCCTTGTTTTATTTTCAAAATTTTAGAACTCTGTTGTGGATAGCCTTTAAGATAATTTGAAATATGGTTTCTGTTAAATGGTTAATTTTCTGTTATGTGACATGAGGATTTCTTCAAGTCTAATAATGTTCCAGTAGCTCTGTTTGCCCAGAATCATATCTGCATTTTTAATGGTTTCATTTTGTTATAGGGATTGACCGAGGCTTTTAAAAAATAGAATTTGCGGGTCATTTGTACCCGTTAGTTTATACTCGAGGTTTGATTTTTTTTCCGGGTCGATTGACATAATTTGGTTCTTTTAAAAGAATTAAGTGGCAATCGTAAGTGTATATGTGGGACAACTTTTGTCTCTTCTTCTCATTGTAGTCATGTGACTAGTATTGTTTTCTTTCAAGTTGTTTAGGTAATTAGGTTAGTCCATGACTCTAGTAAGATTTGTCGTGCTAAATTATTGGTTACCAAACTGTTGTTTATTTTGTTCTAGTTTATAGAAATGTATTAAGGTTTTTCTCATTATATACTAATGTCATTTACTTTGCTGCATGTAAAATTTGCTCCGAGTTCGCCATGAACTCCCATTTCCTATCTCTTTGCATTTCATGAGAGCCTATGGGCTCAAATTCCTCCCGTCGAGTCAAGCTACAGATTCGGCGTACATGTTTTAGACTTCGAAGAAATCAAAGCGACTCGGAAGTTGAAGATTAAGGGCCAAACGACCCAAATTTCATTTTAATTAAAATTTGTATTTTGTTATGTTTAGGGTTTAATCCCTCTTTGTCGTCTTTCATTTATTAACTATTGTATATTTAGTTTAGGACAGGTACAAATCGAGCAGGTCAAAAACCCAAAACAGATGGGTCCAAACACTAGTCCAGGCGAAGAGAAACCAATTTTGACCCAACTCTCTCTCTCTCTCTCTCTCTCTCTCTCTCTCTTTATTTTTCCCATATTTTTTGATTGATATGTGCCATTAGAATTAAGGTTGGAAAACCACAAATTCCCGCGAAACACCGTCTAACTTTAACCGCTTATCTAAATCAATCAAATTTTAAAATTCTAAAAACTATGTTTGTAAGAACTAAAATTGGATAATAAGTTTATATTCATTTTCAAACAACTCTAAGAGTATTTTTATCGCGGTCTTTAGTTATAAACTTTTAGCCAAATAAGTTAGTTGCCGGAAAACCGCAAGTAGGTGGATATTTTATGTGCTTAACACCTTCCTAAACTATAATTAAGAATCCTGGAACCCCTTTAAAGTTTTCAATCGATTTTCTCTGTTTATGTCTTTTGAAAAGCAAAGTTTTCTTGATTTTTCTTTAAAAATTAAATGGCGACTCTAAAAGGTCGAAATTTCTTATAAAATACTATTTTTTCAAAAACTTTTAGATAAAACAGAAATGACGACTCTGCTGGGAATTTGGAGGATTCTAACCTTAAAACTAACTTTATTTGGCTATGTGGTTATTTACTTTATCGTATTATTGAAGTATTGTTGCATTTTTATAACATTCTTCAGTCAAACGACAATAGTTTGCATTAGGAAAATAAAAGTTACGTGGCTTTCCATGGCTTCTTTTAAAAAATACACAAAAGTTTCATTTGCAAGTATCAAAAGAATAGTTGTAATGCAGTCATCCGACGTCGTTTGATAGCTTCACCCCGTTGTCTGTCCGACTCAGGTAACCGTAACTTTAAAACAAATTCTATTAAGCTTAAGATAGAACGAAACCAAAACCAAAATTAAGCATTAGCTAAGACAGCTTAATACCAAAGGCGTATTAAGTTCATTAGTTGAAACCGCCAAAACTGTGTCCAAGGTCACCGACCTCATGACACAACATTTTGCTTGACATTTGAATGATGTATGTGTGCATACCAATGTGGGGTGGGTAAACTTAACTAGTTTCTGTTTTGTAGGTATGGACTGATTCCCAAAGTTCAACATGATTATAGAAGCACCACTCCAACTAAAAATATGGTATAATGATCTCGACAAGGATCATAGAAGAACCCTCAACAAATACGAGGGTGCACTAACATAGTTGATCAACATGAATGGTTGGCCACAATTGATTGAGGTCCTCACACGGTATTGGGATAATGAAAGAATGGTGTTCCGATTCAGCTGGCAGAACATCCCTATTCACCAGATCCAAAGGGCCCACAGATTCCTTCCCTAGACAAGGTTCAGAAGAAAGAAAAGCAGTTATGGGAGATAGTAATGAAGAAGTCAGTCTCACCGACTTTGTGGTGGCTCAACCCACCATAGCGGACCAGAACGAACTAATATTGCAATTAATGCAACAGATCACGGAGATGCGGGTGGAGATGCATGATCACTGACTCGATTTTATTGATGGCTTGAAGGCGAAGCCGCCTATCTCTTAGGTCAAAGGGCGCTCCATTCTCTTAACTCCTTCCACTTCTCCTAGGAACAGAAACTACGACTTTATCTTCGGGGAAGAATTCCTTGGGACCCTTTCTTCGAGGGAGCCTAGATAGTGAAAGGTTATCCCTTTGCAAGGCTGAAAGCTAAGCAAAGTCACGAAGATGGTTGACTACGCTCGAGCAGATCCCAGACCCGGAGGTGGTGGCTAAACTCGCCAGGCACTTGATTATAAGGATGCTGTCCATAGATTAAATTATTTAGTGGATTGGATTTCACTTGACTATCTACGCTTCCATTGCGTGTGCTCTGCCTCCACCTGGTTTCACTGTTAATGCTCCTGATGGAAGACCTTCTATCTACTTCTCTTCTTCGAACATAGATCCAACTTAGAACGTGCCACCTGCTCAGAATTCTCCTATTATAGACCTGACTGCTCGAAACCCCCAATATGCTTCGGCTTCTTACCAAACTCCTCCCCCTCAAAACAACCATTCCCAAATACCACCACATCCTCAAAATACCCAAACACTCCACCTTCGCAAAACAAACCCAAAATCCAAACCAAAATACTTTAAATCCCCAAACACCCCACCACCACTTAAATCATAATACCAATCTTCACACTTATCCATAGAATTACCAAATTGCACAAAATGCCCAGAGTCCTTTCGTAGCTCCACTCTTACCTAAAAGAACCACTTTCCAGATTCACGTCCCTACTAAGCACGACATGCACGGTTCTGAGCTGGACCATTACGAAGAATAGGATCGAGAATGGAGATCTAAATAGGAGGCAAATGTGGATATAAAAGAAGAGATCAAGAAATCCATGAAAGAGTTCTAATACATCCCTAATGTCGCCGGTCTTAGCTATGAGGATTTGTGCATTCATCCAAATCTGGATCTTTAAGAAGGGTTCAAGGTTCCAAAGTTTGATACTTTCGGAGGAGTAGGGAACCCTATAGCTTATCTGAGAGCATACTGCGGCTAGCTTGTTGGAATTGGTCGAGACGAAGCTCTATTGATACGGGTCTTCAACCGAAGTCTATGCGGTGTGGATCTGGAATGGTAAACCTCCGAGGAGACCAGGCAGTGGCCAATTGGAATGCCTTGGCGAAAGAATTTATTGATCGGTTTGCTTACATCGTAGAAATCATTCCCGATCGATACTCTTTGGGAAAGATGAAGAAGAAATCCACTGAGAGCTACAGAGAGTTTGCCTATAGGTGAAGATAGGAAGCTGCAAGAGTAAGGTCGCCTATGGCTGAGAAAGAGATCGTCGAAGTTTTTGTACAGGTGCAAGAGGCCAAATATTATGACACAATCATGTTGCTCGTTGGAGCAAAATTTGCCAAGATATTCAAGATTGGTGAGACTATCGAAGATGGTTTGAAAATAGGAAAGATAAACCGTGTAGCCGCGTTGCCAGGATCTTTAGGATTTTTGAAGAAGAAGAGAGAGGACATGGCTTCTATCTCTTATGAAGGGTGGAAAACCCCCAAAAGATCATCATCTTTCCAAGGTCGTCCCCGACTTTCTCAAAACTCCTGCCAATCTTGCTACACGCAAGCTAGTCATCCAAATAATCCTCCTCTAATCTATCAAAAAGCTACCTCCATACACCTAAACGCTCCACCTCCAAATTACCAAAGTCCACCTCATGTTTACCAAAGTCCTCCTCTACGTTACCAAATTCCCTCACCAGTCTATCAAAATGTTGCTCCCAATTGTGCTAACGTGCAATGGAGCTACAGAGCACCCCCTCCAGTCTATCAAATCCCAGCTCTAGTACACCAAAATGCCCCGACAAACTACCAAGCTCTATCACCAAATTACCAAACAAATCCTTATCCCAGAAGCCAAGCTCCCCGTCCAAATACCAGAAGTTATCAATAACTGCCTCCTCCCAACAAGGCAATTATATCCACCTTGACCTGAATTCGAGAAGAATCCTCTCAGGAACTTTACTGTGCTCGCCGAGAAAGCCGAATAATGTTGTACGAGCGAGTGGCTGCGGTCAGATATATTCACTTGATGGGGCCCAAGCCGGTGGATACTAGTTCAAAATTATATAGGCCTGATCAAAGGTGTGAGTACCAACCAACAATGTTGGACATGATACCGAAGACTGCATCAACCTCAAGCACAAGGTTCAAGATCTGATCGACCAAGAGGTGGTCTCTCTTCAAGCAGCTGTGCGTAATGTCAACACTAACCCTTTGCCAAATCATGGAGGCGTCTATATCAACATGATAGAGACGGACGATCATTAGTTTGTGACTAAGGTGATAACTCTAGTTGTGCATGAAGAGTTAGAAAAGGTCGTGGCCTCATTAAGTGTCAAAGAGATAAAAGAGTACGTAATCCTAACACTCGCAAAGGTTGTTGCCTTGGTGCCTCCAAAGACTCTGTCAGGCCAAAATTTGTGATTGCAATTGCTGCTGCTCAGTGTATGACCCCATCTGGGAGGTGTTATACTCCCTAAGAGCTGGCTTTTGGAGGACATAAGAAGGATCAGGGTAAAAGGCCGATAAGTGAAGGCGAAGAAAAGGAATTCTGGAGAAAGATGCAGCCAAAAGATTATTTTATTATTAAACATTTGGAGAAGAATCTAGCCCAAATTTCCGTGTGGGCTCTGCTGATGAGCTCCCAACTGCACAGACATGACTTGATGAAGTCTCTTGATGATACATATGTTCCCATTTGCACAAGCAGCGATAATGTGACCGCTATGATTAACCAAGTCATCCGAGGGCATCAGATTATCTTTTGCAATGACGAGTTGACTTCTGAAGGGAAGTCACATAACAAGGTGTTTCACATCATTGTCATATGCCGAGAGAAGGTCATAAATCGCGTCTTGGTGGATGATGGATCTGGTCTGAATATTTTTCCATCGTCGACATTGAGGCAGTTACGGTTTGATTTGGGAAAGCTGAAACAAAACCTAGTCAATGTAAGAGCCTTTAACGGAGTGTAGAGAGACATATTGGGAGCGATAAATCTAATAATCCAAATGGGTCCAGCAGAATTTAGCACAAGGCTTGGACATCGACACCATCTATAACCTTCTTTTGGGAAGGTCTTTCATCCATATGGCTGGAGTTGTGGCTTCTACGGTGCATCAGATGATGAAACTCGTCTGGAAAGATGAAGAGTTAATTATCAGGGCAAAGGGAGTCACTCCGGCAGACAAGCGCCAATTATCGATGAAGTGTCTCGAGGTACCGATTTCTACACGGTGGAGTTGGTAAATGCCACATGTGAGGACTTGGCCCCACAGCTTGCCATGCCTGCCATATACAATATGATCGCCACTGTTATGTTACAAAATAGTTTTGAACCAGGTTTCGGATTAGGAAGAAATTCTCAAGGAATTATTGAGCCTATATCGGTCCCCATCAAAGGAGCTAGATATGGTTTGGGGTGCATTCCCACATATGATGATATAAAGACGAAGAAGAATAATAATCAAGCATTGGCTTAGCCAATCCCTCATCTGTATCAATCATCCCCATTTCGGTAGTATGCCGAGTAGGACGACTTTTGGGAAGGAATCTGTGGCCTTTTCGAAAAGATTGACACTGTTAGTGAGGAAGAATCCGAACTAGCAGGATTCTGTGATGCTGAGCCTTGGGAGTTGCTGCAGAATTGGACCTTCACGCCGATTCTAATTCCCCGAACTCCGTGGTAGAAGGGCATCATTTATGCATATTTAAATCGGTGGCTGTCCGAAGGAGACCCGAGACCCACCATTTTTCATTGTCTTAATCACTTGAATTTTAAATTCCCCCGTGATATTTGAAAAAGGCAACATGGCCCTTTTCCATGGCTAGAGTTTGCATCTTTTTTTTTTTAAATTTGAATGAAAGCCCCTTTTATTGAAAATTTATTTATTTATTTATTTGCTATATTTTACTTGCCTAACTTTGTCTGTTTATGGTTTTAGTAATATAAGTTTTAAACCTGCCAATGTCATGTCATGTCACGAGCTGAACGAACAAAATGAGGTAGGTGATGATGAGGCTGATGAATTTTGCAGTTAGAAAATCAGCATAAGCCGAATTTAGAAGAAACTGAAACTGTAATATGTCAAAGAGGTCAAGATCAGTGTTAACTTGAATGAAGATCAAAGAAAGGGCTTGATTCTTTACTCACCGAGTACATTGATTTGCTCGTCTAGGAAGTCAGTGACATGCTAGGGTTGAGTACCAATGTGGTGTCTCACAAATTTCCGATCAATCTAGGGTTCATTTCGGTGAAGCAGAAGGCTCGGAAGTTCAAGTCCTAATTGATTTTAAAGATCAAAGAAGAGATCACCAAGAAGATCGAGTCTCGATTGGTAGAAGTGGCGTAATACTCGACTTGGGTGGGTAATGTTGTTTCAGTCGCCAAAAAAGATGGGAAGATTAGAATTTGTGTCGATCCAGAGATCTCAACAAGTTAGCCCTAAGGATAATTTTTCGTTGCTAAACATTCATATTATGATCGATAACTATGCTAAGCATGAAATGCAGTCATTTGTAGATTGTTACGCAGATCACCAGATTCTGATGGACGAGGAAGATGTAGAAAAGACAGCTTTCATCATGCCTTGGGGTGTGTATCATTATAGAGTGATTCTGTTTCGTCTCAAAAATGTTGGCGCTACTTATATGAGAGCTATGACGACTATATTTCATGATATGATTCATAAGGAGATCGAGATGTATGTGGATGACATCAAAATCAAGTCCCGCAAGAGTTCGGATGACTTGACATATCTAAAGAAATTCTTCGACTATTTGTGGCGTTACAACTTGAAATTGAATCCCGCTAAATGTGCTTTTGGAGTGCCAGCAGGCAAGTTGTTGGGATTTATAGTCAGCAGAAGAGGTATTGAGCTCGATACTCCCAAGATTAAGGCAATATAAGAGTTACCTCCTCCGAAGACTATGAAGGAAGTGATGAGCTTCTTAGGGAGACTGAACTACATCAGCCGATTCATAGCTCAATAAACTGTGGTATGCGAGCCTATCTTCAAGCTGTTGAAGAAAGACACTTTGACAAAGTGGACTGAAGAGTGTCAGAGTGCTTTTGATGCTATAAAGAACTATTTGTCCAACCCACCGGTCTTGGTTCCTCCGCGAGAAGGGAGTCCATTGTTTCTGTATTTTTCCATCTCAAATAACGCATTTGGATGCGTTCTTGGGTAGCATAACGAAACAAGGAAGAAAGAGCGAGCCATTTATTATATAAGCAAGAAATTCACGCCATATGAGTCTCGTTATGCTCTTTTGGAGATAACGTGTTGCGATCTAACTTGGATCGCTCAGAATTTGAGATAATATTTGTCTTCTTATACAATACACCTTATCTCCAGGATGGACCCATTGAAATATATTTTCCAAAAGGCAATACCGAACGGAATGTTAGCTAAGTGGCAGATGTTGTTATGTGAATTCGATATTGTGTATGTGACTCAGAAGGCTATAAAGGCTCAGGACTTGGTTGATCATCTTATAGAAAATCCCGTTGATGAAGAGTATGAAACGCTTAAGACTTATTTTCATGATGAAGAAGTATCATTTGTGGGTGAAGTCTGAAATATATCCAGGCTGGAGATTATTCTTTGATCGAGTAGCAAATCACCAAGGTAAAGGTATTAGAGTGGTATTAGTGTCAAAATCTGGTCATCACTATCCCATGGCAGCTAAGCTCCGATTTAGTTGCACGAACAACATGGTTGAATATGAAGCTTGTATTTTTAGACTGAAAATGTTCATCGACATAAATGTCCACGAGTTGTTGGTTATCGGAGATTCAGATTTGTTGATTCATCAGGTTCAAGGAGAGTAGGCTGTGAAGAAACCAAAGATTATAGCTTACATGCAGTATGTACAGAGGTTGGGCAAAAGATTTCATAAGATTGAATTCATACATACTCCCATAACACAGAATGAGTTGACCGATGCTCTTGCCACCATCGCTTCGATGATCAAACATCCAGATATCGATTATATTGATCCTTTGGATATAGATCTGAAAGAACATCCAGTCCATTGTTCGCACGTTGAAGCAGAACCGGACGGTTTTCCATGGTATTTTGATATAAATAAGTATTTGGAGTGCGGGATGTATCCTGGAGATTTTATGTTCAATCAGCAAAAGTCGATACGCCGTATGGCTCTCAATTTCTTTCAAAGTGGAGAAATCTTTTATAGGAGGACTCCAGATTTGGGTCTTTTCAGATGTGTAGATGCTGCTAAAGCTGCAAAACTTATTGAACAGATACATGCTGGAGTTTGTGGAATGCATATGAATGGGCTCACTTTCGCAAGAAAGATCCTTTGAGCTGGTTATTTTTGGATGACTACGGAGAATGATTGTTGCAAGTTTGTGCAGAAATGTCATAAATGTCAAGTGCACGGTGATTTGATCTGAGTGCCGCCTCGCGAACTTAATGTTATGAGTTCACCTTGGCCGTTTGTAGCTTGGGTCATGGATGTCATCAGTGCGATAGAGTCATCCGCTTCAAACGAACACAGATTTATTTTGGTTGCCATTGATTACTTCACCAAGTGGGTGGAAGCAGCTTCTTACAAGTCAGTGACCAATAAAGTTGTAGCTGATTTTGTTCGCAACAATATGATATGCAGGTTTGGAGTACCAGAATCAATCATTACTGATAATGGTGCAAATCTCAACAGTCACTTGATGATATATGTGTGTGAGCAATTTTAGATTAATCACTGAAACTCAACCGCTTATCGTCCTCAAATGAATGGAGCTGTAGAGGCTGCCAATAAGAATATCAAGAAGATCATGAGGAAGATGATTGTCAATCATCAAGGCTGGCATGAGATGTTGCCATATGCTTTATGGGATTATCGAACGACTCTCAGAATTTCATTGGAGCCACTCCATATTTGCTAGTATATGGAACAGAAGCATGTATGCCTTCTGAAGTCGAGATACCGTCTTTGAGAATTTTTAAAGAAGCTAAATTAAGTAACGCTGAATGGTTCAGCAAGCGAATTGATTAATTAACCTTGATCGATGAAAAGAGAATGGTTGTTGTTTGTCATGGTCAACTATATCGACAGAGAATGATTCGTGCTTTCCACAAGAGAGTAAGAGCAAGAATTTTCGAAATCGGTCAGCTAGTACTTAAACACATTTTTCCTTATCAGGATGAGTACAAAGGAAAATTCGCACTAAATTGGCAAGGACCCTACATGGTTCGCAAAGTGTTATCTGGAGGTGCTTTGTACCTGTCAGAGATGGATGGCACCGCATGGCCGAAACCGATCAACTCCAATGCTGTCAAGAGATACTACGTGTGAAGCTTCAATTTGTATTTCTGTTATTTCCCTGTAATTATTTATCTGCTTGTAACTTTTTTGTTTAAAGTTTATCCCTCTTGTAATGAACTATGTCTGACCTGAATTCTCAAGAATTAGATACGTAGGCGGCCTATGTCGGCTTCGATCACTCCTTTTATTCCCTTTAATATTTTTTGTGTTTGAACTACGTTTGACCTGAATTATCAAGAATGAGATAGTATGCTGCCTATGTTGGCCTCAGTCGGTTTCTTTGTAAAATTTCTTATTATTTTTAACCTTTAGGGGAAACTATGTTTGACTTGATTCCTGCCTCAACGGAATACGTAGGCGCCACAAGGGTTCGGTCATATCTCTTGTAGGATTTCTATTCCTCTTTATAATAGAAACTAGGATAGAATTTTTGAGAGGGTCTCAAAATTCTTGGAAAGAAGATTTTTCCTCAACAAGCCAAGATTGAAGATATTTTGAGATTTGCAACTGGGACAAAATTTTTGAGAGGATCTCAAAAATTTCGTGACTCACTTAGCGACAATTAAAGATAAACCGAGACTGTTAATTGGGACAGAAATTTTGAGGATGACCTCAAAATTTTCAACATGGGTTTATCGATAGTCTAGAGTGACTTTGAATACTCCCCATCGAATAATCAGATATACCTCCAAGCATCAGGCTCAAAGAAGATCACTAAGCCTGACGTGACATGACACTTGATAACGACCTTTCTAAAATGCTACTTTTCGAAAATTTATTTTTCTTAGATTTTCCCTTTATGTTTCATTTATTTTGGCATGAACTATTTTGTCTTATCTATTAATAGTCGGAAGATCAGGAAATCAACCGGAGAGTGAAGGACAAGGAGCAGACAACTGAAGCAATCGACACAAATCAGTTCGTTTTAAAACTAACAATTTTTCTATGGACGTAGGTTTATAGCTTTGCTCTGAAATCAGCAAATTCCTCCGATCGATGAATATGGAGAAGTCAAGGGAGGAGAAAGCTCTCCCAAAATTAACGGTGCTCCTGTAGATGCAGGAATTATTTTATATTGGTTATACCAGGATTTTGAGGATATGAATGGTTTATTTCAGTCTATTTCCAACACATGAAGTCTAAAGGACGTCCATCTACATTCAAAGATGAATCGAGCGAAATATCTCAAGAAAGAGTTCACGATTTTCGTAAAGGACATCATCTGCATCATAATACCAGAGATGATATTACCACTACCTGAAGGGTTATTTTATTTTATTGTCGATCGGGACGATACATTATCTAGAGAGCTGTTTTACCATATTGTCAATTGAGACGATATCATTATCCAAAAGGCACCTAAAAGATAACTATGTTGCTCGATTGAAGCACTTTGTTCGTTGGTACCAAATATAGCATCAAGAGAAAGTATTCACTCATCACGAGAAGATATTCATGCCCCGCAGAAGATCATACATCACGAGTTAATATTCATGCATTGCGAGTCAAAATTCATGCATCATGAAAGATCATGCATCACGAGTTAATACTCATGCATCGCGGAAGATCAAGCACCGCGAGTCAATATTCATGCATCGCGGAAGATCATGCATCGCGAGTTAATATTCATGCATCGCGAGAAGATATTTGTTCCTCGCAGAAAGTTATGCATCGTAAGAAGATATTCATGTCTCGCAGAAAATTATGCATCGTGAGAAGATAATCATGCCTCGCAGAAATTTATACATCACGGGAAGATATTCATGCCCCGCAAAATATCATGCATCGCGAGTTAATATTCATGCATCGCATAAGATCATGCATTGCGAGTTAATATTTACACATCGTCGGAAGATATTCATACCCCGCAAGAAATCACACATCGTGGGAAGATATTCATGCCCAACAAGAAGTCATGCACTACCAAAGAAGGAATCGTGCATCTCAAGAGAAATATTTACCCATCGACATCAACTGCATCTTTATTTGGTAAGATTAGACGCCAAAAGAATCATTAGAGACGACATCAAGAGAAAATATCAGCATTGCATCAACTTTCATTTATGTTGACATCAAATGAAGAATACATTGAAGATTACATTGCAAACATAAGACATAAGCTTTATTTGCTTTACGTCAAACCCTATCGAGTCGACGTCAAATGTCTAGGAGAACAATTGAGTGTCAACACGGTAAAAGACACTGTCTCCCGTTAAATTGCATTTTTATGATGATGAGTTTTATCTCAGTGTTTGTCGAGAGCATGCGAAAGGATCAATTCTCCAAAACATACCACAGGTGCGGACGACATCAAAAAGGATGCAGCACAACTTGGAACTTTTTCTTAGCAGTGAACTGGGACACTGTCCAAAGAGGAACGTCAAACTCCTAGGACGGGAGCAGAGGAACGACTTCCACCACAATCAAACCACACCCCTATCAGAAGGCATGAGGGTTTTTCGTTGGCTTTTGTGAGCTTCAGTTTCGCATCCGGATCTTCGGTATTTTCCGGAGGCAAGTTTCCAATCCGAGTGACAATGCACCAAGAGTTTTGGAAATTATGTCCGTGTAAGGTCTTACCTATGGATGTGAAGAGTTCCACCTTCATGTCTAAGAGGTTGCAAGCCATTTTTTCATACTCGACTTGATTTTTCACTTGTCCAGAACCCAAAGGTTATCTAGTATAGCAGGTTTCCTTTTCAACCGATTGTGTCGAACTACAAGAAGACTGATTACTGAGGTATAAGGATATGTAGGGGGGCTTGATGTTGAAAATTCGGTTGTATTCCAACATTCACCCTTAAATCCTATTCCCAAGCATTTCAGTCCCTTCATAATCTGGTATCGGGATGACTTTTGAATTTTTTCAAAATCATGCGTTAAATCAAGAGTATCGAACTACAAGTATCTCAATTTCTCATATAGCTTGAGATATGTAGGAAACCCGTTGCTGGGGTTCGGCCATAATTCCTAGTCCATACCAAGTTCTTTTGCTAAAAATTAAGGAGTGGTCGGTCAAAATTGGATTTGTCAATTTCATTTTCATCAAATTCCTTGCACCAATCAGGAAAATGAGGGACAATTGTTGACAACCAATTTTGATCCTCGACGATATGAATTAATTAATGAACTTCTTGATTCTAGTGATTTGAAATAATAGGATTTATAAGGTTTAAGATGTTTTAAGTTATTTTAAATTAATCTCATCACTCATCATGAATTTTTAGTTAATATATACGTTTTACATAATTATATATACATTCGAAATTGGCTCGAAAGGATTTTTACTTCACTTAATTTTTTTACTAACTAGTTCGGGTATATAATAGTTTATGCTTTAAATTAGTTAGTTTGTAATTAAATTAATTATCTCACCTTGTTAAAATTAAAGAGCTTATTAATTGATTTATTCATCTTATTCTTAGCAAGAAATATTTTTAGCCCATTTTTGTTAAGACCTCGAGTGACCATTTATTAACAAAACTCCCAGCCAACCTGTTTCTTTATTTCTCCTCAGCTAAAATCATCCCAACAATTCCCTGAAGTTTTCCCAGCCCGACACCTCAGCCCAAAACTTCAAACCCATTTCCCCCTAATTGATTTCCAATTAACCCCGACCCAATTTCTTTGGCCCGACAATATGCTAACCGACCCAACCTTGTTTTCTTTCTAAAAGAGAAAAATCAGTTTGTACAATTTCAAGCCCAACTATCCTTCCAAGCGGGTGGTCAACAACGCTCAGTTTCCCTCAACTTTCCTAATCGATGATACACGTCGATCCCAAACGGCGTGGGTAACGGCGGGCGTACCAGACGAACCTCACCCCCCCAAGGTCTCTTTTTGCAGCCTCACGCTACCCTATACGGTGCTTTTGCCCATGGCACATATGTGATTTCGTCCTTGCCAGCACGCGAATCATCCTTGTGGATACGAGATCGAACCACGTCAAGCAAGAGGGACAAGTCATCGATCCCAATGTGTGACAATTTTTAGGGTGATCGGGCATCCTTTTTTCTCCTTAGACAACTTTTATTTCGTCCTGGAAGCAAAATTTGAAATTGAAGGTAAATTTTGGAATGCCGAATCTGCCCATTCCCTCCTCCCCCAATTTTGAAAACTCTAAATCTTCCTTTATATATTCTGTTATGTTCATAGAACAGCAGGATATTTTTTTGGAGAGTTGGAAGAATTAGTTGGAGATTTTGATTGAAAAAATTCGCTAAAGAAAAGAGAGTCTGACGAAATATTTCGACAGATACTGGGAATACTTAGTAAGCAAAGTTATAATAGTTTCAGTGTTTAAGTTTAAATGCTCCACTCGGATTCCTTGCTTGCTGCTTGTGTTTCAAATTTCTCGAGGTTGATCTCAATCGTCTCTAAGCTCGTTGTTGTCCCAGTCGTCGCCTAGAACAAGGTAGATAACTCATAACCCTTTGTTTGTTTTGAGTTCGTTGTGTTGGGTTGACATGTAGTCCTTTATGGATTTTAAGCTGAGCTTGTATGGTGTGTTTGATCTGGCGTTACTGTATTCATCTTATTCTTCTGAGTTAGGTAGTAAGTTTTATTTCTTAAGGAAAATCTACTACTTTTTTTTGTTTTATCTCTCTTTTGTATCCTTCAAACTTGTATTGTTGTTGTTCATCTGTATTGTCATGATGTTGTCGCTCTCTTCTATTACAACGACTTTCTTGTTTCTCTTATTAAGTATGTTATGTCGAAAGAGGTAGCTTATCGTTCTCATTTTTGTTTTCATAGATTATATAGAGTATCCCTCACACGTGCCTAAAATTTTTGTTCAAATTAATTTTTGGTATCAGTCAAGTCGTGGCCTGGGTGTTCTTCATGCTCATTACAAGTTACTTATCCAGTTTTCTTTTGTTCTTTGTTCTGATGTGTTGTAGTGTAGGAGTTTCATCTATAGTTTTGTCGCTTATATTTGGGTCAGCTTGGCATATTGTGCCTCAAATGCGCTCATGCAGCTCCCCTTGGATTGGTTTTAGCCCATTTCGTCTTAAAAGTTATCCATGAAAGTTAAGTTTAGTTAGCATTTGACTTTTTTATTGTCGTAGTTGTTTGTTTGGCCCCATTTTTTTCTTATCTTCGTAAATTTGATTTAAACACATTTTTGCATCAAAATCAGTATAGAGCGCTGTTTTGGGTGAATTTGTACCTTCTTTGGCTTATTAATTTAGTTAAAAATGAACAGCTTATGTACAAGTTGAATCGTTTGAAAATTTGGGTTCCTTGTTTTATTTTCAAAATTTTAGAATTCTGTTGTGAATAGCCTTTAAGATAATTTGAAATATGGTTTCTGTTAAATGGTTAATTTTCCATTATGTGACATGAGGATTTCTTCAAGTCTAATGATGTTCCAGTAGCTCTGTTTGCCCAGAATTATATCTGTATTCTTAATAATTTCATTTGGTTATAGGGATTGACAGAGGCTTTTAAAAAATTTAATTTGCTAGTCATTTGTACCCGTTAGTTTATACTTGAGTTTTGATTTTTTTCCGGGTTGATTGACATAATTTGGTTCTTTTGAAAGAATTAAGAAGTAATCGTAAATGTATATGTGGGACAACTTTTGTCTCTTCTTCTCATTGTAGTCATGTGACTTGTATTGTTTTTCTTTCAAGTTGTTTAGGTCATTAGGTTAGTCCATGACACTTTATTATGACTTGTCGCGCTAAATTATTGGTTACCAAAATATTGTTTATTTTGTTCTAGTTTATAGAAATGTATTAAGGTTTTTCTCATCATATACTAATGTCATTTACTTTGTTGCATGTAAAAATTGCTCCAAGTTTGCCATGAACTCCCATTAACCCTATCTTTGCATTTCATGAGTGCCTATGGGCTCAAATTCCTCCGCCGAGTCAAGATACATATTCGACGTACATGTTTTAGAGTTCGAAGAAATCAAAGCGAGTGGAAGTTGAAGATTAAGAGACAAATGGCCCAAATTTCATTTTTATTTAATATTTGTATTTTGTCATCTTAAGGTCTTAAGGCCCCTTTGTCGTATTTCATTTATTAACTATTGTATGTTTATATTAGAAAAGGTACAAATCGAGCGGGTCAAAAACTCAAAACATATAGGTACAAACACCGGTGCAGGAGGACAGAAACCGATTTGGACCCAACTCTCTCTCTCTCTCTCTCCCTAGTCTTTCTCTCCCCATCTCTTTATTTTCCCCATATTTGTTGATCAATATCTTCCATTAGATTAAGGTTGGAAAACCCCAAATCCCCGCAAGACGCCATCTCACTTTAACCGTTTATCTAAATCGATAAAATTTGAAAATTCTAAAAAATAAGATTGTTAGATGTCAAATTGGATAATAAGTTTATATTCATTTTCAAACAACTCTAAGAGTATTTTTATCGCGGTCTTTAGTTATAAAGTTTTAGCTAAATAAGTTAGTTGCCACAAAACCGCAAGTAGGCGGACATTTTAGGTTCTTAATACCTTCCTAAAATATAATTATGAATCCCCGAACCCCTTTAAAGTTTTCAATCGATTTTTGTTGTTTAAGTCTTTTGAAAAAAAAAGTTCTCTTGATTTTTCTTTTAAAATTAAGTGGAGACTTTAAAAGGTCGAAATGTCATATAAAATAATATTTTAACTTTTAGATAAAACAACAATGTACCCTGAACTAGAGTATGAATCTCTCTATGCAGTTGAATATCCTAGAGTCATTCATTGTATCAATTCTTTCTCTCGGATGTAACCAAATCTTTCGTGCATCAGAGACATACACAACAGGGCTAAGAAGCCCAGGTTGGACAACATTCATAATCCTACTCAATACTATAGCAATGCATTTCTCCCACTTATCATGTAATGCAGGCTCAAAAATAGACTTAAACTTTCCATCAACAAATTCTAGTTTGTTACAACCTACTAAGCCAATTCTAAAGGAACGACTTCATAGAGCATAATTCTCTGATCTAATCAATGGTAAGGAGATGAGAGAACTACTTGGAGTTTTAGCATGTTGAAGAAAAAGAGAATGATTATGGTAAGTCACTGGAAACAGAGTAGGACTTGAAGTGTTATTACTAGCCCCGCTGATGGATCTCTATCAACTGTCATTGCTACTTCTTAGAATTAGAGATGTTGTCTTTCTATTCACCTTTACAGCTGAAAATCTGAACACCTCATAGAACAGACGAAGCTCCTACGATCGAAAGCTCTGATACCATGTAAACTCCATGATACGAGGGTAATTGCAGCAATCTTTGAGAGAGAATTTTAGAGAAGAGAAGAAAGAATTGTACTTAATGAATCTGTGTTACATAGAATATGGACATATCGCTCTATTTATAGTAGTCACACACAACTGACTCTTTTTTAACTAACTATATGGCAACTCACTAGTTCTAACAAACTCAGACTATTAGCTAACTAACCAACTTATACAGTCAGCTAACTAATCAACCATATAAATTGTTTTAATCATTTTCATATATCGAACAAAAAGATAATGAAGTCATATGTAAATTATAATTCTTTTTTATATGCTCTTTGACAGAAAATATTTGCAAGGCAGCAAAGATCAAACAATATAGATTACAATCAGACAAATAATTATTTCCCAAAATTGAAGAATAAATAGAGTGAAAGAAGAGAAGTAAAGAGGAACTTACCAGTTATCGGTGCAAGAGAACAGAGGAGTGAGGAGTGAACTCGGTTGGTGTCTATTTATTTGTGTCAAACACCTAGTAATCCTAGAAAGATCACATAAGTTGTGGTTTCTAGAAAAATCAGGTGACTTGTGGAAGAAATATACCACAAAGTTGATAGAATTTTAAAATAAAATAAAATAGATATGAAATATCAAATTGTCCTTAATTGTACTAGTCATCCTTTTAGCAAAATTAGACATTGTTCTGCATAATTTAAACATCATATCCAAATAAACATGATGATCACTGATATTAAACTGTAATGACCAGAAGGTCATTTTTTGAAATTTGAAATATTCATTTAACTAGAGTGAATTATTTGATGGTTAATTACTAAATAACTAACTTTAGTTAAGCTTAGTAGGTTGAAGTTAGTTAACTTATTTGGGGTTTAATGTATAAATCACAAGTGAAAAAAAATAAGAAAAGGGGGAGAACTCACCGCAATCAAGCAAAATCGGTAAGTAACCAAACGTTTCTTTTCACTGTAATCGTGATTTTTTTGGTTGGATTTTACTTATTGTTAATATCATATATTATATGTATTGTTGGAAAGAAGAAAGAGACAAAAAACTTGTCAATAATGCCAAAAATAGAATAAATTAATAGTTAGGCGTGGGTTTCTGGGAAATTATTGACCAATTTTGAAAAAAATAAAATAATTAAAGTGTATTGTTGTATGTTTGCTCGTGATGGTGTTTTGGCATAAGGCCACAGTTGGGGTTAATATGTACTGCTAAATTGTAGGCTAATGATTGCTTCATAATGAGCCAATCATTGGTGGGTAGAAAAGAAGAAAATAAAATACAAAATACACGTTAATGGCATTCATTAGGATATTTTTCAGTAGTTATTATATTATGGTTCAAGTTTTGATATATTGGTATGTAATTTAAATATTGGATGAATAATATTTTGTGTGTACCATTTAAATTATGACGTTGGAAAATTTTTGGATACAATTCTAGACTTGAAACTTGGAAACTATGACAGTGGAAATTTTAATTGACATAAAAAATTACAAACTTGATTATAAATTTGGGTGAATTTTTAGGTCAAGGTTAAACACATAATAATGTGGGTATTTTTAGTTCCGAAGCCTTATTGAGAATATATATACTTGAATAGATTCCATCGATTCGGACTCAACGGAGAGGGAAGGCTCAAGTCCCGGAGTAATTATTCGATCGTCTAAGGCAAGTGGATTTCTAAACTCTTGTTAAGCGTATCAAATTCGTGTATTTCCTTATGTGGTGTTGAGATTGATTTGGAGACTTGTTGCTTATTTGTTGGTATTGTATTCCTTGTTGCAAATTGTGCTTTGTTATCAAAATGGTTATCTCCTCATTTTTTTTATTTGAGCATGTCATTTGCATTGTATCTGAGACATGGTTGTGATAAGAGTTAAGGTGATAAGAGGATGTACCATATTAAGGATCGTATCGCGCACCGCGATGGATATTATACTTCGAAGGACGTATTGTGCACCGCGATGGTTACTACTATTGAGGATCATGTCGTGCACCGCGACAGATGTATGGAAAGATATGTCCCACGTGGGTCGCAACTGAGAGACAATGGGTGTGTATCGTTAGGGAAGACAGCATGACTGTACCTATTTGTGTTTCTACACCTGTTGGTAAGCCCTTAGTGGTGGATCGAGTGTATCGATCCTGTCTTATTTCTTTGGCTGCGTATGACACTTGGGTAGACTTAATCATTTTGGGGATGGTAGACTTTGATGTTATCTTGGATATGAATTGGCTTTCTCCTTATCATGTTGCCCTTGATTCTAATGCTAAAACTGTGACTTTAGCGATGCCTGGTGTTCCGAGGATTGAGTGCAAGGGTGTTAGTGGTTCTTATCCTAGCACGGTCATCTCTTTTATTTGTGCTTAGAGATTGGTGGAGAGAGGGTGTTTGTCATAAGATTTTATTCGGTATACTAGTGTTAAACCACCTCATATGGACTCTATTCCCATGGTTCAGGAGTTTCTCGATGTATTTCCTTCGGATATTCCAGGTGTTCCTCCCGATATGAATATTGATTTCGCTATTGATTTGGATCCAGGTACTAAGCCTATTCTATCCCTCCATAGTCTATGGCTGCAGTAGAGTTGAAAGAGTTGAAGGATCAGTTGCACGATTTATTGAGTAATTATTTGTAAAGAAGAAGGATGGGACTATGAGGATGTGTATTGATCACAGACAGTTGAACAAGGTAACAATGAAGAATAAGTATCATATTCCGCGTATTGATGACTTATTTGATCAGCTACATGGAGCATCAAGTTCTCTAAGATTGATTTAAGGTTCGGGTATCATAAGTTGAAGATTAGGGCATTAGATATTCCTAAGACAGCTTTTCGGACTCGATATGGACATTATGAGTTCCAAGTGATGTCTTTTGAATTGACTAATTCCCCTGCAGCATTCATGGAGTTTATGAATAGGGTGTTTCAACCATACCTGGATTCTTTTGTGATTGTTTTCATCGATGACATCTTGGTTTACTCCAAGACTGAGGAGGACCATGTCCGACACCTGAGGATTGTACTTCAGGTTGAGAGAAGAGAAGTTTTATGCCAAGTTCTCAAAGTGTGAGTTTTGGCTTACTTCTGTAGCATTCTTGGGACATGTGGTGTCCAAGAAGGGTATTAGAGTAGATCCGGCCAAGATTGAGGTAGTTAGAGGTTGGACGTGACCTACTTCACCTACTGAGATTAGGAGTTTTGTGGGATTGGCAGTCTATTATCGACGATTGTTTTAGAGTTTCTCTACTATTGCTGCTCCATTGACTATATTGACTCGACAGGATATGGGATTTCAGTGGTCTGATGAGTGTGAGGAGAGCTTTCAGAAGCTCAAGACTTTGTTGATTTCGGCTCCTGTGTTGATTCTACTAGAGGAGGGTGTAGACTTTACTAGTGCATTGTGATGCTTCAGGAGTTGGTGTGAGTGGTGTGTTGATGCAGAATAGGAAAGTGATTGCTTATGCTTCTAGGCAGTTGAAGTCCAATGAGAAGAACTACCCTACTCATGATGATTTGGAGTTGGCGGCTGTGGTATTTGTACTTATGTTATGGTGTCATTATTTGTATGGAGTGAATTGTGAGATCTTCGCTGATCATCGGAGTCTTCAATATATCTTTAGTCAGAGGGAGTTGAACTTGAGGCAGTGCAGATGGCTTGAGTTGCTGAAGGACTATAATGTGACCATTTTGTATCATCCAGGGAAGGCCAATATTGTGATTGATGCTTTGAGTAGGAAGACTCTTAGCATGGGGAGTCTTGCATAGCTTAGTATTAAGGAGAGACCATTGGCTTGAGATGTTCAGATATTAGCTAACAGTCTTGTCCGCATGCAGATTTCAGAAGAGAGTGATGGGATGATTATTTTTATTGAGGTCGATCTTCTTTAGTCGAACAGATCCGTGCTCACCAATTTGATGATGAGAAATTATGTCTCATTCGAGACAAAGTATTGAGAGGGGAAGCAAAGGAGGTTGTCCTTGATTATGATGGTGTCTTGAGGATTGGAGGCAGAATTTGTGTGCCCAATACGGGCGATTTTATTAGATTAATTCTTGAGGAGGCCCATTATTCTCGATATTTCATCCATTCGGGAGCGACGAAGATGTATCATGATCTGAGTCAGCATTACTGGTGCTGTGGGATGAAGAGGGATATTACGAACTTTGTTTCGAGGTGTTTGATTTGCCAGCAGGTCAAGTTTGAGCACCAGTGTCCTGGGGGTGTATCTTAGAGGATGCCTATTTCTACTTAGAAGTGGGAGAGGATTACTATGGACTTTGTTGTGGGTTTGCCTACAACGGTGGGTGGTTATGACTACATTTGGGTTGTTGTTGACAGGCTGACCAAGTCTGCCCACTTCATTCCAGTTCGGGTGAAGTATACAACACAAAATTTAACCGAGCTATATATATATCAGTCAAACTGTGCGACTACATGGAGTTCCTATTTCTATCATATCAGATCGAGGTTCACTATTCACTTCTCACTTCTGGAAGGCATTATAGCATGGTCTCGGTAGCCAGTTAAATATGAGTACAGCCTTTCACCCTCAGACAGATGGTCAATTTGAGCGGATGATTCAGGTGTTGGAAGATATGCTCCGAGCGTGTGTGATCGATTTTGGAGCTAGATGGTATCGACATTTACCCTTAGCGGAATTTTCCTATAATAACAGTTATCACTCTAGTATCCAGATGGCGCCATTTGAGGCGTTGTATGGCAGACGGTGTAGATCCCCGATTGGTTGGTTTAATTCGGCGGAGATGGACTCTTTGGATACGACTTTCTTAGAGATGCTATGGAGCAAGTCCGTATGATTCAGTATAGACTGTTGACAGCCCATAATCCACAGAAGAGTTATGCAGACTGGAGAGTTAAAGCCTTAGTGTTTAAAAAAATATCGACTAAAGCTACTTTCAAAGGACTTAAAAATATATTTTGTACTTTATAAAGTCAACTATTTCAACTCATTTGGAATCTAAGAAGCTCGAATTAATTAATTTATATTATGGGGGGCCAAAATTAGGTGTCAACAATTGTCCCTCGTTTTACTCGGATTGATGCAAGAAATTCGAGGAAAATGAAATTGACCAATCCAATTTTGACCGACCACAAATTCATCTTTAGGAAAGGATTTGTTATGGATTTTAGGAATTATGGCCAAATCCCGAAAATGGGTTTCCTACTATCTCAGGCTATATGAGAATTCAGACCATTTGTAGTTTAATACGCTTGATTTAACGCACTTTGAAAGAAATCCAAAGTCATTCCGATATTGAATTATGAAGGTACCGAAATGCTTGGGAGTAAGATTTGAGATCGATTGTTGGAACACATCTGAGTCTTCAACCTTGAACCCGCCTACATATCCTTAAACTTTTGGAATCAGGATGCTTGAGAAGGAAACCTATTATACTAGATAACCTTCGGTTCTCGAAGAGCGACAAATGAATTGAGTATAAAAAAGAGGATTGTAACCTCTCAATCATGAATGTGGTGCACTTCACACCCATAATTAAGAATTTACACAGACATAATTTCTAAAGCTCTTGGTGCATTGTCACTCAGATTGGAAACTTGCTTCCGGTAGATAACAAAATTTCCGGATGCGAGGCTGAAACTGACAAAACCCAAAGGAAAAACCCACATGCCTTTTGATAGGGGTGTGGTTTGATTGTGGCTGAAATCGCTCCTCTGCTCGCGTCTTAAGAGTTTGACATTCCTCTTTGGACTGTGTCCTAGTTCGTTGCTAAGATAAAGTTCCACTTTGTGCTGCATCCTTTTTGATGTCGTCAGCACCTGTAGTATATTTTGGAGAATTCATCCTTTTGGATGCTCTCGACAAAGACTGAGATAAAACTCGTTAGCATAAAACTGCAATTAAGATGGGAGAAAGTGTCTTTTACCATGTCAACACTCAATTGTTCATCTCGACATTTGACGTCAACTTGATTGGTTTGGTGCAAAGAAAATAAAGCTTATGTCTTGTGTTCGCAATATAATCTTCAATGTATTCTTCATTTCATGTCAACATAAAGGAAAGTTGATGATGTGTGCTAGTATATCTCTTCACACCATCTTTGATGTTCTTCTTGATGTTTACTTTTATCAATATAAAGGAATGCAGTTGATGCCGATGGATAAATATTTATCTTGGGATGCACGATTTCCTTTTCTTGCAGTGCATGACTTTTTGCAGGGCATGAATATCTTCCCGCGATGCATAAATTTCTGTGAGGTATAATATATTCTCACGATGCATAACTCTTAGTGAGGTATGCAATCTTCTCGCGATGCATAAATTTCGACGAGGTATTAAATCTTCTCGCGATGCATAAATTTCAACAAGGCATGGAGTCTTCTGGCGATGCATAAATTTTTGCGAGGTATAAAATTTTTGGCGATGCATAAATTTCTGCGAGGTGTGAAATCTTCTCGCGATGCATAAATTTCTATGAGTATGAAACCTTCTCACGATGCATAAATTTCTGCGAGGTATACAATCTTCTCGCGATGCATAAATTTACTCGCAATGCATGGTCTTCTGTGATGCATGAATATTGACTCGTGATGCATGGTCTTTCACGATGCATGAATATTGAATCGCGATGCATGAATATTGACTCATGATGCATGATCTTCCGCGATGCATAAATATTGACTGGCAATGCATGAATATTAACTCTTGATGTCATCCTTGGTACCAAATGAAGACAATGCTTCAATCAAGCAACGTAGTGATCTTCTAGGTGCTTTCTGGATAATCATATCGTCTCCAATGATGATATCGATAAAATGACTTCGAGATAGTATATTGTCTTGATCGACAATAAAATAACTGACCCCTCCGGGTAATGCATACTATAATATCCGATATTATGATGCAAATGATGTCCTTTACGAAAACCGTAAACTCTTCCTTGATATTTTTGTTTGATTCACCTTCAAATCTAGCTGGACGTTCTTTATAAATTTCATGTTGTTGGAAATTGATTGAAAAAAAAAATTCATATTCCCAAGTCTCTGACATAAGCGATATAAAATGCTTCCTACTTCTAGGAAAACTATTGATTTTGGGATAATTTTCTCCTCCTTTGACTTCTCCATATTCATCCATCGGAAAAATTTGCTGATTACAGAGCAAAGCTATTAACCTGCGTCCACATAAAAATTGTTTGCTTTAAAATCAAACTGATTTGTGTCAATTTCTTCAGTTGTCTGCCCCTTATCCTGCTATCTTCGATTGATTTGCCAATCTCCCGACTCTTGATAGATAAGACAAAATATTTTATGTCAAAACAAATAAAAACGTAAAAGGGAAATTTTAAGAGAAATAAATTTTGAGAAATAGTATCTGAAAAAGGTCACTGCCAAGTCATGACATTCCAGGCTTAACAAACTTCTTTGAGTCTAATGCTTGGAGGTTTATCTGATTATTCGCTGGGGAGTTTTCAGAGGCACTTTGAACTTGTAAATAAACCCATGCTGGAATTTTGAGGCCATCCTCAAAAATTTTGTCCCAGTTAGCTGTCTTGCTTGTCTTTCCACTGTAACTGAGTAGATCGTGGAATTCTCTCTCAAAGAATCTTCTTCTCGAGAATTTTGAGTCTCTCTCAAAAATTCTGTCCCAATTTCTATTTAAAGAGGAATAGAAATCTTACAGGAGATATGACCGAACCCTTGTGGCGCCTATGTATCCCGTTGAGACAGGAATCAGGTCAAACTTAGTTCCCCTAAAGGTTAACAACAATAAAAAAAATTTAAAAGAAACCGACCGAGGCCGACATAGGCCGCATACGTATCTCATTCTTGAGAATTCAGGTCGAACGTAGTTCAGATACAAAGAAACATTAGAAAGGATAAATAGGGGTGACCGAGGCCGACATAGGCCGTCAACGTATCCCATTCTTGAGAATTCAGGTCAGACGTAGTTCATTACAAAGAGGGATAAAAATTAAGCAAAACAAATACAAGGAAACATAATGATTACAAGTAAATAATAGAATTGCAAACCGAAGCTTCACACATAGTATCTCTTGACAGCGTCTGAGTTGATAGGTTTACGCCATAAGGTGCCATCCATCTCCGACAGGACCAAAGCACCTCCAAATAATACTTTGCGAACCATGTAAGGTCCTTGCCAGTTTGGTGCGAATTTTCCTTTATACACATCTTGATGAGGAAAAATGCGCTTAAGTACTAACTGACCAATTTTAAAAGTTCTAGCTCTTACTTTCTTGTGGAAAGCGCAAATCATTCTCTGTAAATACAATTGACCATGACAAACGGCAACCATTCTCTTCTCATCAATCAAAGTTATTTGATCAATCCGCTTGCTGATCCATTCAGCATTACTTAACTCAGCTTCTTGGATGATTATCAAAGACGGTATTTCAACTTCAGCAGGTATAACTGCTTGTGTTCCATACACTAGTAAGTATGGAGTATCTCCAGCGATGTTCTGACAGTCGTTCGATATCCCAGTAAAGCATATGGCAACATATCATGCCAACCTCGGTAATTTTCAATCATTTTTCTCAGAATCTTCTCAATATTCTTATTGGAGGCTTCTATAGCTCCGTTCATTTGAGGGCGATAAGCAGTTGAGTTTCGGTGAGTAATCTTGAATTGCTCACATATCTCTCTCATCAAGTGACTTTTGAGATTTGCACCGTTGTCAGTAATGATGGATTCTGGTATTCCAAACCTACATATCATATTATTGCGAAATAAATCAACCACAACTTTCTTGGTCACCGACTTGTAAGAAGCTGCTTCCACCCACTTGGTTAAATAACCAATGGAAACCAAAATAAACCTTTGTCCATTAGAAGAGGCTGGCTCTATCGGACCAATGACATCCATACCCCAAGCTACAAATGGCCAAGGCGAACTCATAGCATGAAGTTCGTGAGGTGGCACTTGGATCAAATCACCGTGCACTTGACATTTATGGCATTTTTGCACAAACTTACAACAATCATTCTCCATAGTCATCCAGAAATACTCGGCTCGAATGACCTTTCTTGCCAAAGTGAGCCCATTCATATCCGTGCCACAAACTCCAGCATGTATCCGTTCAATAACTTTCGCGGCTTCAACAGCATCGACACACTTGACAAGACCCAAATTTGGAGTACTCCTATAAAGGATTTCTCCACTCAAAAAGAAATTAAGAGCCATACAGCGTATCGACTTCTTTTGATTGGACGTAGCATCTTCGGGATAAGTTCCAGACTCCAAATACTTCTTTATATCAAAATACCAAGGCAAACGGTTTGGTTCTGCTTCAACATGGAAACAATGAACTGGATGTTCTTTCAACTCTATATCCAGAGGATCAATATAATCTGTATCCGAATGTTTAATCATCGAAGCGATGGTGGCAAGATTATCGGCCAATTTATTCTGTATTCTGGGAGTATGTCTGAACTCGATGTTACAAAATCTTTTGCACAACTTCTGCACATACTATACGTAAGGTATAATTTTTGGGTTCTTCACACCCCATTCTCCTTGAACTTGATGAATCAAAATTTCTGAATCTCCAATAACTAACAACTTGTAGACATTCATGTCGATGGCCATTTTCAAACCAAGAATGCAAGCTTCGTATTCGGCCATGTTGTTTGTGCAATTAAAACGAAGCTTAGCCGCCATGGGATAGTGTTGACCAGATTCTGACGCTAAGACTGCTCCGATACCTTTACCTTGATGATTTTCCGCTCCATCAAAGAATAATCTCCAACCTGGATATGCTTCAGAAATATCCTCACCCACAAATGATACTTCTTCATCGTGAAAATAGGTCTTAAGTGGTTCATACTCTTCATCAACGGGATTTTCTGCAAGATGATCATCCAAAGACTATGCCTTTATCTCTTTCTGAGTCACATACACAATGTCAAATTCACTAAACAACATTTGACACTTAGCTAACTTTCTGGTTGTCATCGCCTTCTAGAAGATATATTTCAGTGGATCCATTCTGGAAATGAGGTATGTAGTATAAGAAGACAAATAATGTCTCAGCTTCTGGGCAAGCCACGTCAAAGCACAACACGTTCTCTCAAACAAAGTGTCACGAGACTCGTATGGAGTAAACTTCTTGCTTATATAATAGATAGACCTTTCCTTCTTTCCTGTCTCGTTGTGTTGACCAAGTACGCATCCGAATGTACTATCTGAGACAGACAAGTACAGCAACAAAGGACTCCCTTTTCATGGAGGAACCAATACCAGTGGATTGGACAAATAGTTCTTGATAGCATCAAAAGCAGTCTGACACTCTTCAGTCCACTTTATCGGGGCGTCTTTCTTCAACAGCTTGAAAATAGGCTCACACACCACGGTTGATTGAGCTATGAATCGACTGATGTAGTTTAATCTCCCTAAGAAACTCATCACCTCTTTTCTCATCTTCGGCGGAGTTAAATCTTGAATTGCTTTAATCTTAGAAGGGTCGAGCTTAATACCACTTCTGCTGACTATAAATCCCAACAACTTTCCGATCGGAACTCCAAAAACGCATTTGGCGGGATTTAACTTCAAGTTGTAACGATGAAAACGATCAAAGAATTTCCTTAGATGTGTCAAGTGGTCCGATTTCTCGCGGGACTTGATTATGACGTCATCCACATACACTTCAATCTCCTTATGAATTATGTCATGAAATATGGTCGTCATAGCCCTCATATAGGTAGCACCAACATTCTTGAGGTCAAATGGCATCACCTTGTAATGACATACACCCCAAGGTGTAATAAAAGTCGTCTTTTCTGCATCTTCCTCATCCATAAGAATATGGTGGTAACCTGCGTAACAATCCACATATGACTGCATCTCATGCTTAGCATAGTTATCAATCAAAATATGAATATTCATCAACGGAAAATTATCCTTTGGGCTAGCTTTGTTGAGGTCTCTATAGTCGACACAAATCCTGATTTTCCCGTCTTTCTTAACAACCGAAACAACATTACCTAACAAAGTTGGGTATTGTGTCACTTCCACCAATCGAGATTCTTTTTTCTTGGTGATTTCTACTTTGATCTTTAAACTTAATTCACGCTTGAACTTCCGAGCCTTTTGCTTCACCGGATCGAACTCAGGGTTAATCGGTAGTTTATGAGATACAACATCAGTAATTAGCCCTTGCATGTCGTCGACTTTCCAGATGAACACATTAATATATTCAACAATCAAATGAATTAGGCCTTTTCTTTGAGTTTCATTTAAGTGGATGTTGATCTTAACCTCTTTAACGCATTATGGGTCTCCCAGATGTACCATTTTCGTTCTCTAGATTTGGCTTATGCTTATTTTCAAACTGCTAAAATTCCTCGGCAACATACTCTAGTTCCTCACTTTCTTCTTCGTAGTCATCAACCTCGTCATCACCTGCCTCATTTTGTTCATTCAGCTCGTGACATGACATGACATTGGCAGATCTAAAACTTACATTACTGAAACCAGAAACAGACAAAGTTAGGAAAGTAAAGTATAACAGATGAATAAATAGATACAATTGTAAAAATAGAAGAGGCTTTCATTCATATTGGAAAACACTGCAAACTTTGGCCATGGCATGGGTCCATGTTGCCTTCTTTGAACATCAAGATGGAAATTCGAAAAATCAAAAAAGTCAAAAAAAATGCAAAAGGGTGGGTCTCAGGCCTATTCCGGACTACCACCGATTTAAAATATGCATGAAATGATGCCCTTTTACTGAGGATTTTGGGGAATCAGGATGGGCGTGGAGGTCTAGTTCCACAGCATCTCTCCTGACTCATCATCGCGGATACCAGCTAGCTCGACCTCTTCCTCAATAACAACATTGATCTCCTCAAAGAGGTCACAGATTCCTTTTCCAAGGTCTTCATGCTCGGCATAATCCTGGACTGGGACGGATTGATACAGATGTGGGATCGTCTTAACCAATGTCTTATCATTTTTCTTTTTTGTCTTCATGTCATCATCTGTGGGGGTGTACCCCAAACCATATCTGGCTCCCTTGATGAGGACCAGAATATGCTCAATAATTCCTTGGGAATTTCTTCCCAATCCGAAATCTCCTTCAAAACCATTCTGCAGCATCACAGTGGCTATCATCTTGTACACAGCAGACATAGGAATCTATAGAGCCAAGTCTTTACCCGTGGAATTTACCAGCTCCACCGTGTAAAAGCTGTAACTCGCGATACTTCATCAATGATTGGCGCTTGTCTGCCAGAGTGACTCCCTTCGCCATGAATAACCAGCTCTTCGTTCTTCCAAATGAGCTTCATCATCTGATGCAGAGTAGAAGGGACAGCTCCAACCATATGGATGAAAGGCCTTCCCAGAAGAAGGTTGTAGTTGGTATCGATATCCAATACCTAAAATTATGCACTGAATTCTGCTGGACCTATTTGGATGATCAGATTCACTGCTCCTTACGTATCTCTCTGGACCCCATCAAAGGTTCTTACATTGACTTGGCTTTACTCCAGCTTCCAAAGGTCAAACCTTAGCTGCCTCAACGTCGACAACAGACAGATATTCAGACCAAATCTATCATCTATTAACAAGTGGTTGACAACTTTTTGCGGCATACCATAGTGATGTGCAACGCCTTGTTGTGTGACCTCCCTTCAAAAGGCAGCTCATCGTCACAAAAGTTAATTCGGTGCCCTCGAATAACCTAGTGAATCATAGCGGCCACGTTATCACTTCTTGTGCCCGCAAGTACATATGTATCATCGAGAGCCTTCATCAAAGCCTGTCTGTGTGATTAAGAACTCATCGGCAGGGCCCATACATAAATCTGGGCTGGAGTCTTCTCCAAATGCTTGACAATAGAATAATCTTTTGGTTGCATTATCCTCCAGAATTCCTCTGCCTCACCTTTGCTTATTGACCTTTTAGCCTGATCCTTCTTTTGACCTCCGAGAGCAAGCTCGTCAGGAGTGTATCATATTCCAGATCCGGTCATGCCTTGAGTGGCAGCTGTTTCAATAACGAACTTAGGCTTGATGAGAGTTTTTTATGGCACTAAAGCAGCAGCCTTTGCAAGTGTCAAAATAACGAACTCTTTCTTCTCTTTGATACTCATCGAAGCTACAGCCTTTTCCAAATCATCGTGAACAATTGGAGTAATCATTTTCGTTCCACACCATTTATCATCTGTCTCGATCATATTGACATTGATGCCCCCATGATTTGGCAACGGGTTGGTGTTGACATTTGGTGCCGCTGGTTGGAGAGAGACTACCTCTTGTTCAATCAAATCCTGAATTTTGTGCTTGAGATTGATACAATCCTCAGTATCATGCCCAAAACTTTTGAAATGATAAGCACATCTCTAATCAGGTCTGTAGAATTTTGAATTGACATCCACGAGTTTGGGCCCCATATGGTCGATGTATCCGGCCGCAGCTAGTCGCTCGTACAGCTTTGTTCAGATTTCAGCGAGCGCAATGAAATTCCTTAAAGGCTTCTTCTCGAATCTGGGTCGGGAGGGTCATAACTGCCTTGTTAAGGAGGAGGCACCTATTGATAACTTTTGTTATTTGGACGGGGAGCTTGGCTTCTGGGATATGGATTTGTTTGGTAGTTTGGCGATGGAGCTTGGTAATTCGGGGGAGAATTTGTAAATAGTGGAGCTTGTACTTGATAAACAGGAGGGGGTGCTCGATAGCTCGACTGCACGTTAGCATAGTTTGGAGCAACACCCTGGTAAGGAGATGGAATTTGGTAGGGTGGAAAATGATTTGGGTAAATGAGAGATGGATTTCTGTAATTTGGGGATGGACTTTTGTCTAGTGGAGCTTGGACGTTTGGATAAGTGGAGCTGACATTCTGATAAACTGGAGGATATGTGGGATGACTAGCTTGTGTGTAGCAAGCTTGGTGGGAGTTTTGAGAAGGTCGAGAGCGACCTTGTGAATATGACGAGCTTCTAGGGGTTTTCTTCCCCCATATGAAACAGTAGCGAGTTCCTCTCTTTTCTTTTTTAACAACCCTGAAGATCCAGCCGATTGGGCTACACGGGCTATCTTTCCTAATTTTAAACCGTCCTCGATAGTCTCATCAATCTTGACTATCTCAGCAAACTTTGCTCCAACGAGGAACATAATTCTATAATAATATTCAGGCTCTTTCACGCGCACGAATACTTCAACAATTTATTTCTCAGACATGGGTGGTCTCACCCTTGCCGCCTCTTTTCTCCACCTATAGGCGAACTTCCTATAGCTCTAAGTTGATTTTTGCTTCATCTTCTCCAAACAGTATCGGTCTGGAACAATTTCTACATTGTAAGCAAATCGATCAATAAAATCTTTGTCCAATGCATTCTAGCTGGGCCATTGCCTGGTTTCATGCAATCTGAACCATTCAAGATCTTCTCCGCACAGGCTTCGACTGAAGAGCCGCATCAATAGAGCTTCATCCCTATCAACTCCAACGAGCTGGTCACAATAGGCTCTCAAATGAGCCATAGGATTGTCCACTCCTCCAAAAGTGTCAAACTTCAGGATCTTGAACCCTTTCGTAAGGTCCAAATTTGGATGAATACATAAGTCTTCATAACTAAGCCCGACGATATCAGGGACGCATTGACGCTCTTTCATGGCTTTATGATCTCTTCCTTTGTGTCGACCTTTACCTATTACTTTTCCCTCCACTCCTTTTCCTATTCCTCGTAATGGTCCATCTCAGAACTGTGCACATCGTGCTCGGTAGGGACGGGAATTTGGAAAGTGGCTCTTTTTGTTAAGGGTGTAACTACAAAGAGACTCTGAGCATTTTGAGCGGTTTGATAATTCTGTGGGTACGTTTGACGATTTGTATTCTGATTTAAGTAGTAGTGGAATGTTTGAGGATTGAAAGTATTTTCGTTTTGATTTTTTGGTGGTGGAGTGGTTTGATGGTGGGTATTTTGAGGATGGGGTGTCATTTGGGGATGGTTGTTTTAAGAGGGGGTGGAGTTTGGTAAGATGCGGAAGCATATTGGGGTTTTGGGTAGTCAGATCTATAATCGATGGATTATGAGCAGGTGTAGATGGTTGGTTCTGGGCTGGATCCATATTTTAAAAAGAGAAGTACATTGAAGGTCTCCCATCAGCAGTGTTAGTGGCAAAACCCGACGGAGGCAAATCCTGTCTCCTTTCCATTTCCACCCTCATCTCTGCAATCTGCTGCATCAGCTGCAAAATCAACTCATTCTAGTCTGCTATGGTGGGTTGAGCCACCACAACATCAGTAAGGCTTAATTCTTTGTTATCATCCACATAACAGTCTTTTCTTTTTCTGAGCTTTGTTTAGGGAAGAAATTTGCGGGACCTTTTGATCTGGTGAAATAGGGATGATCTGCCAGCTTTCGATAGACACAGATCAGTTTCAAAGTACCTGAGAAGGAAAACAACTCAAAGGCAGATTTTTCACTGCAGATTCAGAGTACAAATGCATAATATCACATACAGAGCAGATAAACACATAAGTTTCTTTGTTTGAGGATATCTTCAACCCACGAGTGAGGACGAAAACACATTTTTAATAAGCAGGAGTTTGCTTGTTTTAGTTTGACACTGTCTCAAAAAGGCTAAATCACGTTGATCTAAGGTATTATTGCAGCTGTCCTTTGACGTTCGTTGATCTGGATTTCGTATCCTCTCGTAACATGAAGGGGAGAATGAAAATTTTTAAAGATAGGGGCCAGACCTGGGAAGGCTGCCTACGAATCTTACAAGGAGAATTCAGGCCCAACTTAGTTCAAGTGCGAGATAAAAGATTTTCATTCCTTCGTTCATTACGATTACAAGGGAATTGAAAGGCAGCAATAGAGCTTTTAAAAGATGAAATGATGACGACACGTTAGTCATTTCCCTTCTCGTTGCAGCATTAGTCTCCTCCTTTCAGACGACCTAGTAATGGAGGATTGTAGACGACTTCCCTATCGTCGTCTTCCTCAGTCGCTTTAGGGTAAGCATTGTTGGGACCACTATTGGCTCCTTGCTTGTAGACGGGGTATTTTTCTCCCATTTTCCGAAGTTTATCAATCATGTTCCTATGGAAGGATTTGCTCTTCTTCCTCAGTCCGGCCATCCTTTCTCTCATGGAGGCGAATTCTTCCATTTCCACTGTCATCTCCTCATCAAGTGACATGATTTTATCTAACAGAGTGGTCGTCTCCGATTCTATCCTCGCCTCTCTCGCTTCTCTTTCTTGCACTTCCAATCGAAGCAAGTCCAACTTCTCTCGCAAGTCCTCTGTCTCCATCTCAACATCTTTATTTCTCTTCATCTGTGATGCCAGATCCTCATCCAGCGTCATGGTTGCATATTTGTATATTGAGGTGTCCATGTCGACTCTGAGCCCTTCCTCCTTGGCTTCTTGAGTTTCCCGAGTGATCTGTTCTATCTTTCTCTATAGTTCTCCTCCAATGAGTTCCATCTGGATGTTATTACCTTTGTCAATAATAGTGATTTTTGCCTTTCTTGAGACGGTAGAATGAATGTTTTAGGATTTTTGGTATAGGAGGTGTCTTTTGAGTGAGAAACTTAAGACTTGGAAATTTTGGTCGGACATTTTGTAATACTGACTTCTGTATAATCTTTGGAAATTTCCGGATAGGAGTGGGTTTACGATATCCTCAATCGCAGCAACATAACACATAAGCAGTTAAACAGACACCCACGCAGGGGCTATTTGTATGTACGAAAGTGCAATAAAGGCAGGCGCGCGCAGGGGCTAAAATGACAAATACATATATAAAAGCCCGCGCAGGAGCGAAATCCACTATGTCGCTCTAGATGGTCTCGCTCCGTCGCCGTTCCCCTGAGTCTTGTGCTGCTGAAACATATATCTTAGCATAAAAAAGAATCCTTCATCCCGGTGTCCTTTGTCTTCCAAGCTTTCATATCGCATCCTCTTGATTTTCTCCTCGATCCAAGTATCGAAATTATCATAACCACACCTCAGTCTTTCCACCTCTTGAGTCACCCTCTCAAGAGTATCTTGGTTCTCGACAAACTTAGAGTACACCTCTTGGGCTTCTTTCTTTAGCTCTTGTAGCTCGGCCACTGCTTTGGCTTCTCTGTCTGATACGCTGTGAATGCTACGCGGGGTTTGGGAGGAGACGTTTTGTATGTCCCTCTTCAGCATTCTTTGTAAGCCTTGTCTTATCCAGCACTGAATCGATCAGGGACGATGGTGTCTTTATCCATACGCTTGGCACTTTTCCATCCTCTAAACATTTCATACGCGTCGTGCACTCTATCATCTCAAATATCGTATACATAAGCGCCATAGTACGGCTCTTTCGGTACATATTGTCTCATCTCGAACTATCGCAAGACTCAAAAGGGTGCATAAGGGCGAATTCCCCAAATTCCTGGTAGAGGAAGCACAATCTGTCTGCGGCTCTCCACAACAACTTCTTTAGAGATGGAACGGTCAAGCATCTATTGGAGATCTTCTTCTCACAATTCAGAGAAAATATGAGCCCATCTCCCCCTCGTTCTCCGATTGTCCATATTCATCCAGTACAACATGTCATTCAAATATTTACGGGTGTTCTTGTTGTCGAGAGTATGTAGCTTCTGAGTCTGACCACCCTTTGCTAAATGGATGAGGATCCACCACTGAAGGAACAAGTTGCACCCTTGGAAGTACGGATGCCCCTCCTTGCATTTTCCCAGGGCTCGATACATATTGGACAAGATGATCGGAGCTATAGGGTAGTGCATTGTTATCCCTTGGTTCTCATACTCTTTGAATAGATTATGCGTGAGTGTTATAATATGGGTATTAATGCTCAGACTCGGGCCATCCGAGAAGATCATCATACCCAACAACGCTATAGCAAATGCTAGAGGACGAATCTCATTCCATTCTCTGTAAAGACCTTGAAATCTTGGTTGTAAGTGGAGTAGAAACTCACATGTCCAAATCTAATATAAAGATCTCTAAATGCTATGTGGTATTCTTAACACCAGTAGGCAAAGTCTTTCCCCAACCTGAACCAGTCAACCATATTTTCTACCTAAGGCTTATTAGGGATAAAGATGCCTTCTTGTTTTTTTTGCTTTCCTTTCTATACCAGTGCCTACCGTGTCTATGCAGTCTCGGATTTCCTCCAAAATCAAGGTAATTTAGGCGGTTCCAAATCAGAACACCATTCGTTGTCCATCCAAATATCCCGTGAGGACCTCAACCAATTCCGGCCAACCACTCATGTTGATTTATTTCGTCAGAACACCCACGTATTTGTTGAGGGTTCTCTATGATCCCTATTCAGATTATTATACCACATCGTGAGTTGAGGTTGCGCTGATATGACCATATCGAACTTTGAAAAAGGATCCATATCTACAAATTGATTTTCACACGTACATCATTCAAATGTCACATAAATATGATGTGTCGTGAGGTAGAAGACCTTAAACACGATTTTGGCGGTTTTCTACTAAATGGACTTAATACACCTTGGGTATTAAGACATCTTATGCTAATGCTTAATTTGGTGTTGGTTTCGCTCTAGCTTAGGCTTACTAAAATAGTTTTCAAGTTGACGGTTACCCAAGTCGGACAAACATCGGGGTGAAGCTACCAAACAACGTCGGATGACCACATTCCAACTATTTGTTTGATACTTCCAAATGAAACTTTTGTGTATTTTCTGAAGAAAGCCATGTAAAGCCACGTAACATTCTTTTCCTAATGCAAACTAGTTGCCAATTGACGGAAATATGCCATGAAAAATAAGACAATTATAATAATAAAGTAAATAATTAAGCAATTATAACCAAATAATGTTAGTATTAAGGTTAGATTTCTTAAAAGTCCCCAGTGGAGTCGCCATTTCTTTTTTATATGGAAAAGAAAAAAAATTGTTTTGAAGAGTTTTTGATTTTTTTAGAGTTGCCACTTCATTTTTGAAGAAAAATCAAGAAGACGTTTCCAAAAGATTTAAACACATAAAATCATTTGAAAATATTTAGGGGGTTCAGGAATTCATATTGTATTTTAGAAAGGCGTTTAAGCACCTAAAATACCCATTTAAATATGTCTATCCGACAGCTAATATTATTTGGCTAAACTTAAACTAACTAGAGTTGCTTTCGGAAATAAAATATTGATTTTATTATCTAAATGAGGCTTGCCAGATTTATTTTTTAGTTGATTTAAAATAAGTGATCAAAACGAGATGGCGCATTGCGGAGGATTTGGATCTATCTAACCCTAAGACTAACGTCATATAGTCAACACATAAATAAACAATATGAAGAGATAAAGAGAGAGAGAGAGATAGAGAGGAAGGGCCCAAAACTGGGTTTTATGTTCACCTAGACCTGTATTTGTACCCACCTATTTTGAGTTTTTGACCCATTTTGTCATCTCGAGTACCTGTCCTAAGTTTAAATAAAATATACAGTACATAATAAATACCAAAATAAAAGACAACAAGGGCTTAAGCCCGATCATAACAAAATAAAATACTAAAGGAACGAAATACAATAGGCTTCACGGCGGGCTTCTTGATCTCTTTTATAATTCTATACTTTGTTCCGGGACCTGTGCGTCATGTTTTGTAACTGGTTGACTCGGAATAGAGAGATTGAGCCTTTACGGCTCTCTCGAGATGCGATAAGAGAGATAGAAGTTTGTTGCAAACTCTGGCAAATTTCATATGCAAATAGGGAGGGCGGGAGTTAATATTCAATAATAATATTTTAAATAGCAATTTTTTAAAATAATGTCGATTAATGCTCATAGAATGATAATGAACCAGAGGAAGCTAAATATGACAAGGAATTAAATTAGACTAATAAATAAGCAAAGTCCTAAATACTACCAAACAATTAAGTAACAGGAGGACCTGATAGGAATTTAAATGACGTACGAGATGTTTTAGCAAATTATGAGCATGTGAAAACAAACTTCATCTCAAACTTACACATGATAAATAAACTACAAATCTTTGGTAGGCAAGATTTTTTACAATTAAGAGAAAGGAAACAAACGGTGATAGCGAAAATAATGTTACTGTATGTGATTAACAAATAAGATGTAACATTACACGTACTAAAAGCACTTAATGAATAAGGATTACCCATTTGCAAAGACAATTAATTGTAAAAGAAAAAGGTAAGTTGAGCTTATGGGTTACAATGACCCTCACAATAAACATGTATCAACTAAACTTATTATTAAACAAGCAAACTTGCTCTAGTATTGCAATATATTCCCATAATTCAAACGGCCCAAATAAAATTTAAAGTGAAAATTCCTCAAGCAATGAGAGCAAGCTAGCGGTTATTTTATCGAAGCAAAAATGAATTTGATGGATGCTACATAGAAATCGAAAATCATACATATTTCAATGGTAGAACCTTGACTTTTATCAAAAAAATAATACAATATTTGCAGTCAAGCCAAGAAAATCCAATTTGTTGAAGGCAAACTAAGGAAAGACAGTCATTTCTTGGAGCCAAAACCGACCCATAAATTTAAAACTTAGACAAATTGAGTTGATTAGCAAATGCTTTCCAAATCAATTCATTTTCCTCAAAATTAAGGACAATGATTTCCCTTCGAAAATTAAGGAAAATATTTTTCAAAACTCTCCTCCAATTTTAAATTACTTTTTTTTGGAAAAAACAACAATTTAAAAAAAATCAATTTTAAAATTTTATTTTTTTACCCGATCCGGACCACCACCCACCCACCACCAGCCACCCCCCCTTCCCCAAAATAATAATTTTGCTTTTTAAAAAATAATCAACTTCAAATTTTTATTTTTAAACTCCTACCCCCATCCCCATCCCCCCGGCCCGCCCCCACCCACCCCCAACCCCAAAAAAATTAATTTTATTTTTTAAAAAAAAAAACTATAAAGTTCAAATTTTTATTTTTTCACTCCTACCCCCTCCCCTTGCCCCCTACCACCATCCCAAAAAAAAATTGTTTTTAAAAAATATTTTCAATTTCATAAATTATTTTCTACTCTAGTAAAAATAAAAGATGTCTCTCAAAAACATTTTTCATTCATAAATCAAACACTAAAAATCATTTCCGAAAAATATTTTCTACTCACCAACCAAACATGAGAATAAATCCAAAATCTACTTGTTTTCCAGGAAACATTTTCTAGAAAAACATTTTCCATTAAAAACATTCTCCTTCCTACTAAACACACCCTAAGAGGATACTATTTTTTCAATTTAATTGGATGAAATGTAGCAGCACTTGAAGTGTATTTTCTTAAAATATGCTTATTAAAAGGAAGAAGTTTGTTGCTAAAATACCCAGAAACCTTGACATTTTAAAAAAGTACTAAACACTCATACATGTATGGATATACAAGTCACTTTAGTGATGAAAAACAAAGTGAGAAATGGGTCAACTCTATATGATAAATTCAATTTTCACAAATTTTCATGATTTATGTTTCCTCGTCAACCATGAAATATAGAGGCATAATTTTCATCCCTCCTTTGCTAATGAATCTTCTCAATGTTTTTAGTAATTACAACTCTCACTTTCTTACTATTCTCTTCATTTAATATGGAACGTGAAAGAAATGTGAATTTTTTTAAAAAGCAATGTTCAAAAATTCACCAAGACGTGAGACCTTTGACAACCCAAATCTCGTTCACTTCCACTTGCATGCATACTCAGCTCCAAGATCAAAGTGTCTTGCACAACAGACAAGAACTAATACATACGAAGAACCAAAATTACCTTCTCCGTGAAATTATTTACACCAGATAGAGAACATAATTTTAGTCTCAAGTCCATATTTCATATTATACAAACTAACTTGCAAAACACTAATTCCAAGAATAAGACTAATACACTAATTCTAAAGCAAGATTGTTTTCTGGAACCATTCAAAATGGTAAAGAAGATGAAGAAACATGCTTGAAAGAGAAAAGCCAAAAAGAGGAATTGCAAATTTTGTCTTTGATGTTCCTTCTGCCTTAAATTTTTAAACCTTATATTTGAATGCAATAGGCTTCAAGCCTCTAAAAAAAATTCATGTTTAATGCAAATTATAGTGTTAGCAAGGTCATTTCAAAAAATAAAAAAGTTACCCTCCATCAATACCTCAAGTTACTGCTAAGTTCTTTGACCAAGCGTTTGGTTAGGTCTTCAGAATTATCAACTTGAAGAGTTCGAACCACTAACATAAGCGGAGAAAAATCTGAATAACATCTTTGTTGGTTCCCTGTGATGGATCTCCTCTATTGAATAAAGTTGAACCCGCTGATAATTTCACCAAAAATCACAAAAGTAAGGAACATATTTCCTGCAATAATATATAGACAAGTGGATGATAATATCAAAAAACTTCCTTTGCAGTCACCAAAAACCACAAAAATAAGGAAGATACTTCGTGAAACTATAATCTCATCTAATATGCTCAATTATAGACTGACCTTTTATAATCATGTTGTTGGTGTGGATGACTTAATTTATCAAACAAAAGGTCCCAAGTACAATATGCACAATCATCTACACCATTCATATTATATTAATCTCTTCTAACTTTTTTGCCCCTTTTTATTTAATTAATTGATAACTTGATGTTCTACGGATGTTGCCTAACCAAATAAAATAATTTTTAAAGAATAACACCAATAAATGAGATCACCTAATTTTTGATTTTATGCATTTCATACAATCAAGCTCAATCTCTTAAATATTATTTACTCTATGTTCGTCTTAAATGTTAGAAGTATATTCATTTATTCTACAATCATAAGTAGACTGACCTTTTACAACTCTTTGAAAGGTGTGGACGATTCAATTTTCTAAAGATTCTGATGTAAACACCTGTTTCCAGTATATTTTCATTTGGTGATAAAGGAGTAAGCACAACAACGAAATAACATGAGAGCGACAATGGTATGATTGACATGAGTAATAAGTATACATATGAAATGCTAAGTAAGGGCAAATACAGATTTTCAAAAATTCTAAGCACACGTGGTACAAACTAAGTAATAGTGTTTTTTTCGTTCTTCCCTGTAAGTTTTTCAAATTTCTTGAACTTGTTAGCTGGAGCAACTTAGACATCCTTGTCTAATCGCTACAACAATTTTATTGTAAAACTTAATCATGCAATAGATATCATGTGACCTTAAATAAAAGATGCTCATGTGGAAATAAATCTTGGAAACAATTAATTTGTTAGTCATACTTGTTCAAATTACAAGCTACAAATGTGAAAATTGGTAGCCACCAATGTGAAAGATGGTAGCCACATTTATGAAAATAGGTAGTCAAAGTTTGGTATAAGTTTAATAGAGTTACGCAGCTAATTTTTTGTTGAAATTGGCTACCATATTATGTCATTAATGATGTAACAAGTGTTCAAAAAAACTCTATAAATAGAGTAGTAATTGAACACTTGAAGACACACCAAAATAGAGAAGCAATAGAGAGTAGAGAGAGCAATCCACAAACTATTTCTTAGTTTGTGAGAAAATAGTGTGCAAGTAATATTATTGTAAACTGCAAGAAATATAAGAGTGGTGAGTAGAAGTCTTTTGACACTACCAAGTTTTTCATCAATATTATTGTATTACTTATTCGGGTATCATATTTACCCATTTTAATATTTGGTGTCGTCGTTAGTCTCTTCCTATTGCTATTTAGTTTGGACAATATCCTGGGTCTGAATATTAATTTTGTCCAATAATGTGGTATCAGAGCCATGACAAATAATAGTCCGTTGTCCTTTCAATACCCCCATCTCACAAGAGAAATTATGAAAAATAGTTTCTACGAATGAAAACTATTCTTGGCTCTCAAGATGTTTGGGATATTGTAGACAAAGGATATATAAAACCCGCAAATGAGGAAACTTTGCCCTCAAATGAAAAGGGGCTCTTGTTAAAGACAAGGATCAACAGGCCCTCACTCTTATCCATCAATGTTTGGATGATAGCATGTTTGAGAAGGTGGCTGATGCAACCACCTCAAAAGAAGCGTGGGAGATTTTACAAAATTCTCTCCAAGGAGTTGATAAAGTAAAGAAGATAAAACTCCAAATGCTAAGGGATGATTTTGAAGTTTTACAAATGAAAGAATCTGAATCCATTTCGGATTTCTGTTCAAGATTGATGGCTGTTGTAAATCAACTAAGAAGATACGGGAGGAAGTAGATGATGTGCATGCGGTAGAAAAGATTCTTCGTTATTTAACACCTAAATTTGATTATGTGGTGTGTGCTATTGAGGAGTCTAAAGATCTAGACTCTATGACGGTAGAACAATTGGAAGGTTATTTACTAGCCTATAAAGATAAAATGAAAAGGATAAAAGAAGAGCCACTAGAGCAACTTCTTAAAACTCATGCATCCCTGGAAGGATCTGAAGGTGAGAAAAGTTACAAAGAAAATGGACAATGGCGAGGCCATGGAGGTAGTGGAGGACGTGGAAGAGGAAGAGGTTATACCAAATATTCCAACAATGAAGATAAAGGTCACCAATCATTCAGAGGTCGTGGTCGTGGTCAACGAGGAGGCAGAAGACGTGGAGTCTATCAAGGTACAAATGAAATGAACTATGACAAATCTAAAATTGAGTGTTATAATTGTCATAAAATGGGACATTACTCTTGGGAATGTCGTAGTAATGTTGATGAAAAAGTTAATCCTGTTGACAACAACAAAGATGAAGATGAGTCGACATTGTTATTAACATTAAAGAAGAAGATAAAGATGATTGCAGTTGATGGTATCTTGACAATGGAGCAAGCAATCATATGTGTGGACACAAAGATAAATTTGTGGAGATAAAGAACACCGTGAAAGGTAATTTGTCTTTTAGATATACCTCAAAGATCCAAATTGAAGGGATAGGTACAATTCTTATATCCTGTAAAGATGGTGATCGTAAATTGATTACCAATATTTATTATGTGCCAAAATTGAAAAGTAAATATTTTGAGTGGGTCAACTTCTTGAAAAAGAATATGATATTCATATGAAAAATATGCATCTTTGGATAAGAGATTCAAGTTACAACTTAATTGTTAAAGTTCATATGAAAAAGAATAGGTTGTTTCCTTTGAATCTTCAAACTATCGATGCAAAGTGTTGGAAGGCTAATGTGCAAGATGACTCATGGTGTTGGCATATGAGATTTGATTATTTGAACTTTGAAGCGCTTAAATCAATGGGAGACAAGAACATGGTTGATGGGATACCGTCAATCAACCATCCAAATCAATTATGTGAAGCTTGTCTTCTTGGAAAACATATGCAAGGAGGAGTTTTCCAAAGGAGACTACATCAAGAACAAGTAAGCCACTCCAACTTGTACACATCGATGTGTTTGGTCCAATCGATCCACCTTTTGATAAAAGAAAATACTTGTTGCTCTTTATTGATGATTTCAGTAGAAAAAAACTTGGGTATACTTCTTGAAGCAAAAATCTGAAGTTTTTGTTGCCTTTAAAAATTTCAAAGCACTTGTAGAAAAAGAAAGTGGGTATGAAATAAAAGCATTAAGGTCTGATAGAGGAGGTGAATCACTTCAAAAGAATTTAATGAATTTTTTCAATATCATGGAATTAGTTTCCCTCTAACGGTACCTTATTCACCCCAACAAAATGGAGTTGCAGAAAGATAGAATAGAACAGTTCTTAATATGGCTAGATGTATGCTGAAAGCTAAACATCTACCAAAAGAATTTTGAGCCGAGGCTGTTTCTTGTGCAATTTATTTGAGCAATAGGTCTCTAAAAAGAAATGTACGAGATCAAACACCTCAAGAAGCATGGAGCAGAAGAAAGCCAAGTGTTAAGCACTAGAGAATCTCTGGGAGCATAGCCTATGCTCATGTTCCACATCAAGGGAGAGCTAAACTTGACGATCGGAGTGTCAAATATGTTTGTTGGCTATGACGCAAGTTCAAAAGGCTACAAATTGTACAATCCAAGATATAACAAGGTGGTGGTGAGTCGTGATGTTCAATTTGATGAAGAAGCATCATGGAATCGGGAGGCTCCGAAATAAAAAACATATGATTTTCTTCCATACTTCAGAGTGAAGAAGAACAGGAGACCATGACACCTGCACATGATGCAACACCGCCTCCTTCACCAGCAAATGTTGCATCTCCATCTTCTCAAGAGAGTTTGAATGAAAAACCACATAGGATGAGGAGCATCAAAGAACTCTATGATGACATATAAGAAATTACTAATTTTGATTTTTTTGTGTTGTCTTTTTTATGATAATGAACCAATAGTTTGATGAACTTGTTACTAACAAAAGGTGGAGACAAGCCATGGAGGAGGAGATCCAGTCAATAGAGAATAACAACACTTGGGAGTTGACAACTCTTCCCAAGGAAAATCGAGCGATTGGAGTCAAAGAGGTATACAAGATGAAGCAAAATGCTCATGGACAAGAATAAAGATACAAGGTAAGAATTATGGCTAAAGGCTACAAACAAAGGCATGACATTGACTATGAAGAAGTCTATACGCTTGTTGCCCACATGGAGACAATCCATCTATTGATCACTTTAGTGGTGCAAATGAAGTGGAATATCCATCAACTAGATGTCAAATCGGCATTCTTTAATGGATATCTTGAAGAAGAAGAAGAAGTCTATGTTAAGAAACCATTGGGTTTTATGGTTAAAAATCATGAAGATAAGGTGTTGAGGTTGAAGAAAGTCTTATATGTATTGAAGCAAGCTCCACGAGCTTGGAATCGTTGCATTGACAAATACTTTCAAGACAATGGGTTTACTCGTTGTCTCAATGAATATGCTCTTTGAATTAAAGTTCATACCAATGGAGATATTCTGCTTGTTTGTCTTTATGTTGATGATCTCATTCTAACGGGTAACAACCCAGTTTTATTTGAAGCCTTTAAACCAGAACCCTAAAGCTAAAAATACGAAAAACCCTGATGAAGACTACATAACCCAGCATTTACAAGGATATAATAAATTAATTGCACAACCAGGAACTAATCCAAATCTAGTAGCAACTTGCTTATTACTTGGGCCTAGAAGTGAAGCAAATAAAGGAAGGCATCTTTATATCTCAAGAAAGCTATACAAAGGAGATCTTGAAGAAGTTCAACAAGTTTGGTTGCAACCCAGTGAACACTCCAATAGAAAGTGGAACAAAATTGTCACGATGGATAAGAAGTGGATTCCACTTTGTTCAAGAGTCTCATAGAAAGTTTGAGTTACTTGACATGTACGCGACAAGATATACTCTTTTGCAGTTGGAGTAGTAAGTGTTGATTCCATCCCACTTTTTGGTCAACTTTTGTTATTCAATTGATACAAGTAATTTTTAAAAAATGAATATTAATTAGAGTTAAAAATAAAAGATTTGGTAGTTGGGAAAATGGTAAGATTTGCAGCCATTATTAGTGACATAGGCATGATTTTATCCTTCTATAAATAGAGTATTCTTACTCATTTGTAGAACACGCCAAATTAGAGAGAAAAACCATGTTGAGAGCAAAGTAAGGTATTCCATAGTCTATACAAGAAAAATAGTCTGTGAAGAAAAATAGAGTGTGAGCGATACTTTAGTAAGGTGGAAACCAAAAGAGTGTTGTTCCTTTTGAGCGTCTAGTAGTCACTTTGAGTATTGTATTCGTGACTATACAGTGTAAAATTTCTTACTATAGTAATATCAGTTGCTCCTCTTGGCCTATGGTTTTTTCCCTTATTTAGAAGGGTTTCCACGTAAAATTCTTGGTGTCGTAATTTTCCATTTTATTTCCATTATATTTACCATATATATTTTTTGTGTTTGTCCGTGTTTTCCCAAAAAACTAGTATCAAAGCCAAGGTTTATCTAAGTATTCTCTATGGTTGTAGCATAGTCTGAACTTCCACATCAGAAAAGATTTACTTTGATTTGCTGCAACAATATTTTTTGGGAAAAACAATGGAAGCCAACACAAGTAGAATGGTTACTTTGAATGGTATTAATTATGCCATTTGGAAGAGCAAAATGGAAGATCTGCTTTCTGTTAAGAATTTTTACAAACCAGTATTTCCCACTGTAAAGCCTGATAATAAAACAGATGAAGAGTGGAATATGTTGCACAGAAAGGCATGTGGACTCATTAGGCAATGGATCGACGATAATGTGTTGAACCATATTTCTGGGGAGACACATGCCCGAACCTTATGGGAGCATCTTGAAAGTTTGTATGCTCGGAAGACTGGCAACAACAAAACATTCTTAATAAAGCAGATGTTGAGTTTAAAGTATCATAATGTTTCTCCGATGATAGACTATCTGAATAATTTTCAGGGGATCATGAACCAATTATCAGCTACGTGATTAAATTTGATGAAGAAATTCAAGGCTTGCTTCTACTTGGTTCCCTACCAGACTCTTGGGAAACATTTATAACTTCATTGTCAAATTTTTCTCCGGATGGTGTGATCTCTATGGAATCCGCCAAGAGTAGTGTCTTGAACGGAGATATGAGAAGAAAATTTCTAGGTTCTTCTTCGTCGGATGTCCTGATAACTGGCCCTAGGGAGAGAAACAAAACTCGTGGTTCTCAGTATAGAGAACAAAATAGGAGCAAATCCAGAGGCAGACTTAAGGATATTGAGTGTTATCATTGTGGTATGAAAGGGCACACAAAGAAGTTCTGCAAGAAGTTGAAGAGGGAAAACAAAAAACAAAGAGAAAACTAAAGATGATGGAAATGAAAATTTCCTAGCAACCGTCACCACCGAAGATCTTGTTACCGTTCTTGATGCTGACATGAAAAATATTGCTTGTGATGAGTCAAGCTGGGTTGTGGACACTGGTACCGCATCTCATGTGATATCAAGGAAGGATTTTTTCTCTTCTTATACTCCTGATGATTTTCGAACCTTGAGTATGGGTAATGAGACTGTTTCTAGGGTGGTTGGTATTTGTACAATTTGTTTGAAAACTAGTATTGGAACTAAACTAGTTTTGAACAATGTGAAACATTCTCCTGATGTTCGTCTGCACCTGATTTATGTTGGTGTTTTAGATGATAAAGGATATGTTAGTACCAACGGTGATGGAAAATGGAAGCTTATTAAGGGTTCCTTAGTTGTGGCTCGTGGTAACAAACATTGTGGTCTATACTGGACTACAACCTCTGCTTGTGTTGATATGGTGAATGCGATTGAGAGTGATATCTCTTCAACGTTATGGCATAAGACACTTAGCCACATCAGCGAGAAAGAACTTAATGTTCTATCCAAGAAGAAGTTTTTGTCAAATTTCAAAAGTGCTAAATTAGAAAAGTGTGAGCACTGTTTGGCTGGTAAAAAAAATAGAGTTTCCTTTAAATCCTACTCTCCTTCGAGAAAGACGGAGTTACTTGAGTTGGTACACTATGATTTATTTGGTCCAATGACGACGAAGACATTGGGTGGTGCACTCTACTTTGTCACTTTTATTGATGATTGCTCGAGAAAACTTTGGGTCTATATCTTGAAGACTAAAGACCAAGTGTTAGTTGTCTTCAAGCAGTTTCAGGCTTCAGTTGAAAGAGAAACTGGAGAGAAACTGAAATGTATTCATACTGATAATGGTGAATATTGTGGACCATTTGACGAATACTGCAAGCATCAAGATATTAGATACCAGAAGACTCCTCCCAAGACTCCTCAGCTTAATGGTTTTGTTGAGAGGATGAACAGGACCTTGATGGAAAGAGTTAGTTGTATGCTTTCTGAAGCAAAGTTGCTGAACTCATTTTGGAGTGAGGCTTTATTGACCGCTGCACATGTTATTAATCTATCACCTGTCGTTGCTTTGCAAAGTGATGTACCAAATAGTGTTTGGTATGGAAAGGATGTTTCCTATGACCATTTGAGAGTATTTGGTTGCAAAGCTTTTGTACATGTGTCAAAAGATGAAAGGTCACAGTTAGATGTCAAGACAAGGCAATAAATCTTCATTGGATATGTCCTAGATGAATTTGATTGCAGACTATATGATCTAATTGAAAAGAAACTTCTGAGAAGCCGTGATATTATTAGCATGGAGAATCAAACAATTGAAGATATTGACAAAGCGGAGAAGGTAGAATCTTCAAGTTTTGATGGTATAGTTCATCATGATGACATTCCTCACACAAGTGTGCATAATGTTATTAGGCTTGATAATCATGGTGACGCCCAGAATCATGTATGGAATCAACATGTTGATGTTGATAATAACAATGATATTGTTATTGATAATCCTGTTGCTCGTGAAGTTGTGGACGAATCAAATATTCCGCTTTGAAGGTCCACAAGACAGTGATTTCTTTCCTCCCGTGATTCACCCAATGAGTATGTGTTACTCACTAACGGGGGAGAACCTGAATGTTATGAGGAGGTCATGGAAGATGAGCACAAGGATCAATGGATTAAAGTCACGCAAGATGAGTTGAAGTCTTTGCATGAGAACCACACTTATGAGTTGGTAAAATTGCCTAAAGGGATGAGAGCTTTGAGAAACAAGTGGGTGTTCAAAGTTAAAGTTGAAGAACACAACTTAAAGCCTAGGTACAAAGCTAGATTAGCTGTGAAGGGATTCGGTCAAAGGAAGGGTATTGACTTTGCTGAAATATTTTCTCTTGTTGTGAAAATGTACTCGATTCGCATAGTTCTAGGTTTGGCTGCTACTTTTAATTTAGAGATTGAGCAAGTGAATGTGAAGACGGTTTTCCTTCACGGTGACCTAGAAAAAGAGATTTATATGGAACAACCTGAGGGCTTCAAAGTAGAAGGTAAAGAAAATTTTGTGTGACTCAAAAAGAGTCTATATGGCTTAAAGCAAGCTCCTAGACAGTGGTACAAGAAGTTTGAATCTATTATGGGGAACAAGGCTATAAGAAGAATTCTTCAGATCATTCCGTATTTGTACAAAAATTTTCTGATGATTTTATCATCCTTTTGTTGTATGTGGATGATATGTTGATTATGGGCAAGAATACTTTCAATATTGACGAGCTGAAGAAAGAGTTACGTAAGTCTTTTGTTATGAAAGACTTGGGTCATGCCAAGCAAATTTTGGGCATGAGAATTACTCGTCTCAGAGATGAAAGGAAGATTTATTTATCCCAGAAGAAGTACATTAAACGTGTACTAGAGCGCTTCAATATGAAGAATGCTAAGTCTGTTAGTACACCTCTTGCTGGTCAGATGAAGTTTAGCAAGAAGATGTGTACACAGCTAGGAAGGAAAAAGTGAACATGGCCAAAGTTTCATATTCCTCCGTCGTTGGAAGTCTAATGTATGCAACGGTGTGCACTAGACCTTATATTGCTCACACAGTTGGTGTTGTCAGCAGATTTCTCGAAAACCTGGGAAAAGAGTATTGGGAAGCTGTGAAGCGGACACTCAGGTATCTTAGAGGAAGCTCCGATGAATGTTTGTGTTTTGGAACATCAAAACCAATCTTGAAAGGCTATACAGATTATGATATGGCAGGTGACCTTGATAACAGAAAATTCACTACTTGATATTTGTTTACTTTTTCAGGGGGAGCTATATTATGGCAGTCGAAGTTGTAAAAGTGTGTTGCACTATCTACAACTGAAGCTGAGTATATTGCGGCTACTGAAGCCGGCAAGGAGATGATATGTCTAAAGCGATTTCTTCAAGAGCTTGGTTTGAATCAGATAGAGTATATTGTCTATTGTGACAGCCAGAGTGCAACAGACTTGAGTAAGAACTCTATGTACCATGTAAGAACAAAACACATCGATGTCAGATATCATTGGAATCATGAGGAAGTGGAGAGTGAATCATTTCACGTCAAAAAGATCCACATAAGTGAAAATCCTGCAGATATGCTGATCAAGATGATACTGAAAGACAAGTTTGAGTTATGCAAAGAACTTGTAGGTATGAACTCTTTCTAAAGAAGATGGAGATACCTCCTTCGAGTGAATGGTACTGGACGGGGAGATTTGTTGAGTCCATCCCACTTTTTGGTCAACTTTTGCTATTCAATTGATACAAATAATTGTTAAAAAGGAATAGTAATTAGAGTTAAAAATAAAAGATTTGGTAGTTGGCAAATTGGTAAGATTTGCAACTATTTTTGACTTTGCTATATTTACATATGTCATTAGTGACATAGACATGGTTTTATCCTTCTATAATAGTGCATTCTTGCTCATTTGTAGAACACACAAAATTAGAGAGAGAAAACCATTTTGAGAGCAAAGTGAGGTATTCCATAGACTACACAAGAAAAATAGACTGTGAAGAAAAATAGAGTGTGAGCGATATTTTAGTAAGGTGAAAACCAAAAGAGTGTTGTTCCTTTTGAGTGTGTAGTAGTCACTTTGAGTATTGTATTAGTGACTATACAGTGTAAAATTACTTACAATAGTAATATCAGTTGCTCCTCTTGGCCCGTGGTTTTTTCTCTTATTTAGAAGGATTTCCACGTAAAATTCTTGGTGTCATTATTTTCCCATTTTATTTTCATTACATTTACCATACATATTTTTTGTGTTTGTCCACGTTTTCCCAACAGTAAGTCGCTTCATGGAAGCTCCTACCTCCACTTACTTGAAGGTTGCTAAAAGAATTATTCGCTACCTAAAAGGTACACTCGACCTTGGGCTATTTTATTCTTCTTTTGATGATTTTAATCTTGTGGGATATTATGATAGTGACTATGCGGGAGATGTTGATGATAGAAAAAACACATCGGGTTTTGTGTTTTTTTTGGGTGATTTTGTTATTTCTTGGAGTTCAAAGAAACAAATCAATTGTTACTCTCTCGACTTTTGAAGCTGAATATGTGGCAGCAACATCATGTACGTGTCATGCTTTTGGTAGAGAAGATTTTTGAAGGAACTCAATTTGCCACAAATTGAAGTCACAATGATTTGTGTTGATAACAAATATGCGCAAGCACTAGCAAAGAATTCGGTGTATCATGATCGAATCAAGCACATAGACACAAGGTATCACTTTATCAAAGAATGCATTGCCAAGAAAGAGGTAGAGCTCAAGTATGTGAAATCTCATTATCAAGTTGCGGATATCTTTACAAAGCCTCTCAAGTTTGAAGATTTTCCGAGATTGAGATCAAGCCTTGGAGTAAAGAAGAAAAATCCAAATTAAGGGAGAGATTTGTGGAAATAAATCTTGGCAACAATTAATTTGGCAGTCATACTTGTTGAAATTACGATCCACGAATGTGAAAATTGGTAGCCACCAATGTGAAAGTTGAAAGCCACATTTGTGGAAGTAGGTAGTCAAAGTTTGGTATAAGTTTGATAGAGTTAGGCAGTCAATTTTTTTTTTAAATTGTCTACCATATTATGTCATTAATGATGTAAGCAAGTGTTCAAAAAACTCTATAAATAGAGTAGTAATTGAACACTTGAAGACACATCAAAATAGAGAAGCAATAGAGAGTAGAGAGAGTAATCCACAAACTATTTCTTAATTTGTGTGAAAATAGTGTGCAAGTAATATTATTGTGAGTTGTAAGAAATAAAAGAGTGTTGAGTAGTAATCTTTTGACACTATCAAATTTTTCATCAATATTATTGTATTACTTATTCGGGTATCATATTTACCCATTTTAATATTTGATGTCGTTGTTACTCTCTTACTATTGCTATTTAGTTTGGACATTATCCTGAGTGTGATTATCATTTTGTCCAACAGCTCAAACCTAGTGAGAACTTGTCTACAAATATTCAAATTAACAATTCAAATGTTAGAAAGAGCTGAAGTGAATATTTCTACTCCAATATCAAGTAAAATTGCAAAATATATATTTGGAGGGTTTGTATATGTGAAAAATTCCTTTCCTAAAACTCATCTTCTTTCTATCTAAATGTTGTCTTTTGTTGTCAAACATCTTCTTCTACACATAAGAGAGTATAAGAATCAAAATTTTTTAAAAATCAAGTTGTGTGTGTCAAAAAAACTTATTTTAGATGTATGAAATAGTTTGGAACGGTAGTCATGCTTTGGGCATCAATTTGTTCTATATAAAATTATTTAGTAGCTATGTTTTTGGCATCAATTTGTTTTACTATTACAAAGTAAAAATGTTTATCAAAGACAAATAACTATCTACGTTCATGTAAAGTAAAACTACAAAAGACTATCTCACTATTCATTTAACTAAGCTTTTAGTGGCAAAGCTTAACCTCATTTACTGATAAAAATTAAGGGAAAACAATTTGGTATAAAATTTATCAGGTTTCTCCTTTAACATGTCCACACATAAAAGCTTTTATGAATATTAGCTCAAATAGTTGAACTTGTTGGTTTTTATAACTTCATAGCATGTACTTGTGCCCTCATCACACCAAGTGTGTCAAAACACACTCACAAACATATGCTCAACAAGCTCCGTCCTAAAAGTGCACATTTACACCCCTATAGCTGCAATCCAGTTAATAGTTGTTCAAAAATTGCAATAGATGTTCAATATTGGTGTAATTGCATCTTCTTGATATTCTTTCTACAAAATCTATTACTTTATCGAAAGAAGCATTGAAATAGATGTTTTGTAATGTCTATACCTAATTAATGTTCAGCTACGAAGTCTACATCATTTTTTGATTGGATGTTTGTGATACAACTTCTTTTCTTACTAAATTTTCTTTTTCAATTAGGATCAATGTTTGAATTGTGCATAAGATTCTCCTCAAGTTGATACTTTCTCTCCCTGTGACTTGTGAGAATGCAAAATATTTGTGTTGCATCTCAAAATTTGTATATTAACATTGAGAAATGCATATTAATTGAATTCAACTCGACTAATCGAGAATACAAATGAACCAAACAGATTCTAATCGATCAAGAATTATTTTATTAATAATAAGCCGAGAATATATAACAGAGAAAAAAATAATGAATCAAAGGTGAGAAAAGAAATTGAGACAAAATGGTGAATTAGTACATGCATGTGCAAAATCAGTTAAAGAAAGAGCGTCAAAAGCTCACAAGGTTTTTGGTGAGTTTTTACTTCACACTCTTTCAGTCTTTGTTGCACTCAATTCATAGTGATGGAGAACCTGTAACTTTTTCTAATTCCACGTCAAAAACACATACGGAGTAAAAGACAACATCAACAACTCAGAAAAATAAAATAATTAAACCCAAAAAGTGGAAGGGAAATCCAAAAAATTATGATTAGAATGAAAAAATTACCTCCAATTTCGATAGCCATGGCCAAATATAAAATTTCATTACCAAATTGACGCACCAGCTCGAAACTCGTATTCACTCTCCTCTAATTTTCCATCAACTTGCTCTTACTCTCGGAAAATGAGATACCTCCATTTGAAAGTCTGTTCTTCTCCTTCTCCACCAAAAGTGAGAATATGAGGAACGAAAAAACTAATTAAATTTGAAAATGACAAAGAATCAAAATAACATACCGTATGAAGCACGTGTTTATTGATCAGTAATAGAGCTCAGTGATATAGTACAATTTTTAATTCTCTTGGTAACTTTTATTTAAAGCTGTTTTAGTACTTTCCCTTGTTGGCTTATAAGGGTTACAATTTAGATTGCTTTTGGTACAACTCTTTTATGATTTATTGGTACACCATAAGTGTCATTTCTTATTTTCTATATATTATAAATAAGTATAAGAGGGTTACAATTTAGATTGCTTTTGGTACAACTCTTTTATTCGTGTTGGTACACCATAAATGTCATTTCTAAATAAGAGAGAAGAAATATATATATATATATATATATATACATATACATATATATATATACTCAAACTTTAATAATAGCATATAAATGTGAAAGAGAACATGCAAAATTATTTTTTGAAATTATTATTACTATCATTTTCGTAAAAGAATAAATACATAGGGTATACTAAATTTTTCTATAAAGACAACCTAAAATTTCCAAATATTACTCCTTCTCATGATAATTTTGTGAAATTAGGTTTTAAGTTTAACTCGCAGCTCAAAAGCTAGCTCAAAGGAGGGATTGTTATAGTCTTATAATGAATTTACCCTTCTTATTACCCATCTATGTGGGAGTACTTTTGTCATTCTTTAACAAAATTTATTTTCCACAATTTCTATTCTTTATAGAAATCATATAGGTACACATGATTGATCATTCTATTATTTTTTATGGTTTTATTTTATTTTATTTTATTTTTGTTAAAAAAAAGTTAATTTCCTTTGAGTTATCATATTCCTTGCAAGTTGCGACCTATAATTTTGTTGCTAAAACAACAAAAATCTCAACTGCTAACTGTTTAGCAATGGATTATCGAAACAAATTTTATATGGGTCATTTAGCAAAGAATAGCAACAAATTTTATAGTTAATTTATTTATTTATTTAATGAATATAATGTACGGAAATTTTATATTATACATGTAAAATCATGTTACTTTTTTCTCTTCAAAATTTATTTTACTATAGATGAAATAGGTATAATTAATAAAAATACTCAATTAATAGCACAAACTGTAATACTAAAAGAAAGAAAGTACAGTTTAATAATAACCTCATGGGAAAAAAAAATGTTGTAGCACCTTAATATAGCCAATATTGGCAACTTAATGGACTCTTGATCATCATCACTTAATAGGCAACTTAAAATATAGTGTATTATATATTATATATATTTCTTAAACAAATATATGTTTTATTTAGAAAATATTTATTATCTAAAGCAATAACTTTTTTTCCTAAATACTTATAATAGAATTATGTGTAGTTCTATTACAAATAACTTACTTTAAAAGTTGCTTTCTTACAAAGACAACACATATTTTTTTAAAAAAAAAATATTCAATCAATGATAGTTAAACTAAAACATAACAATAATTTGTTTTTAAAACTTGTGCTATAAATTATAAAATACATAATTCATTTATATTGAATACATAATTTATTTTTAGTGTATATATATATATATATATATATATATATATATACTAGATGAGCGCTAAGCACGAGCCCAACGTTTTATATTTTAATATTTTATATATTTATTATCATTTTATTTTACAACATATACTTTATTTTATAATACGTTATCAGTCGAGTCTCGTCATTTACTTTTGTTTGATTTACCATTTCACCAAGATTTCTCAAGCAAGGTGAAAATCCCCTTCAATACTAAAACTTCAATTGGCGATTACTTTCATACATACGAATACATGTTAGCAATAAAACATTGTGGTCACTTCCCTTGTACATTTTGATTTGAAATAATAGGATATAAAAATGATAATTTTATCTTTGAATTAAGGACACTATATATCAAAGTGCAGGTATCAGCTCTGCTTGGTTGTTTTGTATTGGACTATTAGCATATTTAACAACATTAGATGACTGTTTTGTATTGAACTATTAGCATACTTCACAACATTACATGGTTAAATAGCATTTTTTTCACAAAACAAAGGCACTGTTTATTAAGCAAATTGACAGTATGAAGAAACTGAACATCGAGAGTAGCTGAATGTTAATAAATTAGCAACTTACATTTAGGAGTTGTTGAATCTGTATATATAATACTGCCCCGGGCTTGCAGACATGCTTTCAGCTGATGCTGTAGTTGGGAGCATTATAGGTATTTATAATAGACCTAGATTTAATGAGTTGCATATTGAACAAACAAAATTAATATTTTAATGAGAAAAATTAGTAATTCGAACACATTATAGCTGCCAAATTTGTTCATAATATATTCATGTGAATGTCATACTACTGAATGTTGAAGTGAGATACTTACATAGTTTAACATTTCTGTATGTGGGGATGTTAATTACATACATTTACATACTGTATAAAAATAGACAAGAACAGATGCATCTTTCACGCTTGGATCTTCTGGATCATCTTCTATGTAGAAATTTCTATCCAACCTTTAAATAACTCCTCATTTTTCTTTTCTCTTCTCAACATAGAAGATATTTCATAATGTGTGTTAAATATTCAGCCACATGGTAAAAAAAATAATGGGTAGGTAAATATTGCATCCCCTTATAATAAAAAATTAATAATAAAGTTATATATAAAATAAAAAAGAAGGAACAGTCTTGCTAAAAGCCTAAAAATGAAAACAGTAGCCTACACCATTGCTAAAAGCCTAAAAATGAAAGCAGACAGGAACCTACACCACTCCATTTGTTATTGTGTGAAGCAATGTATATTTTCTTTATGACACGTCTCCCTTTTACTGATGTATTCTATCTCATATAATTATTATAACCACTTCCCCTATCTTCCCTTTTTTATTTTAAATTTAAATATTAATCCAAAAAGAAAAAAATTATAAACACTTCTTGTACATATATTACATCTCTATGTTTCATATTTATTTATATATTATAATAATTATAATTATAAATTATTATTCATATTTATTTTCGTTAGATATTTTGAGATTCAGGCAAAATGAATGAACATATCAGAAATTAAAATTCAATTTAAGAAAATCTTTAAGATATATATAAAATAAAAAAAGGACGAACAGTCTTTGCTAAAAGCCTAAAAAATGAAAACAGTAGCCTACACCATTGCTAAAAGCCTAAAAAGCAGGAGCCTACACCACTTCATTTGTTAATGTGTAAAGCAATGTATAATTTCTTTAAGACACGTATCTCTTTTATTGTTGTAGTCCATCTCATATAATTATTATAACCACTTCCCCTGTTTTTCCTTTTTTATTTTAAATTTAAATATTAATCTAGAAAGAAAAAAAATTATAATCACTTCTTGTACATATACATCTCTATGTTTCATATTTATTTATTTATTGTAATAATTATAATTATAAATTATTATTCATAATTTTTTGGTTAGGGATTTTGAAACTCAGACAAAATGAATAAACATATCAGAAATTAAAATCCAGTTCAAGAAGATGAAGCAAGAAGTTTGTTGATATAAAAAAATTTATGAACAATTTTTCTCTTAAGATGTATTTCATATCTGCAGATCAATAATCATTTAATTTTATAAAACTCATTGAAGCAAGAAGTTTGTTGATATAAAAAATTTTATCAATAATTTTTATTTTAAGATGAGTTTCATATCTACATATCAATAACCATTTAATTTTACAACACTCTCTTCAATAAAATCATCCGTATTCATATATAAGAATATAATATATATATATATATATATATATATATATATATATATATATATATATATATATATATATATATAGCTTATTTTAAATTGCACTTTATATTCAAAGAAGGAACTAACGTGGTAGTCTCTTCGCCACCTCCTTGAGAGCCAATACTGAAGAAAATGCCTGTTGGTTTGCCTGTCGTTCTCCAGAAAACTCTAGTAGAATCAAAAAACACCTTAAATTAAGCACACATCATTCCAACCCCATCTTTTCTCTTAGAAGGTACATATTATATTTGAGGCTGATGAAACTGAAAAAAATATAAAGCAGAAAAGTCAAAAATCTAGACCTTTACGATACTTCTTCTAAGCTAGTTACATTCTAGAGTATTCTAAACTCTGTGACTTGCATATCTGCAGAAATCTAACTTAAAATCGCAGATGGGTTTAAGACCAGTTTTTACCAAAGAAAGAAAACATACCTTAAGTTTTGAATTGCAAATCGATTAATGGTTGTTGAAAGAAGAGAACTGGAAGAAATTATGCTTTAGAATTATGTTTGAGTAAGTCTTTGTGCTGGGGATGAATTGAACTTTTTTGTTTGAATAAAGACCGATGGTTCTACAAAGATGGAAGAGAAATGGATCTACAAAATCTTGCCACTGAAATTGAAATTTGTCCTTTTTAATGTGAAATTACGTATTTGCCCTTCTTGCTTTTGGAAATGAAATTTGTTCATTTGTTATTAATATAAAATGACCAGTATACCCTTGGTCGTCCTCTCACCACTCTTGTACATAGTAGTAATATATATATATATAACCTTATATCTTTTTTAGTCTGTTCAAAAAAAATGATCTTTTTCTTTTTATGGTAATAACTTTGTACGTGGCATATTTAAGGCCATAAAATTAAAGGGCAATTTCGTACATTTGATATAATTTTAATTTAGGATCACATAATCAATTTTTATTTTATTTTTTTAAACTCCGTGTCAAATCATACTAAATCATTTTTTGTAAAACGAAGGGATTCTATAATTTGGGGTTATTTGATTTAAAATTGATTCTCTCAATAGATACAACAGAGCTTCTTTCTGGTGCATAAACTATTAATCCATAGTCATGCCGGCAGTCCCATTGCCGGAGCACGAAGAATCAGATGACGTCGAAAATCGCCGTTGCCGGAGCCTTTGGTAACAGTCGGAGGTGGCAACAAATTTGTATACTCGGATGAGGAGGAATTGGATTCGCTGAAAGAAAAAGATGGTGATTCCAGCGAGTCGGAAGATAATTCTTCAGAATGTGATACGCCGGAACGGGTCTATATATATCTCCCTTACTCTAGTGGTGCTATAGTCGCTGATAAAGCTTGCTGGATAACGTATTTTGAACAAATTTCTGACAGTGAGGTAAGAGTCTTGAAGATTGGATTTCGAAATTTCTTGGTTTTGCTAGACGGGTTGGTATGCTCTAGTCACATTGTGTTGAATTAGGTCTCAGGCATAATTCAAAGATTTCTCAAGCGAGTCCACCTATTTCAATAACCATCGATATAGGTTTTTTAACATCACACCTCATGCTCAGTGCTTAGCATTTGGTGCATGGGTAATTTTTTATTTTGGAGACGCCAACATCGGATGAAATGAGTCTTGCTCTGATATAATGTTGAATTAGTTCTTAGGTGTAACTCAAATAGATGAGAATTGTCCGAGACTTGAGTCCACCCATCTTATTAATCAACGATGTGGACTTTTTGTCATTATTTAACATATTATTTTTCTAGTTTTCATCTATAGAAAGTTGATTGTGTATTCTTTTAGGCCACTTCTTATGTGGCTAATGAGATTCTCAAGGCTAATGGACATAGCATCAAACACTTCATGTACTATATTACTCTTTCATTCAAGAATGGCGAGAACGAATATTTTCAAGTCGCCTTCATAACTCTTTGGATTTCCCAATCGTTAGGTCAAGGGTAATGAGACGTTCCTTTTTTACTTTATATTGATCAATCTAAGTTTCAGCATTTGCAAGTTACTAACTCTCTTCTACTTTCATGTAGGCGAAGGGAGGTTTGGACATATAGTACATGTGAAATCACTACATTCAAGCTTTAGCTTTACATTGATAGCTTTTGTCAATGGTTGGACATTATTACTAGTAAATTAGGAATTGAAAGTGGGCCATCGATTCTACTGTTGCGTAAAAAGGAGAAAAAACAATGGTGACCTTTGTTATAATATTCAGAAAGATTGTTCGTTTAAGTTCAAGACAATATAATTGTGTTGTTTTATTAATTTATTTTCTATTCATTTTGGGTGAAGATTTGTATTTCTTGCATTGACTTGTTCTTGAGACGATACACATGTGTGGTTTGTTACCATTGCAAACATGGCTTATAGAATCTTTAGAACAACTTCTTTTCGACTATACATATGAAATGGGTACCATGAAGTAGATGAAAATAAGCTGATTTTCTTACTTAACATGGAATGCAGAACTCCTACTATTAAGAGTTGTACCTCTTGTTCATAAGAGGTCCTTTTTTCTTTGTTGCACAACTCTGATGGGAATCTAAGTCTTCATGGATCTGGGGGTTGTGAATTTGGCTGATCATTTTCTCACTTATTTGTCAAGCTTTGTGAAGCATATCCACAATGTAGGGACAAGAAGAGGAATGCAATAACTTTTCAACTTAATAACATCTACACATGGTTTTCTCTCCTAATTTTTAGAATGCTAGTGGTGATCCAAAGTATTTCAGCTCAGAGCTCGGGTTCAAGCTTTAGGTTTAAATTGATAGCTCTTGTCAATGTGTTATATTATTACTAGTAAATAATATCGTCATTTTTGAAAGTAGGTCTTTCTTAATCAATATTTTGTTTTCGAGAAAAATCTTTTGATACTAACCTAGTTTTATATTTATTTATAGATCCATCAAGATTAAATTTTTTTTGAAAATTAATTTACAGTCAATAGGCTTTGCACCAGGAGTTAAGTCAGTTAAAATCCATGTCTTAATTTTCATAATTGAATCGATTTTTATTTTTATTGCCTTCGAAGAAGATATAACTTCAAAATAATTTAAGGGTTCATTGTCAATAAGAAAAGTTCGGAAATCATTTCCATAAGAAAAATATTGTTTTCTAGCTTTTGCTCCTTCGCAGTTCCTCAATATTAGAGGAATTCTCATTATTTCTTTTAACATGTGCATGAGAAGTTTTATTGCACAGTGAAAAATATTCAAAAAAAAATCAGCATTTTTTCTCTCAATAATAGTATTGCAATCAAGTACATCACTTTTCAACGCAAGAAATCTATATGCAACATTATGTTCAGTATATCCAATAAGCATGCAATCAACAGTTTTAGAACCTCTTTTCTCTTCTTAGGTTCAGGCAACAGAACTTTAATATGGCATAAAATATGTGTCTTGAAATTACTGATGGTATTGAAGATACTGATGTTGTTGCTACCCTGACTGATATTGGTTAAGTTTCAATTATGGAAAAATAATTGAAACTTACCATAATTGTTATAAATCCATTGAATGAGTGGATAGTCCATAAAGTAAGTACATGAACTGTAACGACCTGTTTAGTCGTTTTGAGCAGCAGATTTTATTTCTGGAAAACTGGCTGAGACGACGGATACCCCGACGGACCGTCATGGGCAAGACGGACCGTCGAGGGTGTCCCGTTCCAGAACACTTAGAATTCTAAAATTTGAGTACTAAAATCGACTCTCTGTAATCTGTGACGGACCTGCAGGACGGACCGTCACAGATACGGCGAACCGTCGTGAGCCCCGTTTCAAAACACTTCAACTCTTGAGAATTTGGTACAGGGAACGATTCTCTGAACGTCGTGACGGAAGTGCAGGACGGACCGTCACAGGCGTGACGGACCGTCACAGACTCCTTAGTGAAAAATGGAATTCTGATCGTTGCGACGACCTGCATGACGGACCGTCGCAGGCACGACGGGCCGTCACAGGTGGCGTAATCCCAGTCGGAGTCAGATTTCTTTACACGTTTTAAGGGACGTTTTGGACTATTCCTGCTTTAATTATAAAGTTAGAGGGTTAATGTTAATAAGTCTAATTACTTGGGGGTTAAAAGAGGTAACCTTAAGTTAATTAGTGGGTTATTATTGCCATCTTTTATTCTTAATTATATGCTAATTAGGGTAAAAGAAAGAGGGTTTTGAATAAGAAAAAAAAATAGAAAGAACAAGAAAGAGAGAGAGGAATCGATCGAAGAGGAAGAAAACACAAAGCTTGGGAATTTGCTTGTTTGAATTCAATTCTTCGGTGGAGGTAGGTTATGGTTTTCATGCTATCTTATAGTAAACTCTTAATAGCGAATGA
>CM064966.1:8846274-8971274 GCA_032847665.1 Solanum chilense
TATAGAGAAGGCTTGATGAACGGACAGAATGAGATTAGTGAATCGGAGTGTCACGTTCCGACATATAGAATTAGTGGATCGGAGTGTCACGTTCCGACACATAGTATTAGTGGGACGGGTGTCACGAACCGACACATAGAATTAGTGGATTGGAGTGTCACGTTCCGACACATAGAATTAGTGGATCGGAGTTGCACGTTCCGACACATAGTATTAGTGGGACGGGTGTCACGAACCGACACATAGAATTAGGGGATCGGAGTGTCACGTACCGACATATATAGGGGATCGGAGTGTCACGTTCCGACACATATAGGGGATCGGAGTGTCACATTTCGACACATATAGGGGATCGGAGTGTCACGTACCGACACATATAGGGGATCGGAGTGTCACGTTTCGACACATATAGGGGATCGGAGTGTCACGTACCGACACATGATAGTAGGGGATCGGAGTGTCACGTACCGACACAAGAGGAAGAAAGATAATGAATCTTGAAAGATGAATGAACTTGATGGTACTTGTTGATGATTATAGTACTTGTTGTTGCTACATGTTGAGTTTATAGTTGATTTATAATATTACTTGATATATATTATCTTCTATTTTGAGTTGGCCGATGATACTTACTCAGTACTTGTGGTTGTACTGACCCCCTACTTTTATGTTTTCTTCTTTGTTATTTGTGTAGTGCAGCAAACGTTCCGTCATCTTCAACTCAACAGTAATTCTAGCCAGTCTTCACTACATCGGAAATTCAGGGTGAGCTAACGCGTCTAGCTTGGACTGGATCTTCTTCTTCAAGTCTTGATGCCTTGAACTTCCGGCATGGACTAGCTTTTAATTGTTTTAGCTTCTTAGACATTTTTAGTTTAGTAATTTGATCATAGATGTTCTTGTGATGATGACTTCCAGATTTTGGGGAATAATAGATGTTGAATTTTAATAGTTATTGAATTGGTTTTTATTAATAAGTTAAGTCTTCCGCATTATTTTCTGTTGTTATACATTGAAATGTTAAGGTTAGATTGGTTGGTTCGCTCACATAGGAGGGTAAATGTGGGTGCCAGTCGCGGCCCCGATTTGGGTCGTGACACTTATTAGAAGGAAATAACTAAAGATTTAAAGTGCAATGATTGATATTTAAATTATGCAATTATATAAATAACAGTTAATATTTAATTAAATAAGTCAGATTTTAATTTAGTGGAGAGACAAAATGACAATTTTAATATTTTTAATTAAAAGTTCTTTATAATAAATTTTACATTTTTTGTTAAAAAATTAATAGGAGCAATATTTGGTCAAATGATAAAAAATCTTCTAACTTCTTAAGCATTTTGATGTATCATTTTTTTGACTTTAAGATTTTAATCTCACGGTAATTTTAATAAAAATTGTCTAAAAAATATAGATTTTATCCACAAGCACATGTAAGAATAATTCTTTACGGATATTTAAATTTAAGATGCAAAAACGTAATTATTAATAATTTAAAATTCGAATAATCTTGGCATTAATTGTTTTACGTGTCTTGTACACTATTTTTATGATTGTATTGTCTTATTTTCTAAAACAAAAAAAAAATACACATTCAATCAACGGAAAAGGGCCTAAAATGCCCTTAAAGTATTAAAAATGGGACAAAATTATTCTCCATCCACCTATTGGCTCCAAAATATCCTTCTCACCCACCTATTGGCTCCAAAATACCCTTGTCATCCACCTTTGAGTTCAAAATTGACCATTTATTTAACAGTTTTAAATTTAAATTATTTAAATATTTTTTAAATACATGGCGCTCAACTATTTGTTATAATTAACTTATTAGTATAATTTATAAATCAATCCACTACCCACCCGTTACTAATTAAACCCTTCCAAATTAATAAACCCGTCATATTACTAATGCAACAACAAAAAAGATACTGCCAATGAGTGTACTTAAAAATTTGAAGCGAAAATATCTATAGAAGTAAATTATCATACATTCAAGTGTCTAAATAGAAATTATCGATAAACTTAAAACTCTGACTATGTTCATCTTAATTATTCTTTCATATCAATTATGTGATGTTACTTCATAGATAACTTTTTTTTCAAAATAATATATTAATGGTTTTAAAAATATCAGAAATATTTATAAAATTATATTTAAAAACATGCATGAATTAATTCGGGATGTACAACTTTACTTTTAATCATAAATTTCTAATTAAACCTTGAAAGGGAATCATATAGAAAGTGTCCTCTTAAATAAGCGGCTCAACCTAAATTTAATTGGGGCTTTGATTTTGACTCGAATAATTTTGGATGTCATTTTTAGGAATCTATAATTTCGTCGTATTTTAGTAGTGTTTATGACAATTTTGATATTATAATTGGTTTATTAATTGGGTGGTGTTTAGATAGTAATGATTGGATAGTGGGTTGGTTTATAAATTATATAAATAAATTAAATTATAACCAATAGTTGAGAGTGAAGTATTTTAAAAAATATTTAAACAGTTTAAGTTTAAAACAATTAAATAAGTGGTCAATTTTGAACCCAAAGGTGGATGACAAGAGTATTTTTGAGCTAATAGGTGGATGAGAAGGACATTTTGGAGCCAATAGGTGGATGGAGGGTAATTTTGTACTATTTTCAATACTTCAAGGGTATTTTAGACCCTTTTTTGTTCAATCAAATATATTCTTAAACGAAATTAAAAATATAAATAAAACATATCATATATAGGAGCAAGTTTAGCATAAGACTACCAACGAAAAATAGAATAATTTTAAGACAATCGTTTTTCTTTTTGATAATGCAATTGAAACAAAGTTACAGTAATAAACGTTCAACTTTGACAAAAAAGAATTAAAATCTTTGAAGACAAGTTAATGGAAATGATATTCCACTACACAAATGGAGTGGTCTTATCATAGTTATGATCTCGACAAATAAGTAAAAAAAAAAACAAATACATCAAGCTTTAATATTTTAGTAATTGAAGCGTTATCCATCCCGTAATCATATTATGCATTGTAATCTTGACACAAATCCTCTTGTCTTGAAATTTTCTTAACTTTATTAAAGTTTTTCTAGTCTTCCACATACAAAAATTATATCTCATATAAATCTTTCTATGAAAATACTATTGAAAAATTTGTACTTATATAGCATATATATGAGCATTCACTTACAAAGTTGAAAGGTCGAGTGTTACAAAAATTAAAGACAAATATTTATTAAGAATATAAATTAGTTTGGGACGATGAAACACATACATATATCTATTTAAAGGGATAACTATTAATTTTATTTTTATTTTTATTTTTCTATTTAATATACTCACATGTATACCGGCAAAAAATATTACAGAAAATCTACTATTTACTATTTAATTAATTAAATATTTTAATAACATTTCAAGTTAGCATAAGGGTAAAATGATAATTCAACTTTTCTACCTTGAAATTTTCTTGACTTGATTAAAGCTTCTCTAGTCTTCCACACACAAAAGTTATATTACATATAAATCTTTCTATGAAAATACTAATTGAAAAACTTGTATATATAGGAAAAAATATAGCTTTGGAATATGAAGATTCGCTTATGATTACAACAAAGTAAAGAAAAATATTAATTAAAAACATAACTTAATTTGGAAGATAATACACATATATCTATCTATTTAAAGGAATAACTTTTATTTTTATTTTTTTTATTTAATTTACTGACATGTATACCGACTAAAAATATTATAGAAATTCTACTATTTACTGTTTAATTAATTACATGTTTAATAACATCTGAATTTAGCATAAGGGTAAAATGATAATTCAACTTTTTACTTTGGAGATTTCCACTTATAATAATATATGATATATGATATGTTCAATAAACCAATCAATTGTGCCTCAATCCGAACCTAGTTGAATGTACCTGATATATGATCTATATATAAGATCTAATGAGTGATAAATATTGATTTTGTGTTACCTGATATATGATTTATATTGTTCACTCAATCAATCAACTATGCCCCAATTTGAACCCAGTTATATTTACTGATAATGTTTTAGGATTATTCTGTCTACTTTGCAGAATTATGATGATTTTTTGCTGATTTTTGATTAATTTATATCTTTGAGGTTCGATACATGTTAGTTCTTAATAATAAATTACTTCTTTTATATTATTAATTTTGAGTATGATGTTCTTTTCCTCTTCTTTCGTATTTGATTTGATATTTTTGCATATCTAGTTGCAGGGTTCTACTAAAGGAGTGTAATCCTGTGTTTGAGTTGCGTTCTACGACTTGGTTGTGCTTGATTGATATCGTCTCGAGATGGAAAGAAAAGCTTTAGCTGATTCTAGAATCATGCCAGCTTCTATGTGTTAGGACAAAAAATAAGCAGGTGTAAATGCGGAAGCTAGCAAAGAAAACCTCGAAAGACCACGAGTAAGAAGACAACGAGAAATATACCAAAAGACACAAAGATTTAACGTGGTTCGGTCAATCGACCTACGTCCACAAAGGAGATGAGTAATCCATTATAAATATAAGAGTACAAAATACAGAGAGAAACAACCTCAACCAATTCACTCGGAATACATGGGAGGTTCACACAAGTGATAACGTATCCAACTTGTGACCCATAAATTCTCCCCTAACCAAACTCTCAAAGCTCTTAAGACTACATTGTGAATGCTGATTAAGTTAGAAGGAACATTCCTCTATTTATAGAGTCGAAACCTTTTCCTACCAGAAAAAGCATTAGTCAATCCAAAACCTTTTCCTAAAAGGAAAACCTATTTATGGTAAGAAATCAGGGCAAATAAAACCCAACAAATTTCCCTCTTGGCCTGAATTTCTAACAAAATAAATTTGTCCACCTTCTTCACTTAATCTTCAACAACTTGCTTCTCCTCTCCATAATCTCCCTTGCAAATTTTATGTCTCAGCACAGAGAACCTCTCTGAAACAATTTCTCCAACAAAATCTTCATTACTGTTAAAATGGTTGCAGCTAGGACTATACCCACCAAGATGAACACCTCTTTCTAACTTGGTTCAATCATCGATTATCGAACCACTAAACCTGACTCCATCATTGAATCTGGCTCTGATACCACTTGTTAGGACCGAAAATAAGCAGGTGTAAATGCGGAAGCTAGCAAAGCAAACCTTGAAAGACCACGAATAAGAAGACAACGAGAAATATACCAAAAGACATATGAATCAGTGTATTTCTTGAAGTAACAACAAAGATTTTTTTCAGCTTTGCAGAATCCACTCTTGGTCATGAAGGATTCAAATTTCTTGTACCACTACCTTGGTGCTTGCTTTAGTCCATACAAGCTTCTGGTGAGCTTGTACACCATGTGTTCCTTGCCTGGAACCACAAATCCTTCCGGTTGCTGCATATAGATATCTTTGTCCAGATCTCCATGTAAAAACGCTGTTTTTACATCCATTTGCTCTAGATGCAAATTCTCCGATGCAACAATACTCAACAGAATTCGAATAGAGGTTAACTTCACAACAAGAGAGAATATTTCAGCATAATCAGTACCTTTCCTTTGTGAATATCCTTTAACCACTAAACGAGCCTTGAACCTTCTTTTTCCATCTAGTTCGGTATTGATTCTGAACACCCACTTGTTCAGCAAAGCTCTCTTCCCTGCAGGTAGCTCAGTCAACACCCATGTGTCGTTCTTCTCAAGTGACCTCATCTCATCATCCATGGCTTGCTCCCACTTGATCGAATCCTCCACCTGTAGGGCCTCATCAAAAGACTCTGGTTCCCCCTCATCAGTCAGCAATAGATAGTGTAATGAAGGTGAATACCTATCTGGTTCCGTGATGGATCTGGATGATCTCCTTAACACCTGCTCAGGTGTAACTTGCTCCACTTCAGATTCTTCAGTAGGAGTTGGTTGAGTATCTGCTTCGACATCTCTGGGGTTACTCTTCTCCAACTCAACCTCAACTCCCACTTGCTTTGTAATCTCTAGAACCTTCTGCTCTCTGTCCTTGTACAGGACAGACTCATCAAATGTCACGTCACAATGTCTCAGGATCTTTCTATTCTTGTCATCCCAAAACCTGTAACCAAACAAATCAAAACTATAGCCTATGAAGTAACACTTCACAGCCTTGGCATCAAGCTTGTCTCTCTTTTCTGGATCAGCATGAATATAAGCAGTGAAACCAAAAGTCCTCAAGTGTGAGTACTTGAGTTCTTTTCCTGTCCACACCTCCTCTGGAATCTTGAACCCTAAAGGAACTGATGGTCCCCTGTTGATCAAGTATGCAGCTGTGCTCACAGCATCCGCCCAAAGTGTTTTGGGCAGCCCACATTGTATCCTCATACTCCTTGCACGCTCATTCAATGTTCAGTTCATTCTCTCAGCAATTCCATTCTGACTTGCCTTACCAGGAACTGTTCTCATCAATCTGATTCCCTCAGCTGCACAGAATGCCTTAAACTCTGATTTGTCATACTCTGCTCCATTGTCAGACCTTAGGCATTTAACTTTCAAACCGGTCTGATTCTCAACTTCAACTTTCCACTTCTTGAAAGTTGCAAACACATCTGACTTATGCTTTAACAAGTAAACCCATACCTTCCTGCTGAAATCATCAATGAAGGTAACATAGAATCTAGATCCTCCAAGTGATGGTACTGGAGATGGTCCCCAAACATCTGTATGGACCATTTCCAACCGCACTTTCTTTGGCTCTCTAGGAGTCTTTGTGAAGCTTACTCTTTTCTATTTGCCCATAACACAGCTCTCGCAAAGACCCATATCAACAGACTTCAGACCCTCTAATGCTCCTTTTGCAACCAACATCTTCATTCCTTTAGCACTCATCTGTCCAAGTCTGTTGTGCCACAGACATGAACCAGAAGCACCTTCAGCAACAACGGCCATATTAATACACCCTGCAGTGGTGTACAAGGTTCCAGATTTAATGCCACGAGCTACTACCATAGCATCTTTCACAATCTTCCACAAACCTTTCCCAAACTTTGCTGCATATCCCGTGCTATCCAACTGACCAACAGAGATCAGATTTTTCTTGAGCCCAGGAATATATCTCACATCCTACAATGTCCAGTGGTTTCCCGAGGAGGTCTTTATGCAAACATCCCCCTTTCCTTCAATCTCCAAGGCTTTATTGTCAGCAAGATATACTTTTCCAAAATTTCCAGATTTGAAATTTTGGAACAACTCCTTGCTTGGAGATGAATGGAAAGATGCACCAGAATCCAAAATCCATGATTCAATCGGGGTGTTCACACTAAGGATTAGAGCATCCCCAATGTCCTCTGCTGAATTTAAAGAATCATTGTCATCTCTAAATTTCTGATTCTGTTTCTTCTTTGGCTTTGTACAGTTCGTCCTAAAGTGCCCTTTTCCTACACAGATCCAACAAGTAACGATTGATCTGTTCAGGGATTTTCCTCGATTCTTTGATTTTGATCGACCATGTTGATTTTGGCCTTTCATATTACTTCTCCCCCTTCGATCAACGCTGAGAGCACTGCCCGATGAATCTCCCACTTCTCGTTTGCGAATACTTTTGCTAAGAACAACATCATGGATTTCATCAAACTTCAGTTTCTCAGATCCACGGGAACTGCTAATCGCAGCAACAACAGTATCCCAAGACTCGGGCAGAGATGACATCAAAATCAACGCCTTAATTTCATCTTCGAAATTAATATCCAGTATAAACATGAGAGTACAAAATACAGAGAAAAACAACCTCAACCAATTCAATCGGAATAAATGGGAGGTTTACACAAGTGATAACGTATCAAGCTTGTGACCCATAAATTCTCCCCCCTAACCAAAACTCTCAAAGCCTTTAAGACTACATTGTGAATGCTGATTAAGTTAGAAGGAACATTCCTCTATTTATAGAGTTCTAAACCTTTTCCTACCAGAAAAAGGATTAGTCAATCCAAAACCTTTTCCTAAAAGGAAAACCTATTTATTATAAGAAATCAGGGCTAATAAAACCCAACAAATCTCCCTCTTGGCCTGAATTTCTAACAAAATAAATTTGTCCACCTTTTTCACTTAATATTCAACAACTTGCTTCTCCTCTCTATAATCTCCTTTGCAAATTTTATGTCTCAACACAGAGAACCTCTCTGAAACAATTTCTCCAACAAAATCTTCATTACTGTCAAAATGGTTGCATCTAGAACTACACCCACCAAGATGAATACCTCTTTCTAACCTGGTTCAATCATCGATTATCGAACCACTAAACCTGACTCCATCATCGAATCTGGCTCTGATACCACTTGTTAGGACCGAAAATAAGCAGGTATAAATGCAGAAGCTAGCAAATCAAACCTCGAAAGACCACGAGTAAGAAGACAACGAGAAATATACCAAAAGACAAAAAGATTTAACGTGGTTCGGTCAATCGACCTACGTCCACAAAGGAGATGAGCAATCCACTATAAATATGAGAGTACAAAATACAGAGAGAAACAACTTCAATCAACTTGTGACCCATAAATTCTCCCCCTAACGAAACTCTAAAAGCTCTTAAGACTACATTGTGAATGCTGATTAAGTTAGAAGGAACATTCCTCTATTTATAGAGTCCTAAACCTTTTCCTACCAGAAAAAGGATTAGTCAATCCAAAACCTTTTCCTAAAAGGAAAACCTATTTATGGTAAGAAATTTGGGGCAAAATAAAACCCAACACCATTAACGAAGAGGACTCAATCTGATTTCATATTTACTATTGAAAATTGGTCTAGCTGTGTAAAAGACTTGCTTTGTTTTTTAATACTAGTTTCTCATAACGTACGTTGCATGTTTGTTCCGTATTATTATTATAATTTTTTATTTATTTAAAAGTGAGTTAGAAGATAGAAAATATTGAAATTAACAATATTATTATTACTATTTATTTTTGTTCATAAAATAAAATAGTGCATTTGTTATCAAATTGGAACTAATTAAGAGTATATATGAGTATGTCGATGAATTTCTGATTGCAAAATAATAATAATAAATGTATAACTAGAAAGGTTGGATCTACTAGATGTCTTGATTTTGAGCACCAATTTAAGCGGAGAACTTTTTTATATAAAATTTTATTCCCTCAATAAGTATACTCACCACGAATTTTGATTAGTAGGATTAATAGGAATCAAAGACCAGATTATTAAATAACAATTGCACTTCAATTCTAGAAAAATTGAAATCTATTATATTATATTATTGTGGTTGTTATAGATGTTGGACTCAAGTAGTAAACTTGAGATTGAATAAAGCCTAGACCTAAAAAGTCAACCAGCATTGGTCCCACAAGATAGTGTCATGTAGGTCGAAAAGGGATAAAAAACTATTAATAAAATAAGTTCAGGGGTAATAGGACCTTATTATAATATAAGTGTGTCTCTGAGATTTTGGACATAGATTGAGGGGGTACTTGTGCATTATCCCACAAAAAATCAAACACGAAATTGTGCAAGAGTCCAAATTGAAGTGAATTTGGCTGCAAAGCTACCCAACAAGTAAAGATTAATGAAGAAGGTGATATTACAAGAGAAATAAAATCCAAGCAGAATAAAGTTCAATATGATTACATGCTCAAATATTGCAAAGAATGTTGTTTACAAGGTCATGATGAACACAATTGCTGGATAATACATCCTGAACTGTATGAAGCAAAGAGTGAAGAGGATCAACAAAAGGAAGAGAAGGAAAACAAACATAATTTTACAGGTTCGACGGTTGATCAAAGAAGAACCTTGAAAAGTGGAAAGGTGGTGGACAATGACCAAAATAGACAGGAGGGGATAGTAAGGAGAATAAAAAAAGTATAAAAAAGATAAATAAGGGCATATTGAAGGAGAATTTTTTTTATCATGATGAAAACTCCTTTGAGGCTCTTAGGGAGGAGGAGGAGCATGATACAGATGAAGTCACTGAAGAGGAAGCAGATGTCAAAAGCAACAAGGATTGGGTAAATAAAATGTTTTTGGTTAAAAGGAGGATAAAAAAAATTCTAGAACAAAGTTTACACTACTGATCACAAAATTGAAAACTTTAAGGAAGGACAAAGCCACATAAAATCCACACAATGTGAACAAGGGGCAGAGGAGCAAAGAAAAATGAAGAAAATCATTATGAGATGAATGAAAAAGCTTTGGTGAAATAAATATCGATGTAGTACTTCCTTTAGAAATTCAAAATGACACAGATGGAAAAAGTATGGAGCAGAAGGAGAATATTAGGGAGAAAGTTGACCTAACTCAACATATAACTAGGACGGCTAAAAGATAGTTTATCCCCTACATATATAGGAAAACAGACGGGTACTCATACAAAGAAAAGGAAACAAGTTGGAGGAGAACTAACACAATCTCAAGCATCATCTTGATAATCTAAAAGAACGTTTGTCAAAAACCCCATATGTCAATGAAGGATTGAATATGGAATATTAGGAAAGATCCACTCTGTTGGGTTTAGCAAGTGTGAATGGAAAAAGAAAAAGAGAGAATATGAAAAGTGAGAGAACTATTTTAAAGGAAAAATGAAAAGTCATTTGCACATTTCTTCCATATCGGCAAAAGAAAGAGAAATTGTTGTCCTTATATAAGGAAACACTTCCATTACTTCTTAAAGAGCTAAGAAGAAGATGCCCCCTCGCGCCGTCGTCGCTCGGCTTCGGCTTTGGATTTGGCAATTGATTGATAAATTTTTGGACAAAATTTATTTAATCAGTTTTTGTTAAATCAAATAAATCCTGTTAATATTATCTATTATAAATTTGCAGGTAACGGTAACATTCTGAAAAGTTGTTACTTTTTTCAAAAAGTCGTTACTTTCCGGAAAGTTATTATTTTCCTAACAGACACATTTTTCAGAAAAGTTGTTATTTTTTCCAAAAGACACAACCTTATGGATAAAATGGGTCTGAACAGATTTCTCTGAAAAAACAAGTTTCTTGTTGAAAATGTCTATAAAAGGAAGTCAATTTTTGTTTTTTCAAACACTGAATTTTTTCCTGCTCTGCATAAATTTTTTCTCTCAAACAAATCAAAGTGTCGATCGACTGAGTCTGTGTGACTTGTTGTTATTCTGAAGTTCGCTGAAGTTAAAGAAATTTGTGGTATCGCTATTTCTTTAACATGATTAATCCGTTTTAGCTTGGAAGAAATTAATCCATAACCTCGGGTACAGTGAGGGGATTAAATTTCTTAAGGACACACAGTAGTTTCTGTGGACTCAGATTACTTCTTGTATTCTATTTACTTTCTGGTTCATCTTATTTTGTTTCTGTCTTTTTTAGGCTAACCTTATAATACAGGTTGAATAACAATCTTAAGAAATTCAATAAGTTTCTGTTTTTGAGGTTTCTGGAGATTAAAACTTTATAGTTTTCTACTCTTCTTGAATTTTTAAAATTCATTCGATTAATGATTAAAAGAACATAAAAACTTTATCATTAAATCAGAAACAATTTGTGTAAAGATTTGTTCTTTACTGTTAGTATTTCAAATACTTAAATTATCTACCATTTGTGACAAAAAAAATGACTAATTCAAGTCAAGCAAATGCTGGAACAGTAAGTGCTGCAACAACATCGGTTGCATATAATCGTTCAAATGCTGCCTTAGCGCCGGCTGAGAAACCTGCAAAATTTTCTGGAGTCGACTTTAAGAGATGGCAGCAGAAGATGTTCTTCTATCTCACTACGTTGAGTCTGCAGAAGTTCATTAATGAGAATGTTCCTGTTATGTCAGATGAAACTCCGCCTGATGAACGATTCTTCGTAACAGAAACATGGACACACTCATATTTTTTGTGTAAAAATTATATTCTGAGTGGCCTGCAAGATGATCTGTACAATGTGTACAACAATGTCAAAACCTCAAAATGACTCTGGAATGCTTTGGAAAAGAAGTACAAAACAGAAGATGGCAAAATGAAGAAATTCATTGTGGCAAAATTTCTGGACTATAAGATGATAGGCAGTAAGACCGTCGTCACCCAAGTTCAAGAACTGCAGGTCATAATCCATGATTCCTTTCTGAAGGATTGATTGTGAATGATGCATTTCAAGTGGCTGCAATTATTGAAAAGTTACCTCCATTGTGGAAGGACTTCAAAAACTACTTGAAACATAAACGCAAGGAGATGAATGTTGAAGATCTCATAGTAAGGTTGAGAATCGAAGAGGATAATAAGGCTTCAGAAAAGAGGTCACGTGGTAATTCAGCAATATCTGGAGTAAATTTTGTTGAAAAAGATCCCACAAAATTAAAGAAAAGAAAGAAAGCATCTGGTCCAAAAAGCAATCCTCCTAAAAAGAAATTCAACGGAAACTGCTTCAACTGTGATAAACATGGTCATAGGGATAATGAATGCCGGGGTTCTAAGAAGGAGAAGAAAAAGAAGGATCAAGCAAACTTGGTTGAATTCAAAGGAGAAATAAACGATCTCTATGCAATGCTTTCAGAATGTAACTTGGTTGGAAATCCAAGAGAATAATGGATAGATTCTGGTGCCTCATGTCATGTTTGTGCCAAAAAAGAATTATTTTCATCATATACTCTAGCACCTACATATGAGAAGTTGTTTATGGCATACTCCCTGTTGCAAAGGTGGAAGGAACTGGCAAAGTCCTATTAAAGATGACATCAGGCAAGGTGGTGACTTTGAATAGGGTCTCATATGTTCCAGAATTGAGAAAGAATTTAGTTTCAGTTCCTGTTCTGACCAAGAATGGATTCAAATATGTATTTGTTTCTGATAAAGTAGTAGTAGGCAAGAATGATATGTATGTAGGAAAAGGCTACCTTAGTGATGGCCTTTTCAAACTCAATGTAATTGCAGTTGATATGAACAAAGATTTTGCTTCTTCTTACTTGCTTGAGTCTAAATGTTTATGGCATGAACGTTTGGGACACGTTAATAACAAAACCTTGGGAAAACTAATTAACTTAAATATTTTACCAAATTTGAGTGCAATAAATCAAAATGTCAAATTTGCGTTGAATCTAAGTATGCTAAGCATCCTTATAAATCTGTTGAAAGGAATTCAAATCCTTTAGAATTGATTCACACTGATATTTGTGACATGAAGTCAACACCATCACATGGTGGTAAAAAGTATTTCATAACTTTTATTGACGATTGCACTAGATATTGTTATGTCTATTTTCTAAATGGTAAGGATGAAGCAATAGATACATTTAGGCAATATAAAACTGAAGTTGAAAATCAGTTAGATAAAAAGATCAAAATGATCAGAAGTGATAGAGGTGGAGAATATGAATCTCCATTTGCAGAAATATGTTTAGAAAATGGAATAATTAATCAAACTACTGCTCCCTACACTCCCCACTCTAATGGAATTGTAGAAAGGAAAAACCAAACTTTAAAAGAAATGATGAATACATTACTTATAAGTTCAGGTTTACCACAGAACTTGTGGCGGGAAGTGATACGCTCAAACTTATTTCTCAAATAAGAAGTAAAGCGGTCGTGTCAAGTAAATAACCCAACTAGTGAGGTTGGGATCGTTCCCACGAGGAAAATAGTTTAGACTTAACTTCAATCTATTACTATTATTGTTCAGTCAATTACTTCCTTGGAAAGCAAAAATGATAAAAGGGGGTTTTTCTATTTCTAAGTAAATAAAAATAATTAGTGAAATTGAAAGAGACACTTAACAGCTTCAAATGTTGGAGTTTAATCAATTAATGAAGGTAACTAGGGTTTATGTGTTCCCCACAGGTTCATAACTTGATAATTCTAACTATAACAATTCTTTCCTAGTATCTTGCATGCAAAGTGATAAGTTATGTATTTCTAAATCCTTGGTCCGGCATATAGAAAATCTCACTCCGCACCTTGGTCCGGCTACGTGTGTTGCTATACTAACACTTATCTTTACCTCATATTAAGCATCATATTCGATATTTGACTAAGTTATTACCTCATACAAATCAATACTAGCCTATTAGATAGTATACACTAAATCTATGTTGATAATTCTTTTCCTATTATCTACCTCCTTGGTCCGGCAAGTAGAATTAAGGCAAGTTCTAACGTTGGCCATCCGTTAAAAATACTTCTAAGCGAAAGATTATCAATACATGCAAGACACTATTCTAGAATTGTTATTTTAGTTAGGTTTTACCTCATTATTTGCCTATGGTTCCCACAACCCTAGTTATGGAGTTTAGTTACTCATAGTCATAATCACAATATTCAAATATATGGTATAAGAATTCATGTACTTACTTCAATGAGAAAGAGTAAAATCAGAAAGTTCGTTTGATTAATCAACAAAAATCACCAACAATCAATCATAAAAGTCTCAAGATAATCAAGAATCTAACAATAATCAAGGGCCTAACTAAATAATCCAGAGTCTAACCTAATATTCGAGGTTTTTCAAACTTTTTATAGAAAATAAAAACCTAATTAAACAAGGACTCTATTTGTTGGAAATATGTCAAAAACGCGTCTGGATCGACGGACATCGCGACGGATCGTCGTGGTCACGACGGACCTTCATGGACTCCGTCGTCCCATACTTGATAAAATTTCTTCTACTGCTCTCTACATTACCCTCGACGGCAGGTATGACGGATCGGTACGAGCACAACGGTCCGTCGAGGGTCTCCGTTCCAAAACACTTGAACTCTAAGAATATGGGTACTGGGGCTACTTCTCTGATCTTCATGACGAACCTCAGGACGGACCGTCATAGCTACGACGGTCCGTCACGTTTTCTGTAACCCCACACTTGGTTAGACTTCCCCATCTTCCTTCAGCAGCTGCACTACTCTGCCACCTACGGACCGTCACAAGCATGACAGACCGTCACAAGCATGACGGACCGTCACAAGCTCCGTAGGTGGTCTCTTCTGCATTTCTTCGCTCAAAAACCTCTGCATTCATCATTGGACAGATTTCCTGCAAATAAGGAGAAACTTATATAAAAATTAGCACAAAAAGGCTTTTGGACACACTAAACTTAAGGAAAAAGTATTAATAATACCATGATACCACGGTATATCAACACCCTCAACTTAAATTCGTTGTTTGTCCTCAAGCGACACACTATGACTCAATACACAATCTTTATACAATAGTATCCATGTTTTATCCTTTGAAATCATTTGGCTATCAATCCCAATTAATCTCATCATATTTATGCATGCTATCACTATTAGGCTTGAATTATGTGCAATCAGACCATGACACAGACTCACCATGCACTAACACCTATCCTCTTCAATTTCTCGCCGAGGTGCTTATATTTCCGGTAATGCAACTAGTGTCCTCACTTCAAAACAAAATCCTCATTTTTTCACACAATGATTTCAGTTTGAGTATAAGGGTTACTTTTCAACACTCACTCTCAGAACAAATTCACACTCGTTCATACCTATTTCCATAAGCTTGCCCTTATTTTTACTTCTTTAAGTTCGCTATACAACCCTTAGGATCACGATAGGACTTTCTTAGCTTTTAACATAGACTCAGGGTCAGGTAGGGTATATTTAGATATACTTTAGTGAGTTTTTGCCCTCCTTGACATATCGGCTAAACATACCATTTTCTATCATTTTATTTTGCCCAGTTTCCCATATTCTTTCACCTTGCTATTTTCCCTTTTTTCTTCATTTGTGTAAGTGACTCTCTTCTTTTCTTGCTTGTATATTTTTTATTTATTTATTTATTTTTTAACTTTTCTTTCAACTAATTTTTGAGTCACTGTACTTTTGTTCTTTCTCTCTCTTTATTCTTTCAACCCCACTTTCTAGAGCATTCCTCATAATAGCCACCCTCAACTCATGGCTTTGCCATGAGTCAAAGTACACAATACCCAAAGTTGGGTCAGGGCCATAAAAGGTTGTTTACTGCATTAGCCACCCTCAACTTATGCTTTTGGCATAAGCTAAGGTGCACATGTCCAAGGAGGGACCATAGCCAACACATTATTCCCAGAAAAGATCAGTTGGGGTGAGAAAAAAAGGTCTAATTTAAGCTTAAATCATTTGGATCAAAGAAGGAGAAATTTCATTTGGTTTCTTTTATTTAGGCTAAAAAAATGGGCTATATTGAATAATGGCCTATGATCCTTTCCTAATTGTCTATTACAACTTACTTTTAGCAGGACTAACCAGGCAAGTTCTAGCTTAGTACAAATAGTGAAATATTCAAATATTCCTCACACTCACTTGACATCTCATCACTCTACAAGATTATCAGACACCTAGTTCGAATTTTAGACTTAGGGTCATGCGATGGTGTACCTCTATGTCATGCTTAGAGCCACACATTTATCAATTACTATGCCTAGTCATGCATCATTTTCCATTTTATCAGGATATCATTTTAGCCATCATGCTCCAGAATTAAACTATGTACACTAGATATAGACATGCCGGTTCAACGAAAAAAGTAATCAGTATTTCGGGGAAAAAGAACACAGGCAAGAAAACCCCAAAAGAGGATAGTGAATTGGGCTACTCAGACTTCACCCTGACACTCAATTTCTATTTACCCCACCCCTAACAAAATACATGCAATTGTCCGCAATGCATAAAAAATTTAAATACTAGAGTGGTAGGTGAAGCAAACCGGGGGCGCAAAGCGCCGACGATCAGCAAGCTGGTGGGTCTGGTTCCCCGAAACCCACTACCTCTGTAATTTTGACACCCTCAGTGGTGTCCTCAGCATCAACAACACTATCAGCAGTGCCTCCCGCTATCTCCACAGATCTGGAGCTAGACGCCCCAGCAACTAACTCTTCTGCTCTCATCTGACGCGCCTCCTCTTCAGCAAGCGAGGCTCTCCTCGCAGCCTCCATCTCACGGCGCTCCTTCTTCCGTGCTCGCGCCTCATCCTCCTCTCGACCCCTGCGCCTCTTGGCATGCTCTCGAGGGGGAGGTGGTGGAATCTCTGAAGTGGAGAATATGGCCGCCATCACTGTGTCTTCAGCAGGCTCTACAGAAGGGGCCTCAGACTCAGGCACCCTATCCTCTAAGATCCTATCAATATCTGCGCGAAGACTGTCGACCGCAGCCTGAAGGGTCGACACATCCACAGGAGGGGCTGGACGGGATAGCACTCGCAACTCAAAGGCGTCCAAGCGCTGATGAACCTCAGCGATCTTCCGCTCTGTGTGCTGGACTATTCTCCGCTCCAAGTGCTCTTCTGCCTTGGTAGTAGACCTCTACATACAAGGCTGGATATGATGCAGAAGTGTGGCCATTAGCGCCTCTAATTTCTGGACCCTAGCAAGCGGGACCAGAGTTGGTAATGGGGCTGAGCGAGAGGAGCTCGGGGCGGTGCTACTACCCGGGATAGACTCGATCGGGGTAGTGTCAGTCGAAGCCGCCTGCGTAGCCGTGTGGGCCTGTGCTACCGTATCAGCCAGATTGTCACCAAGTGGAGGCAGCTCTGGACGGGGCCCTCTGCGTGGAGACAACTCATTGGCCTCATCTCTGATGAGGCTGATATCAACAGTGCCCAGAGGGGTCTTGAGCTGATTAACGTGCCATATAGGCAAACCTGCGGATCTGCATAGAGAAAATATCATGAACGGGAAAGGGTAAGTAATTGTGACCTTATAAGCCCTCTCGTGCATGACCGCCTGTAGAAGCCACGCAAAATCCACCTCGAACCCGGCTATCATTGCCGCAATCAGTACTGCTCGATCCCATGTGACGATATTATAAGCGGCTGTAAAGGCAGTGGCGGATAATTAACCACAAAAACTTCATCGTGAAAGTCATGTTGGCCTTCTTGATGGCCCCCTTCGGCTCAGTCACCCAGTCGGCACCCTCTCCATCAACGGACAAGTGCAGGTCCATCCACCTCTTGGTGGTCTCTCTCAGCGATGGCTCACGTAGAAATTGGCCATCTTTGACAATCTGCCATCGTTAGTCAAACTCGGCAGTGAGAGGGGTCCGATTAGCATTAACATTCTCGCCGTATAGAAACCAGCGGATAGCAGGCAGGGAGATATCAACCGGAACGCCACGTACTTGGACCTGCTCTAGTGGGGTCTGTTTGGCAGGGGCAGCCTGCCTATCAATCTGCGATCGGAGAGTCGCTACATAGGATGCGTAAAACTCTCGGACCAGCTCTTCACTATAACATCCCAAGGGACGTGCTGTCCACTCCAGTCGATGTCTGGTGAAGAGATTGTAGATCTCAGGCATCGCCGGGAGACTTCCCGTGAGGACCCGCCGCTCCAATGTAAGTGTCCGAGTCATAACTCCTTTGTCATTCAGGAACTTTGCATCGGAATAGACTTGAAACTACCCGTCGACACATCACCGGTTGGTCTGGTCAGTAACCAGGGTGAGAGCACAAGCTGGTGAACCGTGTGTGGATTCCGAACTGTCAGCCTTATCAGACGAGGCCGACGCTGCAGTGGTGGCGGGTGCGGGAACCTCAATAAATCCGGAGGCTTCCTCCGACCACGAAACTCCTAAGAAGCCAGACGCTCCTTCTTCATTAGTGGTTGACCCAGAAGGTGTGTCGGTCAGTGTGCGCTCCTCATCAGACTGGGAGGCAGTGACTACGCCGGACGCCACCTTTTTGGGTGTGGCTATGGCAACACGTGCAGCATGGGATGGGGTGGAAGTTCCTGGGGGAACGTACTCGGGGTCAAGCTCATCATCAGAGCCAATGACCAGGCGGGCAGACGAGGCGACAGACTTCGATCACCCGCGTGCATAGACTCGATCTTGTTTTGGTGCCATAGTAGATAGTACCTGTATGGGATCAATATTAGTACTAGAAGGACCAAACAAGATAAGCAAAACCACACCAAATAAATAAAAAAAAGTAAAATAAAATGACATTGCTATAGTAACAGTGAAACACAACTGACCAGGTGAAGGTTCGTCGTGAGTACGACGCACCGTCATGGGGTCCGTCGTGTCTTACTTAGACTATGTTTATATGGAGAACCCTGAAGGAGAGTCTCTGACAAGTATGACGGTATGTGCAGGACGGACCGTCACAGGTACGATGGTCTGTCGTAGGTGTCCGTCAGAGGACACTTGGAAAAAAATATGGAGACCCTTAGGAGAGGGGTCTTTGACCATCGAAACGATCATGCAGGATGGATCGTCACAGGTACGACAGTCCGTCGTAAGTGTCCGTCAGAGGACACTTGAAAGTATGGAGACCCTAGGAGATGGGTCTCTGACCGTCATGACGGTCATGCAGGACGGATCGTCAAGGGTATGACGGTCTGTCGTAGTTGTCTATTTGAGGACACTTAGAGAAATAGAGAGAGACCCTTAGGAAAAGGGTCTCTCACAACCAGAACGGTTGTGCAGGACGGACCGTCGTAGGTATGATGGTCCGTCGCATATGTCCATTAAAGGACACAGAAAAAGTGAGAGACCCTTAAGAATAGGGTCTCTGACAACCAGAATGGTTGTGAAGGATGAACCGTCGCGGGAACAACGGTCCATCGCATGTGGTCGTTGGTGGACACTTGGAGAAACATTGGACAGTGGAGTATTAGGGCGGTTGGAACGGACCCAATGACGGTCCGTCGTGAATACGAAGGTCCGTCATCGGGGTCTCATTCTATAACTCAGTGACAGAACTGGAGATGCCCCATTCATCCCCTATGACCCAAATCGAATTGGTAGTGTTTTGACCTACATTTGTCAAACCCAAATACCTAGTAAACTAGCAATGCTAAGGCACTTATTTCTAGTGTTTTAACACGACAATTTTCGGAATTTTTTTAACCTACGTCAGACAAAATTTGATAAAGAATGAACGTATCAAGAAGAACTAGACTAGTACTAATTGATAAAAAAATGCAATATAAATGAGTAGAAATTAGAGACACATAACTTAGAATTTGAGAAAAACAAGAGAAAAGGTACTTGATGATCAATTAGACACCCACAACAGTAGCTCTCCGACTAGTAGATAATGGCTTTTAGGATTTTGGAAAATATGGGGAAAATGATCGGTTGAAGAGAGAGATGGTTTTGGAAGTTGAAAAGGGAGGGAAATAGGAGGAAGAGTGAAGGAATGGGGTGAAATGATGGGTTGAGGGTTTTAAATGCTGAATTTGTTTTTAAAACCCCCAACTGGGTCGGGTCGGGTATGACTCATTAAGGACGCGAAGATTCCACGATGACGGTCTGTCTCATATGTGATGATCCGTCGTTGGTTCCGTCACGTGTGCCCTAGTTGAAAGTAACAGAAAGACGTACCTGGCACGATGGATTCATACGACGGTCCGTCGCAGGAGCAATGGTCCATCGCTGTATCCGTCAGGGACTGCGGCAGAGTAATTTTCTGCAGAATTTCCTGGTGATGTGCCTGCAAATTAAAAACCCATTAGTACAAAATGTTACCATTACAAGAAAGAAAAACTATAAGTATTGGGTTGCCTCCCAACAAGCGTCTGATTTAACGTCGCGGCACGACTGAGGACACTTAATTACCAGACTTCATCAAGATGGTATGCCTCGATCACTTCATTCGCCGATTCAGCATGCCCGAGATAGATTTTTATGCGTTGTCCATTCACTTTGAACCGCACACCCTCCTTAGTTTCCAACTCCACTGCTCCATGAGGGAATAGTTGGGTAACCAAGTAAGGACCAGTCCATTTGGACTTGAGATTACCCGAAAACAAGCACAACTTAGAATTTAATAAAAGCACCAAATCCCCGACTATAAACTCTTTTTTTTAAATTTTTTTTCATGGTACTTCTTCATCTTTTCTTTGTATAGGGCTGAGCTTTCATAAGCTTTCAGTCGAAATTCACGAGTTCATTCAACCCAGTTAACCGTTGTTCTGCAACTTCGCTTCAATCCATTTTCAACTTCTTCATAACCCACATGGCTTGTGCTCTAACTCAACCGGAAGATGACAAGCTTTCCCATATACAAGTTGGTATGGAGACATACCTATAGGAGTCTTATACGCTGTTCGGTAGGCCCAAAGGGAATCATCAAGCCTCCTTGAACAATCCGTTCTACTAGCGTTCACTATTTTTGACAATATCTGTTTGATCTCCCGATTCGACACTTCAACTTGCCCACTATTTTGAGGGTGGTAAGGAGTGGCCACATTATGGCGAACCCCATATTTCTCCAATAACCCCTTGAACAATCTGTTGCAGAAGTGGGAGCTCCCATCACTAATAATTGCCCTTGGGCTGCCAAAACGAGAGAATATATTCTTTTTTAAGAATGCAGTGACACTCTTCCCTTCATTGTTTGCGAGGGCGAAGGCTTCGACCCATTTAGATACATAATCAACTGCTACTAGAATGTACTTCATTCCATGAGAACTCATAAAAGGGCCCATAAAATCAATACCCCAAACCTCAAATAACTCAATCACAAAAATAGGGTTTAGAGGGAGCGCTTTCTTCAAATGCCACCATCTCGTTGGCATCGATCACATGCTTTAGCAAACTCATGAGAATCTTGATGAAGAGTTGGCCAATAGTAAACACATTGTAATATCTTATGAGCGGTTCGGATACCGCTGTGATGTCCACCAACGGGTGAGGAATGGCATGCTTCCAACACACTCAACATCTCACATTTCTGGCACACAACGCCGAGTAAGCCCGTCGGCACAACTCCTATATAAGTATGGTTCATCCCAAAAGAACTTTTTCATATCGTACATGAACTTTTTTCTTTGATGAAAGGAAAAGTCCGATGGAACAATATCACTAGCTAGATAGTTTGCAAAATCTGCGAACCATGGAATCAAGTCTTGTGAAGCAGCCAATACATGCTCATCGGGGAAAGTATCATCAATGTCAGTCTTATCCCCCAACTCTCTCATAGCTTCATCCTCTAGACGGGACAAATGATCAGCAACTTGATTTTCAGTTCCTTTTCTATCCATCATCACTTCAAAGTCAAATTCTTGTAGCAGTAATACCCAACCAATTAACCTAGGTTTGGCATCCTTCTTTGCCATCAAATATCTCAATGCTGAGTGGTCAATATGCACTATAACTCTAGTACCTAGCAAATAGGAGAGGAATTTCTCAAAAGCAAAGACTACTGCAAGGAGTTCTTGCTCAGTCACTGTGTAGTTCTTCTGAGCTTCATTTAGGGCTTTACTAGCATAATAAATGGGGTGAAGGATTTTGTTCTTTCTTTGTCCCAATACTACACCAAGAGAAACCCCACTAGCATCGCACATCACCTCAAATGGACTGTTCCAATCCGGAGAAATAATGATAGGTGCAAACACCAATTTTTCTTTTAGCTCACCGAATGCTTTAAGACAGGATTCATAAAAACAAAATTTACATTCTTTCTCCAGCAGTTTGCACAATGGATGTGCAATCTTTGAAAAGTCTTTGATGAATCTCTGGTAAAAACCTGCATGCCCAAGAAAGCTTCTCACACCTTTCACAGAGATCGGTGGGGGAAGTCTCTCTATTACCTCGAGTTTAGCTTGATCAACCTCTATGCCCTTTTCTGATATGCGATGACCCAAAACAATACCTTCTTTCACCATGAATGACATTTTTCCCAATTCAGTACTAAATTACAGTCTTCACATCTCTTAAGGACCTCAGATAAATTGTTCAAACACCGCTCGAATGAATCACCAACCACAGAAAAATCATCCATAAAAAATTCTATAGTATCTTCCACCATGTTGGGAAATATCGACATCATACATCTTTGAAATATGGCGGGTGCATAACACAACCCAAACGACATTCTTTTGAACACGAAGGTCCATATGGACAAGTAAAAGTGGTTTTCTCTAGATCTTCTGGTGCAATAGAAATATTATTATACCCCGAATATCCATCAAGAAAACAGTACCACCCTTTTCCAGCAAGTCTATCCAACATCTGATCCATGAAGGGCATAGGAAAGTGGTCTTTTTCAGTCCATGAATTTAATTTTCGGTAATCCATACACACCCTCCATCCAGTAATCGGTCTCATTGGAACAAGTTCATTTCTTTCATTGGGGACCACAGTCATTCCCCCTTTCTTAGGTACACACTGAACAGGGCATACCCAACTACTATCGGCGATCGGATAGATTACTCCGGCATCCAACCACTTAATGATTTCCTTCTTCACAACGTCTTGCATAGGAGGATTTAAGCTTCTTTGGTGCTCAATACTTGGCTTATGATCAGACATGAGTTGGATTTTATGAGAGCAAATACCAGGAGGGATCCAATAATGTCCGCAATAGTCCACCCAATAGCTCTTTTGAACGTTTTAGCACTTTCACCAAATTCTCAACTTGTTGTTCATTCAGGTCTGATGCAATGATTACCGGCAAAGTGTCACCATTTCCTAAGAATTCATACCTGAGATGAGGTGGGAGAGATTTTAGTTCTAACTTTGGAGCCTCCTCTATAGATGGTTTCGCGGGTGGGGACTCGCGATTCTTCGTATCTAACTCATATTTCTTCGGTTTAAACCGAACATCACCTCGATCAAGAGCCGCGACTAATGACTCATACTCTTCAATGCAATCGCTATCAAAATTCATTATCACTGCAGCTAATGCTTCTACACCTAGACGTTCTTGTATTTGTGTCTCAGATGTCTCACCAATGTTGTGGGATATAGCAGATACCGATTGGAGCTTACCACTCTGCCTCATGGACCTACAAATGTTAAAGGTCACTTCCTCATTGTTCAATCGAAATTTCATCTGCCCCTTTTCCATATCAACTAAGGCTCTACCTGTAGCAAGGAATGACCTCCCAAGAATAATAGGCACTTTAAAATCGACTTCACAATCAAGAATAACAAAATCTGCCGGAAATATGAATGACTCCACTTTTACTAGCACATCATGGAGTATCCCTATAGGCCTTTTCACTGTTCGATCAACCATCAGTAGCCACATTGCAGTGGGATTAGGGTCACCCAAACCCAACTTCTTGTAAATCGAGAGGGGCATGAGATTTATGCTTGCCCCTAGATCACATAATGCTTTCGCAAAATATAGTAGCCCGAGTGTACAAGGAATAGTGAAAGCACCCGGATCTTCTTTATTTTGTACCAGAGATCTTGTAGCAATAGCACTACAGTGTTGCATTCTATCATCATCTTCAAAAGTGACCGATCTTTTCTTTGTAACCAGAACTTTCATAAACTTGGCGTAACCGGGCATTTGTTCTAAAGCTTCTACCAAAGGGACATTGATAGAAAGTTGTTTCAACATTGTTATAAAACGCATATATTTACCATCCTCGGTCTTTTTGAATAATCTTTGAGGAAATTGGGGTGGTGGCCTAGGCATGGGAGTTACCTTTTTAGGCACTTCATCATCTTTTGCAGTGTTATCCTCTACTTCACCATTAATATCTACCACATTATCAGTATCCTTTGTCACTTTTTTCTCATTAGTTGGCATAGGTGGGCCAATGGTTTGCTTGCCACCGCGAGTAGTGATTGCCATACAATGTCCATCATTTTTCGGATTTTGGACAGTGTTGCTAGGAAGATTGCCCGGTTGCCATGTGTTCACAGTCGCAGATAATTGGGCCAATTGTAACTCAAGTTTCTTAATCGATATTGCATGTGTATCGACTTTTTTCCCAATACCCGCTAAATCTTTCCTCAACTCTTTATTGTGCTAATCACTAGCATCGAACCTCCTAATCATTTTATGCAACATATCCTCAACTCGCGCCATACTACCTCCACCATTCCTAGGAGTAACTTCACGATTTTGAGGAGGAACATAGGGCCCATTCCTGTCATTTCTATTACCATAGTTACCCCTGTTGAAGTTGTTGTCACGGTTATAGTTTCCAAATGACCCCACGGTTGTAGTTACCCTTGACCTTGGCGCCAATTCTCCTGATTAGAGCCTTGGGCACTTGGTCGGAAACCCCCGTCTGCTCATTTACCACATAGGAATCCTCCTCATAATAACACTCATCACTTTGTGGTGGTGGCTTCGACAAGTAGTTGACTGCATTTATCTTTTCTGCACCCCCAGTGACATGTTTTAGTACCAACCCAAGCTCAGTTCTCATCTGAGCCATTTCTTCACGAATCTCATCTGTGGCTGGGTTGTGAGTGGACTGTACTGCGAAGGTATTTCTCCCGGTATCTGACTTCCTAGTACTCCAAGCTTTATTATTCCGGGAGATTTTCTCTAATTTTTCAGCAATCTCAGCATAAGGGCACTCCCCATAAGATCCACCTGCTATAGTGTCCAACACCGCTTTATTATTATCATCCTGTCCTCGATAGAAGTATTCCTTCAGTGACTCATTATCTATACGGTGATTTGGGACACTTCTCAAGAACGAGGTGAATCAATCCCAAGAACTGCTAACTGACTCTTCTGGTAGTGCCACAAAGTTGTTCACTCTGTCTTTGTGATTTAGTTTCTTGGAGACCGGATAGTAGCGTGCTAAGAAAACATCCCTTAATTGGTTCAAAGTGAAAATTGAGTTATAAGGAATCTCAGTGAACCATATAGCAGCCTTTCCCGTCAGTGAGAGAGGAAACACTCTAAGCCCAATTACATCCAAGTCCAAGTCAGGCCTCCCTACACAGCTTTTACACACTGCCCTTACCTTAGCTATATGGGCATGTGGATCCTCAGAAGGTAGCCCTGAAAACAAACCTCTGGAAGTGATCATTGGCATCAGGCTACTAGTTACCACAAAAATATGGCCTGGTGGTAAAGGAGGCAAGACAAGTGGCCCATCGGAGTCTGCTATGTTGTCATAGCCTCTGTAGTATGCTTGGGGCCGTGGAGCGGGATTTTTTCCCCTCTGTTGGTGTTCACCCGGAGCATCGGGTAACAACTGATCATGAACATCAACTGGAGCTAGGATGTTCTGGTTTGTATCATCATCATTAATTCCCAGTTTCTATTCAAGTTGCGTAGTGTACACTCTAATTTGTGATCGTAGGGAAACAGGGGTTCTCTTCCTCTCCGTGTATTTGGCATACAAGGAGGATGGTTCTGCAAGAATCAAAAACAATAAAACAAAGTAAAATCAAGAAAATATCAACTAAACTATAGTAATAAGTTTAAGTTAATCTAAAAGCTACTATCCTCGGCAGCGGCGCCAAAATTTGATACGCTCAAACTTATTTCTCAAATAAGAATTAAAGCGGTCGTGTCAAGTAAATAACCCAACTAGTGAGGTTGGGATCGTTCCCACGAGGAAAATAGTTTAGACTTAACTTCAATCTTTTACTACTATTGTTCAGTCAATTACTTCCTTGGAAAGTAAAAATGATAAAAGGGGGGTTTTCTATTTCTAAGTAAATGAAAATAATTAGCGAAATTGAACGAGACACTTGACAGCTTCAAATGTTGGAGTTTAATCAATTAATGAAGGTAACTAGGGTTTGCGTGTTCCCCACAAGTTCATAACTTGATAATTCTAACTATAACAATTTTTTCCTAGTATCTTGCATGCAAAGTGATAAGTTATGTATTTCTAAATACTTGGTCCGGCATATAGATAATCTCACTCCGCACCTTGGTCCGGCTACGTGTGTTGCTATACTAACCCTTATCTTTACCTCATATTAAGCATCATATTCGATATTTGACTAAGTTATTAACTCGTACCAATCAATACTAGCCTATTAGATAGTATACACTAAATTTATGTTGATAATTCTTTTCCTATTATCTACCTCCTTGGTCCGGCAAGTAGCATTAAGGCGAGTTCTAACGTTGGCCATCCGTTAAAAAGATTTCTAATCGAAAGAATTATCAATCAATGCAAGACACTATTCTAGAATTGTTATTTTAGTTCGGTTTTACCTCATTATTTTCCTATGGTTCCCACAACCCTAGTTATGGAGTTTAGTTACCCATAGTTATAATCACAATATTCAAATATATGGTATAAGAATACATGTACTTACTTCAATGAGAAAGAGTAAAATCCGAAAGTTCGCTTGATTTATCAACAAAAATCACCAACAATCAATGATAAAAGTCTCAAGATAATCAAGAATCTAACAATAATCAAGGGCCTAACTAAATAATCCAGAGTCTAACCTAATACTCGAGGTTTTTCGAACTATTTATAGTAAATAAAAACCTAATTAAACAAGGACTCTATTTGCTGGAAATCTGTCAAAAACGCAACTGGATCGACAGACATCGCGACGGATCATCGTGGTCACGACGGACCGTCATGGACTCCGTCGTCCCATACTTGTTGAAATTTCTTCTGTTGCTCTCTACATTACCCTCGACGGGAGGTATGACAGATCGTTACGAGCACAGCGGTCCGTCGAGGGTCTCCATTCCAAAACACTTGAACTCTTGGAATATGGGTACTGGGGCTACTTCTCTGATCTTCATGCCAAACGTGAAGGATGGACCGTCATAGCTACGACGGTTCGTCACGTGTTCCGTAACCCCACCCTTGGTCAGACTTCCCCATCTTCCTTCAGCAGGTGCACTACGCTGCCACCTACGGACCGTCATAAGCATGACAGACCGTCACAAGCTCCATAGGTGGTCTCTTCTGCATTTCTTCACTCAAAAACTTTCACATTCATCATTGGACAGATTTCCTGCAAATAAGGAGAAACTTATATAAAAATTAGCACAAAAAGGCTTTTGGACACACTAAACTTAAGGAAATTTTTTTAATAATACCGTGAAACCACGGTATATCAGGAAGCTATCCTTACAACAAATCAAATACTTAAAAGAGTGCCTCACTCAAAGACAAATGTAATTCGATATGAGAAATGGAAAGGTTGAAAACCCAACTTGAAATATTTCAAAGTGTGGGGGTGTCTAGCCAAAGTCCAAGTTCTTATACCTAAGAGGGTAAAAATAGGGCCTAAGATTGTGGATTGTGTATTCATTGGATATGCCACAAACAGTAAGGCATGTCAAATTTTGGTTCATAAGTCTAAACATCCGGATATTCATGATAATATAGTAATAGAATCAGATAGTGCTGAATTTTTTGAACATATCTATCTGTATAAAAATAGACTTGAGTCATCTAGTGGGGGGTATAAACGACCAGAGAAGAACCAAAAGAGAATGAACCCAATGAAGAAAGTCCAAGATGCAGTAAACTTCAAAGGACATCTACTTCATTTGGATATGATTTTGTAACATTTCTTCTTGAAAGTGAGCCTCAAACAGTCAAGGAAGCAATGTTGTCTAGCGACTCAACCTCTTGGAAGAAGGCTGTTAATAGCGAAATTGAATCAATCTTAAGCAATCATACTTGGGAGTTGGTTGATCTTCCTCCAGGGAACAAACCCTTGGGTTCAAAATGGATCTTTAAAAGGAAGAAGAAAGATGATGGAACTATTGAAAAATATAAAGCAAGACTTATTGTCAAAGATTTTAGACAAAAATAAGGTCTTGATTATTTTGACACATACTTTCCAGTGACTAGGATTACATCAATTCAGATGTTAATTGTACTAGCTGCAATATACGGTCTTGAAATTCATCAAATGGATGTGAAAACATCCTTCTTAAATGGAGAGCTGGAAGAAGAAATTTACATAGAACAACCTAAGGGTTTTGTAGTTCCTGGTAAAGAAAAGAAAGTGTGCAAACTTATGAAGTCACTTTACGGACAAAAACAAGCACCAAAACAATGACATGCAAAGTTTGATCAAACCATTTTTTCAAATGGATTAAAGATCAATGAATGTGATAAATGTGTTTACATTAAAGATACTCCAAATCAGGAAGTCATTGTTTGCCTATATGTACATGACATGCTTATAATGAGCAAAGACATTGCTAATATAAAAGCTACAAAGCGTATGCTCGCTAGAAGTTTGATATGAAAGATTTAGGAGTTGCTGATGTGATATTAGGAATTAAAATTCTTAAAACTAATAACGGTCTAGCGTTGTCTCAAATTCATTATATTCAAAAGATACTTGGAAAAATTCAAAATTTTGAATTTTAAAAGGGCAAAGACTCCAATTGATGTAAACCTTCATCTTGCAAAGAATAAAGGTGAAAGTCAGTCTCAATTGGACTATGCTAATGTATTGGGAAGCTTAATGTATGTTATGAATTGTACACGACCATACATAGCTTGCGCTATCATTAAATTGTAATCCTAATCAAAGTCATTGGTTGGCAATGAAGAGAGTTTTGGGATACTCAGATGACACTCAAAACTATGCTTTACATTATAACAAGTATCCAGCCGTTCTAAAAGGATATAATGATGCAAATTGGATTACTGGGTCAACTGAAACAAAATCCACAAGTGGATACGTTTTCTATTGGTGGAGGAGCAATAACATGGAAATCATCCAAACAAACACGTATAGATCGCTCTACAATGGAGTCTGAATTCATTGCTTTAGACAAGGCAGATGAAAAAGCTAAATGGCTCCGGAATTTCTTAGAAGATATTCCATTTTGGCCCAAACCAATGGCCCCTATATGCATACACTATGATAGTCAAGCTGCAATGAGAAGGGCTGGAAGCATTATGTATAACGACAAGTCTCGTCACATAAGACGAAGACATAACTCTGTGAGACAACTACTCTCTAGTGGAATTATCACAATTGACTATGTGAAGTCAAAAGATAATGTGTCAGATCCACTTACAAAAGGCCAAACTAGTTTTGGAGTTGAGAAATCATCGACGGGAATGAGACTATGGTCGAGAACAAGTCATCATGGCGGTAACTCTACCCAGAAGACTGGAGATCCCAAGATCTAGGTTCAAGAAGATAAAACAAAGTCATTGATGACGGTTCAACATTGTAAAAAATTATTATTTTATAGTCCATTCTCATTATGAGACAATGTTTAGTAACCAGAATAAAGACATAAGGATTTTTTAATGGTTTCTAAGTTTTATGCAGGGAATATCAAATGGTGTATCTATGGGATAACACATTTAGAAATCACCTATGTAAGTGTGAAGTGTAAGTCGCTTCAAGGAGAATCCGGTAAGGCCAGTTCTTTAAGCACTTACTATCCAAGATATGTTCATGGCTGAAACGAACAAAACAATGAGAACTAAGAACAGTTCAAGGGTTGATTGTGTGACATATGTTGTCTAGGTATACACCAAATTTTGACGGTTCAAAGATATCAAATCTACTGATTGACCGAGTATATCCGATATATGTTCACTACGGAAAGTTTAAACGGAAACATACTTATCCAGATGCGATTAACCTTTACCTACAAGACACACAAGTTTTTTCATGCATATGTTTTAACAATAGCCTTCCCCATTCATGTAGGGGATTGTTGGGTTAAGCAAGTGTGAATGGAAAAAGAAAAAGAGAGAATATGAAAAGTGAGGGAACTATTTTTGAGGAAAAATGAAAAGTCATTTGCAAAGTGCAAATGAAAAGTCATTTCTCTCATATTGGCAAAACAAAGGGAAATTGTTGTCCTTATATAAGGAAACACTTCCATTACTTCTTAAAGAGCTAAGAAGAAGATGTCCCCTCGTGCAGTCATCGTTGTCACTCGCTCGACTTCGGCTTCGGATTTGGATTTGGATTTGGATTTAGATTTGTATTTGGAAAATTATGTGACTGATTGATAAATTTTTTGGACAAAATTTATTTAATCAGTTTTTGTTAAATCAAATAAATCCTGTTAATATTATCTCTTATAAATTTTTGGGTAACGATAACATTCCAAAAAGTTGTTACTCTTTCCGAAAAGTCGTTACTTTCTGAAAAGCCGTTATTTTCCTAACAAACACATTTTTCCGAAAAGTTGTTATTTTTTCCAAAAGACACAACTTTATGGATAAAACGGGTCTGAAAAGATTTCTCTGAACAGACACGTTTCTTGCTAAAAATGTCTATAAAAGGAAGTCAATTTTTGTTTTTTCAAACGCTGAATTTTTTCCTGCTCTGCATATATTTTTTCTCTCAAACAAATCAAAGTGTTGATCGACTTAGTCTGTGTGACTTGTTGCTGTTCTGAAGTTTGTTGAAGTTAAAGAAATTTGAGGTACCACTATTTCTTTAACAGGATTTATCCATTTTATCTTGGGAGAAATTAATCCATAACCTCGGGTACAGTGAGGGGATTAAATTTCTTAAGGACACACAGTAGTTTCTATGGACTAGGATTACTTCTTGTATTCTATTTACTTTCTATTTCATCTTATTCTGTTTCTATCTTTTTTAGGCTAACCTTATAATACAGGTTGAATAACACACTCTAGAGGAAGCCATTAGATTACAAGAAATGGAGTTTGAAGGGAATCGATCAAGAGGTAATCGAGAAAATCGCCATAATGAATAAGTGGAGCTGAAAAATAATTGCGTAATATGAGAAGAAATTCATATAACTTAAGCCTTTTTTCCCTATGGTGCAGAATTTCCTAAATTCATTACCCATACAAACATAGTCCTGATTTCGAAGAAGACAATATTAAACTCACATTTGAGGCATATCTCTTTAACTTTGTGAATAAGATTTTTTCACAGATTATTCATGAAATAATTGAGGTTATTTTACCTCAATTATATCACCCGATTAAGTAGGTCTTGTGCAAGGGCGAAGCATAGCTAAAAATGTATTAATGGTGAAGGAAATAATTTGAGAAATAAGGGAAAAGAGAAAACTACCTAATCTTGTAATTAAGATGGACACGATGAAAGCCTATAATTGGGTTGAGTAACCGTTTTAAACCAATGTATTAAGAAAATTGGGGGTTGGAGATAGAACCATTGATATGGTGTTTAGACTGAATAGTACTAATGGTACTCAATCCTACCAAATGGTCAACCCAGAGAGTTTTTTTTCAAATCCTCAATGGTATTATAACACGTGATTCTCTCTCACCCACCCCCTTTATACTAGTGGTTGAAGTTATGTCAATATCTTTAAATGTTCTAAGGATAAAGAATTTCGTATGCCCAAAGGGGAGATGAAGCTAAATCACTTGACTTTTGGGGATGATATGATCATACCGTGCAAGACGAAGGTTGGAACAATGAATATGAATAGTTAGGTGCCTACACTACTAGAAAACATGCCTGTTGCAGCACACGAATAATTGTTGTCATAGACTCAAAGAGTGTTGCAATTGAGTTATGGCAACGGAAACTGGCGTGTTGCATATAAGGTTGTTACAATATATCTGTAGTATCGGTTTACTAGCAACAGTTGAAATTCGTTGCCACAAACCATCTGTAGCAACATTTATTCTTTAGTCTAGGATGACATTTTTTTGCAGTTGTTGCAACAGTTGCCGAACCGTTGCAAAAGAGTTTATAGCAACGGTGATAAACCGTTGCCACGCACTGTCTACAAGAACAATTATTTTTTAGTTTAAGACGACACTTTTCTGCGGTTGTTGCAACAGTTGAGAACCATTGCGAAAGGTTTTATAGCAACAATTGTGACATTTTGCAACACACTATCTATAGCAACAATTATTTTTTATTCTAGGACGACACTAGTCTGCAGTTTCTGCAACAGTTGCAAATCGTTGCAAACGATCTATTACAACAGTTTTTCTTAACTATTGCAACAATGTTATTAAGCTATTGCAATAGACCTTTTTAATGGTTATTGCAGGATATTGTAGCCATATTTAAAATAAACTATGATACAATGATAGAACATATTAAACCAATATGTACACCAACTTGTAGCATTCATATATTATAGATAAAAACATATAATCTTGATTTACAATTCAAGAGTTAACATACATTGATGTTCACAAAAATTAAGCCTAAACATTTAAAATAGTTCTAGAATGTTTAAGAGTTGACATTCATTCAACTTCACAAAATTAGGCCAAAAAGTAAAAAATAGTGCTAGAATGTTCAAGAGTTTGCATTCCTTTAAGTTCACAAATTTAGGCCAAAAAGTAAAATAGTGCTAGAATGTTTGTAGAAACCAATTCTTTTTAAGTAAGGTCTTCGCTGCTTTCATCCCCGCTTTTGTCATCATTTCGTTCACCTACAATTTCAAAAGGGTCAACAATTAGGAAAGAGGAAGTTCAAAAATGAAAAGGTAAAAGAAGACACACATTCCTAATTTTTTTTATTTCTGTCCATGATGAAAATAACTACTTTGCCAACTCCAAGTGGAATGTTTAGAGACTTGAATACTTTTGTGAATAAGTATCCATAACCCATTCCATGCTTCCCATTTCGCTCAATTACAATCTTGTACATATGTTCAAGCATGAGTGCTGGAAGGTCAAGTGGTTTGAACTTGCACAAGAATTCCACGAGAAACAGATCGGATGAAGTGGCAGAAGTCCTCTTCTCTGTTCTGGGAAGAAGAACCTTGTTGACAAATTCAAAGACCAGCTGATATTCACTCTTCATTAACTTCTTGAGCAGTCCAGCATGTCGAGTTGTACAAACCTTGGAACATACCTCGACAAATTCAACAAAACAGGTCTTCCCAACCACAGAATTGATACCTTCTCGAGGTACCCCTATTATTTTTCCCATCAATTCCTCATAAAGATAGACTTCTATGTTTCCTACTCTTGTCTTTATACTTCCATCTTCCTGAAACTCGATGTTGTAGTAGAACTCACACACTTCTTCCTCATAGAGAACAAGAGCCTTGGTGTCAAATAAGTGTATCCATGACTAAATCACCACAATGTCATGTAAAGTATTCATCCCAGGTTGCTTAACAATATTCATATCAATAACTCTACCTGACAAGACACGTTGTACACTCAGTTTGTCAACAATTGTTTGCTTGTTGATAGCTGCGTCATCCACATGTACCTGTGGACCAAGTCCTTGTTCAGACTCTTCAGGTTCCACTTCAGAAGTCTCTCTCTTTATTTTTCCTTTTGCCTTAGCGCCACCAACTTTCATGCTTGCCGAAGCTTTAGTTTATCCTTTGGGTTTCTTTCTGTCACCTTTCTTCTTTGAACTTTGTTTCAAGTCCTCAACAATTTCCTTATCAGGTCCCTCTTCAGATTCCGCACCTGATACCTCTACCACATTGGACAACGTTATTTGGAATCTCGAAACTTTAAAAGTTCTATTCCTTCGATTGTCAACAATAGATTCTGCACTCGCCTTCATAGCATCAACCATCATTTTCTTGGAGTCAGATCTGATAAAAGGTCTCCTTCTAGACTCAACTTCAACAACCTTTTCTTTTCCCTTTTCTAAAGAGGGCATCTCTCTTCTTTTCAATAGCCACTGAATGGGATGATTGTTGTCATTAGTGTCTGTAGAGTCAGCGCGAGCGGTGGTGGACGAAGCGGAAGCGAGAATGTCGGCTTGAGTAACGCAAACATTGGTGAATAACCCGTCCTCCTCTTCTTGAAGAAGGGTATCTATCTAAATCTGGTGTTTTGTCAAACACAGGTTGGGTTTCTCTTAACTCGTCATCCATAAAACTTCCATGTTCTTCAAGCAAAACTTCTTAACTCATCTTGGTTAGACTTGCTATAACTAAATTTTTACTGGTAGCCAGAATATTGGACTTAGGCGCTCTGTTTTTCGGTAGATCCCCCTCAGATAGATGGTCTGACAATATATCCACAAGTGGACCAGGTTGAGGGGAGAGAACAGGGTTGTTTAGATCAAAAGGTGAAGACTTTTTTGGACAACCTCTGAAGTAATGTTGACTAGAGAAGAAGTCAAATTTTTTGTCAGAGATACAGAAGAAGATGGAGTGTAAAATGACACTAGGTTGATTTCATTTAAAGATGAAGCATCTTCTTCGAGGATGAATAATGTTCAGACATTTTTGGAAGGGAAGTAACTTTAGTACAAAACAAGAAGAAGGAAATGAAAAGATGAAAGTTAGGGTTTTTCTGAGAAAGGATTTAGGAGATGTGAGTAGAGAAGGTGACAGAAGAAGACTTACATAAACAGTGATGAAGAGGTGTCAAGGTCTCTTAGATTAGACGTGTAGCTTGGAGTTAAGTGATGAGACAACGGTCAGAATAACCGATGAATGAGATGTGACCATTTCAACGGGTTTATTTTAAATTAGTTTAAAAACAATGTAAAAAAAGTTAACCTTTAGGAGGACCGGTCCTTCCCTGCAAGTAAAATTCCATTCCTAAATGGTTCTGGCCATATTTTGCTTCTGTAATTTTTCGTGAATGTATACCTGCAATAGGTACAAAATTGAACTTAATCATATAGTTGATTACCAGTAAAAAGGATACTCGTACTGCAAATCATAGCCATCGGAGAAATTTGATGCTTTTGAGTGAAGTGGGATCAGTTTGGATTCATCATTACTAACATCAAGCTATTTCTTTCAAACTGATCTTTGCTGAGAGTTTTGGTTAAGATGTCTGCAATTTGATCCTCTGTTCATACAATGCTTCAAGCAATATTTTCCTTTTCAACATTATCTCTCAGGAAATGATGTCTCACATCAATATATTTTGTCCTCTTATGTTGAACTGGATTCTTCCCATGATAAAAACACTAGTGTTATCACACAGAAGAGGAATAGCCTGTGTACGCACTCAAAAATTTTCTAGCCGTTGTTTGATCCACAAAAGTTGAGCACAACAAGAGGCGGCTGCTACATATTCAGCTTCAGCTATTGAAAGGGCTACTGAATTTTTTTTCTTAGTTCCCCAAGAGATGAGAGAGGAGCTAAGATAATAGTCCATGTCTGACGTGCTTTTTCTGTCTACTTGATAGCTTGCAAAGTCAGCATCAGCAAACCCAACTAGATTAAAGGAATCACCAGTAGGGTAGAATAGGACCAGGTCCCCTATTTTCTTCAAATATCTTAGTATCCTTTTTGCAGCTTTTAGATGTGAATCTCTGGGACATGCTTGAAATCTAGCACACATTCCAACACTGACCACAATATCAGGTCTACTAGTAGTTAAGTATATGAAGGACCCGATAATACCTCTATACATGGTTTGATTCACAAGAGAATCAACTTCATCTACTCCTAGTTTGGAATTGGTTCCTATAGGAGTGTCTATAGGTTTAGAATACATCTTGTTGAATTTCTTCAGCAGCTCCTTTGTATACTTTTCTTGACTAATTGAGGTTCCATCTAGTGATTGTTTGATTTGCAGTCCCAAAAAGAAAGTTATTTCTCCTATCATGCTCATATCAAACTCATTTCCCATCAGAGTAGCAAATTTTACACATAAATGTTCAAATGTAGCTCCAAAGATAGTATAATCCACATACACTTGCACAATGAGAAGTTTTTGTTCCTTTTTCATTAGAAACAAGGTGTTGTCAATTTTCGCTCTTTCGAATCCATTTGTTAGCAGATTTTTGGACAACCTCTCATACCAAGCTCTGGAAGCTTATTTCAGACTATACATAGTTTTGTTTAGTTTAAACACATGATTTTGTCGCTCGACATCTTCAAACCCAGGGGGTTGTTTAACATATACCTCTTCCTTCAAATATCCATTCAATAAACCACATTTTACATTCATTTGATAAAGCTTGAATCTCATAAAAGTAACAAAGGCTATGAGAATTCTAATAGCCTCCATTCGAGCAACTGGTGCAAAAGTCTCATCATAATCTACGCCTTCCTCCTAATTGTAGACTTTGACAACCAATCTGGATTTTTTCCTTGTAATTACACCACTCTTATCAAGTTTATTCTAAACACCCATCTAGTCCATATAATGGTTCTGTCAGCAGGTCTTGGGAACAGGTACCATACATTGCTTCTTTCTAACAGATGTAATTCATCTTGCATGGAGTTGATCCAATATGCATCACTCAAAGCCTCTTTCACATTCTTAGGCTCGATAGTTGAGATCAAACCTGAAAATGCAACCAGATTTCTTATTTTTGATCTAGTTTGCATACAAGAGTTCAATGGAGAAATAAGATTGTCAAGTGGATGAGATGAGTTGTGCTTCCAAGCCGACTTTGACTTTAAAGTTTGAAGTTGATTTGTGTGATCTTCTTCATTCTCAGAGTCATCAATTCATGAGAATGAGTTTCTAGTTGATTTATATTCTTCATAGGACCAGGTTCTTCTTCAGGCTTGTCATTTTCCTTAGTCTTCTCTGATGGATCAGGATCAACATCATACAGTTTCCAAATGTTCACACGCTTCAGCCTTACTTCTTTCACTTTTATGGACTTGGAACAACTCATTCAATTCATCTTCATCGTTTGATTCCAGCCTCTTTAGATTACCGTCTTCATCAAATACCACATGAATACTTTCTTCAATGCATTGAGTTGTTTTGTTGAATACGTCTGTAGGCCTTAATGATGAGTATGCTACAAAATTCCTTCGTCACTTCGAGGATCAAACTTTCCAAGATCATCCTTCCCATTGTTCAAAACAAAACACTTGCACCCAAACGCCCTTAGATAACTCAACTTAGGTTTCTTGTTGTTGAGTAGTTCATAAGGAGTTTTTTTCAGTAGCAACCTTATCAAGCACCTGTTAGTAACATGGCATGCCGTATTGACTGTTTCAGCCCAGAAATTTTGAGGAAGATTGGACTCAATGAGCATGGTTCTGGCAATATTCACCAAAGTTCTGTTCTTTCTCTCCACCACTCCATTTTGCTGAGGAGTTGTTGGAGCTGAAAAGTTGTGACTTATACCCTTTTATAAACAGAATTCCTCAATATTTATGTTTTCAAACTAAGTTCCATGATCAGACCTAATCCCAGCTATCACATAATTCAATTTTTTTTTTTGAATTATTTTGAAAAACACAATCAGCACATCAAGTGTCTGCACTTTTGATTTTAGAAACCTCGTCCATGTGAACCTTGAGTAATCATCAACAATCACCAAAATATATTTCTTTCCGCTTCAGCTTTGAATATTCAGAGGTCCACATAGGTCCATGTGCAACAGTTCCAATGTTCTTGAAGAGCTCACTTGCTTCTTTGACTTAAAGGATGATCTGGTTTGCTTGCCTTTCACACATGGTTCACACACTTTGCTTTCACTGAAATTAAATTTTGGAAACCCCAGGACTAGGTCCCTAGAAAACAATTTATTCAACAAAGATGAACTCACATGACCTAACCTTCGATGCTATAAATTAGCATTGTCACCCGGAGCACTTAGGCATGTCAGGTCGTCACAATGAGATGTTTCTAGATTTGCCGCATACATGTTTTTACATCTTTGAGCAGTAAGAAACACTTTCTTGGTAGTCAGATTGACTACAGTACAATTTTTAAACGTGAACTTGACCTCATTTCCCTTGTCATAGATCTGAGATACGCTGAGAAGACTATACTTTAATCCACTCACATGATACACATTTTCAATGGATTCTTCAATTGATTTTCCAACCCTACAAACACCCAATATATACCCCTTCTTTCCTTCACCAAAAGAGTTACCTCCCCCTTGAAGTGCCTTGAGTGAGAGGAATTTTTTGGTGTTCCCAGTCATATGCTTTGAGCACCCACTGTCCATATACCAACATTGACTGCTAATCCTCTCCCTCACCTGCAGCAAGCATCACTTGTTAGACTTGGGATCCTATTTTAGCTTGAGTTCCCAAAAGGCAGATAAAGGAGTGATCAAAGTGTTTCTTGCTCAGTGAGGTAATGTTATGTCTTTCTTTATCAATGAATTTCGAACGTGACCCAGTCACCTTCTTGGTACCCTTGACTATTTTGTATAAATTGAGAATCTTTCTCTTGATTCTTTCTAAGCCTCACACTCCCCTCTCAAATGACCATTTCTACCATAGTGAAGACACAACAAGTTATCAGACACATACACATACTTACTGTGAGGATTGTAGAGAGGAGTAATATTTAAACTTCCTAGACCCTTTTTGTTGTGGTTTCTTTGACTGTCATCTAAATGTACAATGGTGGGTGTCATATAGGGTGCCATGTAAGACGAATGTATCTTTTTTTTTTAATTTTATACAAGTTTAAGTGCATTCTTGCACACACCCAAAGTTAAATGTCAGAGTTGTCAGATGACACCAAGTTAAAATTCATATTTATGTATTGTGTCATATATTGTGTCCACATCTTCTTATAGCCATATATCAAATATATACTTCTTGCACAATACGTTTATCCCCCAAACTATAAAGTAAAGATTTTAGTTGCCGGGAAATAAGGCCAATTGGTGACATGCCATGGATACTGTGACACATTCTTATATACATATTACCTCATGAATTTTTAGATGATATGATCAAAATATTCTAACAACTAATTTTCCATAATGAGTTAATTAACAAATAATACTTCATTTCTCAATTATTCCGTGCTTCTGAAAATATATTTTTGTTGTTGACAATATTGAATCAAGAAAAGTTTAAACACAAAGTCATCTACAATGAGAATTCATATAGGCAACCTCAACTTACTTGGTATTGAAATGTAAATACCAGTTTCTAACACCTTGTTGGGAGGGGTACGACCATGAATTTAACTACACACTGGGTATGGTGTACCTCAGATTACTCTATAATCATATTGAATATTTCAAAATGTTCACTTATTTCTTATAATGTTATAACCACGGTACAGTTTATCAAACTCCACATGTCAAATTTCCACAGTTCTCGAAATGTTGTGTAGAAAAAATACCATTGCAAACAATAGCCTTTCATAAACCTCTTCCTGCGAGTTATTTCCATTTGCATTTGCAGTCTGAACTGTGGAATCTGAAATTGCTACAAACAAAACAAAAATTAAGTATAGCTCAAATATTAAGGAACTTTATGATTTACATCATTAATATTTTAGTCAAATTTTGGGAAGTTGTTAAATATTTCAGATGTTATAATTTAACTTCCCTCTAAATGTACTTGACTGAAACATTTTAACTTCCATCAAACATAGAAATTTTTATTACCATTCCTATGTTCACTCTTTGTTGGATAATATTGTAATTAAAATTAATTTTACAAATCTATGCCAGTTATTTCACTGTGGATCTATTTACCCCACAAAGGTAGGTTAAGGAATGTATACATCCTACCCTCACTATCAAAATCAATATTTTCACATGAAAAACAATTTGTAACTGATATATTTCATATAAACTTTTACATATGCAATATAATTCTTCACTATAGGGTAACTTGTTGCCGTTCATTGTATGTGACTACGCCCCTCCCAAACACCGCAGACACCACTAGTAGGATATAAGAAGTGTTTGGTTTGAGATATAAAGTACTATAATAATCTCATGATAAAATGTGGGATGGAGGTATTAGGTATTAATGAGAATATTGATCCCACAATTTATACCTTAGTGATGTGATAAGTTTTCCATATACATGAAGTGAACAGATAACTTATCCCCCCCAACCAAATGTCCCCTAAGTATGTTGTACTCTTTCTATAAATACAAAATTGATAGTGGTCCAATAAAATTAAAGCATCTATGTCTTTGTTGTTCAATAACTTTTTACCCTTTTTATAGCTAAGAAATCCCTGCGGTCGATGGCGTAGTCACGTAGAGTTAGAAACTCATAAGATAATGGGTTCACACTCTATCCTTCATCATTTCCTTTTGTTTTTATTTATGACAAGAGAACAACAATCACAACTATTCTTAGGGTTCACAAAGTAAAGCTAGTTTTACTCTGTGAACCCTGAGAAGAGTAGTGATCGTGGTTCTCTTGTCATAAATAAAAAATAAAAGGAAATGATGAAGGGTAGAGGCTGGACCCATTATCTTACAAGTTTCTAACTCTACGGGACTACGCCATTGACCACGGGGATTTCTTGTAAAAAAAAGGGCAGAATATAGTGAACAACAACAATGACATAGATTCTTTTATTTTATTGGATCACTATCAATTCTTTATTCATTGAAAGAGGTCAACAACATACTCAGAGGTCATGTGGTTGGGAGGGATACATTATCTCTCTACTTTATCCACATGGATAATTTATCCTATCACTAGGGCATAAATTGTGAGATCAATAATCTCATGACTACCTAATACTCTAGCCAAATAAAGGATAAAATTATACTACATTTTCTCCTAGGATTATCATAATTTATACCTCAAACCAAACAACTCCGTAGTATAATCCTATTAGTGTTTTCTGGGGAGGGGGGTAGCCAAATACAATGAACGGTAGCCAGTTACCCTACGATGAAGAATAATATTGAATATGTAAAAGTTTATACTAAATATATAAGTTACAATTTATTTTTCGTGTGAAAATATTAATTTTCAACAGTGAGGGTAGGATGTTTACCTTCCTTACCCTATCTTTGTAGAGAAGATAGACCCTCGGTTAAATAACTGATATAGATATGTAAAATAAATTGTAATTACAATATTATCCTACACATAGTGCACGTGTAATGGTAATAAATAATTTTATTTTTAGGGAAGTTAAAATGTTTTAGACAAGTACATTTAGAGGGAAGTTAAAATGCATTAACATCTAAAATATTTACAAGTGTCCCAAAATTTTGCTTAAAATTTTAATGATTTAAGCAATCTAAGTTCTTTAATATTTGTGCTATACTACATTTTTGTTTTGTTTGTAGCACTTTAGATTCTGCAGTTCATAGTGAAAATGCAAATGGAGGTGATTGACATGACGAGGTTTATGAAAGAGTATTGTTTGCAATGGTATTTTTTATGCACAAGATTTTGAAAACTATGGAGATTTGACATGTGAAGTTTGATTCACCGGCTAGTTTTAACATTATAAGAAATAGGTGACTATTTCGAAATATTTCCTATGATGATAGATTAATTTGAGGTTTACCATACCAAGTGTGTAGTTAGATTCATGATTGTACCCCTCCCAACAAGTTGTTAGGAACTGGTATATTGTCAATTGAGGAGTACCACTGCAATTTTATTTCTATACCAAGTAAGTTGAGGTTGCCTATATGAATCCTTTTTGTAGATGACGTTGTGTTTAAGATTCCCTTGATTCAATATTGTCAACAACAACAACAAAATAGTTTCAGAAGCACGACATAATTGAGAAATGAAGTATTATTTGTTAATTAACTGATTATAGAAAATTAGTTATTAAATGTTTTGATCACATTATCTAAAAATTCATGAGGTAATATGTATATAAGAATGTGTCACAATATCCATTCCATGTCACCAATTTGCCTTGTTTCCCTGAAACTAAAGTCTTTACTTTATAGTTTGGGGGATAAACGTAGTGGTGCAAGAAGTATATACTTGATATATGGCTATAAGAAGATGGACATATTAATCTTTAACATAATAAATAAATATGACTCTTAATTTGGTGTCATCTGACAACTCTGACCGTTAATTTTGGGTGTGCACAAGAATGCACTTAAACTTGTATAAAATTGAACAAATGGACACGTTCGTCTTACATGACACCCTATATGGCACCCTACTTTGTACATTTAGATGACAATCTATATTTATTTATATTATATTCTAAACACGAATTCCAACTTAAAAGTTAAATTACTAAAAATACTCTATTAAATAATCTAACCTCAAGCCAACACCCCTTCCTTAACTGTCAACAATGTTTCATATTCAATAAGTATGTAAGGCTAAAATTTGTTGTCATATCGATGCTCAATATTATTACCAATAATATAACTCAACTCATATGTTTAAAAATATTTCCTCATCCTCAAGCTATGAGATTATTACTCAAAACATTATATTAAAAGAGATTAAACTCAAAAACTCATCATGAACTTATTCGAAAATCGATGTTTCCTCTCATTTTAAATGTAAAAATATTTACTCTTGGGAATATTTAGTTCCCATATATTCATTTAAAAAAAATGAAATTTCAATTCTCCTAATCCTTATACTTAAATACTCAAGTCTTAAGTTTTAAAAGATTGTAAAAAAATTCTCTAAATGACTTGAAAGAACATTGAAAGTTTTAACTCTACCTTGGGCAATGATTCTTGTTATGAAGAATCTCTCTATGTTTTGATGTAGTATAGAGTAGTTAGAATCAGAAAGGAGTTAAGGTACACTTTAAAAGAATTTAGACGGAGCAAGTGACGGAAAATAAGAGGGGGCAGGTGGCCCAGGCGCTATGCTGCCGCGGGGCGCCAACCCTTGAACTTAAGAGGGATAATTTTGGCTCACTACAAGGGCGGCGAGCCATCCCTCCTAGTAGATTAATTGAGGGCCGCGCTACCCCTCCCCAAAACGACCCGACAAAAATTTTCTTTTCGTTTTTCGATTCTAATTCGCCTAAATTTATTAGTTTCTTTAAATTTTTATTAAATTCGATTACCTAATTCAAGTACACGAGAATCTACTCACTTTTCCTCAAGAGCAACCCTCAAAGATCGAAATCCTCTCCTCATGAATTCATCGAACTCCATCAACAAAGCACGAAAGCAAAACCGCAAAACATTCATCAACACTTAAAATCATTCAACCTCAAGAATGAAATTATGGATGAAATTTACATGATTGACATGTGGGTGAGAGAACCCAGCACTATGAAAACCTGCATACCTTAATTTGGCGAAATTCCTCGACAAATCTCAAGAATCCTGATGAATGCCTTAAACCTCTGCTCTTGAACTCCTCTCAAAATCCTAAGAGTAATTTAGAGTTATAAAGATAATTAAAATTTGTTTCTACCTTTAAATATTACTACAAAAATGTTTACAGTTGATTGGGTAAGGAAAAGACCAAAATACCCCTCATTAATTGGGTAAATTTTCTTTACTTGACTGATGGACTTCAAATGAGCATATCTCCCTCATCTGAACTCAAAATTTAGAAAACTAGGTGGCGTCGGAAAGAGGATTTAAAGAAATTTCATATGATATCTTATGATCCACCTAACTCATCCTGTTCTTAAAGTTATGATTGTTTGAAGTTGACCTAAACTCACAACTTAAGTATATCTTGCAAAATTCTTAATTTGGCTCAATCCAATTTAGTTCTTTCTAAATTTAGCTCTTTGCTAAGGCTGAATGTTACAATAATGAACAAATGTTACTTCCTAAAGATCATTCTATGTGTTTTATAAGATGTTTATCTTGCATTGACCACATTTATGACTTTTTATTTCTAACATGTTATTTTATTATTTAGTTTGGTCTTTGCATGTCATGTAAAATATTTTTACCATGATTTCATGTCTCTTATGCATTGTTATCATACTTGGGACGTTCCATGTTCTAATGCATATTTGTGTCTGCAATGCTTCACTAATTTTGGGTACGACAATTCCTATTCCCCATACTCGTGGCTAGTTGATCCTTTTGAGATTTTGAAGATTGTTGAGTCCTCATGATCAGAGGGTCGAGAATAATTTATTGATTTTAGTTTTTTATTCTACTTTCAAACTTCCTATGTGACATATGAGTTACCTCCAAATATCTTTCTCTATGATGTAATAGACTGCCTTGAGACTTGTGTTATCTTTCCACTTTTGTCAAAATCTTTTGTATGAAATGATATCTTTTGGACTCTTTACTTCTATTATATTGTTTAATGTATGCTAAGTGACTTGAGAAGGGCTTCCGAGGTTCTATCCGTCATGTTACGCCTAGGGTCTACTTTGGATCGTGACATGTAATCTCTTTCAATTCTTACATTCTTCTTTAGAATTCTTCTGATATTTTGCCAGGCTTCAAAGTTTAATCCATCATGTGTACTTAGTGTGATATTTGTAGCATGAAAAAAATACAATGTCCATAAATCCTATCATGATGTTTCTCATTATAATCATTTTTAAAATACGACAAACAGAGAAAGAATCTCTTCTAATAAGAGAAATATGAATCCTATATTGTGGGATAAATGTTTTACCAAACATTATTACAAACAAACACGGTAAAAAAGAAAGAAAAAATGGTGAACCACTTAAAAAATGACAAAGATAACTATAACCAAGAAATATTTATATCATGCAAAAATGTTGGTAGCATTTACACTAACTAATGCGTCCGAAACAAAATTAAATTAATAATAACAATAATAATCATAATTAAATATTTAAAATTGATCTTTCTTATTTAACTATTGTTTGCATTTTTTTCTCTCTCTTATGTCAGACTAAAGCTAAATATTTGTTACAAATTAAAACATAGCAATCACAAAAATTCACGCCAACACAAATATAGAGAAAGGAGGTGAGAAATACCCACAAAAATAGTACAATTTTTGAAATAAACATTTCCTACGATAAAATTATTTTTTCCTTTTCACATTTTCAAATCTCTATTTCGTGCATCTTTTTAGAAAATCTCTTCCCCATCATGAAGATTCTTCAACAGAACTACCATATAGTTGACGAATCATAAGATACAAAAAAACATACAATAATAAATGTCATTGAGGTGTATTTTAAATAAAACTTGACAATGGAGAAACCTTTTGAAAACAATTATTTGTCTTTTCTTTCAAAATTTGTGCTTTTAAAATGAAGTTGTAAATTCAATATTATATGTTAATTTCATATATGGTCATGCACTCGGCCTTTCTAGTGGAGGTATCTAATGGTTACGAACGTTACTTATCAATCATTTATACTAAAGTAAGATTGACTGCGGACAATAGTCATACATCCACCAATAGTCATTGTGCAAAATTAAATTCATTGATAAATTATCACCTTTGGGTAAAAGTATGGTGATAAAAAAACACAAGTGTTTTCTAAAGAAAGATATATAGGAATAGTAATTGAATCAATAATTCTAGTTACTACACTAGAACTTAAAATTAGTTCCAATAGTATCGGTTGATGCATCTCATATATTCGATTTTAATGACTTTGAATAGAAGATATTAATGATTGCTTGGAGGCAATAATTCCTTATGCGATTGAACATTAGATTTAGTCCTTTCCTTCTTTCCTACTTTCATGGATTGGTATGACCTTTTTTCGAGCTATAGCATAATTAAGTAATTTTTCTATTATAAAATAGAGTTGAGCAACTTGTAGAAAAAAAATATGATTAGTTGAGTGGCATTTACGTTACAAAATAAAATTGACTAACTTTCAAAATAAAATAAAATAAAATATTTTCTTGAAGAATATTATCATTACTTGAGTGACCATAATTTAACAAGATCATATGAGTTAGTTTGACTCGTTACGAAGTTTAATTTTTTTTTTGAAATTTATGGTCTAAAATAAATGATAGGTATTTGTGTCGCTATAACTTGTTTCATTAAGTATATAATGGTCCTTTTAAAATTATATTATTACTTCATATAAAAGTGCTTATTCTTTTTTGGACCGACCAAAAATGAAAGTAACTCATAAATTGGACGGAGATAGTTTTTGAGAAACTATACAAAAAAAGAAACTCCATATATATACTAGGGTTCAAGTTAGAGGGTGAAAACATTGACCAGAATGAAGATGAACATGATAATAATACTCTAGGTAGTGAGATTTCTTCTTTTTATTCACATCGTTACCTGTACTTATCTTTCTTTTTTCTTTTCTTTCATAATTTATTTTACACTATTACTATTACTAGATATTCATAGAATTACTGAGGATCTTCAATTGGGAATGTAGGATTTGAAATTTAACTGTGTGGTTTGTGTAGGAAATATGGAAGGAAAATAATAACCTTAGAGAATGCTCAAGTTTATTATTGTCCACTTGAGATGATAACAATCATCAACTACATCACTGTTTATACTACTCAAAATAGAAAACAAAAAGTCTTGCACAAATAACTAAATGCATTGATCACAATTTACTAGATACATGCTTGAAAAACTAAGAGGCAATTTTGGAAGACTAAACATTGATGCATTAATTCCAACACTCCCGCTTAATGCATTTGCTTGATAACTCCAATGCGTTCTCGAAGATAGCAAAATTTTTCTCTAGGAAGTGCTCTGGTGAAGATGTCAGCAAGTTGTTCTCCTGTCTGACAATAATGCAACTGGATTTCGCTTTTCTCTTGTGCTTCTCGGATAAAATGATACTTGATGAAAATATGCTTTGATCTTTCATGGCTGACTGGATTCTTGGAAATTTCAATTGCTGATTTGTTATCACAATACAGAACAGTCCCTTTTTTTATTTTTCACCAATGTCTTCAAATATTCTCCTTAGCCAAATAGCTTGAGAAGTAGCCTTGGATGCTGAAACATATTCTGCTTCGGTAGTGGATTGAGCAACAACACTTTGCTTTTTTTATAACCAAGAACAAATGTTTGATCCAAATAAGAAAGCATAACCAGAAGTACTCTTCATGTCATCTATACTTCCAGCCCAATCACTATCAGAATAACCAATTAAGTTCAAATTTTTCCACCAAATTTGTACATTATCCCATAATCCATTGTTCCTTGCAAGTAGCGTAGAACACGCTTTGCAGCCCCAAAATGCACTTGGATTGGTTCTTGCATGAATCTGGATAATAAACTAGCAGCAAACATAATATCTGGCCTTGTTGAAGTAAGATATAGCAAACTGCCAATCAAACTCCTAAAAAGTGAGCTATTAACTTTCTTTTCTCCATCATCTTTTCTAAACTTCTCATTTGCTGCTAATGGTATGGCCACAGACCTGCAATCCATCATTTTGAATTTTTGAAGAATACTTTTAGTATTCTTCTTTTGAGAAATGAAAATTTCTTCTTTCACTTGAGAAACTTCAATGCCCAAGAAATAATTTAGCAATCCAAGACCACTCATTTCATAAGCTTGCATCATCTCTTGTTTGAATTTTTTCATCATCTTTACATCATTTCTTGTAAAGATCAAATCATCCACATAGAGACAAACAATGATAATGCTGCCATGTTCTTTCTTCAAATACAAAGTGTCTTCACCTTTACTTCTCTGAAATAAAGTATGTATCAATTTTATTGTACCTGGATCTTGGAGCTTGCTTCAGCCTGTAAAGAGATTTTTTTATTCTATGCACCTTTTCTTCTCCCCCTTGAACAAAAAATCCTTGAGGTTGTTCAACAGAAATCTCTTCATCAAGTTTTCCATTCAGAAATGTTGATTTAACATCAAGTTGAAATATCTTCCATTTCTTTTGTGCAGCAACAACTATTACAGTTCTAATTATCTCAAGACGAGCAACTGGAGAGAATGTTTCATAAAAATCAATACCTTGTTTTTGCGTGAAGCCTCTAGCAACCAACCTTGCTTTGTGCTTTTGAATATCTCATTCCTGATTGATTTTGATTTTGTAAATCCATTTTAGACTTACAACTTCTCTTTCTCTAGGAATAGCCACAAGCTGCCAGATATTATTTTTTTCGATCATTCGAATTTCTTCTTTCATGGCTTTCTTCCAGACATCATGCTTTATTTCTTCTTCATAATTTTCTGGCTCAACATCGGCAAAATTACATCTTTGATAAATGTCACTCAACATTTTTGTTCCTCTTGGAGGCGGTTCTTCATTATCTGAATCTGGGATTTCTCCCCCTTGAGAGACATCTTCATCTTTATCATCCTCTTCTTGATTTGAAGATATGATAGCAATATTCTTTATCTTTTTATCTTCCCAATTCCATGTTGTTTTCTCATAAAAAATGACATATCTACTAATAACAAGTTTGTTAGTTTTGACATCGAGAAGCCTATAGTCTTTTCTGACATCACTATAACCAAGAAAGACACATTTTTGACTTTTTTCATCCAATTTTGTTCTTTTCTCAGCAGGTACATGAGCATAACAAATACACCCAAAAATTTTAAAATGACTTACAGAAGGTTTAATTCCACTCCATGCTTCAACTGGTGTCTTGTAATTTAGTGCCTTTGTTGGACACCTATTAAGGATGTGAACTGCTGTATGCACTGCTTCTGCCCAAAAATATTTTGGCAGCCCTTTCTCATTCATCATAGTTCTGGCCATTTCAACAATTGTTCTATTTCTTCTTTCAGATACACCATTTTGTTGAGGAGTATACCCTGCTGTAAGTTGCTTCTGAATGCCTTCATTTTTGCAATATTTTTCAAATTCTCGACTTGTTTACTCACCTCCTCGATCACTGCGAATGGTTTTGATGCTGCAACCTTTTTGCTTCTCAACAAGGGGTTTAAACTTCTTGAATGTAGCAAATGCTTCTGACTTTTCTTTCAAGAAATAAACCCAAGCCATTCTTGAGAAATCATCAATAAAGATTAGAAAATACCTTTGACTTTCAAGAGATGGAGTCTTCATTGGTCCACAAATATCGGTATGAATTAGTTCCAAAAATACACTTGCTCTCCAAGACACCCCTTTTGGAAAAGACTTCCTGTGTTGCTTTCCCATTATACAACTTTCACATGTATCCACCTCAGTATGTATCTCAGGAAGGTCTTGCATCATGTCCTTTTGCTTGAGAAGCTTTAAACCATGAAAATTCAAGTGACAATCTTTTGTGTCAAAGCCATGAATCATATACAATTTTATTTTTAATGCATTGTAATGAAATTGCAAAGTGAAGTTTCTTTTTATCATCTTTACTTCAACAATGACTTGATTTAGCTCAATTTTATCATAAATCTTGCAATAATTATCTCTAAACACAAGAGAATAACCATTTTCCATGAGTTGACCAACACTAAGCAAATTTTCTTCCATGTCAGGAACATAAAGAACATCATGAATTTGCTTACCGCATCCTTTCATGTTGATCGAAATAGTACCTTTACCTTTCGCATCAACTAAGGCTCCATTCCCCATCTTCACTTTAGTAGTGATGTTATTATTAATTGAGAGGAAATCCTTTTCATCTCAAGTCATGTGATTACTACAACCACTATCAACATACCATTCATTGCTTTTTGTTGAAACATCAGATTTAGAAGCAAAGAAAAGATTTTCTTCCATTTCTTCCTCATGTTTTTCACAAAAATTTACTTGCTCCCGTTTTTTGTGCCAACAATCCTTTTCAATGTGGCCAAACTTTTTACAAAAGTTACATTGGGGCTTGCCTTTGTGCCAACATTTTTCTGCATTGTGATTAGTCTTTTTGCAAACTTTACAAAAAAGACTAGAGTTTTTCTCACCTTTTTCTTCAACTTTCTTAGAAGAACCATCATGATCCTGCTTCTTTTTTGGCTTTTAATTTTTCTTCTGATGATTTTTGAGAAATTTTGAGAATTCTCATTTATTTTAGACTGGAAAGCCGTCTCTTTGGGTTGATCTCCACGAAAAAATCTTCGCTCCTCGTGTGCATGAAATGATCCAACTAGCTCTTTGATGGAAAGCTTTGAATGATCTTTCATCTCCTCAGTGATAGCAACGATGTACTCATACTTTTCTGTGACACTAATTAGAATTTTTTTCACAACTTGTTGGTCTGAAATTGTATCACTATGATTTCTCATTTCATTAACAATATTCATGACTCTTGTGCAATATTCATCAATTTTTTGAGATTCTATCATCTTTAAATTTTGAAACTCTCTTATAAGAGTTTGAAGATTTATAGTGCGTACCTTTTCGTCCATACACCTCTGTTTCCAAAAAATCCAAAGCTTACTTTGCAGTCTCACAAGTAGCAATTTTTGCAAAATATGCTCTTGAGACCCCCATTTGGATTTTGCTCAAGGCTTTTGCATCTTGACGATACTTAGCCTCAAGATTTTTCATCTCTGCTGCTGTAAGATCACCATCGTTTTCTGGCTCTTTAAAGCCATTTGCAACAATAGTCCACAAACCTTCAGCTTTTAAATGTGTTGTCAATCTTATCTTCCAGTATTCAAAATCAGTTCCATCAAAAAATGGAGTAAGAACAACTGAAGAAGCACCTTCATTTGTTTTGGATGCCATATTTTTTCTTCACCTAACCCCAGATTAAGAACGAAAACCTGCTCTTGATACCTATTTGTAGGAAATATGGAAGGAAAATAATATCCTTAGAGAATGCTCAAGTTTATTACAGGGTACTTAAGGCCACTTGAGATGATTACAATCATCAACTACATCACTATTTATACTACTCAAAATAGAAAACAAAAAGTCTTGCACAAATAACTAAACGCATGTATCACAATTTACTAGATACATGTACTACGAAATTCTAAAAAGACTTCTTAAAAAACTAAGAGACAATTTTGGAAGACTAAACATTGATACATTAATTCCAACAGTTTGTGGGATATCTCTCTTGAGCGGGATTTACTTTATGCGAATCCGGAGGTAGAAACTGTAGGTTTTGGTATGGACTAGTTATCCTTTCAAGATCCCAATTAGGATCTGACTGTAAATTGCAAATTCAAAAGTAAATTCAATAAGTTTTTCTGTGATCACTGACTGTAAATTGCAAAATCAAAAGTAAATTCAATTAGTTTTTCTGTGATCAATTTCTCTGATTTATATATCCTGAAAAATTGATGTCGAATACAACGAAATGAAATACTAATTAAATCTAAGATAGCTGGAATGTGTGGATATCCATGTCGAATCTGCAGAGTATAAGATCAGAATTAGAGAAGAAGAGAATAGAAGGGAAGGTAGAATAAAATAAGGGAGGAATTAATTTACCAGAAGTTTATTGTCACATTCTCCCCCCTTCTGCAGTTTACAACAACCTTCGGTTAATGTGGCAAGATCCTAAGTCTTATGCCTCATTAATTGATATAAATGTTGGTCGTTTATTTTCCAAGTGATTACCCTCCTCCCGTGATTCCACTTCGTATTAAGCTATACTAAGATAATTACATATCCCGAATTAATTATCCTCTCACTATTCTTATCCAATAAAAATAACACTATAATTTCGATTAGTTTCCTCGGATACCCTGTACGTCATAATGTAATTCCACCAGTGAGATACCTTTCGAGTAGCGGCGGAGCTAGAATTTTATCTAAGTGGCGTCAATATCTAAAGAAATAAAATTGTGTAAAAGCCAAGGAGTGTCAATATGTAATATCATATATTATTATAAGTGGGAAGCTCCCAACTTAAAAGTTGAATTACTATTTTGCCCTTATTTTATCTCTAAACTAAATAAATATTAATATATAATTAATTTAATATTAAATAATATTTTTTTATTTAAATTCGTGTCTCTAGACATAATGGTTCAAATTCTTTTGGGAAATAGTTACAATGAAGAGGAAAGACCAAAAGTTGTATTTTCCTTAATAAATGTGTATATCAATTCTTCTTTATCAAAAATCAATTTAATTTTAGCTTGGGACTGATTATTTCTTATCACCTTTTGTTGTTAATAGAGAAAAGATATACAAGAAGTAGTATAGACACTAAAGGTAATTTCATTCATATTGAATATTTATGTTTTTTCTTTTTTATTATTTTATTTATTTAATCTTGATTTTGTTTATTGTATTTTAATATATTTTCTTTAAGTTTTTGATCTTGTTTTCATCAAATTGTGCTAAGAATTTGTAATACAATTTGTTAATTTTGTGTGATCTTTTTAGTGCTATGTGCTTTTGATTCTTCTATCTTAATATTACATTTTGATGTATTCTTTGAATATCAACTTTTTTTATTGGTTTTATGGTATTTGATATGCTTAGCCTCATTGTGGTTTCAATCTAAACTAGAAGAGGTTTACACAGTTATTATTTTATTTTTGTGTGGTCTTGTTAATATGTTGTATCATTGAATGTTTCTTTATATTTATTTTTTGACTATTTTTAGTAATTTTGAAATGTATGCTCGAGGTATTGCTCAATTTTATACGTTATGTGATAGTTTTCTATTTTTTACCTTGGAATTTCAATTTTTGTTGGTTCTTTGACGAAATTTTTCATCCTTTAAGAAATGTAGTTGTTACTGTCAACACATAGTATAGGATCATAGAGACATTAACTTTCAGAAAGTCATCGTACTAATGCCACTTTTATGGTAACAATTAAAATAATAAGGTTGAACCTCACTTTTATGGTACCAATTAAATTGAAAAATTGAAAAGTCATGCATATATATAATACAAGTGTATGTAATACAAATGACCAGTGAATAAATATATGATTCTCATATATATATTTGATAATAGGGTAATATTACTTGACGTTTAAATTAATTCACAAAATTTGGAGTATACATATCACCCTTCATTGTTTTAAGTTTATGAGTATTTTTCTAAAAAATCTACTTTATGCCTCATTAATATATTTTATACTAGTGTCATTTAAAAAAAAATGAAATATTTATTAATAGGGTACACGTGCGTTGCACGTGAGCAAAGACTAGTATGTATATATATATATATATATATATAAATATTTTTATTCAAGCTACATAATGTAATTTCCGATGAAGGGATAACGATCGACACCCCTTCACTACATGTGGCTCCGCAACTGCTTTCAAGTTCTTAGTATAAGAGAGGGACATCTTACTTCTACATAGACTCTTGTCTCAAAACTCAAAAGAAGTGTAAAAATTAATTGTTATAACAATATTATCCAACAGAGGTGCACTTATGAATGGTAATCAAATTTTGTATCGGAGGTTCATACTTTTATAATAGTATACATTAATTAAAAGATAGAAATATTAATATATTACCAAATATTCATAAAAAAGTAAACTTAACTTTCTAAGACAAGTACATGTGGACGGAAGAGTGTGGCATAGTGGTCAATGAAGTTATTGAGAATCATGAGATCTAATGTTCGAGAGACAAATAAAACACTAGGTAATTTTTTCCATCTATCATAGGCTTAGTGGACAGAGTTACCTAGTACATATTAGTACATATTTCTAGTTGGAGGTAATATGCGTGAATTATGTATCATTGTCATCAATTTTTTCTTTACTTATAGCTGCATTTGCATTTGCTTTACTTATACCACCTGAACATTTTACAGTTCAGACGGAAAATGCAAATGGAGCGGATTGGCAGGTAGAGCTTTACCAAAAGGTATGGTTTGCAATGGGTACTTTTAATTTGAAAAGCATTTAGAAGGCTGGGGAAATTTGATGTGTAGATTTTGATAAACTGGCTGGTTAAAATATTATAAGAAATAGCTGAATGTTTCGAAATATTTCCTATGATTATAGAGTAATAGAAGAGGTTTACCATACCCCTCGACTCAAGGTGCTTTATGTATTCCGTTTCTTAGAGTAATAGATTTCTAATCATGTTTACATGTAACTTGTTAGAAACTCACATTATTAATCCTCACTTTCATGGTGCTCTGTATAGCCTGTCTTGGTCCCATATTTCCAATGACAAAAAACTAATTTCACATGCCCTGCATAATTAGAAATGAAGTATACTTTGATAAATTAATTGATTACCAAAGATTAATTATTGAGTGTTGTGATCATATTAACTTAATTCTTGAGATATGTAATACTTCAATAAATTGGGGTAAAAGTTCTTCATGGCATGTCACCAATTTTTTTTTTCTGGAAACTAAAATCTTTAATTGGTAATCTGAGGGATAAACATATTCATGCAAGAAGTATATCCCTGAATATATTACTATAAGATTTTTTCCTTGAAAGAACATCCGTTCATATGTATTAATTGGTATCCTTTTTTTGTTTTATTATAGAGAAATTCAATGCTTCTGTCTTCGAAACTCGTCCTTCTCTTCGATATCCCAGACTGGGTTTACTAGCTAGTATTCTACATTTCATCGTTTTTCACTAGTGAAGCCAACTACATTGTTATTATTTCATTGTTTGCCCTCGTTTTACCTCATTGATGATAAAGGATTTAAGTGAAAAAAATAATGATTGCCATTAAACTGTGTTAACCAAACTTTAAAAAAGTATATTCTAATTCCTCCAGGTTGAACTGGTCTATGATCACATTGAGGAAGTTGTATACTTTAATCAGTTGTAGTCTTGCTCTTCCACTTCACTTTTAACCTTTTTAGCTAGAAGGTTCTTTTGTGAAGATTCTCTAGTTTGTTCTCTATTGTATCGTACAAATGTTCGAATATCACCAAACCACATGGGAATGCATTCTTGACATTTCTGCAATTGACTTATTGAAAATTTGTAATGCAGATCAAGTATATGAAGGAGATATTTTTATCAGACCTCAATGATTTGTAAAAAAAAATTGTCTCTAAAGTGAAGCAGGTATGACATTAACATCCCTCTAAGTGATTCATCATACTTTCCAAATTTTGGTTGGCTCTCTTTCAAGTTCCGTAAAATGACATTCCATCGATCATTTGTCTATAGCATGCACCAAGGTGTAATGCATATTGCATTCTATTGGTTATTTCCTTATTGGAAACTCCTCAAACTGGGAACTGATGCAGAAAGCTCAAAACACTAAATTAGCGTTTTTACTTTTTTGGTTCCTTTCCTGTTGATTGTCAACTGTCATCTTGAGAAACAGTGCTCTCAAAGTGGCAATATGTTGTAATGCAGCTAATTCCTTTTCATTTCCAGCATCTGCATCATTTGTTTCTGTTGAAGCAGTGTGAATGATTGTGAAAGTCATTTTATTGTTGTTTGTTTTGCTTTCAGTAAAGGAATTAAGGCTTCCCTAGTTCTTCTGGCAAGCGCTTGATTTATCTGAATTTAATAGCACCTGAGTGAACATTCTGCTGAATTGTGTGAACTTTGTGAGCTATGTTATTTGTCTCTTTATGTCATTACGTAACTTTCCTCCCTTTCTCATTTCTGTGGGAGGTTCTTGAAGCATGAATTTCAACAGACTTGCAAAGGGAATGAAACAAGACTCACTAAACTTATTTTTTTCCTGATTTCATGCATGACTCTTAATCAGAGTCTTCCGAATGAGAGAATTGAAAAACTAAAGATATTGAAGATGACGTTGTAACGCCTTATGCTTTTCTTGAGACTTAACAAACATAATATTAATCTTGATCACAAGGAGAAACTATGTACGGTTGAGAAGCACATAATTTCTAACAGGCAAAACTCAGCACAAGCCTACTTCTTGTCCATTGAAGGGGTAACTTCCTTAGGCTTCCATTCATACAAGTCAGGTATGCAGTCCGAACTTGTTTGGATAAGTAAATTTTTTCACCTTTTTGAAGTTGTTTTCCTCTTGTGTGCATTTACATTTCCAGTAGAGCTTTTTTCTTGGGAGGGGGGGGGGGCTGAGGTTGATAACTATTTTTTTTTCTTACTTTCCAGCATTGGTAAAATTTCTTTTGAGCCGAGGGTCTATCGGAAACAACCTATCTACGGTAACATTTGCTTATATCGTACCCTCCCTAGATCCTACTTGTTGAATTACATGGCGATGTTGTTGATTTCCTTTGTTTCTTTCTAAGATTTTGTGTGTAAAGAGAACAATCTCTCAAAATTTACTCGTAGGTTACTAATCATATCTTCCACGTTATATACTTCGCAGGCACAAGATACATATGCACGTCAGCCACCTATGTTGGATTCATATAGGCGAAATATTGCTTCTGAGTTTGAGAGGCTTTTGCGTTTGATCAATTAGATGGTAGTTATGATGGATTGTGTTGAGCATGCAATGGTTTTGGAATGTTTGGTGTTGATAGATTGAGTTCTGGTACAAAGCTTGATGAGCTTTGAGAACATGAATGGTTATGTAAAGTGCTCGTGAAACCAGGCACCCCTCCCTGGATTAGTGAAGGACTTGTGAACCAACTTATGCATCCATCCGTAGATTATATAGAAAGCACTGCAAATATTCTGATAAATTATTTACATTTTATGTGGGAACCAGACTAAAATTTGAAATATCCATCTCCAATTTTTTCTTTGTTTGAACCTTTAGCAACACTACAAACAAAAGTCACATTTTTACCTCAAAAATTTTGGTCACTCTTTTTATATTTTCTTCAATTCATTTCTCTGAATAGTAAAGTATGTTTCCCTAAATAACGATGAGATTTTAATCGTTTTCAAATGTAAAATTCGTTAAGCATCATTATAAGCTGATTTTTCTTTTGTGATAAAACTATTAATTATAGTTTACTTGTCAAAGTCATTGTTTTGGCAAAATTTTATAGCATTAAACCTCACGATTACTAGTATTGTGCACCCATTTTCTTGAACAATTGGAAATGCCTCTGAGCGCATGTTGAGGAAAAGGTTAGACATGGTTGAGGAACCATTTAGAGAGAACTAAGACTCATTAAAAAAAGATGGAGACATTATTGGCTAATATTAACACAAAAAAATGAATTATTCGATAGGGAATGAACTCCTCCTGTATATGTACACAAAATCGACTAAAGAGGAAACATAAAGTAGTTCACAAAATATGAATAATGACTGTTCCTTGAGATTTATACTTAGCATCAGATGATATTTAGATGGAAGGTCTCTCCTTAGATGTGGTCGGGTTCGATAGTGATCTTCGTATCGCATAACTATGTACAACCATATATTGTCTTAGATAGACATTAAATTGTGGATTCCAGCTTAGCTCAAGATTTATGGTTCTTACCTTGGCAAGTAAAAACATCACATTTCAATATGGGATAGACATCGAATTACATGATATATCTTACATGCTCTATATCGGTTAGAGGTAAACTTTCCACAATAATTATCACGCCCCGAGCCTACACCTTGAACGTGACCGACTCAAGAACCATTTCTTACCCCAAGAGAATCCTTTGCAAGGGTCAACTCTTAGAGAATGACATACTCAATACAATATGAACTCAAATATCAAGCTTTAACTCAAAAGTCTCAAATCATTAACTCAGAATATAATAAAATTTTCTACTAGCAAGTAATAGGCAACTCAAGTCTTCAAAACATTCAACAAAAAAAAGCAAAAAAGTCTTCTCAAACTGTACTATTTATCTATGAAACCTGTAAATGAAAAAGATGAAAATCGGGATAAGACCCACGACGACCTATCAAAACTGAAAAACAAACTTGAATCATCCAAAAGCAAGGAAGCTCACCGAAGTTAGAAATGTTGTGGTATCAACTAAGAGCCTATTGATGACCATAATCTCTTCTATATGCATCATGAAATGATGCAAGCCAAAGGAAATCAGTACATTGAATGTACGAACATGTAAGGAGAATATTGTACTTAACATAAATGCTTGAACTTGGAAAGAAGGAAGCATATTCACCTCAACTCAATCTCAACTCATGGATGCTCAACTCAATACAGTATGAAAATAAAAATAAAGATGCAATTTACATAAAGCATTGAAAATAGTAGATAAAAACTCAATTTATTTAGAAATACAATAATAACTCTTATTTGAGAGATTCTCTGACCGCCAACCATCACTATGAGCTATGTGATAATACATTGTCTCACCCAAGTTGCCAGAACTACTTTATATCTTTCGGGAGTATAAGAAATCCTCAACTAAGTGTATACACTAAGCAATGCTTAAAAAAACAATAAGGAATCATCTAAAATGTATGACCCTTTCTATCCACGTTGGCTACATGATTTATGAGTCATTTGAGGTGTTTGAACTCATTTCCATATTAGTACTTACTACTACTCCCAATAATATAACTTAGCTCATATGTTTAGAAATATTTACTTATCCTCAATCTTTGAGATTATAACTAAAAAATTCTCCTAAAAGAAATTATACTAAAAAACTCCTCATGAACTCATTTTGGAATTGGTGTTTCCTCTCATTTAATGTAAAAACATTACTCTTGGGAATACTTAGATCCCATATATTCATTTTGAAAAGACTGAAAACTCAACTTTCCTAATCCTCATACATACTCAAGTACTAAAGTCTTAAAATAAGTTTTAAGATATTGTAAAAGACGTCTCAAAATGACTTGAAAGAACTCTCAAGACTTTACTCTTAACTCTACCTTGAATTTCAATTATGACATTATGGTTTATTATTCATGTTATGAAGGATATCTCGATGTTTAGATGTATTTTGGAGTAGGTAGAATCATAAAGGAGCGAAGGTACACTTTAAAATAACTGAGAGGGGGAAGGCGACCCTGGCGCGGGGCGCAAGAACTTCAGAGACCTCATTTTGGCGAACTGCAGGGGAGGCGTGCAAGCCCTTGGCGCATCAGTGGTGCGTCGCGCCACCCCTTCCCAGAACAACCCGACAAATTTTTCTTCCCATTTTCTGACCGTAATTCTACTAGAATAGATTGCTTTCCTCAATTTTTCCTTAGATTCAATTATCCAATACAAAGTGCACAAGAATCTACCCACTTTTCCTCAAGGCTTGATGAGCGTTGAGTACATGAATGGTTATGAAAAGTTCTTGTGAACCCATGCACCCCTCCCTGGATTATGTAAAGTACTTGTGAACCAACTTATGCATCCTTCCCTACATTAGGTAAAAAGCACTGCAATTATTCTTGATAAATTAATTAAATTTTATGCGGGAACCAGGCTAAAATAATTGAAATATCCATCTCCAAAATTTTCTTGTTTGAATCTTTAGAACATTACAAACAAAAGTCACATTTTTTCTTCAAAAAATTTATGGTATCTCTTTTTAGTACTTTCTTCAATTTATTTCTCTTATTCGTAAAGTGTGTTTTTGAATAACGAAGATATATTAGCCTTACCCTTAAAAAAGATAAACTTCAGCATAAAGCTTTTAAATGTGTCTTTCTTGGGTATTCTTGTCTATAAAAAGGTTACAAATGCTTTGATTCCTGTACCAATAAGTACTTGATATTTGCACATGTTACTTTTTTCGAGACTTCTCTGTATTTTTCTCCTAATACGGTAAATTAGAATGTCATAGTAGTCCTTCCCATCCAGCTATTCCAACCCCAACTCCACCTCCACCTCAATACACCGGATGTCAGTAGATGATGAAGATGTAATCTAATTATCCCTCTAGTGTCATGGGCTACTCCAGCATGCCGGCACAACTCCGTGACCAGAATTGGAAACGACAGAGAGGTCTGCTTCTGTTTGTCCCTCATATCCATATCTTGTGAAGTCAGCAGCCGCGCTTTGATGTGATATGGACATGATACAACCAAGGAAAGTTGCCTTAGGATAGCGCAAAATTAACTCGTTATGGGATAACATTATCGTACTGCTGATGAAATTAACTCGTTATGGGATGACATTATGGTGCTGCTGATGAAGCCGAACCAGAACGTAGCTACAATATTCAAATCCCTCTTCTCAATAGGGACTCCTACTCTGATCCACCTCGGGGTGGTGTCAGAAATCAAAGGATCCAACGACATCTTCAGTTCATATATGGACTGAACAATAGGCAATCCCTCGACTAACTTTATCGGTCTAAAATCGCTTGCCTTGTTCTTATTCTTTGGCACTAGCTCCCCATAAGCTGTGTAAAATTCCCTAACCCAAGAAAGAATGTAAGGGCCTCGGGGCTTTTTGAATTGTTCGAACTCATGGTAGCGGAGGGTATCTGGAACATTGGGATATTTGACTTCTAGGCCCTTCATAGACAATGGTTTGTACCCTCATCACCTTTTAATATGTTCAGCAATGTGGGTTGAACAATGGTAGGGAGTGGAGGGGCCACTAGAGGTGCCTGAGCTGGCACTGAATTTGATTCAAGAGGGGTGGCAACTGAGGGCATTCTGGTGGATGTAGAGATCTAGCCTGGAGTTGATTCTTTTGGTTGATCCGAGGCTTCTCACCTTATGGTTTAGAGAAATCTGCATCTATAGCTATTCCTTTCCTAGCCATGTGCTATTTCCTTTTGCCTTTGTCTCCCAGTGAGAGTTCTTGCACATCATTTTACACGAGATTAAGGGTGAGATGGAGACATTTGGCCAATAGACGAGCATTTAGGTAAGCTCGACCCAAATCACTGAATTTCCCAACGTGCCTATTTTTGAGCCATCTTCTTTAATTCGACCTTGCACTCCCCTAGACCAAAACCAAAAGCATGCACTAACGGAACTAAAACAAGACTCATACTATCCATTACCTCGGGATACTCGGGATTTTCACAGTTTTGCTAAATTTTTCAATTGACGATAATTTCTCTTAAGAAGGGTGTCACCCACTCTATCATTGAATCATTGAGTCATTTAGCAAAAACATGGGTTACTAAGGCTTCACCCAATCGCACAACCCAAAACATTTCCATTCATTTAGAGACACAAAAATTACGGGCATTTGATGATCAAAACATTACGGGCAAGGTTTTCAAATTTAAATAGGCCTTTAAACATTCTAATTCTATCAGAAGGCCTAGCACACAACAATACAATATGATCATTGTAAATGAGTACGAAATTTTCAAAATTAAACTCAGGGTTTCAGATAAGTAATCATTTTTGCGATTAAAATATGATTGAAAAGTTAGGCGGCCATGAAATACAACTCCGAGCACTAATCAACGAACAAAAATACTTGTAAAACATAAGAATATCGAAAATACTACCTTAGTGTGAGTTTGTGAAGTTTAAAGGCAAGGGAAAGTGAATAAGTTCAAATCCTAAAACTTTTGGCCATTACATACAATCCAGTTTGTGTCCATTTGGTAAAATTAGTCGCGCTCGCCAATCAACTCGGAGATTTTCTGAGTGGTCACTTGACTCACCGAGTTTTATAGGACCTTTAATCAGAGTGAGGATCCAAACGACGGTCTATGTCGGGTACGCTGCACTGGTCGATGATTCGTTGACTGCCCATTTTGCTCGCCAATCTGTACTTTCCAAACTCTCTCTGATTTTAAACATGTACCACTATCACACGATTATTTATAAAATCAAACTAAAGCATTTAAAACCTTGGGTTGTCTCCCAAGAAGCGGTTTAGCTAACTTCGTGGCATGACGCGATTCCTTACTCACTCTTCGTTGGTGGGGTTGTTCCTAGTGATACTAGGTTACCCCAACTGGTCGAGCGGGTTGAGATGAAGCATTACATGACTCATGAGTGTTTCTATCTTCTTGATGGATCTACAGTGAGACCAATCATTTTACTCACCAGTCTTACACTCTATTTCATCTCTTCCATACTCTATCATATTTAGAGATCTGTTGGAGAGTGATCAGTAGTGTGTTCTAAACACGACTGTCCTCCTCGTCTCTAGACCTTCTCTGCTCATGAGGGGTACATACCTCCCTTGACACTTGCACTGATTTTCTACTTCTGAGAATTTGGTGGCCAAGTTATTCAGTTGAATTACAAGTACAATTAACATGAAGTCTCCCTCGACTTCTTGGTTCACCTCAGTAGACTTTCCACCACTTTCCTCAGCCATGCTTAAAGTTACCGCCTTACAAAATCTACTCAAAAGGAAAAACAAAACAAAAAATTTAAAGTTAGTAAAACTACAACTAACAAGAACAAAAATTCTACTTAACTACATATTCTCACATAACACCAATCCTCGTCGGCGGTGACATTTTGATCGCTGATATCATCAAAGAAACAACATTCAAAGTATCTACGATCGTACCGTAGTATAGTAACCCAACCAAGGGTTGGTTTCATTTCCACTGGGAGAGGTTGTGAGAATTAATATAAAAGTAAAATCTAGTTCTAATTAGTCGTAGTTAAAGACATTATTGATTAAAAATATATTAAATCAAAGGGGCTGACGCAAGATTCAATTGTCAAATGGGGTTTTTGTCATCAGTAAATAAAAACAGTGAAATTAACAAAGAGTTCTAAATAAAGGTGAGGGGGATTTTGGGATGTGATAGGAATACGGGATAAATGAGATTATCAGGTAGAATTTATAGAGTAATTGTGGCATAAGCTCTCTCTCGATGAACTAACCCTCAAATGGATTCCTGTCAGACACCCACTTGCCGCATGAAGCATAACCTCCACCTTAAACCACTCACTCTCTCGGGCTGAGTGTGTGGGAAGAGACTAGGGTGAACTCTCTTGAGCTGAACCTCATGTCGACCCACTCCCACAAGTCATCAATTTAGTAGTCTTACTTTCACCGATCTCTCTCTCGAGGAAGTCAAAACACATATATGATATACTGTGGTTTCATGGTATTTTTAATGCTTTTTCCTTAAGTTTAGTGTGTCCAAAAGCCTTTTTGTACTAATTTTTATGTAATTTTCTATTTATTTACCGGATATCTGTCTAAAAGATGAATGCAGAGGTTTTTGAGCGAGAAATATAGAAAAGTACCACCTATGGAGCTTGTGACGGTTCGTCGTGCCCGTGACGGTCCGTAGGTGGCATCGTAGTGCAGCTGCTGAAGGAAGATAGGGAAGTCTTACCAAGTGTGGAATTACGGAGTGTGTGACGGACCGTCATAGACATGACGGTCCGTTCTGCTGGTTCGTCATGAAGATCGGAGAAGTAGTCCCAGCACTCAAATTCCAAGAGTTCAAGTGTTTTGGAATGGAGACCCTAGACGGACCGTTGAGCCTGTGACGATCCGTCACACCTGTCGTCGAGGGTAATAAAAAGAATAGCAGAAAAAATTGCACAAGTATGGGACAATGAAGTCCATGACAGTCCGTCGATCCAGCCACGTTTTGATAGATTTCCAGCAAATAGAGTCCTTATTTAATTAGGTTTTTATTTTTTATAAATAGTTCGAAAAACCTCATTTTTGAGGTTAGACCCTTGATTATTTTTAGACTCTTTGGTAGACTCTTGAATATTTTTAGACTCTTTGTTAGACTTTTGGTGATTACTCTTTTGAAGAATCTTTAGTCTTCAATTAATATTAGTAATTGATTATTGGTGATTTTGGTTGATTAATCAAGTGAACTTCTGGATTTTATTCTTTCTCATTGAAGTAAGTGCATGAATTCTTATATTACATATTTGAATATTGTGATTATGACTATGGGTAACTAAAACTCCATAACTAGGGTTGTGGGAACCGTAGGCGAATAATTAGGTAAAACCTAACTAAAATAACAATTCTAGAATAGTGTCTTGCATGTATTGATAATTCTTTCGCTTAGAAGTCTTTTTAACGGATGTCCAACGTTAAAACTCGCCTTAATGCTATTTGCCGGATCAAGGAGGTAGACAATAGGAAAAGAATTATCAACATAGATTTAGTGTATACTATCTAATAGGCTAGTATTGATTGATACGAGGTAATAACTTAGTCAAATATCGAATACAATGCTTAATATAAGGTAAAGATAAGGGTTAGTGTAGCAACACACGTAGCCGGACCAAGGTGCGGAGTGAAATTTTCTAGATGCCGGACCAAGGATTTAGAAATACATAACTTATCACTTTGCATGCAAGATACTAGGAAAGAATTTGTTATAGTTATAATTATCAAGTTATGAACCTGTGGGGTACACGTAAACCCTAGTTACTTTTATTAATTGATTAAACTCCAACATTTAAAGTTGTTAGTTGTCTCCTTTAATTTCGCTAGTTATTTTCATTCATTTAGAAATAGAAAACCCTCCTTTTTATAATTTTTGCTTTCCAAGGAAGTAATTGACTGAACAATAGTAATAATAGATTGAAGTTAAGTCTAACCTATTTTCCTCGTGGGAACGATCCCAACCTCATTCGTTGGGTTATTTACTTGACACGACCACTTTACTTCTTATTTGAGAAGTAAGTTTGAGCGTATCAATATATGAGATTATTTTAGCAACTATAACCTCATTAAATTCATCCAGAACTACTAAACGAAATCACATTTAAATTACGAATAAACAATCATCAAGCAAGACCCAAAAACTAATTTAACCTATATCCACAAAATCACACCCCAAAATTGGAGCTTTAGCTAGACATGTAAAAGATATAGAAATTTATACCAAAATGAGCTTGCATTAAAATGGGTATGAAGATTTAAGTCTTGTTACAGGGCAAAAGTGAAGAATACAAGAAACCCAAGTCCAAATCCTTGGAGATGAAACACTTTGGATCTTCAAGTTCTTGAAAAACTATAAATACTTGGAGAGGGTTTTTCAAGAACTTGAAGTAAAATTCTGATAGTACTTTGTAAAGTTTAATACTAAGATAAGAATAACAACAAGTATTTAATTGTTTTCAAGAAATTGTGTTGCAGTGGATGACTCGACGACATTAGTCGGAATGGCCAATTAACTTGGCCTTCGCCCAATGGTATAGATCACCACCGTATTGCACTAGCCTTCAACATCATATTGCTTTGGATCATTGGGCGATATAGTACTGCTTGGTGGAACTAATCGGCGATGCGCCGACTGCTCCTTTTCACCACCGATTTGATCCTTTGTTTCAGGCTCAGCACACTTGAATAAAAGGCGATCTTAGTCCTATCATCGATTCACCAAGTGGACTCGACAGTCCTTATGTGTTCATTTCTTCGTTCTTTTCATCCTTTTGCTCTTTTTTGAAAAGTAGTGTCCATGTTTTGCCTCAAACTCAAAATACCTAAAACTCAAGGTTTTTCTTTACTAATTGAGACAAAACAAGTATTTTTGAGGACACTATTGTATCAACATATAGCCCTAAATGAGTCCAATATGTGGAGTCATTAGCCACCCCTTCCTAGAACAAACCAACATATTTTTTTTTCTCGTTTTCTTATCCTAATTCTTGTAGAGTTGATTGATTTCCTCAAAATTTCCTTAGATTCAATTACCCAATACAACAACACAAGAATATACTCACTTTTATTCAAGAACAATCCCCAAATATCGATATCCTCACATCAAGAATTAATCAAACTCCATAAATAAAGCATGAATAATGAAGTCTCAAAAAGACCCCTCAAGAATTCAAAACATTCAACCTCAAGAACGAAATAACTGTTGAATTTACTTGATTGACGTTTGGGTGAACAAACCCAACACTATGAAGATTACATACATCAATTTAGCAAAATTCCTACACAAATCTCAAGAATCTTGATGATCACCTTCAATCTCTCCTCTTGAACTCCTCTCAAAACCCTAAGAGTAATTTAGAGTTGTAAAACTGATCCAAATAATTTTATACCTATAAAAATATACTAATTTTTTTTTAAGCTGATGGGGTAAAAAAAAAAATACCCCTCATTAATTCAGGTAAATTTTCTTAACTGCAAAGAATGACTTAAAACAGACATATCTTCCTCACCCAAACTCTAAATTTAGAAAACTTGGTGGTGTTGAAAAAGGATTGAAAGAAATTTCATTTGATATCTTATGGGAAATCTAACTTATCGTGTTCTGAAAGTTATGATTGTTTGAAATGGACCCAAAACTCATAAACTAAGCATAACTTGTAAAATTCTCAATTCGGCTCTTTCTAATTTAGTTTTTTCTTCTTCTTAATTTAGCTCTTTGCTAAGGCGAAATGTTACAATATTGAAAAAAGGTTACTTTCTTAAGTATCTCATATGTGTTTTATAAGATGTTTAACTTGCACTGACCACATTTATGACTTTTGATTTCTAACATGTTATTTTATTATTTAGCTTGGTCATCGCATGTCATGTAAAGTACTTTTAGCATGATTTCATAACTCTTATGCATTGTTATCATACTTGATATATTCCATGTTCTAATGCATATTTGTGCCTACAATATTTCACTAATGTTGGGTCCGACAATCCTTTTCCCCATACTTGTGATTTGCTGATCTTTTTGAGCTTTTGAAGATTGGTGAGTCCTCATGATCAGAGGGCCGTTAATATTTTATTGATTTTAGTTTTTTAAGTCCCAATATATTTATCTATGATGTAATGCACTGCCTTGAGGCTTAAATTAGATTTCCATTTTTGTCAAACTCTTTTTTATGACATGCTATCTTCTGAACTCTTTACTTCTATTATATTGTTTGATGTACGCTAAGTTTCTTGGATAGGGCCTCTCGGGGTTCTATTCGTCATGTTATGCCCAGGATTTACTTTGGATCGTGGCATGTAATCTCTTTCAATTCGTACATTCTACTTTAGAATTTTTCTGATATTTTGTCAGGCTTCAAAAATTAATCCATCATGTGTACTTAGTGTGATATTTGTAGCATGAAAAAAGTGTTGGGATTTATCAAGTGTGAATGGGAAAAGAAAAGAGAGAATATGAAAAGTGAGGGAACTACTTTGGAGGGAAAATGAAAAGTCATTTGCAAAGTGTAAATGAAAAGTCATTTCTCCCATATCGGCAAAAGAAAGGGAAATTGTTGTCTTTCTAGAAGGAAACACTTCCATTACTTCTTAAAGAGCTAAGAAGAAGATGTCCCCTCGCGCCGTCGTCGTCGTCGCTCGGCCTCGGCTTCAGCTTTGGCTTCGGATGTGATTGATTGATAAATTTTTTGGACAAAATTTATTTAATCAGTTTAACATTGATAAATTTTTTAGACAAAATTTATTTAATCAGTTTTTGTTAAATAAAATAAATTCTGTTAAAATTATCTCTTATAAATTTGCGGGTAACGGAACATTCCGGAAAGTTGTTACTCTTTCCGAAAAGTCGTTACTTTCCAAAATGTCGTTATTTTCCTAACAGACACAATTTTCTAAAAAAAAGTTATTTTTTCCAAAAGACACAACTTTCTGGATAAAATGTGTTTGAACAGATTTCACTGAACAGACACGTTCCTTGCTGAAAATGGCTATAAAAGGAAGTCAATTTTATATTTTTTTTAAAAACACTGAAAATTTTCGTTCTCTGCATTTATTTTTTCTCTCAAATAAAATCAAAGTGTCGATCGACTGAGTCTGTGTGACTTGTTGTTGTTCATAGGTTCGTTGAAGTTAAAGAAGTTTGAGATACCTCTATTTCTTTAACAGGTTTAATCCGTTTTATCTTGGGAGAAATTAATCCATAACCTTGGGTACAGTGAGGGGATTAAATTTCTCAAGGACACACAGTAGTTTCTGTGGACTCGGATTAATTCTTGTATTTTCTGTTTCATCTTATTTCTGTTTCTGTTCATTGGTTAACCTTATAAATACAGGTTACTATAAGAATAACAAAAAGTAGAATGTCCATGAATCTTATCCTTGTCTTTCTCATAATAATCATTTTTAAAACATACGACGTACAGTGAAAGAATCTGTTCTAATAAGCGAAATATGAATCCTATATTGTGGGATAAAACATCTACCAAACATTAGTACCAACAAACATTGTCAAAAACAAAGAGAAAATGGTGAACCATCTAAAAAATGACATATATAACTATAACCAAGAAATATTGAAATCACGAAAAAATTGTGAGTAGCATTTATACCAACTAATGCTTCCATATCTCAACAAAATTAAATTTATAATAATAATAAAGATGATTAAATCATTAAAATTAATCTGTGATTTAATAATTGTATGAATTTTTTTTGTCTTAATATCAGACTAAAGCTAAATATTGTTACAAATTCAAACATAGCCATCACGAAATTCACGTCAACACAAATAAAGAGAAAGGTAGTGAGACTGACCCACAAAAATAGTACAATTTTTTGACAAAAACATTTCCTACAATAAAATTGTTTTTCTCTTTCTCACATTTTCAAATCTCTATGCCGTGCATTTTTCAGAGCATCTCTTCCCTGTCCATGGAGATTCTTCAACAGAACTACCAAATAGAAGACGAATCACGAAATACAACAAATAGATAATAATAGATGGCATTGAGGTGTATTTTAAATAAAATTGAACAATGGAGAAACTTTTGAAAACAAATATTTGTCTTTTCTTTCAAAAATATGTTCTTTTAAAAAGAAGTTATAAATTCAATATTATATGTTAATTTCATATATGGTTATGCATCCGGCCTTTCTAGTGAATGTATCTCATGGTTAAGAACGTTACCCATCAATCATATATATTGAAGTAAGATTGACTGCGGAAGATAGTCATACATCCACCAATAGTCATTGTACAAATTAAATTCATCAATAACTTATCACCTGTAGGTAAAAGCAGGGTAATAAAAGGAAAAACACCAGGGTCTTCTAATAAAAGATATAGGAATGGTAATTGAATCAATAATGCTAGTTCTAGACTAGAACTTAAATTAGTTGTGATAGTATTAGTTGATGTGTCTCCTATAACTTTGATTTTAACGAGCTTGAAGACAGGATATTAATGATTGCTTGGAGGAAGTAATTCCTTATGTGAGAAATCAATAACATTAGATTTAGTTCTTTCCTTATTTCTTACTTTCATGGGTTGATATGACCTTTTTTTTAGCTAAAATATAAATAAGTGATTTTTTGATTATAAAATAGAGTTGAACAACTTGTTAAAATAATTAATTATTAGTCGAGTGACATTAATGTTATTAAATAAAAATTGACGGACTTTTTAATACAAAATAAAATATTTTCTTGAAGAATATTATCATTACTTGAGTGACCATAATTTGAAAAAATTCAAAGTTGATAAACAATATTACTACTCTCTTTGTCCTTTTTCATAAGAGTTAGTTTGACTAGTTACGGAGTTTAAAATAAATTTGAAACTTATGATCTAGAATAAATAATAGGTATATGTGTCACTATAACTCATTTCATTAAGTATAAGATGAATATTTTACAATTAAATTAATATTTAATATAAAATGTTTAGTCTTTCTTGGACAGACGAATAAGGAAAGTAAATGATAAATTGGACAGAGATAGTATTTGAGAAACTATAAAAAAAAATAATTTAACTCCATATATACACTAGGGTTCAAGTTAGAGGGTCCAAAAATTGATCAGAACGGATATGAACATTAATAATAATTCTCCAGGTAGATATTTTATGATATTTTAATTTACATCAAAGACAAAATCGTCATCTAACGCTAAAGGTAAGAAGTTCACACTTTTGGTGTAATAGAAGAATCATTAGAAATTGCATCTCCCATGAATTTAATAGTCTTTAATCACAATGATCCTACAATTTTGTATCAAGATCAGGATCATTGTGAAATATTATATTATATTATATCTTAGAAAATCAATTAATAAATCAATCAGTGCAAAGGAATTACGATGCACTATAGGAATTAGATTTGCATGTCAAAATTCTATGGAAATTCTTTTTTTCGATTTGTAGGATATATGTGTAGCTTATAATAAATATTCCTTAATAAAACCTTTTTCAACTTAGTTGAGGAATATATTTTGTATGATTGACCTTTTTATGAGGATGGAGCTAAAGAAAAAAAAGAAGACAAGAACATTTACATCCATAAAAAATTATAGAATGGCTTGAGTCAACAGAGCAGTACTTAACGAGAGGGAGTTGCTCGGATGGTAAGCACCCTGCACTTCCAACCCAAAGGTTGCGAGTTCGAGTTACCAAAGGAGCAAAAGGGGTGGAAGCTCCTAAGGAGGGTTAAAAAAAAGAGCAGTACTTCGTGTGCAACTCTCAAATCTTCAAGATCTCAAGTTCTCAACAGACATAGCCAAGAAAGTTCAAAAAATGAATGTTAAAGACATCAAAATTCAATTCTCTGCCTTCTTGACAAACTTAAATCCAACACCACAAACAAATATCAACAGAAACCTAACTTGAGGAAAGGGTTCATACAATGTTTTAGTAGAAGTAGCAAAACGACACAAACAATAAAAAACATATAACAGAATGTTAACTTACATTGAAAGTATAACTTAAGAGGAAGGATTAAAAAAGAGTACAATTTTCATCAAAATCTGAACCAAGAACAATCTCCAGTATATTACTCACATTGCATGCATAATTAATGGGCAGTGGAAAAGACTCAACAAAATTATTTTTATTTATTCACAATAATATTGAAATTTTAGATTAGATAGATATGATTTAATTAGATTATCATTTAGTGTAGGGATAAAATGATAATCCAACTTTTGATGTTGGAGCTTCCCACTTATAATAATATATATTAGATTTACGGCACGTGCGCTGCACGTGGTTTGTTTTTCTTAACATTGATTCATGTATGATAATTTGCATTTTTTTTGTTTTTTCGTTTGGTGTCATCCATTTGTGTTGTGGATTATATTTTTTCCTGTTAAACGCATAACTCCCCCACCCCCCCACCCCCATAATTAAATTTGACTCTTCTTTAATTTGTGTTGTCTATCTAGTAAACATTAAGTCCACTAAATTCCCATTCAAGCGGTCCTTGTGGTATTTAGTATTTCCTTACATGCCTTGACCCCCATTTTTTTTTTTACCACAGGTGGATTATGTATGGCATCATTTAATAGATGGTCCTATAATATTTCTTACCATTTTAAAACTGGTTAACATAGAATTTTGTTTTTGATGGCTACTACCTGTGTTAATTTATATTTATATCTGTGAAGTGCATTCTTCATGCTGTAGTGTGTTTTATGTTTTGAATTTTTATTTTAAAACGCCAGGTTACTGTTTTGTTATTTACGCCATATCTTCTTTACAATAGTGTATAATCATTTTACTGTATATTTACATAATTGAATACTGTCTAAAGTAATGTCTTATTTGGTAGTCTTCTGATGTAGTTCATAGTGTCTTTTCTTCCACCAAATTGATGATTTCATCCACCAATCGTTCATTAGCTTCATTTTGTGCATATGTTTATCCATGTTTAATTAGTTTCCATCTTTGTATTAATCAAATATCTCCTAAAACTTCCTTGTAGAATATTTCTTGTGTATGTCCCTTAGTGCCGCTCTGGTTGTTCAGTCATGATCAATACTTTTGTTGTTGACATCTATATTCCTCTGGATAGTGCCACGTACATTTGACCATGTGAGAAAACATGTTGGGATAGGTACAATCCAACATTTAATATTGTTTGATCTTGTGCCTTATTTATTATCATTGAAAAACATGGGCGTATTAGAAATTGTTTCCGAATAAATTTGAAAGCTATGCCTCGTTCTTCGGTGGTGATAGTTTTATTCTTGGAACAAACATATTGTGGCATATTCTCCTGCTGTTATTTCTGCATGTATGACATTCCTATTGAAACCTCTACAAAGCAATCATATCCTATTGCACAAACCATTTGATGGGTCTAGATTCCTCAGTATCATAACGGGTGCATTTTCTTTTAGGACCAACCAATCATATACAATTTAACGATCCATCAATTTTTTTTTGTAATTTAGTTGTAATTTTTTGTATATGTGTTATGAGTATATATTATAATAACAGATATGTATATGTTAAGTTGTATTGATAACTTACCTATGCGGAGGTAGGCTATTCAGTGTTAAGGCGTTGAGGTATTCCTCTTGATAGTAGTTGTTTGTATCATCTTCCGTAAAAGCTTATCTATGTTTTTTGTCTCACCTGGGAATTTTTCAATCATCAATTGATTTAGCTTATCTACGAATTCATTTCTAGTTGCTAAGATGTCCTTTTCTGTTATATACTCCGCGGATCTGTAATTTTGTTCAAGTGTTGGGTAAATTTCCCTCACCAATGATTCTCCTGGATTTTCATCATTACTTTGTTCGACAATCATCTGTTGTGGAATCGCTATCAAGTTTTCTTTTATTGTGTGTTCTTCTCCATTTTCAATACGAAGCAATAAATCACTGAAAGTTGTATCTGTTCTTTCTCTCATATTTGTCGTTAGTTTTATTTTTTCCATTAAAGGCCAAAAATATGACCTCACTAAACTTGCATCTACCATCTCTGCTCTTGTAGATTTTGGTACAACCAGTAATACTTGTCGAAAGTCACCTCCAAATACCATGACTTTACCTCCAAATGGTGCATCTTTATCCATTATATCGCGAAAGCTTCGGTCCACTGTTTCAACTGTGTCTCGCTTTGCCATTGGTGCTTCGTCCCATCTTATTAATTTTGCCTGTCTTATTAGTTTTGGTCCGCTGCCTTGCTTTGACATGTGTGTCATAGTTGTCTCATTTGCTTGTAGTGGTATGTTAAATCTTGAGTGTCCCGTGTGCCCTCCAGTCAATAGTGTGCTGCCACACCACTGCTTGCACAAGCCAATGCTATCATGCCTTTTGATCTCACCTTGGCTAGTAATGCCCGATATAGGAAACTTTTACCGGTTCCCCCAGCCCATCTACAAATAATAAACCTTCTGTTTCTGAATTGACCTTTCCTAGAATTGTATCAAAAGTTTGTATTTGTTGTTGATTCAACTTGGATTGGGCGTCTACATCCTCAACTGACACCTTGACATTCATTTCTTCTATTATTTCTCTACAGTGACGTGTGTCTATTTGATGTAATTGTTTTTTACTTTTTGTATGTCATATTTGTCGACACTGTCCCATGCTCTCCAAGTAATAATTAATACTTTTCAAGGTACTTTGGAGTTGTTTTTCAGTTGTGGTTGAATGTCTCCTTTTAAAGTCTTCAGACATATCCCCGTAAAATGTGTCATATAGACTTCTCACATCCATAGGGTTGCAATGAACTAATATTGTAGCAAACAAACATCATGTGTTTTTGGCATCTTGAATGTGACAACTTTCCATCAACATTCTGAAATGTTGTAATCTGATTCTAATAACCCTCTTTCATTTGCTGCCTTTTTAAAAAGTTAGACACTGCTTTCCATTAAGAATTAGTAACTTTTCAAATGAAGTAGCTCCTCGTACGTGATTCAGCAATAGTCTTTCATATTACGTTTCTCCTTCTCTAGGATTTGTTGTTATATTTAGTATATTCATTTAGTATCTTTATTCTGTGTGATTAATTAACATGGATAGTAGTTGTAATTGACTTGCCAATATTTATGCGGCCAATGACCGTGCGTGATTTTCTTTTTGTGAATATTTTTTAGTGTGAGTTCCATGCATAATGCTCGGGGAACTCTCTGTAAAGATAATTGTGAGCCTCCATGTCTATAGAGAAAATCCTAAAATACTCTGTAAGCATATTTTGTTGTACAAAGTTTGATTGCACGATAGTTTTTAGATTTTTCTTCTTCTTGGAGCACACTACATATGTTTTAGTAAGCATAACATAAAGTAATGTTCTATATAGTGGACAAAATTGTAATTGTAAATGTAATATTTGTACATAAATTGTAAAATACCTGCTTGTTTTCATGGAAGATGTCATTGTAAGTTGATAACTACCGGTTGCATTTCTTTTAGATTAAACTCATATATTCTCCACATAACTTCTGGCGGTGATACCCAACATGCATGCTGGAAGCTTTTGATTTCATTAATGAATTTTCCCTATTGTCGGATTCAATAAATTATCATCTGATGGATAAATACGGCAGAGACAGTGGCAGTAAACAATATATTTAGAAGAGTAATACTTGTATATGACACTAACAAATTGATTTTTCATTTTAATTAGATATAAAATTAGCAATTAGTAATTAGTTACGAAGATGCACAAACATTGTATATGGAGTTAAAGCTCCACATTATTTAAATACATATTCTAGAGAATACATCTACTTTCTATTGGCTTTTTGTTTCTTTTGTTTGATTTCAGCCGCTCCTTCTGTGTTTTTCTTGGCCCTCTTCTTGTACGTCCTTACTGATTTGGCTTTGTCATCTACAATTAGTGGCGCTTCGTCTTCCAACTAATGTATTTCTTCAGCAATTAAGCTATGTAGTGGGTTTGAGTCATTCATATCAATTTTCACTAGGAAGTTGAATTTCTTGCCTTTACATAACACCAACTTGTGGTAGTAGTAACATTCTTCCTTCTTGATAAGATGTAAAGAATTGGATTTGTTAGTAGGAAAGGCTGTCATTAGTCTCGAAATTACACTAATAAATGTCTCCTTACATTTAGTCAACTCTATACATTAAGTTCATACCTTTACTAAGTTTGATTTCATGTACTCTTGCACGTTGCAGCCTAATATATATTTAGCCGCTGCAAAAAGGATAACTAGAGCCCGTCGCTCTCCATTGCACACCTCAAGTCATAAACAATACCTTCAAAATAGGTGGCTGTAACTTTAATTAATGTGTTTAGGAATTAGTAATATTGAATCACGTTAAAACAAAGTATAACCTAATATTATATTCGAAATTGTGGCTATTGCTATTGTTACAATCGGCAGTGACTTCTATAAATTTCACTTTTTTGTGGCACTTTTTGCAAGCCGAGTACCATGCTCATCTTTATTGAGTATTTGTTCAATTGTTGCTTTGAACTTGTACATACAATCCTACAAATCGCCAACACAACATATTAGAGAACATACATTGAACATACAAATGAGTTTATTTTACGTACAAATGAAGTATAAGTTAGTATGTACCTCTGAATCAACACACATACCATCTAGAATTTTGGATAATGGAACTTCTATGGCTCTTCTAATTACCTTAGTAGGCGTTATTGAAAGATATTTGTTATCGGCCTTTATGATTTCACGCCTATATTTGCAATATGGTTAGCTGAAGGTAGCACCCACTAGAGTTAGGTTTGTACGGTGTATTGTATTGTCTTTTTTATGGTCATATTAAAATGCAAGTTTTGAACAATCATTATTGTGAAAAATATGTACTGTTATAGCAATGTTCAGTAACAGTTGAGAGTCGTGATAGATGGGTTGAACTAAGAATTGAGAATATATTTGTGAAGTATGTAATGTACCATGCTCGAAGGTTTTTGCTTTTTGGAATATTGGATTGATCAAGAGCATTTAAACCTTTAGTAATAATGACTATATGAAGTTTGTAATTGATAAATATCTACAATACACTGTTAATACCTTTAAAGATTGATACTTTGACGTCACATAAGGCTAGTATAGGCTTATCATCTTGCAGCTTCTCGAGGAATGCACCATCATTTTCAGCAAAATCTCCCATAGTGTGACGGTTGTATGATCCATGCTGGATTAATAGGTAGAAGTGGAAAGTAAATACATCATCTTATCTACAATACACATGGTAGTATATGCATCATTGAAACTTACAGCTAATTTGTAACGACTATTTCCCATCTTTTGGAATTGACATTTTGAATGAGGGAATTCACCGAAACTAAGACGCAAATTAATTCTGGAAATATATTACTTAAATTAGAGTTTAGAATAACGTAATGTGTCATGACAACAATAGATTAGTTGTGTGGATAGTTACCTAGAATAGCACCATTAGGTAATTTATCAGCATGTTCCAATGATAAAAACCCATCAGAGAATTTGTCTGTTGAAACTGCGTGCTCAGTCTCTTGTATGATTGTGTTGTCTGTAAAGGCCTAAACTTCTTTGTGCACAGAAGAGTAGTTCGGATTGACGCGATCTAAGCTGCCTTTGGCGGTGTAGTAACTCTTTTCTAGCTTCAAATTAAGAATCCTTACATGTATAGATATGCTTATTAAATAGTGTTGTTTAAATCTTTGTACACTATTATTAAACGGCGGAGGGATGGAATAAGTTCATCAAACATGAACTATTATACAATAAAGAGGTAAAAGTGTCAATGTTGTTACATCTTCATCTACTAATATTATAGTTCATAAAGTTCCTTCATGCCTTGAATTCTTGTAATGTATTATTGAACCCCTTCGAATAACTAAGATCCGTATCACCGAGTCAATAAGGCATTTTGGTATATTGTTGATCAATACACTCTGTTTTGCTAGTTTCGTTTCAGTTACCATTTCGGTTAAATATGGATGAATGCAGGTACCTGGGGAAATAAGTGAAACAATGTTAACATTGGACGTAAATATGTATGGGCACTCTTGATGAGGGCAGCTTGTTGTAATAGTATGCAACATTTGGGGGAAATTTCGTGCAGTTAAGACATTAGTAGTAAGATGTACTATGCGAAAAATATACTGTTAGCAGTAATATATATATTTACATATGTTTAATAGTAATAAGATGTAAAGATGCGAAGACTATGTTTCGAAGTATCCCAAATATAGGAATTTTGTAGTTGCAAAAGGCAGGGAATTCTGTATGTGCAGGCGAGGCAGTCGTACTGGTGCAACAAGGGGGAGGATCAAAGTGAATGTTTGGATTGTTCTTGGAACCATTTTTCTGTTGGGAAAACGCGGACAAGCACAAAAGTATAGATGGTAAAAGTAATGGAAATAAAATGAGAAAATAACGACACAAAGAATTTTACGGTGAAACCCTCCTGAATAAGGGAAAAAACCACGGGCCAAGAGGAGTAATTGATATTACTATAGTATGGAATTTTACACTGTGTAGTCACGAATACAATACTCAAAGTGACTACTACACGCTCAAAATGAACAACACCCTTTTGATTTCAGTCTTACTAAAATATCACTCACACTTCATTTTTCGTCACAAACTATTTTTTTGTATAGTCTATGGAATACCTCACTTTGCTCTCAAAATGGTTTTTCTCTCTAACTTGGTGTGTTTTACAAATGAGCAAGAATGCTCTATTTATAGAAGGATAAAACCATGCTTATGTCACTAATGACATATGTAAACATAGCAAAGTCAAGAATGGTTGCAAATCTTACCAATTTGCCAACTACCAAATCTCTTATTTTCAACTCCAATTACTATTCCTTTTTAACAATTGCTTGTACCAATTGAATAGCTAAAGTTGACTAAAAATGGGATGGATTCAACAAATCTCCCCCTCCAGTCCCATTTAGTGGAAGAAGGTATATTCAACTTCTTTAGAGAGAGCTCATAACCACAAGTTCTTTGCATAACTCAAACTTGTCTTTCGGTATCATCTTGGTCAACTATCTGCAGGATTTTCACTTGTGTGAATCTTTTTGACGTGAAATGATTCATTCTCCACTTCCTCATGAATCCAATGATATCTGACGTCGATGTGTTTTGTTCATGCATGGTACATGGAGTTCTTGCTCAAGTCTATTGCACTCTGACTGTCATAATAGATAATATACTCCATCTGATTCAAACCAATCTCTTGAAGAAATCGCTTTAGCCATATCATCTCCTTGACGGCTTCAGTAGCCGCAATATACTCAGCTTCAGTTGTAGATAGTGCAACACACTTCTGCAACTTTGACTGCCATGATATAGCTCCCCCTAAAAAAATAAACAAATATCCAGTAGTGGATTTTCTGTTATCAAGGTCACCTGCCATATCAGAATCTGTATAGCCTTTCAAGATTGGATTTGATGCTCCGAAACGCAAGCATTCATCTGAGCTTCCTCTAAGATACAGGAGTTTCCACTTCACAGCTTCCCAATGCTCTTTTCTCGGATTTTCGAGAAATCTACTGACAACACCAACTGCGTGAGCAATATCAGGTCTAGTGCACCATTGCATACATTAGACTTCCGACGACGGAGGAATGTGAAACTTTGGCCATTTTCTCTTTTTCCTCCCTAGCTGTAGGACACATCTTCTTGCTCAACTTCATATGACCAGCAAGAGGTATACTAACAGGCTTAGCATTCTTCATATTGAAGCACTCCAGTACACGTTCAATGTACTTCTTGTGAGACGAATAAATCTTCCTTTTATCTCTAGGAAGAGTAATTCTCATGCCCTAAATTTGCTTGGCATGAGCTAAGTGTTTCATAGAAAGATACTTACATAACTCTTTCTTCAGCTAGTCAATCTTGGAAGTATTCTTGCCCACAATCAACATATCATCCACATACAACAAAAGGATGATAAAATCATTGTCAAATTTTTTTTTTACAAATACGCAATGATCTGAAGAAATCTTCTTATAGCCTTGCTCCCCCATAACAGATTCAAACTTTTTGTACCACTGTCCGAGAGCTTGTTTTAGGCCATAGAGACTCTTTTTGAGTTTGCATACAAAATTTTCTTTACTATCTACTTTGAAGACCTCAGGTTGTTCCATATAAATCTCTTCTTCTAGGTCACCGTGAAGGAAAGCTGTCTTAACATCCATCTGCTCAATCTCTAAATAAAGACCAGCAGCCAAACCTAGAACTGTGTGAATAAAGGACATTTTCACTACAGGAGAAAATATTTCGTCAAAGTCAATACCTTTCCTTTGACTGAATCCCTTAACAACCAATCTAGCTTTGTACCTGGGCTTCAAGTTGTGTTCTTCAACTTTAAATTTGAACACCCACTTGTTCTTCAAATCTCTCATGCGCTGGGGCAATTTTACCAACTCATAAGTGTGGTTCTCATGCAAAGACTTCATCTCGTCTTGCATGACTTCAATTCATTGATTCTTGTGCTCATCTTCCATGGCCTCCTCATAACATTCAGGTTCTCTCCCGTCAGTGAGTAACACATACTCATTGGGTGAATAACGAGGAGGAAGGAAACTACTGTCTTGTGGACCTTCGAAGAGGAATATTTGATTCGTCCACAACTTCATGAGCAACAGGATCATCAATAACAATATCATTGTTATTATCAACATCAACATGTTAATTCGATACATTATTCTGGGCGTCACCATGATTATCAAACCCAATAACATCATGCACACTTTTGTGAGGAACTTCATCATGATGAAATATACCATCAAAACTTGAAGATTCTACCTTCTCCGCTTTGTCAATATCTTCAATTGTTTGATTCTCCATGAAAATAATATCACGGGTTCTCACAAGTTTCTTTTCAATTGGATCATATAGCCTGTAACCAAATTTATCTAGGACATATCCAATGAAGATGCATTGCCTTGTCTTGGCATCTAATTTTGACCTCTCATCTTTCGGCACATTTACAAAAGCTTGGCAACCAAATACTCTCAAATGGTCATAGGAAACATCCTTTTTATACCAAACACTATTTGGTACATCACTTTGCAAAGCAACAGTAGGAGATAGATTAATAACATGTGCAGTGGTCAATAAAGACTCACCCCAAAATGAGTTCGGCAACTTTGCTTAAGAAAGCAAACATCTAACTCTTTCCATCAAGGTCCTGTTCATCCTCTCAGCCAAACCATTAAGATGAAGAGTCTTGGGAGGAGTCTTCTGGTGTCTCATACCTTGATGCTTGCAGTATTCGTCAAATGGTCCACAATTTTCACCACCATTATCAGTACGAATATATTTCACTTTCTTTCCAGTTTCTCTTTCACTGAAGCCTGAAACTGCTTAAAGACACCTAACACTTGGTCTTTGGTCTTCAATACATAGACCCAAAGTTTTCTCGAGCAATCATCAATGAAAGTGACAAAGTAAAGTGCACCACCCAATGTCTTTGTCTTCATTGGACCACATAAATCAGAGTGCACTAACTCAGGCAACTCTGTCTTTCTCGAAGGAGGGTAGGACTTAAAGGAAACTCTATTTTGTTTACCATCCAAGCAGTGCTAACATTTTTCTAATTCAGCACTTTGGAAATTTGACAATAATTTCTTCTTGGCTAGAAAATTAAGTCCTTTCTCGCTAATGTGGCTAATCCTCTTACGACATAATGTTGAAGAGCTATCACTCTCAACCACATTCACCATATCAACACAAGTAGAGGTCGTAGTCCAGTATAGACCACGGTGTTTGTTACCATGAGCCACAACCAAGGAACCCTTAAAGAGCTTCCATTTTCCATCACCGTCGGTACTAACATATCCTTCATCATCTAAAACACCAACAGAAATTAGGTGCAAATGAACATCAGCATCATGTTTCACATTGTTCAAAACTAGTTTAGCTCCAAGACTAGTTTCCAAACAAATTGTACCAATACCAACCACCCTAGAAACAGTCTCATTACCCATACTGAAGGTTCCAAAATCACCAGGAGTGTAGGAAGAGAAAAAATCCTTCTTTGATGTCACAGGAGATGCGGAACCAATGTCCAACCCAAATTGACTCATCACAAGCAATATTTATCATGTTTGCATCAAGAATGGTAACAATATCTTCGGTGGTGACGGTGGCTAGGCAATTTTCATTGCCATATTTTTTAGTTTCCTCTTTGTTTTTGTTCTCCCTCTTCAATTTCCTGCAGAACTTCTTTGTGTGCCCTTTCATGCCACAATGATAGCACTCAATATCCTTAAGTCTGCCTTTGGATTTGCTCCTATTTTGTTCTCTATGCTGAGACCACGAGTTTTATTTCTCCCCCTTGGGCCAGTTATCAGGACATCCGACGAAGAGGAACCTTGAGTTTTTCTTCTCATTTCTTCGTTCAAGACACTACTCTTGGTGGAATCCATAGAGATCACACCATCCGGAGCAGAATTTGACAATGACGTTCTAAATGTTTCCCAAGAATCTGGTAGGGAACCAAGTAGAAGCAAGCCTTGAATTTCTTCATCAACTTTGATGCCCATAGCAGATAATTGATTCATAATCCCCTGAAAATTATTCATATGGTCTGTCATCGGAGAACCATCATTATACTTTAAACTCAACATCTGCTTTATTAAGAACATTTTAGTGTTGCCAGTCATTCGAGCATACAAACTTTCTAGATGCTCCCATAGGGTTCGAGCATGTGTTTCCCCAGAAATATGGTTCAACACATTATCGCCGACCCATTGACTAATGAATCAACAAACCTGTCTATGCAACAGATTCCATTCTTCATCTGTTTTATTATCAGGCTTTACAGTGGTAAATAGTGGTTTGTAAAAATTCTTAACAAAAAGCAGATCTTCCATTTTTCCCTTCCAAATGGCATAATTAACACCATTCAAAGTAACCATTCTACTTGTGTTGACTTCCATTGTTTTTCCCAAAAAATATAGTTATCGCAAATCAAAGTAAATATTTTCTGATGTGGAAATTCAGACTGTGCTGCAACCACAGAGCTTACTCAGATAAAACCTTGGCTCTGATACCAGTTTGTTGGGAAAACGCGGACAAGCACAAAAGTATAGATGGTAAAAGTAATGGAAATAAAATGAGAAAATAACTACACAAAGATTTTACGGTGAAACCCTCCTGAATAAGGGAAAAAACCACGGGCCAAGAGGAGCAATTGATATTACTATAGTATGGAATTTTACACTGTGTAGTCACGAATACAATACTCAAAGTGACTACTACACACTCAAAAAGAACAACACCCTTTTGGTTTCCGTCTTACTAAAATATCGCTCACACTCTACTTTTCTTCACAGACTATTTTCTTGTATAGTCTATGGAATACCTCACTTTGCTCTCAAAATGGTTTTTCTCTCTAATTTGGTGTGTTCTACAAATGAGCAAGAATGCTCTATTTATAGAAGGATAAAATCATGCTTATGTCACTAATGACATATGTAAACATAGCGAAGTCAAGAATGGTTGAAAATCTTACCAATTTGCCAACTACCAAATCTCTTATTTTCAACTCCAATTACTATTCTTTTTAACAATTGCTTGTATCAATTAAATAACTAAAGCTGACTAAAAAATGGGACGGATTCAACATTTTCTTGGGGGAATGTGCTTAACATTGTGGGGTTCAGTATGGCGTGAGCAATTATATGGTGGCAAGTAGTCATATCCTTGTAAGTTTAATTTATTAACTAGATAACATAGGAAAGGGATTCACTTACAATTTGTTTAAAAGAATAGCACAGAGCCAGATGATGTGTTTGCAATGTAACTGCGTGCAGGAAAACAAAATTAAAGGGTGACGGAGACTACAAATTTAGCAAGGCAGAATTGAGAAAGAGAGGGTGTATCGTTGCAAACCTGTGCGTTAATCATATTATGTGTTCGATATAGAAAAGCAAATGAGTGAAAGAGATATATAGTGTGGGAAGCGATGGGTTGCGACTGTTTGGTAATTCAAGGAGGGAGTGTTTGTTCAATGGCAAGTGTTGGAAAGTAGTGGCGTTCTATAAAGGTTTTGTACAGCGGACGAAGGGGCATGTTGAAAATTCAACAAGGGCGAAGTTGTGGTTTATGCGATTTGGAGGATGTCTTTGTTCATTGGCAAGGGTTCGAAAATGGTGGCATTGCAGAAAGGCTTTGTAGAGCGGACGAAGGGGCATGTTGATAGTGTAACAACAGCGAAGTGGTGGCATATATGTGAATGTGGGGTGTTGGATGGAGTAAGGGTTATTTAGTAATTAACCATTAAATTAGGAGGATAATTTAGTAAAATACCTTTAATTTAGAAGTTGGTGTTTTTAAGGTAATAAAGATGATAATTGCCGATAAGTGAGACTGATTTTAGAGGAAATTATTACGAAGATTATAATTAACCAGAAATTTGTTAGGACCGGAAATCAGAAGGTGTAAACGCGGAAGCTAGAAAAGCAAACCTTAAAAGACCACGAGTAAGAAGACAACGAGAAATATACCTAAAGACACAACGATTTAACGTGGTTCAGTCAATCGACCTACGTCTACAAAGGAGATGAGCAATCCACTATAAATATGAGAGTACAAAATACAGAGGGAAACAACCTCAACCAAATTCACTCAGAATACATGGGAGGTTCACACAAGTGCTAACGTACCAAGCTTGTGACACATAAATTCTCCCCCTAACCAAAACTCTCAAAGCCCTATAAGACTACATTGTGAATGTTGATTAAGTTAGAAGGAACATGTCTCTATTTATAGAGTCCTAAACCTTTTCCTAATAGAAAAAGGATTAGTCAATCCAAACCTTTTCCTAAAAGGAAAACCTATTTATTGTAAGAAATTTATGGCAAATAAAACCTAACACAATTCACCTTAATTCATTTATATAACAAGAGAAATCAATACAAAAATACTGATAGAAGAATTACCAAACTCCAATTGTATAGAATTGAGAAAACTCATGTGTTCAACAATGAGAAAAAGTGTGTTCAACAATGAAAAAACAAGAAAATTGAGTCAATGAAAGTATTACAACTTGGATCACGACCATATGTAATATCGTGAGGATCTTTTCGCGATTAAGGACTTGTTGTCTTGCCAAGCTAGCAGGCAACAAAAATATTTAATTCTTCCCACTCCAGGACTCAACGATACACTTACTTGGTATATGGTTTGAGCTCATGCTTGCCCCAAATATTGGAGGATCAATTCTTTTAGAGATGTGTTACTCTGCACTTCTATGGTCCTATAAAAATATTCAGTCTCAACATCTTCCTCGCTACCATCTGTACAAGGAGCTTCTCCTTCCTTCTCTCCACTTAGAGTTTGTCTCTCTTAAAGTCCACCAAACTATAAACATAGGCACCAAATAAGTTAATTTTTTATCCGACTATATATGAATTAGAGTTGACAAAAAAAAAGACTATACTGTGGTTGATGTAACCAAATGAAAAATATACCTTCTCCCTCAGTTTTGTATTTTTCAGTGGTGGGGATTTCTCCTAGATTTGTAAGAAAGGGAAGCATTAAGAAAACAAGTAGTAAAACAATTGGAAATTCTTCGATAGAGACATTCACATTCAACAAAGTAAGGCCTACTAATAGACTGTTATTTTTCTTACCTTTATGTGTATTAAAGCTCAAAATATATTTGTTAGTGTGGCCTTACTTTTTCTTTTAGTCGCTCAACCTGCTCCTTGAAAACTTGAACATGAAAAATATATGATATGATAAATGTCAAGTTTCCAATACATCATAAGAATACAGATCATTTGAAAGACACCGATCAAGAAACATTACGTGCCCTGATGGTGTGACACTCCATTCCAACTGCTTTTCTATCTGTTGTACTTCTTGAAGGGTAGAAAACTGCAGATTTTTTCCTAGAATTTCTTGATGTGTTCAACTGTCACACTTGTTAGTTTATAATAAACAGAAACAAAGAGCAGCAGAAGACTTATCAGAAAAACAAAACCAAATTGCAGCCTCTCTACAAGCAGCTGCTACTCTTATGCAACCAACTAAGGTTGGTGGTGTCTCTGCCAAATTTTTTTTGCAATTGAGGTCATCTAAAAGTGTGAGCAAGGAATTCGGTCTTGAACCATTTGCATGCAGGCTTTCTTGCTCTTTTCAAGCTGATATTAAAGATTTTGCTCAGAAATGTACTGATGCTGCCAAGATTGCTGGATTTTCCCTTGCCACTTCTTCCCTTGTTGTCTCAGTAAATTAATAATGTCTTTGTTTTGTTAAATTGTGCGATCATCTTGTTTAAAAGTTTAAATAGAACACATTATTAAGAATAGCAACCATGCCTTATAATCAGTATGATATTATGTTATCTTCTAGGAACTAAGAAGGTAAAATAGCAGAAAAATTTTTATATCTGGCTCAAAGAAACTTTGATGTCTTGGATGATTATAGAGTAATATAAGAGGCTTACCATACCAAGTGTAAAACTAAATTCATGACCACAACCCTCCACGCAAGGGGCTTTATGCATTATGTTTCTTAGAGGTAATAGATTTCTAATCATGTTAACAAGTAACTTGTTAGAATGGAACATTATTGATCCTCACTGTCATGGTGCTCTGTATAGTCTGTCTTGGTCCCATGTTTCCAATGACAAAAAACTAATTTCACATGCCCTGCATAATTAGAATTGAGGTATAATTTGATAAATTTATTGATTACAAAAAATTAAATGTTGAGTGTTGATATCATAAAAGTTCTTCATGGCATGTCACCAATTTTCTTTCCGGCAACTGAAATCTTTAATTGGTAATCTGCACGAAGTTTATGCATGAATATATGGCTATAAGATTTTTCTCTAAAAAGACATTTGTTCATCTGTATTAGTTGGTATCCTTTTTTTAAAAAAACTTTATTTCTTATTATAGAGAAATTCAATGCTTCCATCTTCGAAACTCGTCCTTCTCTACTGACATCCCAAACTTTGTTTACTAGCTAGTATTCTACATTCCATCGTTTTTTACTTGTAAATCCAACTACAAAGTTATTATTTTCATTGTTTGCCCTCGTTTTACTTCATTGATGATAAAGGTGTAAACTGAAAAAAATAATGATTACCATTAAACTGTGTTAGCCTAACTTTAATAAAGTATATTCTAACAAGGTAAAGTGTCCGTTCTTCATGCGGATTAATTTCTTTAATTATATTACTTATGATCATAGGTTAATTTCTTTAGTTATCTCCATTTATCTTTTACTATAGATGTTTAAACATTTTATTTATCATTTGTGACTCATTTCCTTTTATGCTAAATGTATGCATAATCCAAAGTGTTATGTATCTTATTGTTTTTGTTATTTTGCTTCTAAAGTTAATTGAAACACTAAAACACATCTCCTTTTGTTTAACAAAAATAAATATATTGAATGTGATATTTTCTAAATGAGAAAGAAAATGAAAATCCAGAGGAATATCTCAATGACACATTGCCTCAATCCTGTGTTGAAATGCCAATTTCTGAGCTTTGGCATCTTTGGACAAAGACCTTTACAAATTTTAATAATATGGAAATAAATTTGATCTTTCTTTTTCTATTTCTTCAAAAACTGTCTGAAAGTTGTTATATTATGACTCGAGAGTTAATGGTCAAAAACACATATAAATTAATAATTTTATATATATATATATATCAACTATCACCATTTATGTATTAGATCAACTCAATGTTGTTTCAATTTTTTTCCCACGCGATGTTTGGAGTCCATATTAGACCTCAAACTAAATCCGATATTGTAAAAATTTACTTAAAAAGGTATGCAAGGAAGAAGAGAACAATTAAAGGAAATAACAAATTTGTATCGTCTTCATAAAGTAAAAGTAGAGAAAGGCCGAACAATGAATTTAACAACTTATATAGATGCATAATATGAGTCTTCTTTTGCTATCGAGTAAATCTTATATAGGATACCATGATAAAATAATGCATTTGTGTGTGTAAAGAGTAAACAACCATCATTTTATTTAGAAAAGAAAAATTACTTTTTCCTATTAAAAGAAAAAAATCTCTATTTCTCAGTGTATGGCATCAACATGCTTTAGATCAATATCCTAAGACTGAATTTTCTTGTCATATACAATGAGATTACGTATAATATATTCTCTCCAACATTTCAACATCTCATCAATTTGAGGTTTCACATATACCACATTCAACTTCACTTTCTTTGTCAACTAAAATATTTGATGAACCAATTTTCGCAAACACAATGCATATCTTCAATTGCAACACCCTTTATTTGACTTTAAATAAGCATAAAATTCATAACGCCACCTACAAACTGCACGTGTCATCAATACCAAAATCATCTCTAAAATACTAATGTATTGTTAGTTCTGATTGAAAGGAGGAACTGAAATTTCATTTGGGATTAAAACCACTATAATGTAGACTATCAAAATAACCATGCTTCTCATCCGAAGGTTATACCAAGTTATTCAGTAGTCTTAACAAACTTGTATGCCTCTGTACCAAGTAAATGTGCTAATATGTAAGTTCCATATGCTACTTATTAAGATTTCATGCATACAAATCTAGTGATTGAGGTTTAAGGTTCACCATATGTATAATTAAAAGATTAAACTATTTAACTTATACTTGGATTGACAATGAAGGTTACTATTTCACAATGCATCAATATATGCTATACTAACAGAGGTTGAAACTTCTCTAGCAACATAAATTTTAAGTATCTAATAATAATACATCAATAAAATCTTTTACCTTAGTTATTATATCAAGAAGATGAATTTGTTATGATAAGACGACATGTAATAATAATGAAATCCAGAAAAATAGGAATGTTCTGTTGTAACAACCCGAAAATGACTATGCGAAGTAATGCCTACACATACCTAGAATTCCTAGATTGAACCAGGTTCACACGGCTTTATGCGTGTGGAACCAGACCTTAGAACTTATACAACAGCCAAGCCAACCAACTTGGTGAGTTAGTTGAGCTAGGAAAGGTTGGGTCCAGCCATGTAGGGCACCCGAATATTAAGATTCAACTAGATGAGTCTTAACCGGACTTGAAAGGGGTAATCTTAGGATTGGAGGGTTTAGAAGTAAAATTATCTTTTCCAGGATAAGGGTAGTATTGTAATTACCCTAATTATTTAGTTAAGTAATTAATTAATGTAATTAGTCAGGTCGACCCGGATTGACCCAGTTCGCGAGTTAGGCTTCACCCGGGTTCAATCCTTGGTGGAAGCAATATTAAGTTGCATTAATTGGTATTTAATTATCTGATTTAAGTATGGGAATGTTAGTCATTTCACTTAAGCCTTAGAAAATCTGATTTTTAATTTAAATAACAATGAGTCCTAGTTTGACTAAGTCTTTACCTAAAACTCCTACTCCTAAACATACTCTCACATCTCTCCACTCTCACTCTCACTCTCACGCTTCATCATAAGTAAAAGAACAAAATCTAAAGTTCATCACTCTTGAAGAACTTAAACGCAAAAACTCAAAAGAAAAACTAAACTAAAAACGAAAAGCAAAAACATTTTTCTCGACGGGTTGCGCGTGAGGTTTCGATGGTGAAGCATTGTTTTCGTGGGAGTTGGAAGCGCATTGGATCATGTTCGAAACGGTGTTGAACTAAGAAAAAGGTATGGGTTTAGTCCTCTTGGTCCCTTTTCCAAGAGACCCCTATGATTAAGTCGTCATCTAATCCGAAAACTAGGAATGTTTACCGTTTGTATGTCCCTGTCACTAGCGCTCATCGATTGTTGTAGGTTGAGTATTTTTGTTGGTAGAATTTAGGGATGTAACCGTTTTTGTGATGATTATGTTCATGCATGGATGCTCGTATTTATGTGATTGTTAAGTATGTCTTTTCCTTAACTATGTGAAAATGGCATGTTAAATCCTTGTGTTTTTATATGCAATTACTGGTAGAAATCGTGATGTTCATGGGAGGTGTGATGTTGATGAATTGATTGAAAACCCTTGGCCAAATGTAACCACGAAATTGCACATAATGATGTACGAAATATCCAACGAATTGCCTAAGAATCTAACATATAAATGTAGAGAAAAGTTGATTGAAAACGTGGCCAAATTTCAAGAAATTGGAAATTTGGTCTTGTCATAAGCAGCATTGAGGATTTGGTTTCAATTTTTTTTTAAAAATGTCTGAGGTCATCAGGGATTGAACCCGAGACCTCACCATATGTAAGTAGCTGAAAACTCAATAATAAAAATGAGGTAAGGGGGATTCGAAATGGGGTGAGGCTCAAATGAAAAAATGAAAGAGGTATAAATAAATGAAATGAAGTGTGTGGGGATCGAACCCACTACCTCTCGGGTAGGTGATAAAATTAGGAGAATAATTAAAAAAAAGTAAAAATGAGGTTGTGGGGGATTGATCTCACACCCTCTCGTCCTCAAATGAAAAAGAAAGGAAAGAAAATAACGAAAAAAAAGAAGTGTAGGCGTTGGGGCTAGACCTCGGGTCCCCAAGCCAAAATTTTAAATCAAAAATTATTATAAGACTAAGTATTGCTCAAGGGATTCTAAATCGGGTTCCCTTTCCTAATCTCATATTGATACATAAGTCTTACGTGAATAAATAATTAATGAATGCCGCCTATAGGAATCGAACTCGAGACGTTGGCATGCTTACCTGATGCATAAGTTTTGTACCACATAATCTTGGGTAAGTATAAGAAACTTAGAAGAATTATGAGTGAAACCTCATGACTTGTACGTATGAGTTCATAAGTCAAGTGTACGATTAAAAATAAGTGAACCTAATATGTATGTAATGAAATTATATGATCCCAGGAGGGTTAAGTAAGAGTGTGAAACACATTAAAAGGCCAAGTGCATTGGCATATGACGAAATAAACATTCAAGTAATGGGGTGAGTAATTATGAAGAGCTCATATGCTAAAGTTAATAAATGTGGTGACAAAAATTATAAGAGGCTAATATGAAAGAAGAGATCAATCTCAACTAAGCCTAATAAGTGTCACCAAAAACTATACTCACCTATGAGAATGTAAAACTAATAGGAATACCAGTCTCTAAGAAACACTCTAATAAAAGTAATTGACATTAATTCACACTTGATACTAATGATGAGATATGAAATCATCTAATGAGCAGTGATGCCCTCATGCTAGAAGCCAACTTCTATGAGGTGTGAGATAAATGTAATGGAACTTTATACTAAGCAACGATAAGCTATGTATGTGTCACGATTACTTCTTTCGGGAAGGTAGAGGTTCCTGTAAATCTCATGAGATGAGACTGTCCATTTAGGCGGGTATGGATCTCCTCATATGTCCTAGTCTTTGAACCTATGCTGCCAACATAGGGTTCTAGCAGGGTTCATTTCCCTATATAGATTAGCATGTTTTTGTTTCACTTTGGCTAGTGATTCCATCTCTTTTCGGTGTGGGATAGACACTGGATTTCATGAAGCTCATATGATCTATATCGGTCAAAGTTAAAGTTCCCAAAGAAAGAATGAGGCCAGCCTCATGTAATGCACAGAATGAAATGAACGATACCAAGGGTGTTTGGATATGATAATAAAGAGGTGAACTAGACACATGTAATGACACTAGGTAATTCTTGGTCATTGCACAGTGAACCCGGTGAGAGTCCTAAAAAACATCCTAAGTACATAAATGGATAGAAATGAAGTACGTATGAATGAATGAAACAGACTCTGTGTTTGCTAAAGAAGGCTCTCTAGTTGAGGTCCCATGTGTTGAACCCTCACTTGGGAAGTCCTAATATTAACTCCGTGATTCCAAGGTTTCACGGCGTATGAACGAAAGGTATGTGATATATGTATGTGTTAAATTAAATGTGTTATATACTGTGTGCAATATGATAAGAATGATGATGCATGTTACTCTCATAGCATGACTTTACTTATTTGATTTGGCAAGTCCAACCGACTTGGCTTTCCATAACTCATATCATTAGGAGAGATTGCTTCTTAATCATGCATGTGCTTGGTGTGTACTTTCATACACCCATACTTAGTAAAAGTGTGTACTAATTCCATACAACCATCTACTTTTAGATGTAGGTGCAGGTGGATGCTATAGCTTATGAGACTATGTTGAAGCTATCCGAACATGGAGCCTACATCCGGACTTGGTAGGCTCTCATGTATTCCAGTATACTTATCTCTTATATTCTAGCTTAGATGTAAGCATGCGCTAGTGGAGGATGTTCCACTAGATTGTCTTTCTTACTTATTTTCAGACGTCGTATTAGTGCCATTTTGGCAACTTTATATTAATGCAGTTATGAACTAATTCCTTCATTTGAATATCTTATTATTAGATGGTTGTTGTGAACTGATGTGATATAATGCAAGTCTATGTATAATTCAAACCAAACAAAAGTTTTAAATTTTCTGTTAAAATTAACCTATACGATGCAATGATAACGTATGTGGGCTTGTCTGCGACCTTCGAGAGGTCAAAGATGCCAGTTTTATCTAGGGTCTAGACCTCGGTCGTGAAAAATGTGTTATCAGAGCAATAGGTTTAATTCTAAGGATAATAATGTTCACATCAACCACATCGAGTAATTTCTAAGTTATGGTAGTGAAGTGCACCACTATCATGATTTAGAGACTGCATGATTCGTAGGAAAATTCCCTTCTTCTGATCTTATGATACCTTCTCTAATGTTTGATTACTTGGTGTTATGAGGGTATCTAACATCAATTTTTATTTTTCATAAAATGAACACAAGGAGGAACGCTGGCCAAGAAAGAGAAGAAGCAACTGCTGGGGGCAACCAAGTTCCACCGCAGGCTCCAACTGTAGGAGTGGCCATGCCAGTTAACCCTACTGGGTTGAATAATGCGGAAGTGAGGACCACTTAGGCACAAATGGCTCAAGCCATCACTGTGCAGGCCCAGGATATGACGGCCCAGGCCAACAAACAGGAGGTTCAGCGGGATAACCCACTGCCCATAACATGGCGAACAGGTTGCGGGATTTTACAAGGATGAATCCTCTAATCTTTACGGGATCTTAGACTTCAGAGGATCCTCACGAGTTCATGGAGGAGGTCTAAAAGATTCTGGTGGCGATGGGGGCCACAGAGATTGAGAAAGTTGAGCTGGCCTCATACCAGCTGAAGGATGTTGCAGAGACCTGGTGCAAGATGTGGCAGGATAGCAGGGCATTGGGCGGAGGTCTGACCACTTGGGAGCTGTTTAAGACAGCCAATCTTGAGAGGTTCTTCCCCAAGAAGATGAAAGAGGCTAAGGTTGAGGAGTTCATCAACCATAAGCAGGGCTCGATGACTTTTCAAGAGTATTTTCTGAAATTCATAAAATTTTCCAGGTATGACGCTTCCCTTGTGTCGAACAGCAGGGACGAGATGAGCAGGTTCCTTACAGGAAACTCAAAGGACTTGGAGTAGGAGTGTTGGGCTGCGATGCTCCATGACATTATGCACTTCTCCAGGATGATGGTGCATGTCCAGCAGGTTGAGGACAACAGAAAGAAATGGAGAGTCATGAGGTCATGAGGCCTAAACCTTCTGACCAAACAGGTCCCAGCACTGGTGGTGGAAGGAGAACTTTTGGAATTTGTGATCAGCCCAGATTTAAGAAGGGACATAAGAGTTCAGGGAAATTTAACTCTCAGAGGAGTACAACACCCAGAAGAGGTAGACCCGAGCCCAAGAAGGAAAATGGAGGTGATGTGTAGCGTCCCAGAAAGAAATGTGGTAAGTGTGGCCGTATTCACAATGGAGAGTGAAAACTAGGCAAAAATTTCCTTCTTCGTTTGAGGAAAGAGCGGACACATGGTCAGGGACTGTCCACATAAGGGTTCAGGATAGAGGTAATGCTCAGCCTAGGACTAATCCCAAGCATGCTACTGCATCCGAGCCTCCTAAGTGGAATAAATTTTATGGCTTGAAGGGAAGGGAGGAGCAGGAGAAGTCTGTTGATATGGGCACAGGTATGCTAGAAGTCTTCTCAACCTCTGTTTATGCTTTAATTGATCCAGGGTCTACGCTTTCTTTTGTCACTCCCTTGATTGCTCGTACTTTTGAAACACTGCCTGAGGTTTTGCATGATCCTATCGTACTTTGTACTCCATTCGGAGAAAATGTAAGAGCTGATAAGATTCATAAAGACTTCCCAATAGTAGTATGTGGTAAGACTATATGTGTAGATCTTGTTGAGTTACCCATGAATGACTTCGATATTATACTTGGTATTGACTGGCTCCATAAATGTTATGCCTTCATGGATTGCCGTAGTAGGGTTGTGAGATTCCATTTTCCTAATGAAGTAGAGCTGGCCTGGGAGGGGTACAATTCGAGTCGTTCAAGTCCCTTGATTTTGAAGCTAAAGGCTAATAAAATGATGTCCAAGAGATTGTTATGCCATCTTATGAGTGTCAATGATCTAGATCATGATATTCCTTACATAGGCTCTGTGCCTGAAAGATACGGATATCGGTGGGAATAAGAGGTCTTAGCCTATTTTTTAAAGCCTCAGTCTTCCTGGGGTCCACCTCCACACCCTGATCAGACACAACATGACCCAGAAAGGTTACTGATCTAAGCCAGAATTCACACTTGCTGAACTTGGCATACAACTGATGTTGTCTAAGTACCTGCAACGTTAGTCTCAATTGTTGTTCATGCTCTTCCTTGGTCTTATAGTAGATGGGATGTCATCAATGAATACTATGACGAAAGAATCAAGGTATTCTCGAAAGACTCGGTTCAAGAGGTACATAAATGCTACTGGTGCATTAGTGAGACCAAATTATATGACTAGGAACTCATTATGACCATAATGGGTATGAAAGGTTGTCTTCGGGATATCCTCATCCCTAACCCTAAGCTGATGATACAAGGAACGAAGATCAATCCTCGAGAAGAAACTAGACCCTTGGAGCTGATCGAATAAGCTATTCTAGGAAGTGGATACTTGTTCTTAATAGTGACTTTGTTGAGCTGCCGATAATCGATACACATCCTAAGGGTTCCATCTTTCTTTTTCACAAACAACACTGGAGCGCCCCAAGGATATATGCTCGGCTGGATGAAACCCTTATCAGTGAGATCTTTTAACCGCAGCTTCAACTCTGTGAGTTTAATTGGAGTCATTCTGTAGGGAGGAATTGAAATTTGTTTGGAATCGGGATCTAGGTCGATACCAAAATCAATCTCTCGAGGGGGAGGGACTCCAGGCAAATCATCTGGAAAAACATCTTGGAACTCAACCTCTTATTCCAACTGATATCCGTATCTTTCTTGGAATGGATGGTTACTACCGCAGGTTCGTAGAGTGTTTTTCTTCCATTGCTTCCCCACTGACAGCTTTCACTAAAAACAAGCCAAGTTCGATTGGACGAAGACTTGTGAGAAGATTTTCCGGGTGCTCAAGGACAGACTCACTTCAACCCAGTGCTTACGTTTCCTAATTATGGTGAGAGTTATACTATTTATTATGACGCATCTAGGGTTGGTTTGGGTTGTGTTCTTATGTACGGTGGTAAGGTGATAGCCTATGCGTCCAGACATCTCAAGGTTCATGAGAAAAATTATCCCACACATGACCTGAAATTGGCAGCTGTGGTGTTTGCATTGAATCTATGGAGGCATTATTTGTATGGGGTGCATGTGTATGTATTCACAGACCACAAGAGTCTCCAGTACGTGTTCATGCAAAGTGAGTTGAATCTACGTCAGCGGAGACATGAGTGTCCACTACCATACAGGGAAGGCAATTGTTGTATCTAATGCTTTGAGCAAGTTGAGCATGGGGATTACAACCCACATTGATGATGAAAAGAAGGAGTAAGTCAAGGACGTACACAAATTGGCCAGACTGGGTGTGCGGTTGATTAACTCTACTAGTGGGGGTGTTTCAGTTCACCCGAGTTCTGAATCATCCTTGGTACTTGAAGTCAACAAGGTTAGCATCTTGATCCTGTGTTGATGGAGTTGAAGGACTAAATGCTGATAAAGACGAATGAGTCCTTTGCTTTGGGAGGTGACGACATACTTAGGTACTAGGACAGGCTGTGTGTACCCGACGTGGATAATTTGAGAACTAAGATTATTGTAGAGGCTCATGGTTACAGGTACTCGATACATCCAGGTTCCACCAAGATGTATCATGACCTCAAGCAGATCTATTGGTGGGATGGGATGAAGAAGGACATATATGAGTATGTGTCCAGGTGTCCTAATTTTTAGAAGGTTAAGGCGGAGCACCTTAAGCCTGGTGGTCTCATTCAGATGCTTGAGGTTCCGACTTGGAAGTGGGAGGCCATTAACATAGACTTCGTGGTTGTTCTTCCGAGGACTTAGAGACAACATGACTCCATATGGGTTATTATGGACAGGATGACTAAGTCTGTCCACTTTATCCCTGTGAAGTCTACTTACAGGGCCAAGGATTACGCGAGACTCTACATTGATGAGATTGTGAGGTGGCATGTGATTCCTTTGTCTATCATTTCACATAGAGGAGCTCAATTCACTTTGCATTTCTGGAGATCCTTCCCGAAGAGCTTAGGCACACAGGTAAAGCTCAGTACTGCCTTCCATCCTCAGACAGATGGGCAGGCAAAACGCTCCATTCAGACATTGGAGGTTATGTTGAGAGCGGGTGTGATTGACTTCAGGGGTAGTTGGGACGACCATCTTCCATTGATAGACTTCTCCTATAATAACAACTATCGCTCTAGAATTGGGATGGCACCGTTTGAGGCAATGTATGGTAAGAGGTGTAGGTCTCAGTTGGGTGGTTCGAGGTTGGATATTCATCCATTTTGGGTCCAGAGATCATTCATGAGGCCTTAGATAAGGTCAGGGTGATTAGGGAAAGGTTGACTACTGCTTACAGTTGGCAGAAGTCTTAAGCGTATAAAAGGAAGCGGCCCTTAGAGTTTGATGTTGGTGACCAGGTTTACTTGAAGATATCACCCATGAAGGGGGTGATGAGGTTTGGGCAGGAAGGTGAAGTTGAGTCCGATATACGTTGGGCCATACAAGATTCTACAACGTGTGGGTGAGGTGGCCTATGAGTTGGTGTTGCCTGTGGAGCTATATTTCATTCATCAAGTCTTCATTTTTCTATGTTAAAGAAGTGCCTTGGTGATCCAGCATCGATTGTGCCTGTTGAAGGTGTGGGGGTTGATGAAGACTTGTCCTATGAGGAGGTTTCTGTTGAGATTTTAGACCGACAGGTGAAGTGACTGATAAACAAGGAGGTTGTCATAGTGAAGGTATTGTGGAGAAACCATATTGTTGAGGGTGCTACGTGGGAGGCTAAGGCCGATATGAGATCTCGCTATCCTCATATTTTGAGCTCTTAAGGTTAGACTTCCTACTCTTAAGTCTAAGTTTCCTTATCTCCTCTATTCTTTGTTGCTATTGCTTGATTGTGTAAAGTACTTATGTTATGACATGACGGACATTGTGCTAGATAATTAGAAGTGTCATTCAGGGACGAATGTTCCTAAAGGGGGGGGGGGGATAATTTAACAACCCGAAAATGACTATGTGAAGTAATACCTAAACGTACCTACAATGCCTAGATTTAACCGGGTTTACACGGCTTGATGCGGGTGGAACTAGACCTCAGAACCTATACAACATCCAAGCCAACCAACTTGGTGAGTTTGTTGATCTAGGGAAGGTTAGGTCCAGCCATGTAGGGCACCCGAATATTAAGATTCACCTGGATGAGTCTTAACCAGACTTAAAAGGGGTAATCTTAGGTTTGGAAGTTCTAGGGGTAAAATGGTTTTTTCCAAGATAAGGGTAGTTACCCTAAGTATTTAATTAAGTAATTAATTAATGTAATTAGGGACGGTTTGGGTCAGGTCGACCCAGATTGACCCGGTTCGCGAGTTAGGCTTTACCCGAGTTTGATCCTTGGTGGAAGCAATATGAAGTTGAATTAATTGGTATTTAATTATCTAATTTAAGTGAGGGCATGTTATTCATTTCACTTAAGCCTTAGAAAATCAAAATTTTAATTTAAATAACAAAGAGTCCTAGTTCGAAGTCTTTACCTAAAATTCCTACTCCTAAACTTACTCTCACATCTCTCCACTCTCATTCTCACGTCTCTCCATTCTCATTCTCACGCTTAATAATTAGTAAAAGAAAAAAAAATCAAAAGTTCATCACTCTTGAAGAACTTGTACACAAAAACTCAAAAAAAAAACAAAACTAAAAACGAAAAGCAAAAACAGTTTTCTTGACGGGCTACGCGTGAGGCTTCGGTGGTGAAGCATAGTTTTCGTGGGAGTTGGCAGCGCATTGGATCAGGTTTGGAACGGTGTTGAACAATGAAAAAGGTATGGGTTTTTTTCTCTTGGTTCCTTTCCCAAGAGACCCTAGGATTCAGTCGTATTCTAATCCGTAATCTAGGAGTGTTTCCCCTTTGTATGTTCTTGTCACTAGCTCCCATTCGATTGTTGTAGGTTGGGTATATTTGCTGGTATAATTTAGGTATGTAACGTATTTTTGTGATGATTATGTTCATGTATGTATGCTCGGATTTATGTGATTGTTAAGTATGTCTTTTCCGAAACTATGTGAAAATGGCATTTTAAATCCTTGCGTTTTGTATTCAATTACTGGTAGAAATCGTGATGTTCATGGGTGGTGTGATGTTGACGAATTGAGTGAAAAATCTTGGCCAAATGTAACAAAGAAAAATGCACATAATAATGTACGAAATGTCCAACGAATTGCCTAAGAATCTAACGTATAAATCTGGAAATTTGGTCTCGACATAGGTAGCATTGAGGATATGGATTTTTAAAAAAAAACTTAAATTGTGTGAGGTCATCAGGGATTGAACCCGAGACCTCACTATATGTAAGTTGCTGAAAATTCAATAATAAAGATGAGGTAAGGGGGATTCAAAATGCGGTAAGGCTCAAGTGAAGAAATGAAAGAGCGAAAAATAAATAAAACGAGTTTGGTGGGGATCCAACCAACAACCTCTTGGATATGTGACGAAATTCGGAGAATAATTAAAGAAAAGTAAAAATGAGGTTGTGGAGGATCGGACCCACACCCTCTCGGCCTCAAACGAAAAAGGAAGGAAAGAAAATAAAGAAAAAAAAAGAACTGTAGGCATTGGCGCTCAACCTCAGATCCCAAAGCTAAAATTTTAAATCAAAAAAATATATATAAGACTAAGTTTTGCTCAAGGGATTTGAAATCGGGTTCCCTTGCCCAATATCGTAGTGATACATAAGTCTTACGTGAATAAATAATTAATGAATGCCGCCTATAGGAATTGAACTCGAGACATTGGCATGCTTACCAGATGCATAAGTTTTGTACCACATAATCTTGGGTAAGTATAAGTCACTTAGAATAATTATGAATGAAGTCTTATGGATTGTACGTATGGGTTCATAAGTCCAGTGTACGTTTAAAAATAAGTAAACCTAAGATGTATGTGACCCTATGAGGGTTAAGTAAGAGTGTGAAACACATTAAAAGTCCAAGTGCATTAGCATATGACGAAATGAACATTCACGTAATGGGGTGAGTTATTATGAAGAGCTAATATGATAAAGTTAATGAATGTGGTGACAACATGATAAGAGGCTAATATGAAAGACGAGATCAATCTCAAACGATCCTAATACGTGTTACCAAAAATGGTACTCACCTATGAGAGTGCAAAACTAATAAAGAGACTAGTCTCTAAGAAACACTCCAATGAAAGTATTGAGATTAATTCACACTTAATTCTAATGATGAGATGAGAAATCACCTAATGAGCAGTGATGCCCTCATGCTAGAAGCCAACTTCTATGATGTATTAGATGAATGCAACGGAACTTTATACTGAGCACCGATAGGATAGATATGAGTCACGATTCCTTCTTTCGGGAAGGAAGAAGTTCGTGTAAATCTCATGAGATGAGACTGTCCATTTAGGCGGGTATGGGTCTCCTCATATGTCCTAGTCTTTTAACCTATGCTGCAAACATAGGGTTCTAGTAGGGTTCATTTCCCTATATAAATTTGCATGTTTTGGTTTTACTTTGGCCAGTGATTCCATCTCTTTTCGGTGTGGGGTAGTTACTGGATTTCATAAATCTCACATGATCTATGTCGGTTAAAGTTAAAGTTCACAAAGAAAGAATGAGGCCAGCCAAATATAATGGACACAATGAAATTAATGATACCAAGGGTGTTTGCATAAGATAATCAAGAGGTGAACTAGACTCAAGTAATGATACTAGGTCATTCTTGGTCATTCCACAGTAAACCCAATGAGAGTCCTAACAACATCCTAGGTATATAAACGGATGAAATGAAGTACGTGTGAATGAATGAAGCAGATTCTATGTTTGCTAAAGAAGGCTCCCTAGTTGAGGTGCCATATGCTGAGCCCTCACTTAGGAATTCCTAATGTTAAGTCAGTGATTCCAAGGTTTCACTGTATATGAACGAAACATATGTGATATATGTCTGTGCTAAATGAAATGTGTTATATGCTGTGTGCAATATAAAAAGAATGATGATGTATGTTACTCTCATAGTATGTCTTTCCTTATCTGATTTGGCAAGTCCAACTAACATGGCTTTCCATAACTGACATCGTTAGGATAGAGCTCTTCTTAATCATTCATGTACTTGGTGTATACTTGCATACACCCATACTTAGTACAAGTGTGTACTAATTCCATACAACCCTCCACTTTTAGGTGCAGGTGTAGGTGAATGCTAGATCTTACGAGACTACGTTGAAGCTATTTGTACGTGAAGCATTCATCCAGACTTGGTAGGCCCTCAAGATGTCGAGGATGCTTATCTCTTATATTCTAGCTTAGACGTAGGCATGAGCTAGTGGAGGATGTTCCACTAGTTTTTCTTTCTTACTTATTTTGTGACGTCGTATTGGTGCCATTTTGGCAACTTTATATTAATGCAGTTATGAACTAATTCCTTCATTTGAATATCTTATTAGTAGATGGTTGTTGTGAACTGATGTGATATAATTCAAGTCTATGTATACTTCAAAGAAAACAAAAGTTTTAAATTTTCCGCCAAATTTAACCTATACGTTGTAATGATGACGTATGTAGGCTTGTCTGCGACCTCCAAGAGGTCAATGATGTTGGTTTTGGCTGGGGTCTAGACCCCGATCGTTACATCTTTGTATACAAAAACACACAGATTACTAAATGTGTGCATCTATTGTTATTCTGACAAAAAAAAATTTAGTGGGAACACTTTCGAGGTGAAAACAAACTTAAAAGTAAACAAAAGTCAGGAAAATTGATCAAACTATCTTTTAATTATACCTTGTGAAAATTAAAACTAAATTAAGCTTATATGTATGACTTCCTAGTTAAGTGGTATACAATCACAATAACAATAACATGTCTAGTGTAACCACACAAGTTTGGTCTGGTTAGGTTACTGTATACGCAGTCTAAATCCTACATTGTAAAGGTAGAAAGGTTGTTTCTAATAGGCCCTTTGATCAAGTAAAATTTAATTTTCAGGTTTAAGGAATAAATACAAACCATCATAAAGTGAAAATAAACTAACAAATAATAAAAAATAAAGGAAAAAAGTTTTATCTTGTAATTTGATCCTTATACTTCCTCTAAAGATCATAAAAAAAGAGATGTTTGTTTCCACTTCAACTATGTGTAGGCCTGTAGAAAACTTATATAGTACATGAAAATATTCAAGAATCCATAATTGAAGTTTCATTGCTTCTGGTAAAAGTCCATTTTGTTTATTTAGTCATGCGACATAGTGACATCACACTCCTGGATCAGTATTTAACACATCATTTTCAAGAGGAGCAACTATTCTTAAAAAAAGCATTTTCCTTTTTTCTTTATGCAATATTGAGGGGTAACTAATATAATCGATTACCATTAAAACTAGGTATAATACAATAATGTTAGCTATAATACATGTGCATAAAGTTTGGAATAGGGTGGAATTATTGATCTTCAACCAAAGATTTAGCTGCGGAAGTTTGGAGAAACCAACTGAATCCTCCTTAGGACATTCCTTAGAGTTCATGAAATCATTTGGACCAGCAGTCATGAAAACTTTCTTTTACTAAAGGTTAAATGTAAAAGAGGTTCCTACATAAACTAATCTAGCACAAAATATGAGTTGGACCGACCATCCTTGAACAGTTGCACCAACTTAAAATTAGTGAAATAACAAATTTGGGATGCAAGTAGTAAAGACGTTGAAAGGGTAAAGCCTAGATCCAAATTAAAATACATATACTAATTGAAGAACAACTATACATGTTTAATGCATACTTGTTATGTTTTTCTTGCTAAATGGACTGTGTAAGAGGAATAACCAAGGTATCAACATCTAGAATCCTTTAAATATCATTTTTTGAAGGAACCTTGATAGTCGTAATCTATTATAGTTGGTCCGCTAGGCAGAGGTAGCGATCATCATAAGCATAAACTTGTTGAAGTTGTTCATCATCTTCTCCATTTTGTTATAATTTGGAGCCAAAGCTAAAATTCCAAACAATGAATTCCTTACTCTATTAATTCCTTTGTGCTTTGGGTGCATTGGACGTGGGATCAAAGGCCTTATGATTTTGGCATGAAACTGTTTTTGAATGATCCCAATTATTCAAGGTCGTTTATTGCACTTTTATAAATAGCTATATATTTGAATTAGAGTGTCGAATTGTTATGAAAGTAATTATTAAGAAAAGATATTAAGTAATTCAACTTAAAGGGTCTAAAATAAGTACCCACCTAAATCTCGATCACATTACTGCATGCCAAAAAATGATTTGAAAGAAAAAGTCAGAAAAAAGAAGCGTTGAGATAATACCTTTTGAGTGAATTTTGAAGCAATTTCCACAAGCTGTTGGCAATGTTCTGCCTCTAGAGGAGTCGTTTGCAATTATATGCCTCTAGAGGGCATTTTTTCAAACTTTTTATGGGTGTCAAAATAAGTCTGGCTTGTGCAGATTTGGAATACCTGTTGAGTGAATTTTGAAGTCCACAAGCCATTGGCAATGTGCCTCTAAACGGTAGTTTTTCAAACATTTAAGAAGCCCTTAAGATAATGCCCGTTGAGTGAATTTTGAAGCCCTTCCAGAAGTGGTTGGCAATGTGCCTCTATCGAGATTTTTTTAACACTCATGGGTGCCAAAAACACTTGCCATGGGCGTTCGATTTTTTCACTGAGAATGAACTTGATAATCAGTTATGATCATGTTCTTTACTATTACACTGGTAACAATCAAGATGATCTGAAAAAAAATACAAAATGAAAATAAATGTAACAGAGAAAATGAAGATTGCACCGAGGGAAGAAAGTAGACAATCAATTAACCATTCAAACCTAAAGCAACCAAAAGAATAAGATTGAGAAGAATAGTATAAATCAAGAGCGAGGAAAGAAATTAACTATATAAAGAGACCAAATAATGCTAAGGGCTGAAAAGGTTTACCCGGAGAGGAAGAAGGGGGACAACACATCTCACCAGATGAAGGGCATAAATGGCAAAAGTAAGGGAAATATTGGAATAGTGATTGAGGAAATTGTATACTCTAATTGAGAACCAAGAAGCTACAGGAAACAAAGCTCATTAACTTATTTTACCATTTACATGTTAATTACTTGTTTTCTTCCTCCTCTACTTCACTTTTAACCTTTTTATCTAGAAGGTTCTTTTGTGAAGATTCTCTAGTTTGTTCTTTATTGTATCGTATAGTTGTTCTAACCACATAGGAATGCATTCTTGACATTTCTGCAATTGACTTATTGAAAATTTGTAATCCAGATCAAGTATATAAAGAATATGTATTTATCCGATCTCAATGATTTGTATGAAAACATTGCTTCTAAAGTGCAGCAGGTATGTCATTAACATCCCTCTAAGTGCTTCATCATAGTTTCAAATTTTGGTTGGCTCCCTTGCCAGTTCCGTAAAATGACACACCATCATTTGCATATAGCATTCACCAAGGTGTAATGCATATTGCATTTTATTGGTTATTTCCTTATTTGGAACTCCTCAAACTAGGAATTGATGCAGAAAGATCAAAACACTAAATTAGCAATTTTGCTTCTTTGGTTCCTTTCCTGTTAGTTGTCAATTGTTGTCTTGAGAAACAGTGCTCTCATAGTGGGAATATGTTGTGATGAGGCTTAAGGAATTATGGTTGTTTGTTTTGCTTTCAGTCTAGGAATTAAGGTTTCCCTTGTTCTTAGGGCAAGTGCTTGATTTATCTGATTCTAAATAACTTGAGTCAGTATTCTGCTAAATTGTGTGAACCTTGCGCACTATGTTATTTCTTTATGCATTTCTTAGCCTTTTCATCCTTTCGTTTCCGTGGAAGGTTCTTGAAGCATGAATTTCAAAGGTTTGCAAAGGGCAATAAACAAGACTCACTAAACTAATTTTTTTTTCTAACTTTACGCATGACTCTCTTAATCAGGGTCTTCCAAATGAAAGAACTTAAAAACTCAGGATGTTGGAGATGACGCTGGAACACACTATGCTTTTCTTGCGCCTAAACAAACCTGATATTAACTTGGTCACAAGGAGAAACTGCGTTCGGTTGAGAATAAGTTTCTTTGTAAGAGGCAAAAATCTGCACAAGCCTACTTCTTCTCTATTCAAGGGATAAATTCCTCAGGCTTCCATCCATACAAGTCAGGTATGCAGTCCAAACTTGTTTGAATAATATAAGCCAATTGTTTTCACCTTGTTCAAGATGTTTCCCTCTTGTGTTAACATGAATTTGCATTTCCAGTCGAGTTTTTTTTTCTTTGAGAGGGGGAGGTTGATAACTCGGAACTTTTGATTATTTTCCCAGTATAAATCTCTTAAGTTATGACTGGTCTCTCATGTTACTTCTAATTTGTTCTAATGTCTCATCTTCTTACATAATCGAGTAGAAGGTATGAAGGTCAAAGATTGGAGTAGAAGGTTAGTAGGGAGTCGAGTGTTGTCGTACTTCTAGTAGTATGATTTATGTTGCTTATACTTTTTTTCAAACAGCTGCTTATATTACTTGAAAATATGACTCAAGTAAAACTGACCTTATATAAGAGAATGCAACAAATTAACAGTAACGATAAAAGACTGAAATATAAGATAGTGAAGATAGGGGATGAGTATTGGAACATTACGAGTCAATTTAGTTATGTAGTCGTATTAAGTTTTAGCAGTCCCTATCCCTGTTTAATTCTGATTACGTTTCAACAGTTATTATCTAGTTAGGTTAGGTTTATTACTTTAGCTCATTTAGGAGTCTTTCCACTGTAATTCTATTTAAGCACCTTCTGGTCGTCATAAATATAAACTATCGTCTTTCAACTTATAGCCAGTCTTTATATGGTATCATATCTCTTCACACCCTAACGAGAACGGTCCAATTTTTGTTCTTTTTTCCTTCTCCTCACACAGATCAACAATGACCAATCCAAATGGGACCAACGATGAAAATAATTCGATAGTTCTCAATGCTGATAACACAATGGGCAGCAACATAATCATTCAGTTCAATCCTGCTTCCCAACTACCCATTAAACTAAGTGGTGGTCACAACTTCGCCACCTTGAAAGCCCAATTTTCCATTCTTATGTATGGCTACCACCTCTTTATCCATATTGATAAGACCACTCCAGCCCCCAATCTCATTATTTGCGCGCGGTACAAACATATCTCCTAATCCTGCCTTCTTACCTTGGTTTCGCCAAGATAAACTCATCTAGAATGCCCTTATGGCTTCTGTCGAACCCACCATTGCTTCTGCTGTTGCTACCGCTGACTCGGCTAAATCAGCTTGGCATGCTTTGCATACCACTTCCGCGAATAAGTCAAAATTTCGTGTGTTGAGAAGCTCAGATTTCTCAAAATTGGGGATGAGAGACTCGGTAAATTTCCATAACAATAAAACCCTACCTTTTGCTAATACTATCACTTCTTCTATACTAATTCATAGTGCCCATATTCTCTCTGATTCCTTCACATGTTTTTTCCTAACCCTTTATTCAAAATCGGTTAATGATTTTGGCCTTCACATAACTCGTGTGTTGTGCTTAGCTGGCAAAATTAGTTCAACAACGTTGGCCTCCACCTCACTATTTTCATTCATAACAATACTTTGTTTCTAAATGAAAACCTTGTCCATAAGGTTCGGTATGGGAGGATCACAGTTAGTTAAGTTCAAAGGAGTAATTTGTTGTATTGAGCTACCCACACTGCTTCTTTGCATGGAAACATGAAAAACAGTATGAACCTGGGTAGCCTTTGGTAATTCTAACTTGTAAGCAACTTCTCCAACTCGTTTAAGAATTTGGAAAGGCGTAAAAACCGTATGTCCAACTTGTAGAGGGAAGCTCTCTGACATAAATCTGACGATTAGGTTTTAATTTGACATAGACCCAATCGCTGACTTAAAAGGTGACCTCTGTGCACTTGGCATCATCAAATTTCTTCATGCAAACTTGAGGCCTGCTAAGATTCTATTTGAGCAAGGTCAAAATCTGATCGCGCTTTACTAAAGAGGCTTCAACTAAGTCACTGGAAGTAATTCTCAAGATGTAACGTGCTACTATAGGAGGTTCACGACCGCACAAAGCCTTAAAAGGGGTCATGCCCGCGGAAGATTGATAGAACATCTTGTACCAATACTCGGCCCATGGAAGCATGGCAAACCCACTCAGTGGGACATCAACAACAAAACACCTCAAATATTTCTCAACACACTTATTAAGAACCTTGATTTCCCGTTTGTTTGAGAATGGTAGATGGTGATCACAGCAAGTGACATCCCCTACAATCTATTGATCTCTTTCCAGAAGGAATGTAAAAACCAAGGGTCCCTCTCAGTGACAATACTGAAAGAAGGTCCATGAAGACAAATAATTTGAGTCGCAAAACCTTCTACGACAGTATTAGTAGTAAAAGTCGACTCCAGTGGAATGAAGTGACCATACTTAGATAAACTATCCAAAACTATTATAACGGTGAATCTTCCTTATGAACTAGGCAAGACAACTATGAAATTCATGGAAATGTCCTCAAAGAAGTTATAGGACAGTGGTGAGATGCTCCAAATGGGGCTTACAATTTGTACTATAGACAACGATGTCATTGAAAACAACAACCACAAAATGGCGAAGACAAATCCGAAGTACCTCATTCATAGTAGCCTGGAAAGTGGAGGGTGCATTGGATAACCCAATGGGCATTAGCAATAACTCATAGTGGCCCTCATGTGTTCAAAAAGTTGTTTTCATAATGTCATCAGGCTGAAAAAGAATTTGATGGTAATACAGACAATAAGGAACGCTTTGAAAAATAATTTGTGCCATGAAGTAATGAGATTCAAAGTAACCAACACAAAAACTCCATGCACCATCCTTCTTGGTCTGGTACTTGGTCAAATAACTCCATCGTGGAGCATATCTGTCACAAGTTGCTCCATAATTTGGTTCTAAAAATAGGGGTAGCAACACGGCTTGACATTTATTGGCCCGGCCCCAGGCGTTAAATCTATAGCATGATCCTGGAATTTCATAGGTGGTAAGCTGGGGAGCTTTTAGAAAAAATCAGCAAAGGATTCCAATAGAGGCGTTAATAGAAGAGGCTTATCAATGAATGTTGTGTTCATAGTATTAGTTAACTTTAAGCAATAAAAATAAGCAATGGAATCTGTGGTAGCCAAACATCACAAACTATGGAGTTGTACTCATTGAAGCTCAATTGAAGAGTCCCCCACCCAATGAACATAAGAACCATTCATGGAGAATTCGAAGATTCGCGCTGCATAGTCAGTAACAACTGGTCCCAATGTTGCTAACCACGAGACATCCAAAACCACGTCTTATCTATGAAGATATAAAACATACAGATCCATATGCAAATCATACCCCTAACTGTGCAAAGGAACTCCACGCACAACCCAATCGCAACAGAGACATTGGTAGGAAAACTAGGACTGCATTCATCACCATGTGCAAGTAATTGGCAGCCCTTACTTGTATAAAATATGCGTACTACCCTATCTATAAGGATTTAAATTGGAGAACCATTAAAAATGCCAATAAAATGCAAAGTAGTTGGTAAATATCCACCAAACAAAGCTTGATATTAAATAGAAGAGTGATCTTGAACCTCCAAAAGTTTGAAATCTTCTGCCAAAATTTCATAGATTCGAATGGTTCCATCCACTCTAGCGATGACTTTGAATCTTCAATAAGAAAGAATAATTAGGGTAGCGCCTAAAATTTGTGAGAAGGAGAGAATATCTCTTCACAATTGTAGTATAAGCCTCTCTCACGACGACTATGTAATTCAACAGGGAATAGACATTTGAAGGGTTTCCAATTCGGGAGTTCATGTGGTTGTGCAGTAGGGACTAATGCCAATGAGGAAGGTTTAAAGGAGTGGTGCATCAAAGTAGGACTATGTAAAATCTGATTTGTTCTAGCAAAGGTGGGCTGGGTTGACCTTTTCTCAAAACTCATCCTCTTTTTATGCACAAGGGTCGGAGACATATCTTAATCCATCTTAGTAGAATCATGATCCACCACTGATGATTTAATTCAGCTCGGAACCCAAAAACCCAAAAATTTACCAACTAGTACTTACCGATGGGAGTAGTCTCATTGGTGAGAGCTTCAAGTGAGCTCCAATATTTTGCCATTGTCGTAATCTTTTGTATCTTAGCCAAACATCTCTCTGTGCGTCTAACTCCCGTTTTCAATATTGATGAACAGATTTCTCTGCAAAGTGATCCCAATTAATCAAGTAATTATTGCTATATAACCAACGGTACCATTCGAGAGCTTAGCCATTGACATAGTGAAAGGTGTAAGAGGGGGGAAGGTGAATTGCTCTTTTTGATTTTTCTTCTTCAAATAGTTGACTTGTGAGATTCACTAGTTGACTATTAGTTCCAAAAGTAAATACTGAAAATGAAAGTGCAGAAAATAAGATTGACACTAGATATTTTTATACTAGTTAGGACCCACTGTGGACATTACACCCAGTCCCCTTGGGCTTCAAAGGTGATTCCTTCTAGCTTTTGAATCTTTGTGATTAGTACAAGTTTAGAGTATAGCTCCTATGTCTACACTCAATCTTTTTCTTTTTTTTTTCTTTTGATACACAGCCTACCAACAATATTTTTCTCTCCTCTTTTTTGTTTATACAGTAAAACTAAGTAGTAGAATGTTTGTTATAAGTAGAGTAGAGAATGTGAGAAGAATCAGACTCGATGTATGTCTGATTCCTTGTCTTTCTTCGAGCTTTTCATAGAAAGTCAAGACTTGAATTTTCTGTTTGTGAAGAGATACAAACTCAAGAAAATTAATATTCGGAAAGAGGTAATTGATAATCCTTCTATCCAAGAATAAAGCAAAGGCTTATCTTGAGCTCCCTTTTCGTAATCTTTTCCTTTGAGTGATATTGATATCGGAATTTACTCCATAATCTTCAGCTTTCCTTTAAGTGATATTGATCTCTGAACTCACTCCTTGATGGTTGTATATACTTTCTTGAAATTTGATTGTGCCCAGTTGTTTTAGAGTTGTTTTACATAATCGAGTAGAAGGTATGAAGGTCAAAGATTGGAGTAGAAGGTTAGTAGGGAGTCGAGTGTTGTCGTACTTCTAGTAGTATGATTTATGTTGCTTATACTTTTTTTCAAACAGCTGCTTATATTACTTGAAAATATGACTCAAGTAAAACTGACCTTATATAAGAGAATGCAACAAATTAACAGTAACGATAAAAGACTGAAATATAAGATAGTGAAGATAGGGGATGAGTATTGGAACATTACGAGTCAATTTAGTTATGTAGTCGTATTAAGTTTTAGCAGTCCCTATCCCTGTTTAATTCTGATTACGTTTCAACAGTTATTATCTAGTTAGGTTAGGTTTATTACTTTAGCTCATTTAGGAGTCTTTCCACTGTAATTCTATTTAAGCACCTTCTGGTCGTCATAAATATAAACTATCGTCTTTCAACTTATAGCCAGTCTTTATATGGTATCATATCTCTTCACACCCTAACGAGAACGGTCCAATTTTTGTTCTTTTTTCCTTCTCCTCACACAGATCAACAATGACCAATCCAAATGGGACCAACGATGAAAATAATTCGATAGTTCTCAATGCTGATAACACAATGGGCAGCAACATAATCATTCAGTTCAATCCTGCTTCCCAACTACCCATTAAACTAAGTGGTGGTCACAACTTCGCCACCTTGAAAGCCCAATTTTCCATTCTTATGTATGGCTACCACCTCTTTATCCATATTGATAAGACCACTCCAGCCCCCAATCTCATTATTTGCGCGCGGTACAAACATATCTCCTAATCCTGCCTTCTTACCTTGGTTTCGCCAAGATAAACTCATCTAGAATGCCCTTATGGCTTCTGTCGAACCCACCATTGCTTCTGCTGTTGCTACCGCTGACTCGGCTAAATCAGCTTGGCATGCTTTGCATACCACTTCCGCGAATAAGTCAAAATTTCGTGTGTTGAGAAGCTCAGATTTCTCAAAATTGGGGATGAGAGACTCGGTAAATTTCCATAACAATAAAACCCTACCTTTTGCTAATACTATCACTTCTTCTATACTAATTCATAGTGCCCATATTCTCTCTGATTCCTTCACATGTTTTTTCCTAACCCTTTATTCAAAATCGGTTAATGATTTTGGCCTTCACATAACTCGTGTGTTGTGCTTAGCTGGCAAAATTAGTTCAACAACGTTGGCCTCCACCTCACTATTTTCATTCATAACAATACTTTGTTTCTAAATGAAAACCTTGTCCATAAGGTTCGGTATGGGAGGATCACAGTTAGTTAAGTTCAAAGGAGTAATTTGTTGTATTGAGCTACCCACACTGCTTCTTTGCATGGAAACATGAAAAACAGTATGAACCTGGGTAGCCTTTGGTAATTCTAACTTGTAAGCAACTTCTCCAACTCGTTTAAGAATTTGGAAAGGCGTAAAAACCGTATGTCCAACTTGTAGAGGGAAGCTCTCTGACATAAATCTGACGATTAGGTTTTAATTTGACATAGACCCAATCGCTGACTTAAAAGGTGACCTCTGTGCACTTGGCATCATCAAATTTCTTCATGCAAACTTGAGGCCTGCTAAGATTCTATTTGAGCAAGGTCAAAATCTGATCGCGCTTTACTAAAGAGGCTTCAACTAAGTCACTGGAAGTAATTCTCAAGATGTAACGTGCTACTATAGGAGGTTCACGACCGCACAAAGCCTTAAAAGGGGTCATGCCCGCGGAAGATTGATAGAACATCTTGTACCAATACTCGGCCCATGGAAGCATGGCAAACCCACTCAGTGGGACATCAACAACAAAACACCTCAAATATTTCTCAACACACTTATTAAGAACCTTGATTTCCCGTTTGTTTGAGAATGGTAGATGGTGATCACAGCAAGTGACATCCCCTACAATCTATTGATCTCTTTCCAGAAGGAATGTAAAAACCAAGGGTCCCTCTCAGTGACAATACTGAAAGAAGGTCCATGAAGACAAATAATTTGAGTCGCAAAACCTTCTACGACAGTATTAGTAGTAAAAGTCGACTCCAGTGGAATGAAGTGACCATACTTAGATAAACTATCCAAAACTATTATAACGGTGAATCTTCCTTATGAACTAGGCAAGACAACTATGAAATTCATGGAAATGTCCTCAAAGAAGTTATAGGACAGTGGTGAGATGCTCCAAATGGGGCTTACAATTTGTACTATAGACAACGATGTCATTGAAAACAACAACCACAAAATGGCGAAGACAAATCCGAAGTACCTCATTCATAGTAGCCTGGAAAGTGGAGGGTGCATTGGATAACCCAATGGGCATTAGCAATAACTCATAGTGGCCCTCATGTGTTCAAAAAGTTGTTTTCATAATGTCATCAGGCTGAAAAAGAATTTGATGGTAATACAGACAATAAGGAACGCTTTGAAAAATAATTTGTGCCATGAAGTAATGAGATTCAAAGTAACCAACACAAAAACTCCATGCACCATCCTTCTTGGTCTGGTACTTGGTCAAATAACTCCATCGTGGAGCATATCTGTCACAAGTTGCTCCATAATTTGGTTCTAAAAATAGGGGTAGCAACACGGCTTGACATTTATTGGCCCGGCCCCAGGCGTTAAATCTATAGCATGATCCTGGAATTTCATAGGTGGTAAGCTGGGGAGCTTTTAGAAAAAATCAGCAAAGGATTCCAATAGAGGCGTTAATAGAAGAGGCTTATCAATGAATGTTGTGTTCATAGTATTAGTTAACTTTAAGCAATAAAAATAAGCAATGGAATCTGTGGTAGCCAAACATCACAAACTATGGAGTTGTACTCATTGAAGCTCAATTGAAGAGTCCCCCACCCAATGAACATAAGAACCATTCATGGAGAATTCGAAGATTCGCGCTGCATAGTCAGTAACAACTGGTCCCAATGTTGCTAACCACGAGACATCCAAAACCACGTCTTATCTATGAAGATATAAAACATACAGATCCATATGCAAATCATACCCCTAACTGTGCAAAGGAACTCCACGCACAACCCAATCGCAACAGAGACATTGGTAGGAAAACTAGGACTGCATTCATCACCATGTGCAAGTAATTGGCAGCCCTTACTTGTATAAAATATGCGTACTACCCTATCTATAAGGATTTAAATTGGAGAACCATTAAAAATGCCAATAAAATGCAAAGTAGTTGGTAAATATCCACCAAACAAAGCTTGATATTAAATAGAAGAGTGATCTTGAACCTCCAAAAGTTTGAAATCTTCTGCCAAAATTTCATAGATTCGAATGGTTCCATCCACTCTAGCGATGACTTTGAATCTTCAATAAGAAAGAATAATTAGGGTAGCGCCTAAAATTTGTGAGAAGGAGAGAATATCTCTTCACAATTGTAGTATAAGCCTCTCTCACGACGACTATGTAATTCAACAGGGAATAGACATTTGAAGGGTTTCCAATTCGGGAGTTCATGTGGTTGTGCAGTAGGGACTAATGCCAATGAGGAAGGTTTAAAGGAGTGGTGCATCAAAGTAGGACTATGTAAAATCTGATTTGTTCTAGCAAAGGTGGGCTGGGTTGACCTTTTCTCAAAACTCATCCTCTTTTTATGCACAAGGGTCGGAGACATATCTTAATCCATCTTAGTAGAATCATGATCCACCACTGATGATTTAATTCAGCTCGGAACCCAAAAACCCAAAAATTTACCAACTAGTACTTACCGATGGGAGTAGTCTCATTGGTGAGAGCTTCAAGTGAGCTCCAATATTTTGCCATTGTCGTAATCTGTTGTATCTTAGCCAAACATCTCTCTGTGCGTCTAACTCCCGTTTTCAATATTGATGAACAGATTTCTCTGCAAAGTGATCCCAATTAATCAAGTAATTATTGCTATATAACCAACGGTACCATTCGAGAGCTTAGCCATTGACATAGTGAAAGGTGTAAGAGGGGGGAAGGTGAATTGCTCTTTTTGATTTTTCTTCTTCAAATAGTTGACTTGTGAGATTCACTAGTTGACTATTAGTTCCAAAAGTAAATACTGAAAATGAAAGTGCAGAAAATAAGATTGACACTAGATATTTTTATACTAGTTAGGACCCACTGTGGACATTACACCCAGTCCCCTTGGGCTTCAAAGGTGATTCCTTCTAGCTTTTGAATCTTTGTGATTAGTACAAGTTTAGAGTATAGCTCCTATGTCTACACTCAATCTTTTTCTTTTTTTTTTCTTTTGATACACAGCCTACCAACAATATTTTTCTCTCCTCTTTTTTGTTTATACAGTAAAACTAAGTAGTAGAATGTTTGTTATAAGTAGAGTAGAGAATGTGAGAAGAATCAGACTCGATGTATGTCTGATTCCTTGTCTTTCTTCGAGCTTTTCATAGAAAGTCAAGACTTGAATATTCTGTTTGTGAAGAGATACAAACTCAAGAAAATTAATATTCGGAAAGAGGTAATTGATAATCCTTCTATCCAAGAATAAAGCAAAGGCTTATCTTGAGCTCCCTTTTCGTAATCTTTTCCTTTGAGTGATATTGATATCGGAATTTACTCCATAATCTTCAGCTTTCCTTTAAGTGATATTGATCTCTGAACTCACTCCTTGATGGTTGTATATACTTTCTTGAAATTTGATTGTGCCCAGTTGTTTTAGAGTTGTTTTACAGATTCTTTGTTTGAAGATTTTGTAGCCGTTTCAGTTTCCTCGAATAAAATCTTTATTGTCGCGTTTATAGGATTTGACTCTCATTGATTATGACTCAAGTTTGATCTTGGTTGATTCTTTCATTTTATGCTAAAAGAATCATAATTTTTCATTATCACAATAATTCTTGCACTAAAAATCTCCCTCTTTTTTATGATGCCAATGTGTAGTAGTGATACTTCGCTGTTTCAATAGTCGACTGGTAGAGCTGACTGAGACTTCATAAAGCCCCCCTTGAATGATATGACTATTTCCACCACACCACCACCCCGAACTTATTGTGCCTCGTAGTAGTATTCCCATGTGGCTTTTAAGATAGAGACAGGACAACCTCTAACAAAAGAGTTAGAATCAACACTCTAATAGCAACAAATAAAATAATGGCAACACATATTAGATCAATAACTTAATAGCCACAGATAATAGTTCAATAACATAATAGTTCAGTCATTCTCCCTCATTCGCATCAGCAAAAAGGAAAGAAGAAAACATAAAAATAACAACAATATTAAAGAGAGGGCAACAAAGCCCTTTATAAAACCAGCAGAGTATCATAAACACAATAAAGACAAATAAATTAGAGAGGGTGCAGGAAGTAGGTAAGTGTGTTGACGATGGTAGTGGAAATCTCCTCGAACCTGGAGGAAAGAGAGGTAAAAATGGATTTACAGCCTGCCTGGACCTTAGTAGCAATCTTAATAACCTCTTTGACAATACGGTTGAGCCTTAGACGACGCGAGCCACTTCTCCACCAGTCTCTTTGGTGACTTCCTTAACAACATCTATCTTGAAGTGAGAAGCAAGTAGTACATCTTTGTGGGAGTCCACCACTTCTCTCATTGCAGTCACAGAAGACATAAGGTCGTTTACTTGAGTGACAGATATGGTTAGATCATCCAATATGACATCTATATCAGTTAGCTTATATATATATATATATATATATATATATATATATATATATATATATATATATATATATATATATATATATATATATATATATATATATATAGATATATATATATATATATATATATATAGATATATAGATATATAGATAGATAGATTAATAGATAGATAGATAGATAGATAGAAGAGTGAAGTGGGAGGACGACCAAGGGCAAAAATGTAATTCCACGCTAACAAAAATGTATCAAGAAATATAATTAATAATTCTAGAAACATCTCTTTATATATTAAGTGAATAATGATCAAGGTCAAAAATGTAAGTTTTTTCACTAACACATTATCACAAAGATAAATAGAAGGATTTTTTCTCTCTTTATGGATGGATAGATAAAGTGTTATCATGAAGAAGAGAAGTTGAGAGTACCTCAGAATCAACATTTGATATCAAGAGTGGAAGTACCTCAGAATCAACATTTGATATCAAGAGTGGAACTATCAATTAGAGATTGATTATGAGAATAGGATGTTGTACCATTTTCATGAATTGGACCATCAGATGGGCCTGCATCAAGGGAAATAGTTGAACCATTGGGTGAAATGTCTAACTCACTAGATGAACCTGCATTAGTATCACTTAGAAAAAGCTCAACAGAAGAATTAGAAAAGAATGCCACTTCAATTGATGGAATAGACTCAAATGTTGATTGTGAGGAAAATTTAATATGTTTTTTAGAAGACAACATGTCGAGAAATACGAATACGATTAGACATAGGATCCCAACAATGGTAACCTTTATGTTCGATCCCATACCCTAAAAAAAATTGAGCACGAGGTTCTAATTTTTTATGTTCATGTGGTTGAAGAAGAATAAAACAAGCAGAGCCAAATACTTTAAGTAATGTGTATTCAGGAGCTACCTTGTGAAGACGTTCATAAGGAGACATATTTCCAAGAACAGAAGATGGGAATCTATTGATAGTAAACACTCCTGTAAGAGTTGCCACCCCAAAAGCGCTTAGAATAAGATGAAGAAATAATCATGGCCCGAGCAGAATCAAGGATATGCCTATGCTTAATTTCAGCTCGTCGATTTTGTTGGAAGGTACCGGGAGAAGAGAATTCACAAAGTGTACCATTTACAGATAAGAAATTCAAATGTTTAGAATCACGATATTCCATGTCAATTTCACGCTTAAAAACATTGATAATTATACCAAACTGAGCGTTGTACTTTTAGTAGTATGATTTAGGTAGGTCGGAGTTTCTTTTTCTCCTTGGTGTATTAATATTTGTTGCTACACTTATTTCTTACATTGATACTATGTTATCTCTTTCTCTTTCTTACTTCCCAGAGTTGGTTACATTTCTTTTGATCTGAGGGTCTATCTGAAACAACCTATCTACGGTAACGTTTATTTATATCCTACCCTCCCTAGATCCCACTTGTTGAATTTTGTGGCGATGTTGTTTATTTCCTTTGTTTCTTTCTAAGATTTTGTGTGTAAAGTAAATGATATCTCGAAATTTACTTGTAGGTTACTAATCATATCTTCCATGTTATATCCTTCATAGGCATAAGATACATATGCACGTCAGCCACCTATGTTGGATTCATATGGGCGAGATATTGCTTATTAGTTTGATAGGCTTCTATGTTTGATTGATTAGATGGTCGTTATGATGTATTTTGTTAAGTATGGAATGGTTTTGGTACGTTTGGTATTGATAGATTGAGGTCTGGCACAAAACTTGATGAGCGTTGAGAGCATGAATAGTTTATGTTAAGTGCTCATGAACCCATGCACCCCTTCCTGGATTATGTGAAGTACTTGTGAACCAAATTATGTATCCTTCCCTAGATTATGTAGAAAGCACTACAATTATTCTTTTAAATTATTTAAATTTTATGTGGGAACAAGACTAAAATTTGAAATATCCATCTCCAAAATTTTCTTTGTTTGAATCTTTAGAAACAATACAAAGAAAAGTTACATTTTTTCCTCAAAAAAATTTATGATCCCTCTTTTTAGTATTTCTTTCAATTTATTTTTCTGATTCGTAAAGTGTGTTTCCTTAAATAATGATGATATTTTAATCGTTTTCAAATATAAAATTCGATAAGAACCATTATAAGCTGATTTTTCTTTTGCGATAAAATTATTAAGCAGAGTCATGGTTTTTGGAATATTTTATAGCATTAAAACTCAAGATTGCTAGTATTGTGCACCCATTTTCTTGCACTCTTGGAAATTCCTCAAGGCTTATATTGATGAAAAGGTTAGGCATGGTTGAGGAACCATTTACAGAAGATTGAAACGCATTCAAAAATTATTGAGACAGTATTGGCTAAGATTAACACATAAAAAGGAATTATTTGATAGGGATATGAACTCCTCGTGTATATGTACAGATAATCGACTAAAGAGGAAACATAAAGTTGTTGACCAAATATGATTAATGGCTATTCCTTGAGATTTATACTTAGCATCAAGATGATATTTAGATGGAAGGTCTCTCCTTAGTTGAGGTTGGGTTTCAAATAGCGATCTTCGTATCAAATAACTTTTTGTCACCATATGTTGTCTTAGATAGGCATTAACTTGTGGATCCAGTTTAGCTCAAGATTTATTGTTCTTACCTTGGTAATTCAGGACATAACTCTTCAATATGGGATAGACATCGGATTCCATGTTATATCTTACATGGTCTATGTTAGTTAAAGGTAAGCTTCCCGCAATAATTATCACGCCTGAGCCTACACCCTGGACATGACCGATACTCAAGAACCATTTTTGGCCCCAAGAAAATCCTTGGCATGGATAAACTCTTAGTGAAAGACGTGATCAATACAAGATGAGCTCAAATATCAAGCTTTAACTCTAAAGTCTCAAATCATTAACTCAGAATATAATAGAATATTCTACTATCAAGAAATAGGAAACTCGCATCTTTAAAACATTCAATAAAAGAAAGCGAAACAAACTTATCAAACTCTACTATCTATCTATGAAGCCTCTTAATGGAAAATATGGAAGTCGAAAGAAGACCCACGATAGCCTATCAAAACTGAAAAAGTAACTAGAATCCTCTGGAAGCAAGGAGGCTCACCAAAAATAGAATTGTTGTGGTATCAACGAAGAGCCTATTGATGACCATAATCTCCGCTATCTGCATCATGAAATGATGCAGGACAAAGGACATCAGTACATTGAATGTACGAACATGTAAAGGGACATTGTAACAAAACATTAAGCTTGAACCTAGAAAGAAGGAAACATACTCACCTAAACTCTACTCAACTCAATGTCAACTAATGGATACTCAACTCAATACAGTATGAAAACAACAATAAAGACGCAATTTATATAAAATATTTAAAAAGTAGATAAAAACTCAATCTATTTAAAGTATAATAATAATTCTTATTTGGGATATTCTCTAAATGACAACCATCACTATGAGCTATGTGATGATACATCGTCTCACCCACGTTGTAAGAACTATATTATACCTTGTTGAAGTATTAGACATCCTCAACTAAGTGGATTACTAAGATATGCTTATAACAAAAAAAGAAATATCTAAAACTATGACCCTTTTTATCCACGTTGGCTACATGAGGACTTTGGGTTGTTTGAACTCGTTCCCATACCCGTACTTGATACTAGTACCAATAAAATAAATCAACTCATACTTTTAGAAACATTTCCTCATTCAAAACTTCTCCTAATCCTCATACTCAAGTACTCAAGTTTTAAAATAAGTTTTAAAATATTGTAAAAGATGTCACAAAATAACTCGAAAGAACTCTCAAGACTTTACTCTTAACACTATCTTGAATTTCAATTATGACTTCAATGGTTATAATTCATGTTATGAAGGATCTCTCGATGTTTATATGTATTTTAGAGTAGGTAGAATCAGAAAGGAGTGAAGGTAAACTTTAAAAAAACTGAGAGGGGGCAGTAGACCCTACGCTAGAACTTCAGAGGGCTCATTTTGGCGCACTGCAGGGGAGGCGTGCCAGCCCCTTGGCTCATCAGTGATGCGTCGAGCCACTCATTCCCAAAAAAACCTTGAAAAATTTTCTTCTCATTTTCTAACCCTAATTTGACTAGAATCGATTGCTTTCCTCAAATTTTACTTACATTTAATTACTCAATACTAGTGCACAAGAATCTACCCATTTTTCCTCAAGGCTTGATGAGCGTTGAGTACATGAATGGTAATGTAAAGTGCTTTTGATCCCATGCACCCCTCCCTGGATTATGTAAAGTACTATTGCACTTATGCATCCTTCCCTACATTATGTAGAATGCACTGCAGTTATTTTGATAAATTACTTAGATTTTATGTGGGAACCAGACTAAAATTTGAAATATCCATCTCCAAATTTTTCTTTATTTGGATCTTTGGCAAAACTACAAACAAAAGTCACATTTTTTCCTCAAAGAACTTATGGTCTCTCTTGTTAGTATTTTATTCAATTTATTTCTCTTATTCGTAAAGTGTATTCCCTTAAATAACGAAAATATTTTTACCTTACCCTCATAAAAGATAAACTTCAGCACAACACTTTAAAATGTGTCTTTCTTGGGTATTCTCGTCTACAAAAAGGTTACAAATATTTTGATCCCTCTAACAATAAGTACATGATCTCTGCACATGTTAATTTTTTAGAGACTTCTCCGTATTGTCCTCCTAATACCGAAAATCAGAAGGCCATATCAGTCCTTCCCATTCTAACTATTCCAACCCCAACTCCACCTCCAACTCTTAAGGTCTACTCCCAATGACCTCAATCTCTTGTTGAACTTGCTAATCCAGTTGATATTTGTAACTCTGATATAGGTGCAAAAAGCAATATTGGTGACTCATTACCTACTCAAACAATTTCTTCTTATTCTGTCAAGGACTAATGTGATGATCTTCCCATTTCTCTTCAAAAAGGTACTAGAATGACTGCCAACCAGACTCCTAATTATTCTTATTTAAGTTATTATCGTTTGTCACCTTCATATTATGCCTTCCTTACTAGCTTATCATCAGTCAAAGTTCCTACGACTGTGACAGAAGCACTGGTTCATCCAGGTTTACATAAGGATATGATTGAAGAGATGATTGCTTTGCATGATAATGGTCCTTGGGAGCTTGTTCCTTAACCCGAAGGAAAAACCAAATTTTGTCGTCATTGGGTATTCATAGTTAAGGTAGGTTCAGATTGACCTATTGATCTTCTCAAAGCAAAGACTGGTTGCTAAGGGATACACTCAGATTTATGGCATCATGTATGGAGATATCACAAGTTTTCAAGATGGATTATGTCCGTATTCTCATCCTTATGGAAGCAATAAATCATTGTCCCATTTTTCAGTTGAAATAAAAAATGCATTCCTACATAGAGAGCTTTCTAAAGGGGTATATATGGAGAAAGCACCAGGGTTTATTGCTTAGGGGGGAGTCTAGACTAGTTTGTAAACTTTGTCAATCCCTCTAGAGTCTTAAGAAGTCTCCAAAAGCATGGTTTAGTAATTTTTGAGATGTTTTCCAATATTTTGGAATGATCCGAACAGAAGTAATCACTCAGTGTTCTATAGGCATTCATGTCATGGCAAATATGTATTTTTAATTGTTTATATTGATGATATTGTTATCACATGAGATGATTAGATGGTTCACTTTAGGTTATTTGTTCTAACTGGAGGAAATCTAATATAATGGAAAAGAAAAAGCAAGTTGCATAACTCAATCAAGCGCAGAGGCAGAATATCGAGCTATGGAACTAGATGCGTGTGAGCTTATATGGTTAAGACAACTTATCCAAGAATTGAAGATGCCTGGAGTTGATCCAAAGACATTCATTTATGATAACCAAGTTTCACTACATATCACTTCTAATGCAGTGTTCCATGAAAGAACGAAGCACATTGAGATAAATTGTCACGTAACTGGAGAGAAGATTGAGTACAGATACATCACAACAAGTTTTGTCAACTCAAAAGATCAACTGGCGGATACTTTCACAAAATCACTTTGAGGATCCAGAATTGACTATATTTGTGTAAACTAGGAGCATATGACATATACATTCCAGCTTGAGGGGAGTGCTAATTATGGTATTTTTGGATAGTGAAGATATTAGAATCTTTAAATATGGTATGATTAAATAATTTAGATATGAGAATATTCCATAAATCTCTTTAATAAGGTAGTTAGGAGATTGTGTAATATTTTATTATCTTCTTTCCTTATTTACACTATCTGTAAAAGTTATTTAATCCCATCAAAATGAGGGAATTATTAATCAATTCAATTCCCAATATCTCTTTGAATTCACATTATTTTTAATATGTAAGCATGTATCTATTTGCATTTATTCCTCTTCATCCGCATTCTTCACATGTTACTCTGTTCAATTGATTGAACTTCTCTAAATGGCATGAACAAGTCCAGTTTCACTTAGGTGTGATGGATCTTGATTTGGCTCTTCTGAATGACACACCTACTGCTATTATTTATAAGAGCAATGACGATGAGAAGTCTTTTCATAAACAATGGACATGTTATAATAGACTGAGTCTTATGGTCATACGAATGACTGTTGCTAACAACATTAATAGTACTATTTCACAAACAAAAAGTTTCAAGAAATACCTAAAGTTTGTAAGAGAATGTTTTTGTTCTACTGATCTCTTGTACACTAATGCTGAACTCACAACCATGAAGTTTGATGGATCACGTACTATGCAAAATCATATCACCGAGATGACTAACATTGCAGCAAGACCTTGGACTTCGTGATGAAAGTGGATTACACCTTCTTAGATTAGTTTGTTATGAACTCATTGCCTCTTGAGTATGGACCATTCAAAATTAACTATAACACTATTAAGGATAGGTAGGATATTCGTGAATTGTCCAGTATGCTTACTCAAGAGGAGTCAAGACTGAAGAAACAAGGAGGTCATTCTATTAACCTAGTGGGTCAAGGAGCTGGTAAATGACTTAAAGTGAAAGCCAAGAATTTTAAGAAAAATAAAGCACCTGCTAAAGTTTCACAAGATGCTTATAAGGAACTCAAGGATGATGTGTGTCGTTTCTGTAAAAAGGAAGGACACGATCTCAAAGATTGCCTGAAACGTAAAGCTTGTTTTGAAAAGAAAGGTACATTTAGTGCGTTTGTGTGTTTCGAATCAAATTTAGTAGATGTTTCTATAATACATGGTGGCTTGATTCTGTTGCAACTACTCATGTATCTACTATGTTGCAGGGATTCACTACGATCCAAATTACGAATCCAAATAAATAAATTCTTTTTCGTGGGAAATCGCATGAAGGCTAAAATTGAAGGCATAGGAACTAATGTTTGATCTTGGAGACTGGACATCACCTTGATTTAACAGACTCTTTATGTTCCTTCAATTTCTAGGAATTTGATTTCTTTTTCAAGACTTAATGTTTTTTGATTTGATTTTACGTTTGGACATGGATTTTTTAATTTATATAAGAATACTATTTTTATGGTTCTGGTGTTTTTTTTATGGTTTATATAAATTTAAACTCAATTATAATTAGATGTGGTTCACTAAATGAAAATTTTGCTTATTTATGACTTTGTGGCATAAACATTTAAGTCATGTATCCAAAGAAATATTAAAAAGGTTAGTAAAGAATGAAATTCTTCCTAATATGAATTTTATTGATCTTAATATATGTTTGGATTGCATTAAAGGAAAACAAACCAAGCATACCAAGAAAGGTACCACACGGAGCACTCAACTTCTTGAAATTATACACACTATTTGTGGACCCTTTGATGTTCCATATTTTGGTGGAAAAAAATATATTATTACCTTTATCGATTTTTCACATTATGGATTTATCTATTTTCTGAGAGAGAAAAAATCAAACAGTGGACGCTCTAAAGTGTATGTTAAAGATGTTGAAAGACAATTCTAATGAATCAAAACAATGTCTAGGTCTATTTGAAAAATTTCTTGAAAATGGTGAAGTCGGTGGGAGTGTTGAACGACAAAGTTTTGAAATTAATGAGGTAAGGGTTAATATTTCATTTCCCATTAATGTACCTAGAGTCGTCAATATGGGCTAGGCCTGTTGGGTCGGCCTTGCCTAACCCGGGATTTCATAGGGTTAGACAATGATTTTTGGAGCCTATTTGCGAAAAGGGATTTTTAACCCGGCGTGAATAAGTCTGCTGATTTGTGGGGCTTGAGAAATATCGATAAGGTCGGCCCGTGGGCAAATGAAAATTAACTAAAAATATAGTATAATATTAAAATTTAAAATTAAATAGAGTCCAAACACAAAACAATTAGATTAATATTTCTATTTAGATATTTATACTTTTACTTGAAAAAAAACTTAATAAGTATTATAAAGTAAATTTTATTTGTGGATTTGATTAAAAAATAGTAACATTAACATCATGTAATATTGTTTTGTCGATATTTATGATAATATTTTTAAAGTATAATTTATACTTTAATTTAATAATTCTAAAAAGAATATAATATTTTGAAAAGTGTGTTGGCCCAGCAAGCCTGTAGCCATGTACTTGTTAGTTAACCGGCCATTTTCCGGCACACACAAAAAAATTGGCTAGCCTGGACTGACCCGTAAATATTGAAGCCTGTATGGGTTAGCCCGAATGGGGTGGGCTAGCCCATATTGACAACTTTAAATGTACCTACTTCCTCACCAATCACAAATGTTGTTCCTCTTGTTGGAGAACACTTTAACAATGTTCAACGGCATTTCGGTGAACACTTCAAGAAGGAAATAACTCACAAGTATCTGATGCATATGAACCACAAACAATGTTATGAAGAATATCGTCCATTTCATATCATTATGTGATTTATTTGTAAGAGTCATATTTTGACAATGAAATAAATAAGGATTTGATTTCATTTTCACATGCCATAGAAAACAATGAGTATGATAAATGGATTGATACCATGAAGAATTAAAATCCATGGAATACAATGAAGTCTGGGATCTCATTCAATTACCACAAAGTTCTAAAATAATCGAGTGGAGATGGGTCCTCAAGAAAAAACCCGATTAGAATGGTAATATTGAACGATATAAAGCCAAACTTGTTGTAGAGGGATACACTAAAAAAAAGAGGCATTGATCATAAAGTGACCTTTCACAGGTTTCAAAGAAAGACTCATTAAGAATTAGTTTGCCTTTTAGTCTTATATGTGGATGACATTTTACTTTTAATGGGAGTAAGTTTAATTTTTTAGTCTTGTATGTTAATCACATTTTACTTGCTGCTAATGATTTTGACATATTGCATGAGAGAAAAGACTTTATCTCTGTGATCTTTGAAATAAAAAATATGGGTGAGACATCCTATATGATAGGGATAGAAATATTCAGTGATACATCACAAGGATTATTGGAACTGTTTCAAAAAGGCTTTATCAAAAGAGTTTCGGGGAGATTTAATATGTTTAGCAGGAATAGTTCCTATTAAAAAGGGAACAAATTTAACATTATGTTATGCCCCAAGAATGATGTAGAACGAAAGGAAATGATCTCAATTCCTTAATCTTCTACTGTTGGAAGTTAGATGTATGTTCAAACTTGCACAAGACCGTATATTAGCTTTGTGGTTAGAATGCTAGGAAGATATCAAAGTATTCGTGGAATTGATCACTAAAAAGATGCAAAGAAATTCTATGGCACGTTATGAAGCCACAATTTATATCTTATGACTGCGCTTGAGATTGTTGCCACCATTACTAAGCTGAAAGTTATTGTAATAATGCAACAATGTTCTTCGCCACGAATGATAAGTACTCCAATTGTGCCAAACATATGAAATCATGTACTTTACTATCAAGGAAGAATTTCAGAAAAAGAGTGTTACTTAAGAATATTAGAATTGATCTCATGATTTCAGATCTTTTAACAAAAAGCTTACAACCAAAGATATTAAAAGAACATGCTCAAAGAATAGGTCTTGGTTGTACTTATGATTGATACATTTATGATGTTTTACACAAGCTCAAATTATCTGTTTGTTATATACTTTAATGAACATCTTGTTTCTCATAATGGTGTACACATTATTGTTATCACAAGGTATGTCTATACAAGCCATTATTGTGGGCCATAAAATGTTATATGTTTTATAGCTTATGGACCTAGAATGATAAGTTGCTAATGTAGAATTATGGAAGGAAGTATGTATAGCTTAAAATTTATGTACAACTGCCATAACTCACATTAGTAGTTTGTTATGTTGTTGTAACGACCTGTTTAGTCGTTTTGAGCAGCAGATTTTATTTCTGGAAAAACTGGCTGAGACGACGGTCACCACGACGGACCGTCATGTGCACGACGGACCGTTGAGGGTGTCTCGTCCCAGAACACTTAGAATTCTGAAATTTGTGTTCTAAAATCGACTCTCTGTAAATTGTGATGGACCTGCAGGACGGACCGTCACAGCTACGACGAACCGTCGTGAGATTCCGTTGCAAAACACTTCAACTCTTGAGAATTTGGTACGGGGAACGAGTTTTTGAACGTCATGACGGAAGTGCAGGACGGACCGTCACAGTCTACTTAGCGAAAAATGGAGTTCTAAGATGCTGCGACGACCTGCGTGACGGACCGTCGCAGGCACGACGGGCCGTCACAGGTTGCGTAATCCCAGTTGGAGTCGGATTTCTGGTTAAGTTTTAAGGGACGATTTGGACTATTCTTTCCTTAATTATAAAGTTAGAGGGTTAATATTAATAAGTCTAATTACTTGGGGGGTTAAAAGAGGTAACCTTAAATTAATTAGTGGGGTGTTATTGCCATCTTTTATTCTTAATTATATACTAATTAGGGTAAAAGGAAGAGGGTTTGGAATAAGAAAAAGAGAAAGAACAGAAAGAGAGAGAGAAATCGATCGAGAGGGAGGAATATCAAAGCTTGGGAAATTGCTTGTTGATTCCAATTCTTCGGTGGAGGTAGGTTATGGTTTTTACGATATTCGTAGTGAACTCTTTATAGTGAATGATATGTATCGATTGTATTGTAAACCCTGTTATATGCTTAATTGTATGCTTGCATGAATATGATTATGTGATTTTGATAAAGCAAGCATGATTAAAACTATTGAATCCCAAATCTTGAAATAAACTTTAATCTACGTTATTAATGATGATGCCTTGGTATAAAAGAAGGCTTGGTGAATTAAAGTAATGGGATTGATGATGCCTTGGTATAGAGAAGGCTTGATGAACGGATAGAATGAAATTAGGGGATCGGAGTGTCACGTACCAACACATATAGGGGATCGGAGTGTCACGTTCCGACACATATAGGGGATCGGAGTGTCACGTACCGACACATATAAGGGATTGGAGTGTCACGTTCCGACACATATAGGGGATCGGAGTGTCACGTACCGACACATGATAGTAGGGGATCGGAGTGTCACGTACCGACACAAGAGGAAGAAAGATAATGAATCTTGAAAGATGATAAATATACTCAATCTAATGAACTTAATCCCAAATGAGTATGGTATTGAGGCTTGAGCCCTCATGGATGAACTTGATAGTACTTATTGATGATTATAGTACTTGTTGTTGCTACATGTTGAGT
>CM064966.1:8971374-9051373 GCA_032847665.1 Solanum chilense
CATTTCATCCTCAGACCGATGGTCAGTATGAGCGAACGATTCAAGTGTTGGAGGATATGCTTCGTGCATGTGTGATAGAATTTGGTGGCCATTGGGATAACTTCTTACCCTTGGCGGAGTTTTCATACAATAATAGCTATCACTCCAGTATTGACATGGCTCCATTTGAAGCATTGTATGGGAGGAGATGTAGGTCTCCCATTGGTTGGTTTGATGCATTTGAAGTTAGACCTTGGGGTACGGATCTGTTGAGGGATTCATTGGAAAAGGTGAAAGCTATTCAAGAAAAGCTTTTAGCGGCTCAAAGTAGGCAAAAGGAATATGCGGATCGAAAGGTTAGAGACCTAGAGTTCATGGAAGGTGAACAAGTCTTGTTGAAGGTTTCACCCATGAAAAGGGTGATACGGTTTCGAAAAAGGGGTAAGCTAAGTCCAAGGTATATTGGACCATTTGAGGTACTTAAGCGAGTAAGGGAGGTGGCTTATGAATTATCCTTGCCTCCAGGGCTATCAGGAGTGCATCCGGTATTTCACGTGTCTATGTTGAAAAGATACCATGGGGATGGAAATTACATCATTCGTTGGGATTCGGTTCTGCTTGATGAAAATTTGTCGTATGAGGAGGAACCTGTTGCTATTTTAGATAGAGAGGTTCGCAAGTTGAGGTCGAGGGAGATTGCATCCATCAAAGTTCAATGGAAGAATCGACCAGTTGAAGAAGCCACTTCGGAGAAGGAGACTGATATGCAAGAAAGATACCCACACCTGTTTACAGATTCAGGTACTTCTTCTCGTCCTTGTTTTTCTTCTTTTGATCGTTCGAGGACGAACGATGGGTAAATTGGTATCTATTGTAACGACCTGTTTAGTCGTTTTGAGCAGCAGATTTTATTTCTGGAAAAACTGGCTGAGACGACGGACACCACGATGGACCGTCATGGGCACGACGGACCGTCGAGGGTGTCTCGTTCCAAAACACTTAGGAAATCTGAAATTTGAGTGCTGAAATTGACTCTCTGAACTCTGTGACGGACCTGCAGGACAGACCGTCACAGTTACGACGAACCGTCGTGAGCCCCCGTTTCAAAACACTTCAACTCTTGAAAAGTTGGTACTGGGAACAATTCTCTGAACGTCGTGACGAAGGTGCAGGACGGACCGTCGTGGGTACGACGGACCGTCACAGACTCTTCGAGAAAATTGAGTCTCTGATCGTTGCGACGGACCTGCAGGACGGACCGTCGCAGGCACGACGGGCCGTCACAGGTTGCGTAATCCCAGGCGGGGTCGGATTTTTGTCTAAGTTTTAAAGGGGCGTTTTGGACTATTCCTGCTATAATTATAAAATTCGTGGGTTTATATTAATAACTCAATTTCTTGGGGGATAAAAGAGGTAACCTTGAGTTAATTAGTGGGTTACTATTGTCATCTTTTACACTTAATTATATGTTAATTAGGGTAAAAGAAAGAGGGTTTGAATAAACAAAATAAAAAGAACAAAGAGAGAGAGAGAGAGGATCGAACGAGAGAGAAGAAGAAAACGCTGCTTTGGGGAAGATAGCTTGTTGATCACAATTCTTCGGTGGAGGTAGGTTATGGTTTTTACGTTATTCGTAGTCAACTCTTAATAGCGAATGATATGTATTGGTAGTATTGTAAACCCTTCTATATGCTTAATTGTATGCTTGCATGAATATGATTATGTGATTGTGATAAAATAAGCATGATGAAGCTATTGAATCCTAAATCTTGAAGAAACCCTAATTCACTTTGTTAATGATGATGCCTTGGTATAAAAGAAGGCTTGATGAACTAAAGTGATGAGATTGATGATGCCTTGGTATAAGAGAAGGCTTGATAAATTGATAGAATGAGACTAGTGGATCGGAGTGTCACATTCCGACACATAGTATTAAGGGATCGGGTGTCACGAACCGACACATAGAATTAGGGGATCGGAGTGTCACGTACCGACACATAGAAGTAGGGGATCGGAGTGTCACGTTCCGACACATAGTATTAAGGGATCGGGTGTCACAAACCGACACGTAGAATTAGGGGATTGGAGTGTCACGTTCCGACACATAGTATTAGGGGATCGGGTGTCACAAACCGACACGTAGAATGAGGGGATCGGAGTGTCACGTACCGACACATAGTAGTAGGGGGATCGGAGTGTCACGTACCGACACAAGAGGAAGAAAGATAATGAATCTTGAAAGACGATAATATACTCAATATAATGAACCTAACTCCCAAATGAGTATGGCATTGAGGCTTGAGTCCTCATGGATAAACTTGGTGGTACTTATTGATGATTATGGTACTTGTTGTTGCTACATGTTGAGTATTGTAGTCGATTTATGATATTAACTGATATATACTGTTTTCTATTTTGAGTTGGCCGATGATACCTACTCAGTACTTGTGTTTTGTACTGACCCCTACTTGTTTGTTTGTTTCTTTGTTATTTGTGGAGTGCAGCAAACGCGTCGTCGTCTTCAACACATCCGTAATTCTAGCCAGTCTTCCATACACCGGATTTCAGGGTGAGCTAAAGCTTCTAGCTTGGAATGGATCTTCTTCTTCATGTCTTGATGCCTTGCAGTTCCGGCATGGACTAGCTTTTGATTTATTTTAGCTTCTTAGAATACTCTTAGTTTAGTAATTTGATCATAGATGTTCTTGTGATGATGACTTCCAGATTTTGGGGATAATGAGTTATAAATTTTAGAAGTTTATTTAATTGATTGTATTAATGAATTTAAGTCTTCCGCATAAATCTTGATATTATATTGAAATGTTGGGTTTTGTATTGGTTGGTTCGCTCACATAGGAGGGTAAGTGTGGGTGCCAGTCGCGGCTCGGTTTTGGGTCGTGACACTTATAAATTTGTATTTCATATTTTTTGCATGTATAAGTAGAGAATATTTTAGATTGTTTTCTTTTATTAGTAGGGTCTTTCTAATATTTCATTTCTTTAATAGGGAAAGCATGACAAGAAGGTCATATGTTATTAGAATAACAATATTAATATATGTAGATTGTGACAAAGGATTGCTAGAGTTACGTTGATACTTTCACTATATTGTCATATGTTAATATCAAGTTTTTCTTCTTGATTGAAGGGTAAACCTTCCACCTGATATTTTATATAACTTAAATCTTTACGAAATATTGAGTTGTTAAATTTTGCAAGTTTACACTATATCTAATCACTCGTTCAAAAAAGAAGTAATTTTATAAATCTATTTGCTCATCAATTTCAGTTTGTATTCTTATTGCTTAAAACTTTATGTTTGTACTGCAGTAATTAGTGTGATTTACAGTGTATGTGTATGCACTACATGGCTTATACGTGCAATGCGCGTGAAGTGTGAAGTTTCAAAGTGCAGAATTTTAGTGACCCTATAACCATTAATTAGGTGACTTATATTCATTGACACAAAAAAAGTGCAGAATTTTAAAACTATCATTAGGTGATAAAATATAGGGAAAAGGGTCTGATATACCCCTAAACTTTGTCATTTGGAGCTGATATACCCCTCGTTATAAAAGTGGCTCATATATGCCCTTACAGTTATACAAACGGCACATATATACCCCTGCCGTTACAAAATGGCTCACATATACACTTCATTTAAAGGAAGTTAAAAATTTAGTTTTAAATTTATATTTATTACTTATAATTTTTTTAAAAAAAATTATTTAGGGGTATATATGATTCTTCTATCAAAGTTCAAGGTATATTTTAATTTTTTTCATACATAAATTATTTTTTGACTTCTTTTATTTTAATTATTTGAGTTTCTTATTCTTATTTTATTTTTTTTTCTTTCATTCCTTAGTTCAAAGAAAAAAAATTTATACTTTTGTGTGTATTGTAATTTAATTTCGTATTCGAAGAAAAATTTTGGTCATCTACAATAAGTAATACAGGAATATTAGTGAAACATAAATAAATTTGATTATCAAAGTAATAATTATAAATTAGTTATTGAAACAAAAAATAGTCAAAAAAAAATGTTTGGCGAGGATTAAATTTACTCATATGGGATTATATCTTTTAGAGAAAAATAATAAAAATTTAGATTAAAATTATTATTTTTTCATTTCCGTTAGAGGAAAAGGGTATATGTGAGCCATTTGTTTACAAGTAGGGGTATATATGTGTCACTTTCATAACAAGGGGTATATCAGCTCTAAATGACAAAGTTGAGGGGTATATCAGACCCTTTTCCCTAAAATATATATTACTTTATATTACATTAGGTGATAATATTTTCCATTAAATTGGCCAGAATTTGGCCAGAAATTTTTAAAAAACTGTAATATATTTTTTATTTTAAAATAAACTGGTCTTTTTTTCATTTTTTTAGTTAAAATGTGTTAAATTTTAAAGCATAAAAATATTTAAAAAGGTAAAATAAAATCGATAAAATACCAATTTTTTCACCAAAAGGATTTTTCATATGTTTTTTCTGTAAATCAGATTTTGTCTTCCTCAAATTTAGAGACCGAATCAATGATCTTCTTTAAAGTAAATCTCATAAACAATTTTTATTTTGTTTCCTTTATCCAATTTCAGGTGAAATTCAGTACAAAGATGTATATTTTATTTTATGTTAATAAATTTTGTTTTCTTATTTTTCTCAGTATCTTTCCTTATTTAATAGTAAAGTACTACTTGAACTAAGGTTACAACTTGTCACACCCCAATCCTACACAGTGGTTTGTGACCGGTACTCAATGACCATTGTTGGTCTTGAGTGGACCATTGTCCTGACTTACTTAACTCAGTGGAAGACAACAATCAATATTATAATGCTCAAAAGAACTGAACTAAACTGAATAATAAGATAACTGGAATGTTTTAAAGATTTAAACATTCAACTTGGCCAAAGTAGCAACCCAAGTCATTAACATAAGAATGGTAAAGTAAAAAATATTGAACTACTAATTGTCTATCTATGTAGCCTTCTAAAACTGGGATGGATACTGGGACAGACCCCACAACATCCTATAAAAAGAGACTGCAAACAATAAATGTGTTCTCCATAATGCAAGGAGTCTTATCATTGACTTCGAGTGCTCAGATCAACGAGGCGTGGGATGATACTGATTCTGGTTACCTGCATCTGCTTCATGATACGATGCAGGCCAACTAATATCACTACATTGAATGTACGAGTATGCGAGTTGAAATTCTAAACAACATAGGCTAGAAAAAGAGTCGAAAGAAACACTTACATTAGCTTTGTTCAACTCATGAATAACATAACCAAATAATACTGACTCATTTCAACATAAATCAAATTTAAAGCATATGTAATATAATGAAAAAAAATTGTTTGGAAACATGTTGTGAGTTCCGAATGTATATAAGAATACTATAATTCATAGATGTATGTAAAATACATGTAAATTGATGTATATAACCGTGGGAGTTTGTATAATCAATAAACATCATTTAAGAGCTACAATGATGATACAACGATCTATCTCACTGCTAGCGCATCCTATATCCGGCCAAAGGTATAAGACCTGAACTGCTTAATGGATCCACTAGTCTACTTTGAAAAGGGTTCATCTAAAAAGTATGACCCTTTTCTACAATGGTGGCTACATGGTTTATGTGGGTTGTGAGTTTTCTCAACTATCCCCCATATCGGTGCGCAATGCTACTCCCAAAAAATACTGGCTCTTATGTTTTAAAAACATATTGATTTTGTTGTTTGAGATTAGTGCTCAAAATACTTAGCTCAAAGACTATCTTGGAAATATCAAATTCTTTAATTGCTTCATTTAGAAAACTATTTCTCTTTTAACTGAAAACTAGCCCGGAAGCACTTTGAAAATTTCAATTTCCCTTCTTTTTAAATGAGAAAACATTTTAAGTTCTTTTGAGAATACTTAGTTCCCATATACTACTTTGAAGGAATACTTCACTTTAATTTAAACTGAACCAGAGCTTAAGTCTTAAAACGACACTTAAAACGTTTTTGAGAGACTTATGAAAACTTCAAACGAACTTCTCTTTCTTATATTAGTCCTTAATCAAACTGATCATTAATTCTTAAAACAAGCTTAGAGTAATTGAAAATACTTCGTGAAAGGACTTAAGGAAATCTCTAGACTTGACTCTAACTGTTCCTTGAATTTGGAGCTACGGATTCAACGTTGAAAATTTGTGTTTTTGGATGATTTATATATGATTAGAAGTCATTTAGAGTAGTTAGAATCACTAGGAAGTGATAAAATACCTTATAGAGGCTTAATCGGACTGAACTACGAAAACTGGGCGACGAACACCAATTTGAGCGCGTTTGGGTATGTTGCGCCATATCCATAGTTCTGAGGCACCATTCTGGCACACTGTAGGCACACCTCCCTAGGCCCCGTAGCGCAGATGGGGTGTGCCACTCCTCATGCTGCCCAGATGCATCTGAACAATTTCTTATCTCATTTTCTGATTCTAAATCGCTTATATCTCCATAGTTCTTTTCATAAACCCTTAGGATTATTAGTATCTTCAATACATAATATAGCAAAATCGGAAAAAAAAACCATAATTACGAATCAACTTAACAATAGGCAATCAACAACTCAAATGATAAAATATTTAACCATGTCTTTCAAGAACTTCACTATTCTCATTCAACCAATTCAAAAACCAAAGGATTGAAGCAAGATTGGACTGTAGGTGAACTGAACCAACACTAAAAGATCTCACATACCTTGATATGGATCACCCCCGATGAATTCCACTCGCAAACCTTGGCGTTCTTGGCGAATCGTTGGCTTTTTCTCAATTTCTTCTTTTTTCTCTGTTCTCAAAGCCCTAAGCGTGATTTTGATTTTTTTTTCTAATTTTAACTAAAACTTATTTTTTAACCTAAATAAATCCTAAAATTAAATTGGAAATTAATTGATGAAAAAAGTAGTTTGCCGTTCCTTAAATCTGGATTGGGACTTTCTTTACTTCAATAACCCAATTTCCGATAGGCATATTTGCCTCATACGATATCGAAAATGTGCAAACTCTGCGGCATTGGAAAGATATCTCCAAGGGTTTTCCAACCATATCACTACTACCTCTAATTTATCCTGTGCTAGAAGTTATGTCCGTTTGAAAATGATCAACACTCCCTTCAAAGTAGGCAAATTTTTTAGATTTTTCACTTTCTTTCCAAAAATGAATATTTTTAGTTTCTTAGCTATTTCAATTTGTGAGAAGTTACAATATCGCCCCCTTTGGAACATTCGTTCTTGAACGAGATTTCTTTCACTAAGATAAGAATAGTAACATCAAGTTCAATACTCAACAAACAAATGCAAGTAAGCACATGCTTACTCATAATTTATAAAGTACTAAGAAGAGAACTAGTACCTTGATCTATATTCTCTATGGATTCAAAGATATGTGGATATCTCTTCTTCATATGCTCTTCAGCTTCCCAAGTCGCTTCTTCAACATGTTGGTTCATCCAATAAACCTTGACTGATGCAACCTCTTTTGTTTTCAACTTGAAAACTTGACGGTCTAAGATATGAACTAGAATCTCCTCATAGGATAAGCTATCCTTAATCCCAATATTTTCAGTTGGCATGATGAAAGATCGATCGCTCATGCACTTCTTCAACATGTAGATGTGAAACACCGGATGAACTATTGTTAACTCTAGTGGTAGCTCCAACTTATAAGTTACTGTCAATCCTTTTGGTTAAGCGATATGGGGCAATATATGGGGGGGGGACTAAGTTTCCCCTTCTTACCGAACCTCATAACACCCTTCATGGGTGAAACCTTCAAGTATACCCAGCCATCCACTTCTAACTCCAATAGCATTCTCCTAACATTTGTGTAGGATATTTGATGAATCTATGCCGTTTTCAATCTCTCTTAAGTCACCTTCATCTTCTCCATCGTTTGGTGAACTAGATCTGGTCCTATAAACCCTGCTTCAACAACATCAAACCACCCAATATGAGATCTGCCTCTTCTCTCATAAAGAGTTTCATATGGATCCATTTGGATGCTCGAATGTAATTGTTGTTGTAAGAGAACTCAATGAGTGGTAGGTGATCATCCCAATTCCTCTTGAAATCAATCACACAAGCGCTCAACATATTTTCTAAGGTATGGATAGTACGCTCTTCTTGCTTATCCGCCCGAGGATGAAAAGCAGTGCTTAAGTTCACCTTCAAATCCAAACCTTTATGGAAAGATTTCCAAAATTGTGTAGTAAATTTTGCACCTCTATCTTAAATAATCAAAACAGGGACTCCATGAAGTCTCACCACTTACTTAATATATATTTTTGCACAATCCTCTACCGAATGAGTGGTCTATACGGGCAAAAAGTGGGCCGATTTTGTCATTCTATCGACAATCACACAAATTGAATCATGTTGCCTGCGATACCTTGGTAACCTGTGATGAAGTCCATATTAATCATCTCCTACTTCCATTCTAGAAGTTCTATGTTCTAAGACAACCCTCCTTGCCTTTTGTGCTTGACTTTTACTTGTTGGCAATATAGCCACTTGGAAACAAATTCGGTAATACCCTTCTTCATACCATTCCACTAATTTATTTCTCTCAAATTACGGTACATCTTTGTGGAACTCGGATGAATGGAATATATGGAGCTATGAGATTCCTCCATGATCATCTTTTGGAGTCCATCCACCATATGTACACACGATCTACCTTGATATCTCAATACACCATCTCCCCCTTGTTCAAAAGCTAATACTCTTTGCTTATGAACATTTGCCTTCAATTCATGCAAAAAGGGATCTTGGTCTTGCTTTTTTTTTTTACTCCTTAAACTAATGATGACTCATCCCCATTCGTCACCACTATTCCTCCTTCTCTGGAATCCATGAGTCGGACTCCTAGGCGTGTAAGTATATGCACTTATTTTGCTAGTTCCTTATTCTCTTCCTCAAGATGGGTGGTACTACCCAAAGACAACATTCTTAAGACATCAGCAAAAACATTAGTCTTACTTTGGTGGAAAAGAATGTGCATGTCATAGTCTTTGAGAAATTCCAACCACCTACTTTATCTAATATTAATCTCTCTCTGAGGGAACACATATTGCAAGCTCTTTGGATCAGTGAAGACATCCACATGAACATTCTACAAATAGTGGCGCCATATCTTCAAGGTGAATACAATAGCAGCCAACTCGAAGCCACGGGTTGGATAATTTTTCTCATAAACCTTCAACTTTCTAGAGGCATAAGCTATAACCTTGTCATTCTGCATTAACAAGCAACCCAAAAGAACTCTATATGCATCACAATACATCGCAAAACCTTGAGTACCTTCTAGTAAGGTCAAGATTGGATCAATAGTTGATCTCTTCTTCAATTCTTGGAAGCTTTTCTCACAAGCTTCAGACCATTGAAACTTAACTAATTTTTGACTCAACCTGGTCAAAGGAGACGAGATAGATGAAAAACCCTCAACAGACCTTCTACAGTAGCCAACCAAACCCAAGAAACTCCGTATATCAGTTGGAGACGTGGGTCTAGGACAACTCTGAACTGCTTCTATCTTTTGGGTATCAACTCTAATCCCATCCCAAAAACTATGTGGCCCAAGAATTCCACACACTTAAGACAAAATTCTCATTTTGAGAACTTGACATATAACTCCTTATTGTTCAAAGTCTAAAGGACTATTTTGAGGTGACTAGCAGGATCTTCTTCTTTCCTTGAATAAATTAATATGTCCACAATGAAGACGATAAAAAACATATCTAAATAAGGTTTGAAGACGATTACATACATATCTAAATAAGGTTTGAAAACTCTATTCATAAGATCCATGAATGTTGCACGTAGATTGGTTAACTTTAAGGACATGAACAAAAGCTTATAATGCCCATATCTGGTTCTAAAAGTTCTCTTTGGAATATCACATTCCCTAACTCTTTATTGATGGTAATATGATCTTAGATCAATTTTAAAGAAGCAGGAAGCACCCTGAAGCTGATCGAAAAGATCATCTATCCTAGGAAAATGATACTTATTCTAGGTGGTAACCTTATTTAATTGACAGTAATCTATACGCATCCTAAGGGATCTATCCTTATTTCTCACAAACAAGACTGGAGCCCAAGGTGAGACATTTGGTTGAATTGAACCCTTATCTAACAAATCTTTCAACTGTTCTTGCAACTCTTTTAACTCTGTTGGTGCCATCCTATATGGATTAATAGATATAGGACGAGTATCTGGAATGATGTCTATGCCGAAATATATTTCATTCTCGGGAGGGACTCCGGGTAGATCATCAATAAAGACTTATTGAAACTCTCTTACAACTAGAACTGACTGAATAAGAGATATCTCAACATTAGAGTCATTAAATCAGACTAAGTGATAAATACACCTCTTAGAAACTAACTTCCTCGCTCTAAGGTACGTAATGAAATGACCCTTAGGCACTGCTGAATTGTTTTTCCACTCTAAGATTGGATCATTTGGAAATGGAAACTTAACTATTCGAGTTCTACAATCAACTGAGGCATAAAAGGCATGAAATCAATCCATACCAAGAATGACATCGAAGTCTACCATGTCTAATTCAACTAAATCAGCCATGGTACTCTTTTGATTGACGGAAACGGGACAACCCGATATAAAACTTTTGCTAGAATCAAATCACCAACAAATGTGGAGACACTAAATTGTTCACTAAGTTCCTCAGGAATAATAGCAAAGTTCATAAAAACATATAGAGTTACAAAAGATAAACTCATTCATGCAACTATTAATGCATAAAAAGTAAATTCAAAGACTTGAATCATACAAGTGACAACATCTGGTGAGTTCTCATGCTCTTGGAGATTGTTTAGAGCATATAAGTGGTTTGTTCCTCCGCAAGTGTCGAAAGTAGATCCCGTAGGTCCAGCCCTATCTGTGGGGAAACAAATGAAAACTGGGATTTATTTCCCCCATTACCATATACTTTCTAGTTGTTTGGACACTCTCTCATGAAATACCCGATCAGATCGCACTTGAAACAACCAGTGGAGCCCTCACGACAAACTCTTTAGTGGTTTCTACTACACTTGGCGCTGGCAGGAGACGTGTTACCCCCTTGCGCCACACTATCTTGTGAATATGCATGTTTAGCTCTGGAATTCTGACCGTAGTACCCAACGTTGTTTCTAGGTGCAAGTGCATTAGCAGATGATAAAGAAGGACCCTTCTATTTCTATTGGAAGGATGACCGATTGGCATTAATCTTCTGCTGCTCGGATTCATTCCTAGTCTCTGTCCCTCAACTTCTCACTTCAACTTGCTGCACATAAACCATCAACCTGGATATGTACATGTCTCTTATCATCATTGCAGCTCTACCCTCCTTGTTTAATGCACGACCCAAGCCAGCGACAAACAAACTCATCCTACTCCTCATGTCCTTAACCATATCAAGATCATAGCAGGACAAATAGATAAACTTCAACACATACTCATGCATACTCAAAAAGTCCTACTTCAGGGTAAGAAACTCTAGTACCTTAGCCTCTTTCAATTCTTGGGGAAAGAAAATGCCCCAAGAAAGCCTCTTCAAAACAAGCCCAACTCGGATGTGGTGTATCCTCATCTCTGCCTTCCTTCAACTAATCAAACCATGTCCTAGCCACATTTTTCAGTTGAAATGCAGCTAGATAACTTTTTCAACATTAGTGACATGCATCACATCAAACACCTTCTTTAGTTCTTCTAAAAAATTATTCGGATCCTCAATGGTGCTCGAACCAGTGAAACTTGGAGGATTCATCCTCTGGAACGCACGAATCCTTGAAGTGTTAGCCTCTTATTGTCGAGCTCCAATCTGCTGCCTAACTTGATTGGTCACAACTTGGCGGAGCATCCTTATTACCTCTCTAAACTCAACATCAGAAACTTCTCCTTGAAGTTGCAATTCAGGTGCATTAGGCAACTTTGGTTCATCTACATTCCTCCTACCTAGACGACCCCTTGCTCCTTTTTGTGGAGGCATGGTTATGTGAAAACACGTGCAAGCATGAGTTAGAGAGAAGCTTCAAGATATAAACTCTAGCTCATGAAAGAAATATGAAAGAAGTGATGTATTTCCTAAATGTTGCAACCTCCTAATTATAGATGTGGCGCGCTTCACACCGATAAATAGGATCTACAGACACGGCTTCATAGACTCCTTAGGACTCTTAAACTCTCTGATCTAATACCAAGTTTATCACTCCCCGAGCCTACACCCTGGGCGTGGCCGACATTCAATGACCATTGCTGGCTGAGCGAACCCTTGCCCTGACTTACTTAACTCACTCGAAGACAACATTCAATACTATAATGATACAAGAACTGAAATAAACTGAATAATTAGATAAATTCAATGATTAAAGATTTAAACATTCAACTTAACCAAAGTGGTAACCCAATTCTTTAACATAAGAATGGTATGGTAAAGACTAATGAACTACTAATTGTCTATCTATGAAGTCTTCTAAAACTGAGATGGATGTTGAGACAGACCCCATAACATCCTATAAAAAAGACTGGAAGCAATAAATTTGTCTCTAGAATGCAAGGAGGCTCACCACTGACTTTGAGTGCTCAGCTGGATCAACGAGGCGCATGATGATGCTGATCCTGGTTACCCGCGTCTGAATCATGATACGATGCAGGCTAACTGGCTTAAGTACATTGAATGTATTAGTATGTGAGTTCGAATTCTAAAAAACATAAACTTGAAAAGTAGTCTGAACAAACACTTACCTTTGCTCTGTTCAACTCATGAATAAAATAACCAAATAATATTGACTCATTTCAATATAAAACAAATTTAAAGCATATGCAATATAAAGAAAAAAATGTTTGGAAACATATTGTAAGTTCTGAATGTATATACAGATACAATAATTTTGAGATGTATGCAAAAATAAAAGTAAACTAATGTATATAAAATACAATACTTCTATGGAGTTTCTCTAATTGACAACCATCACTTAAGAGCTACAGTGATGATACAACAATCTACTTCATGCTGCCAGCGCATCCTATACTCGGAAAAAGGTATAAGACCTGAAATGTCTAATGGATCCACTAGTCTACTGTGGAAAGGATTCATCTAAAAATTATGAACTTTTTCAACCCATGGTGGCTACATGGTTTATGGGGGTTGTGAGCTGCCTGAATTCTCCTCCATATCGGTGCTCAATATTACTCCGAAAACATATTAGCTCATATTTTTGAAAAATATATTGATTCTGTGGTTTGAGATTAGTACTGAAAATACTTAGCTTGGAAAAATAAAATGCCCTGCTTGCTTCATTTAGAAAGCTATTTCTCTTTTAACCAAAAACTAGCCCGAATGCTCTTTGAAATCTCAGTTTCCCTTCTTTTTAAATGTGAAAACATTTTAAGTTCTTTTAGAAATACTTAGTTCCCATATACTGCTTTGAAGGAATACTTTACTCTACTTTGAACTGAATTCGAGCTTAAGTCTTAAAACAACACTTAAAACGTTTTTGAAAGACTTATGAATGTACTTCTTTTTCTTATCTTAGATTTTAATCAAACTTATCTTTAAGTCTTAAAAACAAGTTTAGAGTATTTGCAAAATACTTCATGAAAGGAGTTTAGGAACTTGGCTCTAAATTTTCCTTGAATTTGGAGTTATGGTTTCAAGGTTGTAAATTCGTGTTTCTGAATGATTTTTATATAAATAGAAGTCATTTAGAGTAGTTACAATCATTAGGAATTGATAAAATACCATAGAAGGTCTTAATAAGACTGAACTACGAAAATTTGGCGAAAAATGTTGATTTTGGCGTGTTTGGGGTGTCGCGCCAGACTCATTAGTCTGTGGCAGCATTCTAGCACACTGCAGGCGCGCCGCCCCAGGCCCTCTGGAGCAGATGTGGCACGCCTTGCTTGGTGCTGCCCAATGCGTCTGAACAATTTTCTTCTCTTGTTTTCTTAGTCTAAATCACTTAAACCTCCATAGTTATTTTCCCAAACCCTTAGTATTATTAGTATCTTCAATGCCCAATAGATCTAACTAAAAAAACCCAAAAATATGAATCAAGGCAACAATTGGCAATCAACAACTCAAACAATAAAGAATTTAACTATGTCCTTCAAGAGTTTCACTATTCTCATTCAACCAATTTGAAATCAAAGGATTGAAGAGGTATTGGTGTGTGGGTGAACTAACTCAACACTAAAAGATCTCACATACCTTGATAGGGATCACCCCCAATGAATTCCACTCAAAAATCTTAGCGTTCTTGGCGAATCCTTGACTCTTTCTCTTTTCTTCTTTTTTTCTCTGTTTTCCAAGCCCTAAGCGTGATTTTAATTTTTTCCTAACCTGAACTAAAACTTTTTTACCCCAAATAAATCCCTAAAATGAAATAGGAAACTAATTGGTGAAAAGACTAGTTTGCCCTTCCTTAAATCCGGATTCGGAATTTCCTTACTTCAACAATTCAACTTCCGATAAGAATATCTCTCTCATACGATATCAAAAAATACGCAAACTTAGCGGTGTTGGAAAGATTTCTCCAATGGATTTCCAACCATATCAAGAACTACCTCTAAATCATCCTGATCTAAAAGTTATGATTATTTGATAATGACCAAAATTCTCTTTCTTAACCTAGGTAATTTTTCCAGATTTTTTCTTTTTCTTTCCAAAAATGGCTATTTATAGTTTCTTAGCTTATCTCTTAGCTATTTCAATTTGTGAGATGTTACACTACTTCTCTATATTTATATTTACAGGTTACACGGTATAAGTAAAGATGCATATGTATAAACTTTTAAGACCTCACTTATATGATTACATTGAAAAGGAACCAAAAACCATCTAAAAAGAACGATATAAAGTTGGAAATGGTTTTCATTTTCCAAGGACACTTTATTGTAGAAATTTATTTTATTTTTTAAAATGATGTGAAATGAATAACTACCTACAGGAAGTCTATCAAGTAAAATTTTTATAAAATTGTAAGAAACAAAGGTGCAACGCACGTTCCTGAAACAAGTTATACTTAAAGTGGAAAGCCACAAATATAAAAGTTGAAATACTATTTAACCCCTGTCTAAATTCAAAATGTTATAAAATTTCTAATCAATTAAATATAAAACTATTTATTTTATCATATTTTATTAAATACATAAACTACAAAGAGTGCTTTAATACACATTTTAAGAATGTTTTTCCATTCTCCAACATAACTTTTGAGCTTTCTACAGATTTCTAGGCAAGCTTTTGTCTTATAAATATCATGTGCATGAGCTAAAATTACTATTGAAAAACACATAATCTAATTTGCCTTTCATAGCTCATAAGAAAAATTAAATTGATTTCATCTATTATAGAAAATGTTTAAGAATGAAGATCGCAGATTGAGGTAGAAGGTTGTAGTGGAGCGCTCGCTTGCTATCCGAAAGGTTTAGACTTAGTAGTGTGTATCGTAGAAGTATTTTTATTCTTTAACTATCTTTCTTTTGCTTTCTTTGATGCAATTTCTTTTATGGTGTTTCAGTTATTGCACTTTTTTTTTTCTGTTGTTACTGTTTGTTAATAGTTGTTATATTATATTATATTCTCTTCACTGTCATTTTTCTTTTTCATATTTACTATGATTGTCTATATTTGAGTCGAGTTGAGGGTCTTCTGAATTAAGATAAGGTCTGTGCACACTCTATAATTGCTAGACGGATTTCACGAGATATGTTATTATTATAAAAGATATAGATGTAAATCAGACAATACATTTAAAAGTTTGGGCTGAATTGATAAATGTATATGTATTTTGCTTTGTTAGCAAGTTTTGTTGAGAAACATGTTTATTCATCATGTTTGATAAGTTACTGATAATTTTTAAGATTTCTTTTCTCGTTAAATTTCAATTCTCTTAGTTAATTCAATATTAAGAGTTGGAGCTACTTACATGCAACAGTAATCTAGAGCAAGAAATTCAAACGGCATATTTCTATATACCATTATGGAGCTATTTTATATTGATTTTCTTGACGTATTTATTTTTAGATGATAAATGTATTTGTCTGCTTTTTCGAGTTTATCAATATATGAATAACTAAAGTAATGAATTACAGTAAACACAATACAAGTTCAAAGTTTAAATTCACAAATTTAAATGGCTCTCTGTATCATAAAAACAAATATTTTCTCAAGTGATGTATCTTTTAAAATAAAATTTTGATTTATTATTTTGTTATACAAATTTAACAATAATGAGTGTGTGCATGCGTGCATGTGTGTTGTGTGTGCATGGGTGTGTGTGTCTGTACTTTTGTCAAAAATATGTATTATCTTATTTAGGAGAAAAATATGATGCATACTTCGTTATACATAATTTACAAATTATATTATTTGTCTGTGCAATTAATTCCCTCTCGGGGTCTGTGCCTTTTTTTTCCGCTTTAAACTTGTAGCTTCCGAATTCCCAATATGGATAACTTATTGATTCAATATTTAATTTCTATCTATAATCAATATTAATAACGTCTTGCGAATGATGTGTATATTTTAATTATTTTTCTTGTATATTTTTTTTGTCTATAAGACTTCACCTATCTAATTTTTATGAATTTTTTTATTATTATCGTAAGTATGTATTGTTATTTGGCTTAGATTAGTCATTTAAATTTATTGGAAGTATGTTAAATACTAAAAAAAGTTATAAAATTATCAATAATATCTACAAAGGAATTGATTTTAAATATTACAATGTGCCCCTTGTTTGGTGTTTCTTGACAATTAAAAATACTACTCACTTCACAAGATTTGCATAAAATTTTAACTGTTCTAAAGAATCTATCTATAAAAATCACATGGAACACGATTGCAATGCACGTGTCCAGAGACTAGTATTACTAAAAGTAGAACCAAAAAAAATTGAAAGTTGAAATATCATTTTGCCCCTACACTAGATTAAAATAAGATAAATATTTATTTAATTACATATTTAAATATTAGTGATAATCAATTAATAGATTGAGTAAATCTCTTAGTTAGGAATGTGACATCAATATTTTGTATTGATGTACATTAGATTGCAAACGATAGTTATACGTCCACCAACAATCAAGATTGAAAAATTACACAAATCAAAATCATTGATAATTTATCACCTTTGAAAAGAAGCATGGAAACAAACTTTCTTGTGGATCAATATGATAATTAGGAATGTCCTACATCAATCTTTTCTATCCAAGTACGGCTAACTACGGATGATAATTAGACGTCCATCAATAGTCAAGATTGAAAAATTCTACACATTAATTTCTTTGATAACTCATCACTTTTGGCTAGAAGAATGGTAAGAAAAAGAACCATGGTAGGGTATTCTAATGAAAGATAAAAGAATGATAATTTAATAAATAACCGTAGTTAATTACTAGACTAACACTTGAATCGGCTATAACAGTATTGATTGGTGTGTCTTATATGTTTGAACTTAATGACATTGAATAGAGAATCTTAATGCTTGCTTGGACTGTGTAGTTCCTTATATGGTAAATCAACAACATTAGAGTTAGTTCTTTCTTTATTTTCTTACTTTCCTTGGTTGATTTGATCTCTTTTCTAGCTATAGCATGGTTAAGTGATTTTTCTATTATATTAAAATATAGAGTTAAATAACTTTTTGATATAATTGTCATTTATCGAGTGAGCTTTATATTACAAAAACTATATTGACTAACTTCTTATTAAAAATATAATATAATTTTTAGAGACTTTAGTGACCATTATCTTAAAAAAATAAAGTTGATTAAAAAATATTACTCCCTTTGTTTTAAAAAGAGTGGTCTAATTTGACTTAGGCGGAGTTTAAGAAAATAACAAAAACTGTTAAATCTTGTTGTCCTAAATTAGAGTTATGTTTAATGTACAAAATTGTTGTTTATTAATCCTTTGGCCTTAAACATGTCACCTGGAAAGATGAAATTAAAATATTACCAAAGTAAGAACAAAAGTCAATCTTTTTTAAACAGACTAAAATGGAAGTGAGTCATTCTTTTTAAAGGGTATTTGAGTGCCTCTCACTCTCTCTCTCTCTCTCTCTCTCTCTCTCTCTCTCTCTCTCTCTCTATATATATATATATATATATATATATATATATATATATATATATATATATATATATATATACACACACATGCTAGGGCTCAGCTTAGGGTGTCAAAAGGTTGGTTAGGATGGAGATAAATATTGATAAAAATAATACTCAAGGTAATGATTTTTCTTCTTTTTTTCAATCTTAACCTGTACTTTTTTTGTCTTATGTTTTGTCAATGATTTTACATTACTACTTTTAAAATTGTTTATTTTTGATGTGTGGTTTGTGGGCTATCACCCCGGAGCAGAGTATACTATATGTGATCCCTAATTAGCAAGTGTGGGTTCTTATTGGGACAAGTTATCTTGTCAGGATCCCAATTTGGATCTCACTGTAAATTGCAATTTCAAAAGTAAATCAACTCAATTTTTTTGGGACAATTTTCTATGATTTATGTGAACTAGAAAATGGATGTCTAATATAACAAATTGAATAGTAGAGAAATCTAAGATAGTGAGAATGAGTGGGTATCCATGGAAGATCTCGAATCTAAATATAGAAGAAAAGGAGAATAACAGAATTAGAGAAGAAGAGAGTAGATAAATGAGGGAGAATTTGATTTACCCGAAACTTGTTGTTGCCTTCAAATAACATGGCGAGATTCTGACTCTTGTGCCTCATCAATTGGGATTTAATCATTGTTGTTTATTTGGTGAAGTAGTTACTCTTGTTTCGTAATCCAACTTTGATATAAGCAATACTAAGTAAGATCATTACATATCACAAATTATTTATCTTATCCATGATTTTTATTCAATCAAAATAACACTATAACCCCAATCGTTATCCTCATTTGCTACGAGTTCTTAGTATAATACTACAAATGAGATCTCTCGTAGATAGAATTTTAACTCAGAAGAACACTACAACAAAAATGATCATTAGTGGCATTTAATTCTTAATTGCCGCTAAATATATATTTTTAGCGGCAATGTTCACTCTTTGTATATGTCCCTAAAGACTTTAGCGACATTGTTTCTAATGGCACTTAACTAATACCGGTAAAGGCTTTAGCACTCTTTATTAGTGTTAATATTTAATGGCGTTAAAAGTTGTTTTTGATGTAGTGGAAGTATTATCATTAATTGTAATAAAAATATTATCCAACACATGTGCAATTATGAATGGCAATCAAATTTTGTATTGGAGATTCATACTTTTATAATAGTATAGATTAAAAGATGGAAGTATTAACATATTACCAAATACCCAATAAAAGTGGAAATCACTTAGCTCTGTTAGACAAGTACATTTGGAGGTAAGGATGTGGCGTAGTTGTCAATAAAGGTCGAGAATCATATGGTCTTAGGTTTTAATCTCATGGGACACAAAAAAAACACTAGCTGATTCATAAACTGGAAAAAACTAGGTGATTCTTCTGATCTTTCATAGTATTAGTGAACAGAGTTACCTAGTACTTATTAATGGTGGGATGTGCTCGGACTCCATTGACATTAAAAAAATTGTAATAATATGCCTGAAAGATGTAACATTTTTTGCAAAATTTTCTTGAATTTTAATGATGTAAGCAATCAAGTTCTTTAATTTTTGTGTTATCTTTAATTTTTTTCTTTACTTATAACACCTTTACATTTTACAGGTGAGATGGAAAATGAAAATGGAGCTGATTGGCAAGAAGAGGTTTATCAAAAGGTATGATCTGCAATAGCACTTTGAATTTGCACAAGATTTTCAAAACTGTGGAAATTTGATATGTGGATCATGAAACCAAGTGTTGAGATCATATTAACTTAATTCATGAGATAATTTGTTGGTAAGTTTATATAAAAGTCTTCATGGTGTGTCACCAATTTGTTTTATATCCCGGCGACTAACTTCTCTAATAACTAGTTTGAGTGATAAACATATTTGTGCAAGAAGTATATATATATGAAAAAGGCATTTGTTCATCTGTATTAGTAGGTATACTTTTTTTTGTTTTTTATTTTCTTTCTTATAATAGATAATTTAATGTTGTCGATATCGAAAATCATCCTTCTCTACTTACGCGTCTTGGTTTACTAGCTAGTAATGTGCTGGAATAACATTGATTTCTCCAAGAATAAAACATATAACATGCTCTATATTCTCCATTCTATCGTTTTTCACTTGTAAAGCAAACAACATCATTATTTCTTTTTGCTAATACTGTAAATTATCACTAACAAACAAAGAACATTACACCATAAGGTCACCTATCATCTCAGCCACTTTCTAGGAAGCATAGGTTTCAAACTAGAGAAGAAAAATAATTATGCACCTATGATTGTTGCTAGCTTTCTTAGATCCTATACGTAAGTCCAATCTTTCTATAACGTCTTTCTTAATCTGTACTAATGCTATATCAATATTCACCGATGATCCTCTAAAAATATTCCAGTTCCTTGCTTTGCATGTATGATAGATCATTGTTTCCAGTTCTTCCTCCTTGTGCCTTCTAGAACTTTCTGAACCCATTATTGGATGCCATCTATCGATATTGTTGGGCTATTGCCCATGTTGCAGCCAAAGGGCCATGGCCTAATCATACTTGCAAAAAGGATTTGAATTATTCTCTTTATTTGGTTTCCAATTCTTTTAGGAAAAATGATTGGAATTGTAATCGCATTTGTAGTTAGTTTTGGCTTTGTAAGGAAAAGCACAATTTTATAAATAGAGGATGGTCTTGAGAGAATAACTAATTACTCATTAATATTGTCTTTGAAATACATTAGAACATAAGAGAGGTTTTTTGAGAGAGCTTTCAACAAGAGAAAAGAGAGAAGGAAAAGGGTTCTTTTGCTTCAGTCTTTTTCACCGACCAGCAACATTCAGATTGTGTTTGCCGATTAAGTAACCGTTGGATCGGGATGAAATTTGGACTAAACATTCCTAACATCTTGGTGGTTGATTTGAACTGTGGAGATCTAATTCAGATGTCACAAAAATCCTGTTTAAGGTCCCGAACAGAAGATGGGTTTGGGTGGTGTTTCTTTCTATTTATCTTTTGTTGGTATAGCTATTGTTTGTTCTCTCTTGACACTTGTTGTGTATCCATTAGAATATATTTGTAACCCTCTTATTGGTATAGTGAAGCAATTCAGATCTTGTCGATCCCCTGGTGGTTACTTTCGGTTTGAAGGGTTTTTCCACTTCAAACTTGGTGTTCTTTATTGTTAGATTTTTTGTTTCATCTTTTCGTCACAACATATGGTATCAGAGATAAGGTTATCGATATGGAGGGGAATATGAGCAAGATGGTATGTCTAAACGGAAGAAACTATAACATATTGAAAATCAAGTGAAAGATCTATTGTTCGTGATGAAGATGTATCTTCCAGTTTTTTCTGCTCATAAACCCGAGAATGTGACCGATGAAAATTTGGAATTTGAGCACCAACAAGTATGTGGATATACAAGACAATGGATTGAAGATAATGTTCGCAACCATATTGTGAATGAGACACATGCTAGAACATTGTGGGATAAGTTGGAGACGCTTTACGCTTCAAAAACTGACAATAACAAGTTGTTCTTGTTAAAGCAATTGATGACCTTTAAATACAAGGAGGGCAGTCCTATTCTTGATCATATAAATGGTTTTTAGGGTATTCTTGATCAGCTATCAGGAATGGGTGTAAATTTTGATGATGAAATACAAGGACTTTGGCTTCTTAATACTCTACCTGATTTTAGGAAAACTCTTCGTGTTTTTTTAACAAATTCTGCCACTGGTGGAAAGGTGACTATGGAATATGCAAAGAGTGGTGTGTTGAATGAACAGGTTAGAAGGAAATATCAAGACACATCTTCACATTCAGATGTTCTACATACAGAAGATCGAGGGAAACATAAGAGAAGAGATCCGAGAAGTAGAGGTAAAAGCAAAAGCAAGTCAAAATTCAAGAATCCAAATATTATATGTTATCATTGTGGAAAGAATGGACATATTAAAAGATTTTGTAAACAGTTGAAGCAAGATCTTAAATAAGGGAAGAAGGAATAAAACAATGAAAATAATGTTGTTGATGTTGTCCAAGATGACCTTCTCTTCGCTTGTGATAAAGACGCCATCAATTTTGTATCTCAAGATACAAGTTGGATAGTTGATTCTAGAGCCACATCACATGTCACACCAAGAAAAGACTTCTTTTCATCTTATACTTCTGTTAACTCTGAGGTGTAAAAGATGGGTAAGCTGGTGAGGTTAAGGTGTTTGGTGTTGGCACTATTTGTTTGAAAACCAATACTGGTTCAACGTTGGTCCGTCAGAATGTAAAGCATGCTCCAGACATTCCAACAAATTTGATCTCTGTAGGACAACTAGATGATGATGGCTATAATAATGACTTGTGTAATGGCCAATGAAATTTCACCAAGGGCGCACTGATTTTAGCTCGAGGAAGAAAACATTCAAATTTATACGTGACACAAGGATCGATTCTTGGTGACTCTATAAATTTGGTGGAGAGTTAGACTTTATCAGAATTGTGGCACAAGAGGCTAAGTCATATGAGCGAGAGGGGGATCACATGTTTCGCTAAGAAGAATTTGCTTGCTGGTATGAAATAAACAAAGGTGAAAAAATGTGTTTATTGCTTAACAGGGAAACAGAAAAGAGTTTCTTTTTACAGTCATGCTCCTTTAAGAAAGTCTGAGCTATTGGAGCTAGTACACTCAGATTTGTGTGGTCCTTTCAAAGTGAAGTCAAAAGGTGGTACACTATACTTTGCTACTTTCATTGATGATCATTCTTGCAAGATTTGGGTATATCCTTTAAAATCCAAAGATCAAGTTCTTGATGTGTTTAAACAGTATGAAGCCTTATCTGAGAAACAAACGGGAAAGAAGTTAAAATGTATTCACACTGATAATGGTGGTGAGTATATTGGTCCCTTTGATAACTACTGCAAATCGCAAGGAATTCGTCATCAGAAGACTCCTCCAAAGACTACTCAATTAAATGGTTTGGTAGAGATGATGAACAAAACTTTAGTTGGGACAGGTAGATGTGTGATACAGAGGCTAAACTTCCAAATTCTTTTTGGACTGAAGCACTTAACATTGTTGCTTATGTTATCAATTTGTCTCCTATTGTTGATTTGGATAGTGATGTTCCAAACAGAGTTTGGTTTGATAAGGATGTTTTTTATGATCACTTGAAAGTGTTTGGGTGTAAAGCTTGTGTGCATGTTCCAAAGGATGAGAGGTCGAAATTGGATGTTAAAACTAAAAAATGCATCTTCATTGGTTATGGTCAAGATGAGTTTGGGTATAACTTTTATGATCCAATTGATAAGAAACTCATTAAAAGTCATGATGTTGTGTTTTTGAAGATCAAACTATTGAAGATATTGACAAGACTGAGAAACTAGATTCTCATATTGATGAGAGCTTAGTTGATGTTGATCCAATTCTTCTTATTAATATATCTTTTGCACATGATGGAACCAGAGGTAATGATCCAAATAATGATTAGAGTGTAGAACATATAAATTTTCCTACTTATGATTTTCTGGTTGATAATCAACCAACTCATGGTGAGATAACCACTTCGAATTATCCAGAAACCTCTTGTAGAAGATCTACTAGAGAAAAGCGAAGATCAACACGTTATTCTCTGAATGAGTATATCCTCTTAACTGAAAAGGGAGAACCTGAAGGTTATGATGAAGTTATGTAGATACTCATAGAGATAGGTAGGTAGAAGCCAAGGAAGACGAGATAAAGTCACTTTACGAGAATGGCACATATGAGCTAGTGGAGTTACCGAAAGGTAAGAAAGCTTTAATAAATAAATGGATATTTAGATTAAATCAAGATAAACATACATTTGCACCTAGATACAAGTGTAGGTTAGTCATCAAAGGTTTTGGTCAAAGAAAAGGGATTGACTTTGATGATATTTTCTCTCCTGTTGTGAAAATGTCCTCTATTCGTATGGTTCTAGCCTTAGCCCCAAGTCTAGATTTAGAGATTGAGCAGATGGATGTCAAGATTGCCTTTTTTCATGGTGATTTAGAAGAGGAGATCTACATCGAGCAACCTGAAGGTTTTCTAGTTAATAGAAAAGAAAACCATGTTTGAAAATTGAGAAAGATTTTGTATGGCTTGAAACAATCTCTAAGGCACTGGTACTTAAAGTTTGAATCTGTCATTGAAAATCAAGGATACAAGAAAACTTCTTCAGATCATTGTGTATTCTTTCAGAAGTTCTCTGATGATGATTTTATTATCTTACTACTTTATGTGGATGATATGCTGATTGTTGGCAAAAATAAATCTAGAACTGCAGTCCTTAAGAAAGAGTTAAGCAATTCGTTTGCAATGAAGGACTTGGGGCCATCAAAAAAGATCCTAGGCATACAAATCTATCTAAAAAAACACAAGAAGAAGTTCTCTCTACCCCAAAAGAATTATATTGAGAAAGTACCCAAGAGGTTCAACATGAAAGAGACAAAAGTGGTTAGTACACCTCTTGCTAAACACTTTAAGTTGAGTACGACTCAAAGTCCATCGACTAATGAGAAGAATAATGAGATGTCGAGTATTCCATATTCTTCCGCGGTTGGTAGTTTGATGTATGCTATGATTTGCACTAGACCATATATTGCACATGTTGTTGGTACCGTTAGGAGATTTCTTTTCAATCCTGGAAAAGAACATTGGGTTGCAGTGAAATGGATACTACGATATTTGAAGGGTACGTCAGATATGGAGTTGTGATTTGGTAGTGGCAAGTCTGAACTAGTATGCTACACGGACTCTAATTTGGGAGGAAATATTGACAATTCAAAATCCACTTCTGGCTATTTGATCACTTTTGGAGGGGGAGCTATTTCTTCTCAATTAAGACTTCAAAAGTGCATAGCTCTATCTACCATAGAAGCCGAATATATTGTCATTACTGAGGTGCCAAGGAATTGCTTTGGATGAAGGAGTTTTACAAATATCTTGACTTTGAACAATCATGATTTGTCCTTTTTTGTGATAATCAAAGTGCTATTTATCTCACCAAGCACTCTACCTTTCATTCTAAGTCCAAGCATATTAGTAGAATATCATTGGATTAGAATGGCCCTAGAAGAGAAATTATTTGAGGTTGAGAAGATACACACTGATGAAAATCCTTCATATATGATTATCAAAGTGGTGATCATAGATAAGCATGAGTTTTGTAGAAGTGTGGCAGGCATGAAGCCTACCAAGAGATCCTCCACTTGAAGTCTATTTGGCCCCTTGGCTGGATAGGAAGTTTGTTGGGTTATTGCCCATGTTCCAGCCAAAGTCCCATGGCCTAATCCTACTTGAAAAAGGATTGGAGTTATTCTCTTTATTTGGTTTCCAATTCTATTAGGAAAAGGATTCGAATTATAATCCTATTTGTAGTTGGTTTTGACTTTGTAAGGAAAAGCACAACTCTATAAATAGAGGATGGTCTTGAGAGAATAATTAATTGTTCATTGACATTGTCTTTGAAATACATTAAAACATAAGAGAGATTTTTTTAGAGAGCTTTCAACAAGAGAAAATAGAGAAGGAAAAGGGTTCTTTTGCTGCAGTCTTTTTCTCTGACTAGCAACGTTCAGATCATGTTTCCCGATTAACGAACCATTGGATCAGGCTTAAATTTGGACTGAGTGTTTCTGACATCTTGGTGGTTTCTTTTAACGGTGAAGATCGGATTCGTAGAACAGAACGATCCTTTTTTAGGTCCCTAACAGAAGCTGGGTTTGGGTGGTGTTTCTTTCTATTTATCTTTTGTTGGTGTAGCTATTGTTTGTTCTCTTTTGGCATTTGTTGTGTACCCATTAAAATAATTTGTAACCCTCTTATTGGTATAGTGAAGCAATTTGGATCTTGTCAATTCTGTGATGGTTAACGCAAATTTGAAGGGTTTTTCCACGTTAAACTTGGTGTTCTTTATTGTTAGATTTTTGGTTTCATCTTTTTGTCACAACATGTATTACCTCCTTACATCAATGTATTTCATACTCAGCTGGATTATTGGTCTTTCTTTTTCTACTAAATAATCCAGCCGAGTATGAAATACATTGATGTAAGGAGGTAATACATGTTGTGACGAAAAGATGAAACCAAAAATCTAACAATAAAGAACACCAAGTTTAACGTGGAAAACCCTTCAAATTGAAGGTGACCATCACGGAATTGACAAGATCCAAATTTCTTCACTATACCAATAAGAGGGTTACAAATATATTTTAGTAGTTTCACAACAAGTGCTAAAAAAGAACAAACAATAGCTACACCAACAAAAGATAAATAGAAAGAAACACCACCCAAACTCAGCTTCTATTAGGGACCTAAAACAGGATCTTGCTGACCTATGAATCCGATCTCCCCCGTTAAAATCAACCACCAAGATGTCAGGAACACTCAGTCCAAATTTCAGTCTGATCCAATGGTTCGTTAATCGAGAAACACGATCTGTACGTTGCTAGTCGGAGAAAAAGACTGCAGCAAAAGAACCGCTTTCCATCTCTATTTTCTCTTGTTGAAATCTCTCTCAAAAAACCTCTCTTATGTTATAATGTCTTTCAAAGACAATATCAATGACCAATTAATTATTCTCTCAAGACAATCCTCGATATCTAGAGTTGTGCGTTTCCTTATAAAGTCAAAACCAACTACAAATAGGATTACAATTCAAATCCTTTTCCTAAAAGAATTGGAAACCAAATAAAGAGAATAATTCCAATCCTTTTTTATGTAGTATTAGGCCATGGGACTTTGGCTGGAACATGGGCAATAGCCCAAGAAACTTCCTCTCCAGCCAAGGGGCCAAATAGACTTCAAGTGGAGGATCTCTTGGCAGGCTTCATGCCTGCCGCACTTCTACAAAACTCATGCTTATTTACGATAACCACTTTCGTAAGCATATCTGAAGGATTGTCATCAGTGTGTATCTTCTCAACCTCAAATAATTTCTCTTCTACGGCCATTCTAATCCAATGATATATTCTACTTATATGCTTGGACTTAGAATGAAAGGTAGAGTGCTTGGTGAGATAAATAGCACTTTGATTATCACAAAATAGGACAAATCATGATTGTTCAAAATCAAGATATTTGATAAACTCCTTCATCCAAAGCAATTCCTTGGCACCTTCAGTAATGACAATATATTCGGCTTCTGTGGTAGATAGAGCTATGCACTTTTGAAGTCTTAATTGACAAGAAATAGCTCCCCCTCCAAAAGTGATCAAATAGCCAGAAGTGGATTTTGAATTGTCAAGATTTCCTCCCAAATTAGAGTCCGTGTAGCATACTAGTTCAGACTTGCCACTACCAAAGCACAACTCCATATCTAACGTACCCTTAAAATATTGTAGTATCTATTTCACCGCACCCCAATGTTCTTTTCCAGGATTGGAAAGAAATTTGCTAACGGTACCAACAACATGTGCAATATCTGTTCTAGTGCAAATCATAGCATACATCAAACCACCAACCGCGGAAGAATATGGTATACTCGACATCTCATTATTCTCTTCATTAGTCGATGGACTTTGAGTCATACTCAACTTAAAGTGTTTAGCAAGAGGTGTACTAACCACTTTTGTCTCTGTCATGTTGAACGTCTTGAGTACTTTCTCAACATACTTCTTTTGGAATATAGAGAACTTCTTCTTATGTTTTTTCGATAGATTTGTATGCCTAAGATCTTTTTTGCTGGCCCCAAGTCCTTTATCGCAAACGAATTGCTTAACTCTTTCTTAAGGACTGCAATTCTAGATTTATTTTTGCCAACAATCAACATATCATCCACATAAAATAGTAAGATAATAAAATCAGCATCAGAGAACTTCTGAAAGAATACACAATGACCTGAAGAAGTTTTCTTGTATCCCTGATTTTCAATGACATATTCAAACTTTAAGTACCAGTTCCTTAGAGATTTTTTCAAGCCATACAAAATCTTTCTCAATTTTCAAACATGGTTTTCTTTCCTGTTAACTACAAAACGTTCAGGTTTCTCGATGTAGATCTCCTCTTCTAAATCACCATGAAAAAAGGCAATCTTGACATCCATCTGCTCAATCTCTAAATCTAGACTTGGGGCTAAGTCTAGAACCATACGAATAGAGGATATTTTCACAACAGGAAAGAAAATTTCATCAAAGTCAATCCCTTTTCTTTGACCAAAACCTTTGATGACTAACCTAGACTTGTATCTAGGTGCAAATGTATGTTGATCTTGATTTAATCTAAATATCCATTTATTTATTAAAGCTTTCTTCCCTTTCGGTAACGCCACTAGCTCATATGTGCCATTCTCGTGAAGTGACTTCATCTCGTCTACCATAGCTTCTACCTACCTATCTCTATGAGTATCTACATAACTTCATCATAACCTTCAGGTTCTCCCTTGTCAGTCAAGAGGATATACTCATTCGGAGAATAACGTGTTGATCTTCGCTTTTCTCTAGTAGATCTTCCACAAGAGGTTTCTGGATAATTCGAAGTGGTTATCTCACCATGAGTTGGTTGATTATCAACCACAAAATCATATGTAGGAAAATTTATATGTTCTACACTCTGATCATTATTTGGATCATTACCTTGGGTTCCATCATGTGCAAAAGATATATCAATAAGAAGAATTGGATCAACATCAAGTAAGCTCTGATCAATATGAGAATGTAGTTTCTCAGTCTTGTCAATATCTTCAATAGTTTGATCATCAAAGAACACAACATCACGACTTTTAATGAGTTTCTTATCAATTGGATCATAAAAGTGATACCCAAACTCATCTTGACCATAACTAAGGAAGATGCATTGCTTAGTTTTAACATCCAATTTAGACCTCTCATCCTTTGGAACATGCACACAAGCTTTGCACCCAAACACTTTCAAGTGATCATAAGTAACATCCTTATCAAACCAAACTCTGTTTGGAACACCACTATCCAAATCAACAAGAGGAGACAAATTGATAACATAAGCAACAATGTTAAGTGCTTGAGTCCAAAAAGAATTTGGAAGTTTAGCCTCTGAAATCACACATCTACCTGTCCCAACTAAAGTTTTATTCATCCTCTCTGCCAAACCATTTAATTGAGGAGTCTTTGGAGGAGTCTTCTGATGACGAATTCCTTGCGATTTGCAGTAGTTATCAAAGGGACCAATATACTCACCACCATTATCAGTACGAATAAATTTTTGTTTTTTTCCCTTTTGTCTCTCAGATAAGGCTTGATACTGTTTAAACACATCAAGAACTTGATCTTTGGATTTTAAAGGATATACCCAAATCTTGCAAGAATGATCATCAATGAAAGTAGCAAAGTAAAGTGTACCACCTTTTGACTTCACTTTGAAAGGACCAAACAAATCTGAGTGTACTGATACCAGTTGTTGTGACGAAAAGATGAAACAAAAAATCTAACAATAAAGAACACCAAGTTTGACATGGAAAAACCCTTCAAACCGAAGGTAACCACCAGGGGATCGACAAGATCTGAATTGCCTCACTATACCAATAAGAGGGTTACAAATATATTCTAATGGATACACAACAAGTTTCAAGAGAGAACAAACAATAGCTATACCAACAAAAGATAAATAGAAAGAAACACCACCCAAACCCAACTTCTGTTCGGGACCTTAAACAAGATCTTTATGACCTCTGAATTCGATCAGCACCGTTCAAATGAACCACCAAGATGTCAGGAATATTTAGTCCAAATTTCATCCCGATCCAACGGTTACTTAATTGGGTAACACAATCTAAACATTGTTGGTCGGAGAAAAAGACTGCAGCAAAAGAACCCTTTTCCTTCTCTCTTTTCTCTTGTTGAAAGCTCTCTTAAAAAACCTCTATTATGTTCTAATGTATTTCAATGACAATACCAATGAGCAATTAATTATTCTCTCAAAGCCATCCTCTATTTATAGAGTTGTGCTTTTTCTTACAAAGCCAAAACCAACTACAAATAGAATTACAATTCTAATTCTTTTCCTAATAGAATTGGAAACCAAATAAAGAGAATAATTACAATCTTTTTCCAAGTAGGATTAGGTCATGGGCCTTTGGCTGGACCATGGTCAATAGCCCAACAATAACGTGTAGTAATGTAAGAAACCAAGTTGTATTATTTGTTCATCCAACCTATGTCTGTACTATTTTAGGATTAAGTAGCAAAAGAAAGACCAATAATTCAGTTGAGTATGAAATACTTTGATATTAGGAGGTTATAAACGTGTGGTTATGTAAGAATCCAAGTTGTATTATTAGTTCATCTAACTATGTATGTCTTATTTCAGGATTTAGTTGTCAACTACATCTTTATTATTTCATTGTTTACCCTTTACGTCATTGATGATAAAGGTGTAAAGTGAAAAAAGTAGTGATTGCTATTAAACTTTGTAATATCTTCCAACTAACTTTACAAAAGTATGTTTTAATTTCTCCTGGTTGGGATGGTCTACAATCACATTATGGAAGTTGTATTTTTGATGTAAGTACCAAGAAGCTAAAGGAAGCAAAGATCAGTTACTTGTTTTACCAGAATTGCAGTCTTCCTCTTCTACTTCAATTTTAACCTTTTCATCTTGAAGGTTCTTTTTTGAAGATTCTGTAGTTTGTTCTCTATTGCATCATATTGTTGATCTGATTATCCCTAACCATATAGTAATGCATTATTGACATTTCCGGAATTGAGTAATCAAAATTTGTAATGCAGATCAAGTATATGAAGGAGATGTATTTATCAGACCTCAATGATTTATACGAGGAAATTGATCATCAAGTGCAGCAGGTATGTCATCAACACCCCCTTAAGTGCTTCATCATAGTTCCAAATTTTGGTTCACTCCCTTTCAAGTTTCGTCAAAGGACGCACCATTATTTGCATATTGTATTCTATTAATTATTAGAAACTCCTCCAACTGGGAACTGATGCAGAGAGCTCAAGGCACTACATTATCATTTTTGCTTGTTTAATTTGGTTCCTTTCCTGTCGATTGTCATCTTTAGAAACAGTGCTTGCATTGTTATAAAGAGGCTAATATCTTTTCATTTCTAGCATCTGCATTATTTGTTTGTGTTGAAGCATTGTGAATGATTGTAATGTGGAGGTGGTAATGCATGGATATCATAAAAGAGTTGTTTTCACATGTAATTTCTCTGTTGTTTTTTTTTATTTTTGCTTTCGGGGATGGAATTTAGGCCTCCATAGTTCTTCGGCCAAGGGCTATAATCATCTGAAAAAGCACTTGAATGAAAATTCTGTTGAATTGTGTAAACCTTGTGAGCTATGTTATGTGTCTCTTTATGTCATTTGTTAAACTTTACTCCCTTTTTCATTGCCGTTGGAGGTACTTGAAGCATAATTTTTAAAGTTTGCTCCCTTTTTCGTTGCCGTTGGAGGTACTTGAAGCATAAATTTTAAAAGTTTGCTAAGGACAAGAAACAGGACTGTGACAGAACTGATTTCTTTTTACTGATTTTAAGCATAACTCTCTTCAAAAGGAGAACATTGAAAAGCTCAAGATGTTCAAAGTGACACTGGAACACATTATGCATTTCTTGTGGCTTAAAAAGCAGGACATTCAACTTAATCACAAGGGCAAGTTGGTCACGGTTGAGAAGAAGATAAGTTTCTTTCTAAGGTTCAATTGGGAATGCAGCGTGACTTCTTCTTCTCTACAGCAGGGGGAACTTCATCATGATAACATAAGCTCATTTAGTACACAAAGTAGAACGAACCTCGTACAGGCAAGACTCAAATCCGTACAGCAAAATTCAAGCATGCTGCAACATTTACTTCCTATACAGCCCGTGCAGCAAATGATGCCGAACAAATAATTAAAACCTCTGTGCAACCGGCTGCTGATACAGCAACAACTTCTTCAAAAAGTCAGCAGTTAATGGAACATCAGAAAGCTATGAACTCACTGCAGCAGTTAATGCAACGGAATAATTTCACCAACTTGCAACATTAATCCTTGTCTGGTGTATCGCCAAATTTCAACACTCAGCTATACATGATAAATTCAGTAAAGCCTGGTTTCAATTTCGATTTGGGACTGAGTAATTCTTTGAACTCCCCGCAACAGCTGTCTACTGGGTTTTTGCAACAGCTGTCTACTGCATTTAACAATCTTCAACATGGTAACATAAGCTCATTCAGAACACAAAGTGTAACGAATCCCATACAAGCAAACCTCGGTTCTCTACAGAAAAATTTGAGTGTCTGGCAGAGAATGTCGCAGAGCCAGCAAATATTGCAGAACCAGCAATTAAGACAGTAGTTACACAATCGCCATATGCAGCAGCTACATTTTCATAGACTGAAGTTAATGCAACAGCAGCAAGCAAAGCAAGAGTAGACCACACTATTGCCAATCCACCAGATGTCGCAGCTTCAACAGTCTTCCATGCTGCTTGAGCAACAACAATCTATTGATGGAAGCATTCTAACAAAAAAATATTATCGATTTGCAACATGATTGTTTGGATAATTAAATTGTTTATGTTTCGTGCACTCATGAACACTCCCTTCTTTAGATTATGTGAAGTACTGAAATTATTTTGATAAATTACTAAAGTTTTTTTGTAGCAACTTAGGTTGAAATTCGAAATATCCATCTTCATATTTTTTTCTGTTTAAATGTTTTGCAACAATTTTACAAACGGTCACAATTTTTCACAATTTTTTTGTGGTCTTTATTTTTAAAAAATATATATTTTCTTGATTCGTAAAGTGTGTTTCCTTAAATAATTATACTATTTAATTGGACTTCAAATAAAAAAATTGTTATACTATCTTAATGATAGTTACTGTTCTTTTTTTCCTTTATAACCCTTAAGATAGTTATCACTGGCAAGATTTTGCAATAAGTCATTAAAATTACTCATTCTGTGTTTTCTTCTAAGATCTCATGTGTTCAAAATTAATAATCCCTTGACATATATGAATTTTTTTAGTTATTAGTAATTGTATGAATCTTTTTAGTTATTACTAATTGTATCTCATACTTTGTATGAACCCTCTATCTTAAGGACCAATATTGTTATTATCCCTCGTTATTTTATATGCCTAGATTTTTGACGCGTGCTTTGCACGGGATTATCAATTCAAAAAATTTAAGCTAAGATTTGAATGATAAGCTTTGCACAAAATAATAATACAGATTTTTTTGTGAATGTTCAATGTGGATCGTCAAATATATCTCTTATTAACACAGACCTATAATGATGTTCAGTGAACAATTTTATTAATTAAATGAAATAATGCACATATTTATTTCAATTTGATGAGGTTGAATCATGTAAGTAGTAGTATCTTAACAATATTACCTTAAACGAAATTTGTTGCATGTGTTTCTTGCCATCTAATCTGATGTGTTTTGCCCGTGTATTCAACATAATCTCTTTAGATGTCATATGAACATGTAGAGATGTCATTTTATTCATATATATTGACATATTTTTAGATTATTGTGAGTTTTATTTTTAAAGAATAAAAAATTTAAAATAATATATTTTGAAGTTAGAAATCTTGTTAACTTGATAATACATTTGTAATATATATAAATGTTGAATATGAACTTTTTTCTTCGATGAAAATACTGAAATATTAAGAAAGAGTAAATTAGTAAAACTAAAGGACAATTTTTACATAATAATAATTATTTTTTATCAAATATCCTTACAATCCAAGTCACATAAGTAGCAGTAATAAATAAAATCATTCTGTCGTCTTGAGTATCAAGAGAATCATATCATACATACGTGGCGCCACCAAAAGCAAGAATTTCCTTTTAAATTTATTTATTTCCAAAATTAGCCTTCCGCTTTGATGAAAAGATGTGACTTTTATGAAAATTTTATCAAAAGTGGCAACATTGATGAAAAGTTATGACTTTAATGAAGAGTTGTGACTTTTATGAGAAGTTGTGACTTTTATCAAAAGTTTTGACTTAATCAAAAGCTACGACTTTTATGAAAGGTTGTGAACATTACGAAGGGTTGTAAATTTTCCAAATAATTGTAACCTTTGTGATAAGTCACAATAAAGATTTGTTTACACTACCATTTAGCATCATATATTATTATAAGTAGAAACCTCCTAACCCTAAAGTTGATTTACCGTTTTGCCCCTACTATATGAATTAAATATTAATTTATTAAATACAAATATTAGTTAAATGTTAAATTTTTATAAATTAAATTAGCTGTCAGACCTAATGTGATTCTCTAGAAATGTATAGTTGTTGTTCAAGCTCCCTCAATCATTGTAACGACTCCTTTTTCCAACGCTCAGTCTCCATTGCAGCTATTCCAAAACCTAGATACTTCATTGATCTATAAAAATGCCTCCAACATCATGTCATTGTTCCATTAATCTGCTTTTTTCCGTGTCTCAATTATGAAGACTGAATGTTCATTTATTAATAAAGGCAACAAGTTATTAAATAGAGTTACAACGAAAGTAATAAGACTCCTAAACGAACTGAACTAAAGTAATCTAATTAAATAATAACTGCTGAACTAGCAAGACAATCCTTATACGATTAAACTACTAACTGGCGTCCTAAGACCGATGTTCTAATATGCCCCTCAAGTTAGACGATGAGTCACTAAGCCTAACATGAACAAATTAGACTCAAAATAAGATTTAGAAAGTGCCTTGGTGAGGGTGTCTGCTATTTGATCGGCACCATGGACATGAACAACACGAACCCTTTTAATGTCAAAATAGTGGCGAACAAAGTGAAAGTCCACAACAACATGCTTAACACCACTATGGAGGGCAGGATTCTTGCTCAAGAATGTGGCTCCAAAATTGTCACAATAAATTGTGGGTAGCTGATGTACTGGAAAGCGCAACTCATTTAGGAGATTGGTGACCCATAAAGTTTCAGAAAGTGCATTAGCCACTGCCCTGTATTCGGACTCAGTGGAGGATCATGAGACAATGTTTTTCTTCTTTGATGACCAACTAATCGGATTGTTACCAAGAAATAGGATGTAACCAGATGTAGAAACTCTATCAACGATGTCCCCACCCCAATTTGCATCAGAGTACACATGTAGATTGAATTCATCAATGGGAGTAACGCATAGGCCGAGTTTAATGGTACCCCGCAGGTATCGAAGACCATGTTTTACAGCCTTCCAGTGAAGGCCTGACGGTGCTTGCATAAATTCAGAAAGCTTATTGACTGCATAGGCTATGTCAAGTCTACGAAGGATAGATATTGAAGCCTATCCAAGACTCGCCGATAACGTGTAGCATCAGTCAAGTGAGTTCCATCAGATAAGTAAGTAACTCAGATGCACTCATGGGCGTGTTAACACTCTTGCAGTCGGTCATTAGTTCATCATTCAAAATTTCATTCACATAATTTGCTTGGTTGAGGATTAAACCGTTGGAGCTGCGTATCACTTCAACACCACAAAAGTAGTGAATATTACCTAAATCTTTAATAGAGAACTTAGAAGCAAGGGAAGTGATAACCTGATTGAGACTTAAAATATTGCTCCCAGTTATAATAATATCATCGACATAGACGAGGACGAACAACGTATCACCTGCACCATGTCTGACAAGTAGTGAGGCATCAGATTTGGTCTTAACAAAGCCTATGGATGAAAGATAACCCGTGAGGGCATTGTACCACAAGCTAGGAGCCTGTTTCAAGCCATAGATTGCCTTAGTAGCCGACATATATACATTGGTTTGTCAACACTAGTAAACCCCGAAGGTTGTGCCATGTACACTTCCTCTTCCAGGTTGCCTTGGAGGAAGGCGTTATTGACATCTAGCTGGCGAAGGTACCAGTTGTGATGAACAGCCACAAAGAGGACGGTGTGAACTGTGGTGGGCTTGACGACAGGGCTGAATGTGGCATGAAAGTCAACGCCTGGCCTCTAAGTAAATCCTTTTGCAACTAGGCGCGCTTTGTATATGTCGATGGACCCATCAACATTTCTCTTGATCCTGAAAAGCCACTTGTAAGATACAATGTTTTTTGTCGGGTCAGGAGGAACAAGTTCCCAAGTCTGATTTTTAATTAAAGCATCAAATTCCTATTTTATTGCATAACACCACTCTGGATATTTTTGTGCTTGTTTGACAGTATTGGGTGTGAAAGTGGGGTTCAATTTGGCTAGGTAATCAAAAATCTTTTTTGGTTTTGTGATATTATTTTGGGGTCGAGTGACAGCACAGGTAGTAGGAGACGGATATTGAGGTGGGGAAGGAGCAAGTTCTAACTCATTGGTAGGACAGGCTGGTTGAGTAGCCATATGTGTTGGTGGGTTGGTGTTTCTACGGTGATAGACAAGGAGAAGAGACAAGCTGCTTTGTGTGTTAGTTGGTATCGACGTTTGAGAGTTTGTAGGGAGGCGTGGTAGTGCTAAACCTTGGGCAGTAGATATAGAAGAGGTGTTCTGGGAAGAAAGAATTATTAAAGATGAGGAAGACAAAAATATACCTTGAGAGGTGAATCTGTTACGTCTGCCGCTGATGCATCATCGGATAAGGACTGCGAGTTTTAGTTGTCTCCGGACTGGGCTGGAGAGGAAGCAGATGGTGATGGAAAATCTGTAATAGTGTGTGCTGCTATTTCAAATGGAGTTTGCATATCTGTAACTATGGGAAGTTTAGGTGTGGGGTTTGAAGAACTTGGCATTGTTGGTGTTGCCCATTCCAGGTGAGTTTATTTAATGGCAATGTTGGAGAACAATGTCTTAAATGGAAAAACATCCTCAACAAATCGCACATCTCGAGATAAGTAAACCTTTGCATAAATTGGGTCAAAATACTAGTGACAGTGATGGGATAGTGAGAATCCAAGATAGACACATGGGGTAGATTTTGATTCAAGTTTATTTTTGGAGTATGGTTTTAGCCATGGATAACATAAACAACCAAAAATTCGTAGGGAATTATAAATAGGTGATTTTCTAAGTAATCTTTGGAATGGGGATTGATTATCGAGGTGAGAGGTTGGAAGACGATTGATTAGGTAGACAGTGTGATGGAATGCAAAAGACCTGAATTGGGGTGGGAGAGACGCCTCATGAAGAGTGTTCTTGAAGTTTCGACAATATGGCGAAGTCGCCGTTCTGCAAGTGCAACTTGTTGGGGTGTATAGGGAGGGGTAGAGAGGTGTTGAATGTCGTGAATTGAAATATAGGAGTTAAGACTTTCATACTCACCTCCGCCATCAGCATACAATGATAAAATTTTAGTGTCAAAATGTTTTTCCATCATAGGATGAAATTTTTGAAAGATATCTTTAACTTCACTTTTCTTTGTTAGTGTGTAAAAGCAACTGTACTTCATATATTGGTCAACAAAAATATAATAATACAAATTTTTATCAAGAGGTAAGACTGGTGATGGCCCCCATAAGTCACTGAAAATAATTTGAAGTGGTTTAGAGCTACACAATGATAATTGAGTAAAAGGATGTCGATGAGATTTATTAGATAAACATAAATTACAATGAAAATTTTTGTCTCTCTCATGAAACGGTAGCGAGAATTTATTCAAAATAAACCTAAGAACTCTAGAGTGAGGATGACCAAGACGTTGGTGCCAAGTAGTGAGAGGGCTGGATGTGGACATAATGTGAGCTTGGGGATGTGAGACAGGCCACTCATATAGTCCATTATTAGTCCGACCGTGCACTAGTGGCTGCCATGTTTTCAGATCCTTCACAACAAAGTTAAAAGGAAAAAATTCAATAGACTTAAGATTGTCTTGACAGAATTTAGAAATAGAGATAAGCTTGTGTTTGATAGAAGGGCACACAAAGTGTGAGTTAGCTTAAAAACATTATTTGATGCATTTAATTTAGAAGAACCAGTGTGAGAGATAGGAATTTTGTTTCCATCACCCATGGAGACATCTTCGTTACCGCGGTATGGTTGTAGGTTGTGCGGCTCTGTTGTGATGTGATGGGTGGCTCCTGAATCAACTATCCAGGGATTGGTCTCCGTTGTAAGCCCAGCGGCATAGATGGATTTTGCTTCGAAGTGATTATGAGATCTCGAGCGGAAAACATTGGCGGTCTGGCCAATTATGTTACATAGTTGACAGCAAATAATACCGTTTGGATTTGAATTGGATTGCCCTTATGGTGGAGCGCTCGGACGCAAGTTCTGGCGCCATTGATGAGAGTTGTTGGTTTGTCTACGCTTGTTGCTATTATTGGAGTTGAATTTAGTGGGAGTATCAACTGCAGCAGTGATGGTTCTAGATAGTTTCTTAGCATCCTCGTGTCGGAGGAAGACTTCAAAGTCTAGTAACTTTTCAAACAGTTCCTCATAGGAGATAGGCGTATCGCGTGCACGAATGGCAATAGATATTTCACGAAATTCAGGACCTAGACCACTATGTATTTTGACAATGAGTTTAGGATTGGAAACAGGAGCACCAACAGTGGCTATTTCATCCGAAAAGGACCGAATAGTATGAATATATTCAGTAATGGAGCGAGAGTCCTTAGTGACACGGGCAAGCTGATCACGCAGACTGAAGACTCGGGTTTGAGATTTGTTCGCATAAGTGGTATGCAAGGCATCCCAATCTGATTTAGCCGAGTCAGCGGCTGAAACAGTAGGAGAAATAGTGGGTTAGACAGAAGCCATGAGAGCATTCTGGATGAGTTGATACTGAAGGAACCAAGTTAAGAAGGCAGGATTGGGAGAGATATTTGTGCCGAGGGTAATCGTGCGACTAGGGGACGGACTGGTTCCATCGAGATGGCCAAAGTGGTTGTAGATATACATAAGCATGGAAAATTAGGCTTTCCAGGTGGCGAAGCTGTGACCACCACTTAGTTTGATGGGTAATTGGGATGCGGAATTGAATTGAATGATAATATTGGTGCTTGTCGTGTTATCAACATTGACAACTCTGGGATTGTTGCCATTGTTGTTGGTCATTGTTGCTGATCTGCGTGAGGAGAAAAAATAACTTGATCGTACTCTTTAGAGCGTGAAGAGCCCTGATACCATATAAAGACTGAATGTTCATTTATTAATGAAGGCAGCAAGTTATTAAATAGAGTTACAACGAAAGTGATAAGACTCCTAAACGAACTGAACTAAAGTAATTTAATTAAATAATAACTGCTGACTAGTAAGACAATCCTAATACGACTAAACTACTAACTGGCGTCCTAAGACCAGATGTTCTAATATCAATCTAATACATCTATCATTGGCAGGTAAAAAAAGAATTTTCCTCCTTATTTATCAAAAGCTACTCTATTTTCCCTATTTACTGTGAGTCCTTATGTATCTTATTTCTTTTCATCTATTTATTTTTTTTAACAAGTTGGATTCATGCATTGTTGTATGTTTCTGCATGTTCAAAAGCCAAGCAAACTCATTTTGCTTTTCTGTAACGCTATGCATTGAGCAGCAGCCCAACATATATGGAATTACTAGGGAAGGCCCATGGAAATAGAAGTCGAACATGTGCAATCAGACACATATTGCAAGAATGGTGGAAAAGCCTAAAAACACGGTGCATGGTTTGGTTCTATAATCTGCCCCAATATTTGTGTGTTGGGAAATATGGAAGGAAAGTTGTAGTTGTAAATATGGTGGCAAGAGAAGCTTAAACAAACATATGATGACTCAACACATTCTCTGGAATATCCAAAGTGCTATGAATAAGGCCAGACTTGACATTACCTTGGATCACATTTTGTGAAAATCTTTTCAAACTAGAACCAATTGCCAAATGTGTATCCATTTGCTGGTAATTTCCTACAAATGGAGCGTTGAAAATGAACACAGACGCGAGCTATTGCACACTATCTGGAAGAGCGGACATGGGAGGTATCTTAAGAGATGATAAGGGTGATTTGTTATGGCATTCTCTTATTTCTTGGAGTGTGGCAGCAGCTTAGAGGTAGAGCATTGGCAGAGCCCTCAAGGGGTTGGATTTATGCATTTAAGCCACTTTTTCTTGGAATCGACTCAATAGTCTTCCAGATGATTGAAGGAAAAAGACAACCCAATTACAAGCTCAATCTCACCATAGAGAAGATTTGACATATGATAATTCAAGCCTAAGAGGGGCCAATAAGTTTGCGGATAATTTGACTAAGATGGAGAACACCAACAAGAACGGCCATGTTTTTGTCTCCTTTCAGAAGATTCCTAATGGTGCAAAAGGGCCTTATCAATTGGACAAAAGTCAAATGCTATCCATTAGACTCATATATGAAAAGGTGAATTTTTTTGTTAGCTAATTTATTTTCTTATTTGTGCGGGGATTTAAGTCATCATATCCTAACCCTCCTTTTGAAAGGAAAAAAGTTTTATCCATTGTGTTGTATGTTGAGGTAAGTCCAAGCCCTCTTTTTGTACTTATTCTCATGATATAGAACACTCCTGCTAACTAGCAGAAATTTAATTCAAAAAATAGTTTCAACTAACTGAATTTTAAATTAGTTAAAGTTGATACAAGTTACATGTAACCTAGGCTTTAGATATACTCCTTTTTGTAATTGGCTTTGTTCTTTCTGGTGATGGCATGAAGGTGTGTGAGGTTATTAAATGGTGGCTTCATAAATGATCCGTAAATTAAAATGTACATAAGTTTTCTTTGCTTAGAAGTATTTTTTTGGTGATAATAAGTAATTCTTGATGTAGTCAAGTGGGTACGCTGTGTTAACTTCTTTAAACAAGTCATTTGAATGCGTATGTGAGTATATGGGAATTGCTATTTTGTCACCATTATTTCATCCTCATATTCTAACTATCTGTATTTACTCATTCCACTTGCAATTCAATAGTGCCTTGAGTATTAGTAAGCACTTATATCTTATTACGGTAACATCACCTAATCTTGGCAGAGTTAGTTGTAGTTCACCTAAAGATATAAAAGTAATATATTCACAAATATAATGAACTGATTTCAGGAAATAGTAGTCTGCAAAAGAAACATAAATCCAAGATAATTTAATTTAATCATCTGTTAGACACTGCAAAATTCCCGACAATTAGACTTGTAGGCCATTATCTTTTGTGTGCATCATTCTTTCTCAATTATGTAGTGTTACATCTCCTCTTATCCTATTTTATGGGTTGTAGTAGGAATAACTTGTAACGACCTGTTTAGTCATTTTGAGCAGCAGATTTTATTTCTGGAAAAACTGTCTGAGTCGAAGGAACCCACGACGGCCAGTCATGGGCACGACGGACCGTCGAGGGGGCCTCGTTCCAAAACACTTAGAATTCTGAAATTTAGGTACTGAAATCAACTCTCTGAACTTCGTAACGGAATGGCAGGACGGACCGTCGTGGGCACGACGGACCATCACACATCTTCCACAGAAATTAAGTCTCCGAACTTTGTGACGGACCTGGAGGACGGACCGTCACAGTGATGACGGACCGTCACAGGTTGCATAAACCCTGACTGGGTCGGATTTCTGTTAAATATTTTAAGGGGCGTTTAGGAGTATTCCTGCTTATAATTATAAAGTTAGTGGTTTAATATGAATAATTCAATTACTTGGGGGATAAAAGAGATAGCCTTGAATTAAATAGTGGGTTACTTTTCTTTATACTTAATTATATGCTAATTAGGGTAAAAGAAAAGAGGGTTTGAATAAGAAAAATAGAAAGAACAAGAGAGGGAGAAAACGAACGAACAAGGGAGATACGAAGAACGCTGCTTTGAGGATTAGCTTGCTTGATCACAATTCTTCGGTGGAGGTAGGTTATGGTTTATGCTATTCGTAGTAAACTCTTAATAGCGAATGATATGTGTTGGGTAGTATTATAAAGTCCTTTATATGCTTAATTGTGTGCTTGCATGATGTGATTATATAATTGTGATGAATTAGCATGATGAAGCTATTGAATCTTAAACCCTAAAATTTCTTTGTTAATGATGATGCCTTGGTATAAAAGAAGGCTTGATGAACTAAAGTAATGAGATTGATGATGCCTCGGTATAAAACAAGGCTTGATGAAATAAATTAATAGAGGATCGGGTGTCACGTTCCGACACCAGGGTAGAATATGGATCGGAGTGTCACATTCCTACACCAGGATAGTATATGGATCAGGTGCCACGTTCCGGTACCAGGATAGTATATGGATCGGAGTGTCACGTTCCGACACCAGGATAGTATATGGATCAGAGTGTCACGTTCCGACACCAGGATAGTATATGGATCGGGTGTCACGTTCCGACACCAGGATAGTATATGGATCGGAGTGTTACATTCCGACACCAGGATAGTAGTTGTGGAGCGGAGTGTCACGTACCGACAAAAGAGGAATAAAGATAATGAATCTTGAATTATGATAATATACTAAATTTTAAAGAACTAATTCCCAAATGAGTATGATGGGGAGGCGTGAGTCCTCATTGATGTGCTTGGTGTTGTGACCAAGGGTTATGGTAATTGTTAATGTCGCCTGTTAAGAATATTAGTTGATTTTATGTTATTATCTGATATATATTGTTTTCTATTTTGAGTTGGCCGATGATACCTACTCAGTACTTGTGCCTTGTACTCACCCCTACTTGTATTTGTTTTCTTGATTATTTGTGGAGTGCAGCAAACGTGCCGTCATCTTTAACTCAACCGCAACTCTAGCCAGTCTTCATTACACCGGATTTCAGGGTGAGCAAATGCTTCTAGCTTGGACTGGATCTTCTTCTTCGTGTCTTGATGCCTCAAAATTCCGGCATGGACTAGCTCTTACTTATTTTAGCTTTCTTAGATACTCTTAGTTTTAGTAATTTGAGGATAGATGTTCTTGTGATGATGACTTCCAGATTTTGGGGATAATAATAGTTATTGAGTTTTTAGAAGTTATTGAATTGATTTTCATTAATGAGTTTAAGTCTTCCGCATTGTATTTTGTTCATTATGTTTGAAATGTTGGGGTTAGATTGGTTGGTTCGCTCACATAGTAAGATGAGTGTGGGTGCCACTCGCGGCTCGATTTTGGGTCATGATAAACCTTGTATCAGAGCATTAGGTTCGTTGGTCTCATCACACAAGAACGAGTCTAGTAGAGTCTTAAGGAACGGTAGGGGGACGTCTTTACTTTTCTTTGAGAGGCTATAAGACTTTAGGAAAATTCCATTCTTTCTTTCTTTTTTTCGTGCTATTACTTGGATCCAATTGGTATCTAGGTGATACAAATTGGTATCTGACCATCTTCACTCTATTTCGCAGATTGTTAGAACTAGAGCAACGACTGCGCCAACACCAACACCGGCAAGAAAGGATGCGTCTGAGCCAGCCACTGGGGCTGTAGCTCGGAGAGGAACAGTGGCAAGATGCCGTGGTAGAGGTCGCGGGAGGACGTCCTCTAGAGGAAAAGGACAAGCACCTAGCCCAACTAGTACTAGGGCGGTGACTCCTCCACCGACTGAGGAAGTGATAAGAGAGGGTGAGGAAGGGGAGAATGAACAAGTGCAGAATGAGGAATTTCCACCCCAACCTACCCCAGAGATGATCAATCAAGTTCTTGCTTATCTTAGCGGGCTATCTGATCAGGGCCAGACACCTCCAGTGTTTTCTGCACCAGCACCTCAGGTTCCGGAGGTACAACATGCAGCTACTGTGGCTCCCCGCATGGATGCCTCATTGGAAATAGGCATGTTTCCTCGTCTGACTACAGGGCCCATAATGACAAGTGATCAGCATGAACTTTTCAGTAAGTTCTTGAAATTGAAACCTCCAGTCTTCAAGGGTGCTGAATCTGAGGATGCCTACGATTTTCTGGTTGACTGTCATGAGCTACTACACAAGATGGGTATAGTAGAACGATTTGTGTTGAGTTTGTGACCTATCAGTTTCAAGGGAACGCCAAAATGTGGTGGCGGTCACATGTTGGGTGTCAACCAACTGAGGCACCACCTATGACTTGGGCATCATTCTCTAGCTTGTTTATGGAGAAGTATATACCCCGTACCTTGAGGGATAGGAGGAGAGATGAGTTTCTAAGCCTAGAGCAAGGCAGGATGTCTGTTACTGCTTATGAGGCTAGGTTTCGTGCACTTTCCAGATATGCCACCCAGCTTTATTTTAGTCCACAAGAACGGATTCACCGTTTTGTGAAGGGGTTGAGGTCAGAGTTGCGGATTTCAGCCCTACAGGTAGCGGCTACAGCGAAATCCTTTCAGGAAGTGGTAGACTTCGTGATAGAGGTGGAGGGAGTGAAGCCAGATGACTTCACCATGGCATCGACATCAAAAAGGTTTCGAAAGGGAGGTGATTTTAATGGTTCTTACTCCAGAGGGCAAGGCTCAGGAGGTTATCCAGCCTGACCTATTCAGTTTTCACTACAGACTGTAGTTGGAGGTCCACCTCAGACCGGTCAACATTTCTCTGAGGTTGGAGGTTATCCCCAGACTTCGTCATTCTCACAGAGACCCATGCTTGACTCCAGAGAGTGTTATGGATGTGATATTGTCCAAAAAAGAGTTACAGACTCCCAATAGCCAGAGGTAGAGGTGGTCATGGAAGAGGCCGTCATTCTGGAGGACGTGGTGGTCGAGGTAATGGTGGTCACCAAAACGGCCGGTGTGACGGGCAAACTTGAGCAACTACAACACCACATGGTAGGGGCAACGGGCAGACAGGTGATAGGGCCCATTGTTACGCTTTCCCCGGGCGGTCTGAAGCGGAGACATCTGATGCTGTTATCACAGGTAATCTTTTGGTTTGTGATTGCATGGCTTCTGTATTATTTGATCCTTGCTCCACATTTTCCTATGTATCTTCCTCATTTTCTACTGGTCTTAATTTACATTGTGAATTGCTTGACATGCCTATTCATGTTTCTACTCCGGTGGGTGAGTCTGTGATAGTTGAAAAGGTATATAGGTCTTGTCTGGTGACTTTTGTGGGGAGCAATACTCATGTAGACTTGGTTATTTTAGAGATGGTGGATTTCAATGTAATTCTGGGTATGACTTGGCTTTCTACAAAATTTGCAATCCTAGATTGTAATGATAAAACTATAACGTTGGCCAAGCCTGGGACAGATCCGTTAGTGTGGGAGGGTGACTACACTTCCACTCCAGTTCATATCATCTCCTTTCTTCGTGCTAAGAGAATGATTATTAAAGGGTGTTTAGATTTCTTGGCACATCTCAGGGATGACACTACCCAAGTACCTTCAATTGAGTCGGTTTCGATTGTCCGTGAGTTTCTGGATGTGTTCCCTGCAGACATTCCTGGTATGCCACCAGATATGGATATTGACTTTTGCATTGATCTTGAACCGGGTACTCGCCCCATTTCCATACCCCCTTATAGAATGGCTCCAGCAGAGTTAAGGGAATTAAAGGCCCAACTTCAAGAGTTGCTAAGTAAAGGTTTTATTAGACCAAGTGCATCCCCTTGGGGTGCTCCGGTGTTATTTGTGAAGAAGAAGGATGGGAGTTTTCGGATGTGCATAGACTACCGGCAGTTGAACAAGGTAACTATTAAGAACAAGTATCCCATTCCTCGCATCGATGACTTGTTCGATCAGTTACAAGGTGCTTGTGTCTTCTCTAAGACTGACTTGAGATCCAGTTATCATCAATTGAAAATATGGGAAACGGATGTGCCAAAGACTGCTTTTCGAACCAGGTATGGGCATTACGAATTTGTAGTGATGTCTTTTGGTCTTACGAATGCCCCTGCTGCGTTCATGAGCTTGACGAACAGGATTTTTAAGCCATATCTGGATCTCTTTATGATCGTATTTATTGATGATATACTAATATACTCAAAGAGCAAGAAAGAACATGAGGAGCATTTGAGAATTGTGTTGGAAGTATTAAGGGAGAAAAGGCTTTATGCCAAATTCTCCAAGTGTGAGTTTTGGATAGATTCAGTGTCCTTCTTGGGGCACGTGGTTTCTATGGATGGAGTGATGGTGGATCCTCTAAGATTGAGACAGTGAAGAATTGGGTAAGACCTACTAATGTGTCAGAAATAAGGAGCTTTGTTGGGTTAGCTAGCTACTACCGTCGATTTGTCAAGGGATTCTCTTCTATTGCTTCCCAATTGACGAACTTGACTAAGCAGAATGTTCCATTTGTATGGTCGGACGAATGTGAGGAAAGCTTTCAAAAACTCAAGACCTTGCTGACTACTGCACCTATCCTTACCTTGCTAGTAGAGGGTAAGAATTTCATTGTTTATTTTGATGCATCCTATTCTTGTTTGGGTGCAGTGCTAATGCAAGAGAAGAATGTAATTGCTTATTATTCGAGGCAATTAAAGGTGCATGAACGTAACTATCCGACCCATTATTTGGAGTTGGCTGCAGTAGTGTTTGCATTAAAGCAATGGAGACACTATCTATATGGGGTTAAGTGTGAAGTCTATACGGATCATCGTAGCCTACAGTATGTCTTTACTCAGAGGGACTTGAATTTGAGACAAAGGAGATGGATGGAACTACTGAAGGACTATGATGTTACCATCTTGTATCACCCAGGAAAGGCAAATGTTGTGGCAGACGCCTTAAGTAGAAAAGCAGGGAGCATGGGAAGCCTAGCTCACTTACAGGTTTCCAGGCGCCCATTGGCTAGAGAAATCCAAAACTTGGCTAAAGACTTTATGAGGCTAGAAGTAAATGAGAAGGGAGGATTTTTGGCTTGTGTGGAGGCGAGATCTTATTTTCTTGACAAGCTTAAGGGAAAGCAATTTGATGATGAGAAACTAAGTCAAATTTGGGATATAGTGTTGCGAGGGGAGGCTAAAGAAGCAATAATTGATGAGGAAGGTGTTTTGAGGATTAAGGGAAGGGTATGTGTGCCCCGTGTTGATGATTTGATCCACACTATTCTTACAGAGGCTCATAGTTCCGGATATTCTATACATCCTGGTGCAACCGAGATGTACCGTGACCTAAAGCAACACTTTTGGTGGAGTAGAATGAAGCGAGACTTTGTTGATTTTGTTGCAAAATTTCCAAATTGTCAGCAAGTAAAATATGAACACCAGAGACCCGGAGGATCACTTCAGAGAATGCCCATTCCTGAATGGAAGTGAGAGAGAATCGCAATGGACTTCGTGGTTGGTCTTCCAAAGACATTGGGAATGTTCGATTCTATTTGGGTAATTGTGGACAGATTAACTAAGTCTGCTCACTTCATTCTGGTTAAGGTGACCTACAATGCAGAGAAGTTATCCAAACTCTACATCTCAGAAATTGTTCGATTGCATGGAGTTCCACTTTCCATCATATCAGATAGAGGTACGCAGTTTACTTCTAAGTTTTGGAGGACATTGCATGCGGAATTAGGTACTAGGTTGGACCTTAGTACTGCATTTCACCCTCAGACCGATGGTCAGTCTGAGCGAACGATTCAGGTGTTGGAGGATATGCTTCGTGCATGTGTGATAGAATTTGGTGGTCATTGGAATAACTTCTTACCCTTAGCGGAGTTTTCATACAATAATAGCTATCACTCAAGTATTGATATGGCTCCATTTGAAGCATTGTATGAGAGGAGATGTAGGTCTCCCATTGGTTGGTTTGATGCATTTGAGGTTAGACCTTGGGGTACTGATCTTTTGAGGGATTCATTAGAGAAGGTGAAATCTATTCAAGAAAAGCTTTTAGCGGCTCAAAGTAGGCAAAAGGAATATGCAGACTGAAAGGTTAGAGACTTGGAGTTCATGGAGGGTGAGAAAGTCTTGCTGAAGGTTTCACCCATGAAAGGGGTGATGCAGTTTGGTATAAGAGGTAAGCTAAGCCCAAGGTATATTGGACCATTTGAAGTACTTAAGCGAGTAGGGGAGGTGGCTTATGAATTAGCCTTGCCTCCCGGACTGTCAGGAGTGCATCCGGTATTTCATGTGTCTATGTTGAAGAGATACCATGGGGATGGAAACTACATCATTCGTTGGGATTCGGTTATGCTTGATGACAATTTGTCTTATGAGGAGGAGTCTGTTGCCATTTTAGATAGAGAAATTCTCAACTTGAGATCAAGGGAGATTTCATCCATCAAAGTTCAATGGAAGAATCGACCAGTTGAAGAGGCCACTTGGGAGAAGGAGGCTGATATGCAACAAAGATACCCACACTTGTTTACAGATTCAGGTACTCCTTTTCGCCCTTGTTTTTATTCTTGTGATCGTTCGAGGACGAACGATGGGTAAATTGGTATCTATTGTAACGACCTGTTTAGTCGTTTTGAGCAGCAGATTTTATTTCTGGAAAAACTGTCTGAGTCGACGGAACCCACGACGGACCGTCATGGGCACGACGGACCGTCGAGGGGGTCTCGTTCCAAAACACTTAGAATTCTGAAATTTGGGTACTAAAATCAACTCTCTGAACTTCGTAACGGAATGGCAGGACAGACTGTCGTGGGCAGGACGGACCGTCGTGGGCACGACGGACCGTCACACATCTTCCACAGAAATTAAGTCTCTGAACTTTGTGACGGACCTGCAGGACGGACCGTCACAACCATGATGGACCGTCACAGGTTGCGTAAACCCTGACTGGATCGGATTTCTGTTAAATATTTTAAGGGGCGTTTTGGACTATACCTGCTTATAATTATAAAGTTAGTGGTTTAATATGAATAGTTCAATTACTTGGGGGATAAAAGAGATAGCCTTGAATTAAATAGTGGGTTACTTTTACCATCTTTATACTTAATTATATGCTAATTAGGGTAAAAGAAAAGAGGGTTTGAATAAGAAAAATAGAAAGAACAAGAGAGGGAGAAAACGAACGAACAAGGAAGAGAAGAAGAACGCTGCTTTGAGGATTAGCTTGCTTGATCACAATTCTTCGGTGGAGGTAGGTTATGGTTTATGCTATTCGTAGTAAACTCTTAATAGCGAATGATATGTGTTGGGTAGTATTATAAAGTCCTTTATATGCTTAATTGTGTGCTTGCATGATGTGATTATATAATTGTGATGAATTAGCATGATGAAGCTATTGAATCTTAAACCCTAAAATTTCTTTGTTAATGATGATGCCTTGGTATAAAAGAAGGCTTGATGAACTAAAGTAATGAGATTTATGATGCCTTGGTATAAAAGAAGGCTTGATGAACTAAAGTAATAGAGGATCGGGTGTCACGTTCTGACACCAGGGTAGAATATGGATCGGAGTGTCACGTTCCGACACCAGGATAGTATATGGATCGGGTGCCATGTTCCGGTACCAGGATAGTATATGGATCGGAGTGTCACGTTCCGACACCAGGATAGTATATGGATCGGGTGCCACGTTCCGGTACCAGGATAATATATGGATCGGAGTGTCATGTTCCGACACCAGGATAGTATATGGATCGGGTGCCACGTTGCGGTACCAGGATAGTATATGGATCGGAGTGTCACGTTCCGACACCAGGATAGTATATGGATCAGAGTGTCACGTTCCGACACCAGAATAGTATATGGATCGGGTGTCACGTTCCGACACCAGGATAGTATATGGATCGGAGTGTCACGTTCCGACACCAGGATAGTAGTTGTGGAGCGGAGTGTCATGTACCGACACAAGAGGAATAAAGATAATGAATCTTGAATTATGATAATATACTAAATTTTAAAGAACTAATTCCCAAATGAGTATGATGGGGAGGCGTGAGTCCTCATTGATGTGCTTGGTGTTGTGACCAAGGGTTATGGTAATTGTTAATGTCGCCTGTTAAGAATATTAGTTGATTTTATGTTATTATCTGATATATACTTTTTTCTAGTTTGAGTTGGCCGATGATACCTACTCAGTACTTGTGCCTTGTACTGACCCCTACATGTATTTGTTTTCTTAATTATTTGTGGAGTGCAGCAAACGTACCGTCGTCTTCAACTCAACCGCAAGTCTAGCCAGTCTTCATTACACCGGATTTCAGGGTGAGCTAATGCTTCTATCTTGGACTGGATCTTCTTCTTCGTGTCTTGATGCCTCGAAATTCCGGCATGGACTAGCTCTTACTTATTTTAGCTTTCTTAGATACTCTTAGTTTTAGTAATTTGAGGATAGATGTTCTTGTGATGATGACTTCCAGATTTTGGGGATAATAATAGTTATTGAGTTTTTAGAAGTTACTGAATTGATTTTCATTAATGAGTTTAAGTCTTCCGCATTGTATTTTGTTCATTATGTTTGAAATGTTGGGGTTAGATTGGTTGGTTCGGTCACATAGTAAGATGAGTGTGGGTGCCACTCGCGGCTCGGTTTTGGGTTTTGACATAACTACTCAAAGATGTCATTACTAATTAAAACTCTTAAACAATGAGGTTGGTAGCACATAACGATTGGAGGAACAATAAGAATGATACAACTTAACAATCCTTACACGTGCAGCTCACGTGTCCATGACTAGTTGTCTATAGATATAGTGGGATTTCCTCTCATTTTTAACAACAGAAATCCTGATCTTCTCCTTCTACATGCGCAAAATTAAATATTTGTGTACTTTGTTCCTGATGAGTAATTTACTAACACCATTATTTTTACATCAATAAGTTGGTGAATAAAATCGTCCATCCCGAGAGGATATATATCTTTAAACCTCTTGTATTGGAGGGGAATAGTGTTCTTAAAGGGGACATTGCACATTAAGTGGAGTCAATTTTTTCTTTCTCTTTCATTCTATCTTTACATATTTTGGTGTGTTTTTGCACTCAAAATTTTATGCTTATGATATTGATTGTTGTTTTTGAGTACATATTTTAAACTCTATTGTTTATGTTTCTGCAAAGTTATTATCTACGGTTAGATTTAATATATACACATATTGTATGTATATTTGTTATGCAGAAAATAATTATTGTACTCACTTTCAAGAATTCATGGGTTGATCTTCTATATTAAATTCTATAACTTAAAAGTACTATATATAACCTTAAATCTTATCTATTATTACAAATCTATGAAATTTCTCACTTATTAATTAAAGAAATTCATTATGCAACTTCAAAAGTTATAATTGCTTTCATGTTCAAGCGTAATTTCTTTTTTAAATATGTTAATATTTTTAAATTTTCTCCTAAGACATATCACAATTGTATAATCTATGGAATTTAAGTGTTTCTTTTTATTAGGGAGTGCCTTTGTATATATACTTATTTTCTTCTTTATTTTCCTTTTATTGTTGATTAAAAAACCAATGATTTATTATTTAGTGACTAATTCATTCAGTTTAGGTTCTTGAGTTATGTAATAATGACAAATAATTAAATTCATGTTGAAATATTGCTAATATTTTTTAAGAACCTATTTTCTTATTATTTTTAATGTATGTATATTAGAAAAAAATAATTTTGCAAGTTCAATTAACATATTATTTATGATCGTGCAAAGCGCAGACAAATTACCTAATATGTGATAATTCTCTAATTCTGGAGAAGTTTAATAATTTTGAAAAAATATAATCAAAAACATATATCTACACCATAAGGGAAGTTGAGAATAAAAATAAATTAATTTAGTCTACAATAAAAATGAAAACAATACAAATTTTCTCTAGATTCATTATAAGAAATATGAACTTTGCTTCGTCCAAAATAGTGAAATATTAAGAAATAGTAAATAAGCAAAATAAAGGCATATTACATAAACATGAATCTTAGCTTGGATTCAAGAGAGAATTATGCCCTCCAATTTTGAGTATGGACAAGTGGATACTGAAATTTGTACAAAATTGAATATGTAGACACATGTGTCGTACATGGCATAATAAATGTAGGACACCACATAGGACACAAAAATTCCATGTAGGGTGCCATGTAGGACGGATGTGTCTATTTGTTCAATTTTATACAAGTTTAAGTGTCTACTTGTGCACATACAAAGTTAAAGGTTATAGTTTCCAGTTGACATCAAGTTAAGGGTCTTACAATGTATATATAGTAATAACTATTTTGAATAAAACCTCCTTACAATCTAAACGACCTAAGTAACATTGATAAATAAAGTCAATATTTTATCTTGGGCATCAAAAAAAGAAATTGTGACAATTCTCTAACTTCTGTGAATTTAAATAGTTATGACTTTTTTTGGCAAGCTTAATTTTAAGAATATGAAACAAAACATACTCTAAATTAGAGTAATATCTTAAGATACAAAAAATATGTCTATTAATATAGATTTGTTGTCCTTATGACTGTGTCAGGTCATTGTTGAACATTTGAGTTATCTAGGTTAGACTCATTTTTAATTTTTTAATGTCCAGGAATATTATTTAACATGAATTTAGAATCCAACATTTTGATCTACGCGTACTTTCATAATGCAACAATTTTACATACATATTTATGAAAAAGTCATAAAGTTGCATTGATGAAGTATCTAGAAGGGTCTTCAGAGCAGCAGTTTAATGAAGAATGAATTTCTAAAAGGGTAAACAAGTTTATTTTGATGTTGTTTCAAATTTACTTATCTCCTTCTAAAAATTTTGTTAGAGTAACAAATTAATAATAATGAAAGTGGTGAATGTTTGACCTTAGACAAGTAGATTGTAATAAAAACATTTATTCAAGATCTTGTGGTGTACATTTTTAACGCTATTTCTTATTTATTACTAATATTGATTATCGAAAAATTTTACATTATTTTTTTTCAATAGAAGTTATTTAAACCATAAAATTATCATATTATATATTTTTCATGTACAAAAAAATAGAATAATTGTGTTTAATCACTACATAAAAACATCACGCAGTTTTACCAACATAATTATATATCATCAAACATATATTATGAGAAATTATGTCAAAAATTAAAAAAATTTATTAGATATCAAGATAATTTTAATCATTCATTATATGTGATAATGTCAAATCATTTAATTTATGTAAAAGTGTTCTTAAAACATACTAAATTCATTTCATTTTTATTATAACGTTCGATTATCGGAACAATTGTTCAAAAGCATCAAGGGATTTAAATTACCTAGTATAAATAAAATAAAATATTTTTTTTAAGAATATTATCATTACTTGAGTGACCTTACTTTTACAAAAACCAAAGTTGATAAAGGGTCTGATATACCCCTCAATTTTGTCATTTGGAGCTGTATACCCCTCGTTATAAAAGTGGCTCATATATGCCCTTACCGTTATACAAACGGCTCACATATACCCCTGCCGTTACCGAATGACTCACATATACCCTTCATTTAACGGAAGTTAAAAAATTAGTTTTAAATTTATATTTATTACTTCTAATTTTTTTTAAAAAATTATTTAGGGGTATATATGATTCTTCTATCAAAGTTCAAGGTATATTTTAATTTTTTTCATACATAAATTATTTTTTGACTTCCTTTATTATAATTATTTGAATTTCTTATTCTTATTTTATTTTTTTTTCTTTCATCCCTTAGTTTAAAGAGAAAAAAATTAAACAATTTTTTTGTGTGTGCATTGTAATTTAATTTTGTATTCAAAGAAAAAATTTGGTCATCTACAATAAGTTTTACAAGAATATTAGTGAAACATAAATAAATTTGATTATCAAAATAATAATTATAAATTAGTCAATGAAACAAAAAAAAGTCAAAAAAAAATATGTTTGAAGAGGATTAAATTTATTCATATGGGATTATATTTTTTAGAAAAAAATAATAAAAATTTAGATTAAAATTATTATTTTTTTCATTACCATTAGAGGAAAAGGGTATATGTGAGCCATTTGTTTACAAGTAGGGGTATATATGAGCCACTTTCATAACAAGGGGTATATCAGCTCTAAATGACAAAGTTAAGGGGTATATCAGACCCTTTTCCCTAGAAAATATTACTACTGCATTTGTCCTATTTCATATGAGTTGGTTTGACTTATTACAGAGTTAAAGAAAAAAAGAATTTTGAATAATACGTTCTAAAATAAATGAAAGATATTTCTGTTGCTATAGCTCATTTCATTATGTATAAAAGGAACACTTTGAAATTAAATTCTTACTCAATATAAAATTGTTTAGTCATTTTTGGGCTGGCTAAAAAGAAAAGTAACTCATATATTGGACAAAGATAGTATTTGAGAAACTATACAAAAAATTAACTCAATATATATTATAGGGTTTTTGTTTAGTTCATGAAGTTATATACTATATTCTTCTTTATTGCCTAGTACTCAGACAGTACTACTAGCTCGTTAACTTGAATCATGTTTCAGTTCACTTGTTTACTTTCCAGGTTTCTAACTATTTTGCATATTAACAATCTTGCATAGTCCTCATTTAGCTCTATGAAGAATTTGTGGTTGTTGCAAATGCAATGTCATGATTACAGATATAATCACTAGCATGTTTTCTGTTCTCAGACTATCAAGTTACTCTGAAATCGGAGTAGGAGAAAAAAAAGAACTTTTGAGAATATCTTTGTTTTAGAGGATATTTGCAAGACAGTTATGGAGCTATTTGTAGGATCAATTCAAATAGAGAAACATGGTATTGTCGATTCCAACTTGTTTGAAATTGAGACGCAGTAGTAGTAGTTAATGTTTCAGTCTTGGTATAATGTTATTTTTCATTTTTTTTGGTTATTTCCATCCCAATTTTACGTTAATAGTCAGCTTACTGCAATCATATTATGTAGATAGTGAATTTTTTTTATTGATATGCCCATTACGTATTGAATCCCTTTATATACTTAATCCAATATTTTCATATTATGTTTTGTTATCTCCGTCACCAAACTCATTGTTTTCCTCTACTGGGGATTAGGGCTCATGCATGAAAAATTTAAGTAATACACATCATCATTAGTGGCAAAGCCCAATATAGTCAACTATCACCAATCCACTGAAAAATGTAGATACTATGTGTTGTGTTGAATCCCTAAATATTATATCAAATGATTAAGACGATCCACATTCATATTTTTCTATAAAAATTATCCCCTCACAAAAAAGAAAAAAGATTTTTGCAGAGTATTTTAAATAAGCCATGAAGTCATGTTATGAATTAATAAATGCAACAAATTATAGAGAAGCAATGCATTTATCCTCTACTTCCAAGATCAGATTCTCTCAATCAGTGGAATACAAAAATACTAACATTATAATAGTTTCCTTAAGATTGTTGTTAATCTTGTATTCCAAACATACTTAGAACAAAATTTTAAACATCTTTGTAAGACAACAAAGTTTAAGAACATTTTCACAACTAGAAAATTAAAACTAGCAGCGAAATTAGAATCAGAAACAGATTTAAAAAAAAATACGAAATATTTTTCTTAAAGAAGAATAGTTGTTAATATGTATCTAAAGAATATTACTAATTCCAACAAACATTGCTGAAAGTGAAGAACAAAATAATAGAATAACTGAAATTAATTCACAAATCTAATATTTGTAAAACACGTAACAGAATCTGGAAAACTTTTAATAGGAAAAAGATCAAGTCCACTGAACGCACAGTGTCCCCTTAAAAAAATTATTCCCCTTTAGTATTCGAGGTTTGATTTGGAATATGACTTCCCAGGGTAAAATAATCTCAATCACCAGAGTATAGATACCAAAAGCTCCGGTGTCAGCGAACCACTCAACGGCAGTAAAGTACACTTACAATACTAGATTTAGTAGTTGAAGAAGAAGCCTATAAATTCTATATTAAAATGAGAGGAAATCCCTCAATTTATAGAAAACAAATGGTAGTGCAAAAAGATTCTTATTGTGCCTTACTGGAAAGGTCACAAACCTTTGGAAAAGTCACAATCTTTCATAAAGGTCGTCACCTTTCATAAAAGTTGCAACTTTTCATAAAAGTCGCAACTTTTCATAAAAGTCACTACTTTTCATAAAAGTCGCAACATTTCATAAAAGTCACAACTCTTCATAAAAGTCTCAACTCTTCATTTTTCATTCACACCTTTTTAAAACCCAACATATTCATCATCATCAATGACAGGACATGTATTCAAAAGGTGTCAACTGATTGACTAATGGCGGAGCAATCATATATTTAGGGTTTCATCCTAACCCCTTTAGGAGAAAAATTATATTGTTTCATATGGTTAAAATAATTTTTTAGGTACATAGAGTAGATGTCGAACCCCCTTCGGCTAGTTCATGTGTTTATTTCTCAAGATTTTGAACCCCCTTATAAAAAATTCTAGCTCCGCCTCTGTGATCAATATCACTCCATTGAAAAAGTATAATGTAGATATGTGAAACGAGTTATCACGTTAGTAAAATCAGCTTTTAGTGACAAAAAATATGCACATTTATAAAGAGTGCTAAAGTTTTTACCGTAATTAGTTAAGCTCCATTTGAACCAATGTCGATAAAGACTTTTGGGACATATACAAATAGTTTTAATTATCACTAAAAAGTGTATATATCATTTTTGATGAGTGTATGTAGATTATAAGAGCAAAAGCAAACAGGAAATGAGCCCCATATATAACTATACGGACATACTTTGTTGAAAGTTTGTAAGAGAACTATTTTCTTTGTTCAGTTTATTTTGAGTTGAAATATGGTGTCATTATGATAATTTCTTTGACCCATAAGAGGAAAATATACTACTAACAAACCTCTTTAATTTCTTCTTTTATAAAAACAACAGATGCAATATTCATTTAATTATAGCACCTAAAAGACAAATTCAGCAGTTTTAGTAAACATTCATTGACATTAGTATATAAAATATATATAAAATTTATTCAAATCTCAGTTACTAATATCTAATGTCACTATTATAGATATTTGTCATAGTTCAAATATGGCTTGCTAAAATTCAAATTATCTTTCACATTGTCTATATATATATCCTCCAAAGATTTTCTTGGTTAACGTATATGCATATATATTTAAAAATATTATCAAATGATTAATAACAATCTAAATTTAACTTTTTTTTCTAAAACAAACAATCTCACCCCGCCAAAATAATAATAATTGGTTTTGTAGAATGTTTTTTTAATAATGACTAAATTCACGTTATGAATTAATGAAATACTATTTAGTAAATATATGTCATAGTTAAAAGAATTTTCATATTTCGTTTTGTCATTTCCACCACTAAATTCACCAGTTTTACGTTAATAGTCCCCCTACTTTAATTGTATTATGTATATAGGTGAAAGTTTTTATTGATGTGCATATTACATATTCAATCCCTTTATATACTTAATCCTATATTTTCATATTATGTCATGTTATTTCTATCACCAAATTCATTGTTTTCCTCTACTGGAGATTAGGGCTTAATACTTACGCATACATAATTTTAAAGTAGCATCAATAATTACGTTATGGTACAATATAAACCTTAAATCATGACATATTTTAGTTTGTTATTCCCATCACCAAATTCACCAGTCTTTTACTGATTGTTAGCCTACTGCAATTGTTTTTCTTTATCGAGCTTTAGGACTAAAAGCTCATGCACATAAAATTTAAGTAATACACATCATCATTAGTGGCAAAGCCCGATATATTAAAAAAGAGTCAACTATCACCATTTCAATGAAAAAATATAGATACTATATGTGTTGTGTTGAATCCCTAAATATTATGTCAAATGATTAAGACGATCCACAATCATCTTTTTATTATTAAAGTTACCCCTCACAAAAAAAAAGATTTTGTAGATTATTTTAAATAAGTCTTGAAATCACGTTGTGAATTAATAAAATACTAATGGGTGAATATATGTTGTAATTAGAAGGATTCTCAGTATTTTTTTTTGTTATTTCCATCACAAATTCAGTTGTTTTATGTTAACAGTCTAACATACTGCAAACATCGCCTCTATTGTGGCTTAGCACTAAAATCTCATGCACATAATGTTTGAATAATAATCAGCATCATCAATGACAGAACAACATGTATTTAAAAGGTGTCAACATATACCACTTCACTGCAAATATATATTATGTAGATATGTGAAAAGTTTTATCAGAACAATAAAATCCGCTTTTAGCGACAAAAAATGTACACATTTACAAAAAATGTACACATTTACAAAAAATGCTAATATATTTACCAGTATTAGTTATTTTTCATTATATCCAATGTCGTTAAATGCTTTAGGGACATTTACAAAGAGTTTTAATTGAAGCTAAGTGACAATTAAGCTATTGCGGTTAATTAATTGCAGCTAACGATCATTTTTGGTGTACTGACATAGTACGTATTGAATCCCTTTATATATTTACTCGTATATTTTGTCAAATTTTGTTTTTGTTATCTCCATTACCAAATTAGCGGATTTTACGTTAGTAGTCAACCTAATGCAATCGTTTTCCTCTAACAAGGATTAGGATTGAGCTCATGTCTGTCCTGATATCAATATTTACCTTGTGGTACAATATTAACCTTTCAACAGGATATATATAGTTTTGTTATTGCCACTATCGAATTCACCTAATATTTTTCATTGACTATTATCCTAGTGCAATTGTTTTTTTTCTATCAAGGCTTAGGACTTAAAACTCATTCACGTAAAATTTGAGTCATATACATCATTATGATCAATAGCTAGCAGAGCCACATGTATTTAAAAAAAGTCAACTAATACCAGTTCACAGAAAAGTTTATATACTATGTGTTGTGTTAATCAATAAATATTATATCAAATGATTAATGACGATTTAATTTCATTATTTCAGTGCATTATCTTAAAATTAACTTTCCAGGTAAATATTCAATTGATAAACCTCAATAATTTCTTCTTACTTAAAAACAAAAAACGGAATATTCATTTAATTATTGCACTTAAAAGTCAAATTCAGCAAGTTTAGTCAAAGTTCAATTGATTCTATTAATAAATATTATATCAAATGATTAATGATGATCGAATTCATAATTTGGGTAAATTATCTTAAAATTAACTTTTCTAGAAAAATATTTAATTAATAAACCTCATTAAATTCTTCTAACTTAAAAACAACAAAGGCAATATTCGTTTAATTATTGCACTTAAAAGTCAAATTCAGCAACATTAGTCAAAGTTCAATTGATTTTGTTAATAAATATTATATCAGATGATTAATGACGATTCGAATTCATAATTTGAGTGAATTATCTTAATATTAACTTTCCAAGAAAAATATTGAATTAATAAACCTCATTAATTTCTTCTTACTTAAAAACAAAAAAAGGCAATATTCATTTAATTATTTCACATAAAAGTCAAATTCAGCAACGTTAGTCAAAGTTTAATTGATTCTATTAATAAATATTTTTAATTTTTAGTAAAATTTATTCAACACATTACTAACTTACGTTAAATTTCACTATTTCAATCTGTCTATATATAACCTCCGAAGAATTTCTTGGAAAAACATATATTTTTAAAAAAATATCAAATGGAAGATCCAACAATCATTGAAAGAATAGAGTTTTTGGTTTCACCACTTGGTGGAATACCACAACGAAGAGTTGCCCATTTTTAGACCCAATTGCTACTTCGACTGAAGTACCAAATTCGAAATATCATTCCATCCACTTTCCATTTGATCAATCTGAGTAACCATTGAAAGTCACGTTTCATGGTTGCAATGGATGGAGGGATCAACAAAAGAAATGGAAAGAATGGGTTGAAATGATGGAGTCTATCCATCGCCTGTATTGATAGTTGTAGGAATTTATGGAGATCTAAAAGGTTCAACTTATAGAGTCCATACCGACGAAAATTTAATATTTGGGTTGGTAGAGAGGTGGTCTTGTGAGACCAACAATTTAATGTTTCCGTGGGGTGAAGCTACTGTTAGTCTTGAAGACATTATGGTTTATGGAGGGTTTTCTACTTTGGGTGATTGTGTTATGTCCCCACCCTTCAATCCCCTGAGTTGGTAGAGATTGAAGGTATCTTGAGAAAGCGAGAGGAGAACTTATCAGATCAAAGACAAATAATCAGAGTAGGTGGTTGAATTACTTCATGAATAGTGGTAAGGACTACGAACACGAAGCTTTTCTTTCTCTTTGTTTATCAAGATTTGTGTTTCCATGTATAGTAGGTTCTCCTATATTCTCAATAGCTGTTAATATGGCTAGAGGTATGCGGCTAGCGCTTTCTCCTGGTGTTCTTGCTAGTATATATAGGGACTTGGGGTCGTTGAGAAAGGTTATGATAGAGACAAGTAGAAGAAATAAAGACATGATTGAGATTCATAAACTTAATCTTTGGTCGCCATTGTTCTTTGTTCAAGTCTGGGCTTGGGAGAGGATATATCTTTGCAGCTAGAGCGCGCTCGAAATTATAATTTAGATAGTGGGGTCAGAATAGGATGATGGTACAATGTGAAACAAACGGTGAAATTAATTTGAGGACTACTATTGATGCATCTGGGGAGATTTTTCTGTGGAGGGCATACGCCTTGGCTGTGGAAGGTTAATCAATTTTTCCCAAGTTTTACAAGGAAAATGAAGAGTGGACAATAGTTGGAGGGAAAAATTTGGATCAAGAAATGGAGTCTTACGTTCGATTCTTGAGGGTGTCTGAGCTTGTTGGTTTAGATTTTCAAGAGCCTTATCGAACAAATCGGGTAGCAATGCAGTTTGGGTATGATCAAGACTTCCCTAAATGGATTCCACGCTCGCCTTAAAGTTCAGAACTTGCCTGGTACAATTACAGCAGACCTATTGCTTCTGATTTAAGGTTATACTATCCATCTAGGCTATTTGAACCGGATGTAACAACACGGTATTTGAAATTGTGGAGAAACAAAACTAATCGTCAAATGGAGAATTGCTTTGAAGTTCCTCCTGGTTTTCCTCCCAATTATTGTTCGAAAAATGACTAGAAGAATTACCCTGATGTTCCTCCTGGTTTTCCTCCCCATTATTGTTGGAAAAATGACAAGAAGAATTACTCTGATGTTTCTCCTCGTTCTATGCAGAAGCATATTGAAGAGGAAACAGTTAACACATCCATTGATGGCAGTGGGAGTAGAAGTGCAGGAAGCATGGAAAGGAGCAAAGCTTTAGTTCTAACAACAACGTGTACCAAAAAAATTGAAGGCAATATGGCAATGGGGAACCATTAAAAAGAGAGCGGTGCATACGATATGATTGATATTCTAAAACTTTAGAGGAGGATTAAAAATCTTGAAAACATCAATTCTTGAAAGGTTCCAATATTCAGGACAAAGTGAAATCAAGATTAAGCTAAACAATAGTGCTAATATAAAGTGTTTGTTTAGTTTATTAAGTTATATATTATATTCTTCTTTATTTCCTAGTACTAAGACAATACAAGTAGCTAGTTCTTCTGTTTAGATCCTTTTGTAACTATCTCAGCTTTAGTAAAAAACATTCACTTAAATCATGTTCGAGTTCACTTGTTTACTTTCCAGGTGTCTAACTGTATTGCATATTAAAAATCTTACATAGTCCTCATTATCTCTATGAAGCGTTTGTGGCTGTTGCGAATGCAAAGTCAAGATTACAGATAAAATCACTAGCATGTTTTTGTTCCCAGACTGTCAAGTTACTCTGAACTTAAAGTCGGAGGAAAAAACAGAATTTTGTGCATGTATTTGTTTATGAGGATATTTGCAAGACAGTTATGGAGCTATTCTGCACGATCATTTCAAATAGAGAAACAGGTTATTGTCGATTCCAACTTGTTTGAATTGAGACGCAGTAGTAGTGTTGGAATTAATGCATCAATGTTTAGTGTTCCAAATTTATCTCTTTGTTTTTCAAGAAGTCTCTTTAGAATTTCGTAGTACATGTATCTAGTAAATTGTGATACATGTATTTAGTTATTTGTGCAAACTTTTTGTATTCTATTTTGAGTAGTATAAATAGTGATGTAGTTGGTGATTGTAATCATCTCAAGTGGCTTTAAGTAGCCTATGATAAACTTGAGCATTCTCTAAATATACTATTTTCCTTCAATATTTTCTACAAATTTGTATCAAGAGCAGGTTTTCGTTTTTCATCTGGGGTTTGGTGAAGAAAAAAGTATGGAATCCAAAACAAATGAAGGTGTTGATTCTTCAGTTGTTCGTATTCCATTTTTTAATGGAACTGATTTTGAATACTGGAAGATAAGAATAAGAACACATTTGAAAGCTGAAGGTTTGTGAATTACTGTTGCAAATGGTTTTGAAGAGCCAGACAACAATGGTGATCTTACAACAACAGAGATGAAAAATCTTGAGGCTAAGTATCGTCAAGATGGAAAAGCCTTGAACAAAATCCAAATGGGAGTCTGAAGAGCATATTTTGCAAAAACTGCTACTTGTGAGACTGCAAAGGAAGCTTGGGATTTTTTGAAAACCGAGGTGTATGTTGACGAAAAGGTACGCACTATAAATCTTCAAACTCTTAGAAGAGAGATGATAGAATCTAAAAACAATTGATGAATATTGCACAAGAGTCATGACTATTGTTAATGAAATGAGAAATCATAGTGATATAATTTCTGGCCAACAAGTTGTGAAAAAGATTCTTATTAGTGTCACAGAAAAGTATGAGTACATCGTTGCTATCACTGAGGAGACGAAAGATATTTATAAGTTTTTCATCAAAAATCTAGCTGGATCATTTCGTGCACACGAGAAGCGGAGATTTTTTTGTGAAGATCAACCAAAAGAGACAGCTTTCCAGTGTAAAACAAATGAGAATTATCAAAATTTCTCAAAAAATCAGCAGAAGAAGAATCACAAGCCAAAAAAGAAGCAGGATCATGATGGTTCATCTAAGAAGGTTGAAGCAAAAGGTGAGAAAAACTATAGTCTTTTTTGTTAAGTTTGCAAAAAGACTAATCACAATGCACAAAAATGTTGGCACAAAGTCAAGCCCCAAAGTGACTTTTGTATAAAGTTTGGCCACGTTGAAAAGGATTGTTGGCACAAGAAATGAGATCAATCATATTTTTATGAAAAAAGGAGGAAGAAAGGGAAGAAAACCTTTTGTTTGCTTCTAAATCTGATGCTTCAACAAAAAGAAATGAATGGTATGTTGATACTGGTTGTAGTAATCACATGACTGGAGATGAAAAGGCTTTCCTCTCAATTAATAATAGCATCACTACTAAAGTGAAGATGGGGAATTGAGCTTTAGTTGATGTGAAAGGTAAAGGTACTATTTCGATCAACATGAAAGGAAGCGGTAAGCAAATAAGTGTTGTTCTTTATGATCCTGACTTATAAGAAAATTTTCTTAGTGTTGTTTAACTCATGGAAAATTGTTATTCTCTTGTGTTTAGAGAGAATTATTGCAAGATTTATGATAAAATTGAGCCAAATCAAGTCATTGTTGAAGTAAAGATAATAAATAGAAACTTCCCTTTGCAATTTCATTACAATGCATCAAAAATGAAATCGTAGATGATCCATGTCTTTGGCACAAAAGATTTTGTCACTTGAATTTTCATGGTTTGTAGTTTATCAAGCAAAAGTACATGGTGCAAGGCCTTCCTAAGATACATACGTAGGTGGATCCATGTGAAAATTGTATAATGGGAAAGCAATACAGGAAGTCTTTTTGTACTTTTAGAACTAATCCATACCGACATTTGTGGACCAATGAGGACTCCATCTCTTGGAAGTCAAAGGTGTTGGGATTTAGCAAGTGTGAATGGGAAAAGAAAAGAGAGAATATGAAAAGTGAGGGAACTAAAAGAATATAAAAACTTTATCGTTAAATCAGAAACAGTTTGTGTAAAGATTTGTTCTTTACTGTTAGTATTTCAAATACTTAACTTATCTGCCATTTGTGACAGAAAAAAAAGACTTATTCAAGTCAAACAAATGCTGAAACAGTAATTGCCGTAACAACAATGGTTGCACATAATCGTTCAAATGCTGCCTTAGCGTCGGCTGAGAAACCTGCAAAGTTTTTTGGAGTTGACTTTAAGAGATGGCAGCAAAAGATATTCTTCTATCTCACTACGTTGAGTCTGCAGAAGTTCATTAATGGGAATTTTCCTGTTATGTCAGATGAAACTCCGGCTGATGAACCATTCTTGGTAACAGAAGCATGAACACACTCTGATTTTTTGTTTAAAAATTATATTTTGAGTGGTCTGCAAGATGATCTGTACAATGTGTACAACAATGCAAAAACCTCAAAAGAACTTTGGGATGTTTTAGAAAAGAAGTACAAAACAGAAAATGTCGGAATGAAGAAATTCATTGTTGCAAAATTTCTGGACTATAAGATGATAGACAGTAAGAGTGTCGTCACCCAAGTTCAAGAATTACAGGTCATAATCCATGATTTCCTTGCTGAAGGTATAAATTTATTTAATGCCTATGTTAGAAATACTAAGTTTTCCCTTAATACTCACATAATCTTTAATGTAGGATTGATTGTGAATGATGCTTTTCAAGTGGCCGCAATTATTGAAAAGTTACCTCCATTATGAAGGACTTCAAAAATTACTTGTTGAAGATCTCATAGTAAGGTTGCAAATCGAAGAGGATAATAAGGCTGTAAAAAAGAGGTCACGTGGTAATTCAACAATATCTGGAGTAAATTTTGTTGAAGAAGATCCCACAAAATTAAAGAAAAGAAAGAAAGCATCTGGTCCAAAAAGCAATCCTCCTAAGAAGAAATTCAATGGAAACTGATTTAATTGTGGTAAACATGGTCATAGGGCTAATGAATGTCGGGGTCCTAAGAAGGACAATAAAAAGAAGGATCAAGCAAACTTGGCTGAAGTTAAAGGAGAAACGGACGATCTCTGTGCAATGCTTTCAGAATGTAACTTGGTTGGAAATCCAAGAGAATGGTGGATAGATTCTGGTGCCTCATGCCATGTTTGTGCCAACAAAGAATTATTTTCATCATATACTCCAGCACTTACAGATGAAAAATTGTTTATGGCAAATTCCGCTGTTGCAAAGGTGGAAGGAATTGGCAAAGTCCTATTAAAGATGACATCAGGCAAGGTGGTGACTTTGAATACGGTCTCATATGTTCCAGAATTGAGAAAGAAGTTAGTTTCAATTCCAGTTCTGACCAAGAATGGATTTAAATGTGTATTTGTTTCAGATAAAGTAGTAGTAAGCAAAAATGATATGTATGTAGGAAAAGGCTACCTTAGTGATGGCCTTTTCAAACTCAATGTAATTGGAGTTGATATGAATAAAGATTTTGCTTCTTCTTACTTTTTTGAGTCTAAATGTTTATGGAATAAACGTTTGGGACACGTTAATAACAAAACCTTGCGAAAACTGATTAACTTATATATTTTGCCAAAATTTGAGTGCAATAAATCTAAATATCAAATTTGTGTTGAATCTAAGTATGCTAAGCATTCTTATAAATCTGTTGAAAGGAATTCAAATCCTTTAGAATTGATTCACACTGATATTTGTGACATGAAGTCAACACCATCACGTGGTGGGAAAAAGTATTTCATAACTTTTATTGACGATTGCACTAGATATTGTTATGTCTATTTGCTAAATAGTAAGGATGCAGCAATAGATGCATTTATGCAATATAAAACTGAAGTTGAAAATTAGTTAGATAAAAAGATCAAAATGATCAGAAGTGATAGAGGTGGAGAATATGAATCTCCATTTGCAGAAATATGTTTAGAAAATGGAATAATCCATCAAACTACTGCTCCCTACACTCCTCAGTCTAATGGAATTGCAGAAAGGAAAAACTGAACTTTAAAAGAAATGATGAATGCATTACTTATAAGTTCAGGTTTACCACAGAACTTGTGGGGGGAATCTATCCTTACAGCAAATCAGATACTTAACAGAGTGCCTCACTCAAAGACAAATGTAATTCCAAATGAGAAATGGAAAGGTAGAAAACCCAATTTGAAATATTTCAAAGTGTGGGGGTGTCTAGACAAAGTCCAAGTTCCTATGCCTAAGAGGGTAAAATAGTACCTAAGACTATGGATTGTGTATTCATTGGATATGCTACAAACAGTAAGGCATGTCGATTTTTGGTTCATAAGTCTGAACATCCGGATATTCATGATAATACAGTAATGGAATCAGATAGTGCTGAATTGTTTTGAACATATCTATCCGTATAAAACTAGACTTGAGTCATCTAGTTGGGGATCTAAACAACCCAGAGAACAATCAAAAGAGAATGAACAAAATGAAGAAAGTCCAAGACGCAGTAAACGTCAAAAGACATCTACTTCATTTGGAGCAGATTTTGTACCATTTCTTCTTGAAAGTGAGCCTCAAACATTCAAGGAAGCAATGTTGTCTAGCGACTCAACCTCTTGGAAGGAGGCTGTTAATAGTGAAATTGAATCAATCTTAAGCAATCATACTTGGGAGTTGGTTGATCTTCCTCCAGGGAACAAACCCTTGGGTTCAAAATGGATCTTTAAAAGGAAGATGAAAGCCGATGGGACTATTGACAAATATAAAGCAAGACTTGTTGTCAAAGGTTTTAGACAAAAAGAAGGTCTTGATTATTTTGACACATACTCTCCAGTGACTAGGATTACATCAATTCGGATGTTAACTGCACTAGCTGCAGTATAGGGTCTTGAAATTCATCAAATGGATGTGAAAACAACCTTCTTGAATGGAGAGCTTGAAGAGGAAATTTACATAGAACAGCCTGAGGGTTTTGTAGTTCTTGGTAAAGAAAAGAAAATGTGCAAACTTATTAAGTCACTTTATGGACTAAAACAAGCACCAAAATAATGGCATGCAAAGTTTGATCAAACCATGTTGTCAAAAGGATTTAAGATCAATGAATGTGATAAATGTGCTAACAGTAAAGATACTCCAAATCAGGAAGTTATTTTATGTCTATATGTAGATGATATTCTTATAATGAGAAAAGACATTGCTAATATAAAAGCTACAAAGTGTATGTTTGCTAGTAAGTTTGATATGAAAGATTTAGGAGTTGCCGATGTGATATTAGGAATTAAAATTCTTAAAACTCCTAACGGTCTAGCATTGTCTCAAACTCATTATATTCAAAAGATACTTGAAAAATTCAATTTTTTTAATTTTAAAAGGGCAAAGACTCCAATTGATGTAAAACTTCATCTTGGAAAGAATAAAGGTGAAAGTCAGTCTCAATTGGACTATGCTAGCGTATTGCGAAGCTTAATGTATGTCATGAATTGTACACGACCAGACATAGCTTGCGCTATCAGTAAAATGATTCGATACACAAGTAATCCTAATCATAATCATTGGTTGGCAATGAAGAGAGTTTTGGGATACTTAGATGACACTCCAAACTATGCTTTACATTACAACAAATATCCAGCCGTTCTTGAAGGATATAGTGATGCAAATTGGATTACTGGGTCAACTGAAACAAAATCCACAAGTGGGTACGTTTTTACTATTGGTGGAGGAGCAATATCTTGGAAATCATCCAAACAAACATGTATAGCTCGCTCTACAATCGAGTCTGAATACATTGCTTTAGACAAGGAAGGTGAAGAAGCTGAATGGTTCCGGAATTTCTTAGAAGATAATCAATTTTGGCCCAAACCAATGGCCCCTATATGCATAAATTGTGATAGTCAAGATGCAATAGGAAGGGCTGGAAGCATTATGTATAACGGCAAGTCTCGTCACATAAGAGGAAGACATAACTCTGTGAGACAACTACTCTCTAGTGGAATTATCACTATTGACTATATGAAGTCAAAAGATAATGTGTCGGATCCACTTACAAAAGGCCTAAATAGAGAGGGAGTTGAGAAATCATCGACGGGAATGGGACTATGGCTGAGAACAAGTCATTGTGGAGGTAACTCTACCTAGAAGACTGGAGATCCCAAGATCTAGGTTCAAGGAGATAAAATAAAGTCATTGATGACGGTTCAACATTGTCAAAGAAAAAAAATATTATTATTTTATGGTCCATTCTCATGATGAGACAATGTTTAGTAACCAAGATAAAGACATAAGGACTTTTTAATGGTTTCTAAGTTTGATACAGGGAATATCAAATGGTGTATCTATGGGATAACACATTTAGAAATCACCTCTATAAGTGTGAAGTGTAAGTCGCTTCAAGGAGAATCCGATAAGGCCAATTCTTTAAGCACTTGCTATCCAAGAAATGTTCATGGCTGAAACGAACAAAACAATGAGAACTAAGAACAGTTCAAGGGTTGATTGTGTGACATATGTTGTCTAGGTATACACCAAAGCTCGACGGTTCAAAGATATCCAATCTACCGTTTGACCGAGTATATCCGATATATGTTAACTATGGAATGCTTAAAGGAAACCTACTTATCAAGATACGATTAACCTTTACCTACAAGACACACATGTTTTTTCATGCATATGTTTTAACAATATCCTTCCCCATTCATGTGGGGGATTGTTGGGATTTAGTAAGTGTGAATGGGAAAAGAAAAGAGAGAATATGAAAAGTGAGGGAACTAATTTGGAGGGAAAATGAAAAGTCATTTGCAAAGTGCAAATGAAAACTCATTTCTCCCATATCGGCAAAAGAAAGAGAAATTGTTGTCCTTATAGAAGGAAACACTTCCATTACTTCTTAAAGAGCTAAGAAGAAGATGTCCCCTCGCACCGTCGTCGTCGTCGCTCGCTCGGCCTCGGCTTCGGCTTTGGATTAGGATTTGGATTTGGCAAATGATGTAATTGGTTGATAATTTTATTGGACAAAATTTATTTAATTAGTTTTTGTTAAATCAAATAAATCCTGTTAAAATTATATCTTATAAATTTGTGGGTTATGGTAACATTCCGAAAAGTTATTATTCTTTCCAAAAAGTCGTTATTTTCCAAAAAGTCGTTATTTTCCTAACAGACACAATTTTCCGAAAAGTTGTTATTTTTTCCAAAAGACAAAACTTTCTGGATAAAATGGGTCTGAATAGACACGTTCCTTTCTAAAAATGGCTATAAAAGGAAGTCAATTTTTGATTTTTTAAAACACTGGAAAAATTTTCCTTCTCTGCATTTATGTTTCTCTCAAATAAAATCAAAGTGTCGATCGACTAAGTCTGTGTGACTTGTTGCTGTTCTTAAGTTCATTGAAATTAAAGAAGTTTGAGGTACCGCTATTTCTTTAACAGGTTTAATCTGTTTTATCTTGGGAGAAATTAATCCATAACCTGGGGTACAGTGAGGGGATTAAATTTCTTAAGGACACACAGTAGTTTCTGTTGACTCGGATTGATTCTTGTATTTTATTAATTTTTTGCTTCATCTTGTTTCTGTTTCTGTTCATTTGTTAACCTTATAAATACAGGTAACTATAAAAAAACAAAAGGTATTTTCTAATGTTTATTGATGATTTCTCAAGAATGACTTGAGTTTATTTCTTGCAAGAAAATTAGAAGAATTTGCTATATTCAAGAAATTTTAAGCCCTTGTTGAGAAGAAAAAAGGTTGCAGCATCAAAATCATTCGCAATGATCGAGGAGGTGAATACACAAGTCAAGAATTTGAAGAATATTGCAAAAATGAAGGCATTCAGAAGCAACTTACAATAGGGTATACTCCTCAACAAAATGGTATATCTGAAAGAAGAAATAGAATAATTGTTGAAATGACAAGAAATATGATTAATGAGAAAGGGCTGCCAAAATATTTTCGGGCAGAAGTGTGCATACATCAGTTCACATCCTTAACAGGTGTCCAACAAAGGCACTAAAGGACAAGACACTAGTTGAAGCTTGGAGTGGAATTAAACCTTCTGTAAGTCATTTTAAAATTTCTGGGTGTATTTGTTATGCTCATGTACCTGCTGAGAAAAGAACAAAATTGGATTAAAAAAAAAGTCAAAAATGTATCTTTCTTGGTTATACTGATGTTACAAAAGGATATAGGCTTCTCGATGTCAAAACTAAAAAACTTGTTGTTAGTAGAGATGTCATTTTTGATGAAAAACAACATGGAATTGGGAGGATAAAAAGATAGAGAATACTGCTATCATATCATCAAATCAGGAAGAGGATGAGGAAGATAAAGATGTCTCTCAAGGGGGAGAAATTCCAGAATCAGATGATGAAGAACTGCCTCCAAGAGGAACAAAAATGTTGAGTGACATTTATCAAAGATGTAATTTTGTCGGTGTTGAGCCAGAAAATTATGAAGAAGCAATAAAGCATGATGTTTGGAAGAAATACATGGAAGAAGAAATTCGAATTATTGAAAAAAATAATACTTAGGAGCTTGTGGCTATACCTAGAGAAAGAGAAGTTGTAAGTCTAAAATGGATTTACAAAATCAAACTCAATAGAAAGGAGATATTCAAAAGCACAAAGCAAGGTTGGTTGCTAGAGGCTTCACGCAAAAATCAGGTATTGAATTTTATGAAACTTTCTCTCCAGTTGCTCGTCTTGAGACAATTATAACTGTAATTGTTGTTGCTGCACAAAAAAAATGGAAGATATTTCAACTTGATGTTAAATCAGTATTTCTGAATGGAAAACTTAATGAAGAGATTTATGTTGAGCAACCTCAAGGATATTTTGTTCAAGGGGGAGAAGAAAAGGTGTACAGGCTAAAAAAATCTCTTTACGGGCTGAAGCAAGCTCCAAGAGCCTGGTATAATGAAATTGATACATACTTTCTGAAAAATAATTTTTAGAGAAGTAAAAGTGAAGCCACTTTGTATGTGAAGAAGAACATGACATTATTATCATTGTTTGTATCTATGTAGATTATTTGCTATTTACATGAAATGATGTAAAGATTATGCAAATTTTCAAACAAGATATGATGCAAGCTTATCAAATAAGTGATATTAGGTTGCTAAATTATTTCTTCGGCATCAAAGTTTCTCAAGTGAAAGAAGGAATTTTTATTTCTCAAAATAAGTATACTAAAAGTATTCGTCAAAAATTCAAAATGATGGATTGCAGGTCTGTGGCCATACCGTTAGCAGCAAATAAGAAGTTTAGAAAAGATGATGGAGAAAAAAAAGCTAATAGCTCACTTAATAGGAGTTTCATTGGAAGTTTGTTATATCTTACTTCAACGAGGCAGATATTATGTTTGCTGCTAGTTTCTTATCCAGATTCATGCAAGAACCAAGCCAAGTGCATTTTGGAGTTGCAAATCGTGTTCTACGCTACTTGCAAGGAGCAATGAATTATGGGATAATGTACAAATTTGGTGGAGATTTAAACTTAATTGGTTATTCTTATAGTGATTGGGCTGGAAGTATAGATGACATGAAGAGTACTTCAGGTTATGCTTTCTTATTTGGATCAAGTAATTGTTCTTGGATATCAAAAAACCAAAGCATTGTTGCTCAATCCACTACCGAACCAGAATATGTTTCAGCATCCAAGGCTACTTCCCAAGCTATTTGGCTTAGGAGAATATTTAAAGACATTGGTGAAAAACAAAAAAAAAAAAGATTATTCTACATTGTGATAGCAAATCAGCAATTGCAATTGCCAAGAATCCAGTCAGCCATGAAAGAACAAAGCATATTTCCATCAAGTATCATTTTATCAGACAAGCACAAGAGAAAGGCAAAATTCAGTTGCATTATTGTCAGACAGGAGATCAACTTGCTGACATCTTCACCAAAGCACTTCCTGGAGAAAAAATTTGCTATCTTTGAGAACGCATTGGAGTTATCAAGCAAATGTGTCAAGGGGGAGTGTTGGAATAATGCATCAATGTTTAGTCTTCCAAAATTGTCTCTTAGTTTTTCAAGAAGTCTCTTTAGAATTTCGTAGTACATGTATCTAGTAAATTGTGATACATGTATTTATTTATTACTGCAAGACTTTTTATTTTCTATTATGAGTAGTATAAATAGTGATGTAGTTGATGATTGTAATCATCGCAAGTGGCCTTAAGTAGCCTATGATAAACTTGAGTATTCTCTAAATTATACTTTTCCTTCAATATTTTCTACTAGTAGTTATTGTTTCAGTCTTGGTATAATGTTATTTTACATATTTTGTTTTGTTATTTCCATCACTAAGTTCACCAATTTTACGTTAATAGTCAACCTACTGCAATCGTATTATGTAGAGAGGTGAATTTTTTTTATTGATATACGCATTACGTGTTGAATCCCTTTATATACTTTATCCTATATTTTCTTATTATGTTTTGTTATCTCCGTCACCAAATTCACTGTTATCCTCTACTGGGGATTAGGGCTTAATGCTTGCGCATTCGTAAAGTTCAAGTAGCATCAATACGTACCTTATGGTACAAAATAAACCTTACAACGTGACAAATTTTGTTTTGTTATTCCCATCACAAAATTCACTATTCTTTTATTGACTGTTAGCCTACTGCAATCGTTTTTCTTTATCGAGCCTTAGGACTAAAAGCTCATGCACGTAAAATTTAAGTAATACACATCATCATTAGTGGCTAAGCCCGATATAGTCAACCATCACCAATTCACTGATAAAATGTAGTTATTATGTGTTGCGTTGAATCCCTAAATATTTATATCAAATGATTAACACGATCCACATTCATATTTTTTCAATAAAAATTATCGTCTCACAAAAAAAAAGAGAAGAATTTTGTAGAGTATTTTAAAAAAGTCATGAAATCATGTAATGAATTAATAAATACAACTGTGTGAATATATATATTGTAATTAGAAAGATTCTCAGTATTTTGTTTTGTTATTTCCATAAAAAATTCATCAGTTTTACTTTAGCAATTAGCATAGTACAATCATCTTCCTCTATCGTGGCTTAGCACTAAAATCTCATGCAGATAATGTTTAAATAATATTCATCATCATCAACGACAGAACAACATGTATTCAAAAGGTGTTAAGTTTACGAGCTCAAGAGTTACGTTGCTTTATACAAGAGATGCTACACTCAATATGGTACGGTTTCAGTTTACTGCTTACTCTGCTTACACACTCTGATAATATTCTTATGAATAAAAGTTTATCACAAAGCAGCGAAACATATTGAATTCTCATTTGTCATCTCAAATTTGCTAATAAATCAAGTTCGACTTTAAATCTAGCAATACTAAGGTCTAAACTTATCATGAGTTGCTTTATCAACCACTATTTTCTTATCATCAAATGATTTAATTGACGGTAATAATTGTTTTACAAATAACCCATTGAGAAGTGTTGATTTTACATCTATCTAATGCATTTTCTTGCCACGTTGTGCATTAGTAGAATTAATTAAGAACCAATCTGATTGTGTCGAGCCTAGGAACTGGAGCAAAAGTATAAAAATAACCCTTAACTACAAGCCTTTGCTAACTTGGACCACTTTTGTGCAGGTTGGTAGAGCAGTCTAGGCTAATGATGTGACCAAGAGAATTTTGTGGTGGAAGACACTCGGAAAAGTCCGTTAGATAATCGTTGTAACCTGAATCTCTGGCATTATAGTTATGTAATTTGTGTGAACTAAATGTGGATTTCCTATTTAATATTGAAGACAAATTTTCAAGCATCGTAACTTGAACTTAGTATAGCGATGTATTTTATTTGAACTAATTAAGGATGCCCTATTCATGAAGAAAAAATATTTCAAATATGGTTTTAGACGTCCACAAAAATTTTTGTCAAAAATGACGGCGGATCACCAAAAAAGATGTTCAACTATAGATCACTAAAATTGTTAAAATGGGTGTTTTACCTGCTCTGGGCTAATTTGACCTTGAAAACGGACCATTTTGATCGTCAAGGCCAAATGGCTCCATAGTTAGCGTCTTAAAAAAGGCCCACAAAAAATTTGGACAAAAATAACATCGGAATTCCAGATCACCAAAAATTCAGGGACTATAACACATTAAAATCGACAAAATTAGGGTGGGGGGGGTTACATGCTCTAGGGCTCGTTTGACATTGAAAATGGGTCGTTTTGGCCGTTAGGTCCAACTGGCTCCATAGATAACGTCTTAATAGATGTCTACAAAAAATTTGGGAAAAAGCTACGTTTGAATTGCGGATCACCAAAAATCCATGTACTATTGTTCAGGAAATTTGATAAAATGGGGGATTTACTTGCTACAAGGCTCATTTGACTTTGAAAATGGCTTGTTTATTCCATCAGGCCAATTGCCTCCATAGATAATGTTTTAATGGACGTCCACGAAAATTGGGGCTAAAATGAAAGCAAAAATCCAAATCACCAAAAAAGATGGTGAACTAGCACATTAAAATTGGCAAAATGTGGTTTTTACCTTCTCTGGGCTGGTTTGACTTTTAAAATACGTCGTTTTGACCGTCATGGCAAATTGGAACCATTGATAACAATCATAAAGACGTCCACAAAAATTTGGACAAAAATAATGTAAAAATTCCAAATCACTGAAAATCCACGAACTATATTCAACATTTTAGTCAAAATTCATTGACAGGTTTATCTATGTACAAAATTTGTATAAAGTTATGCAAATCTCAGATACCAATATTTAATGTCACTATTTTAGATTTTTGAATCCATACTTCAAAAATGGCTTGCTAAAATCAAAATTATGTTTCACACTGTTTGTATATGCGAAGACTTTCTTGGATAAATGTATATGCATGTATATTTAAAATATTATCAAATGATTAATGATGATCTAAATTTAATTTTTTTCCTAATATAAACGATCCCACCCCGCCAAAAATAAAAATAATTTGTTTTGTATAATGTTTTTAAATTATGTCTGAAGTTATGTTATGAATTAATGAAACACTATTGAGTGAATTTGTGAGAACATTTTTCATATTTTTTTTATTTCCATCATCAAATTCACCAGTTTTACTTTAATAGTCAAGCTACTACAATCGTATTATGTAGATAGGTGATTATTTATATTGATATACACAATATGTATTGAATCCCTTCATATACTTACTCCTATATTTTCATATTATGTTTTGTTATATCCGTCACAAGTTTCACAGTTTTCATCTACCGGAGATTAGGGATTAATGTTTATGCACATGTAAAGTTCAAGTAATATCAATGCATACCTTATGATATATATGAACCATATAACATGTCATATTTTTTTATTCCCGTCACGGTCTTCAATAGTCTTTTATTGATTGTTAGCCTACTGCAATTGTTTTCGTTAATCGAGCCTTAGGACTAAAAGATCATGCACGTAAAATTTAAGTAATACACATCATCATTAGTGGCAAAGCCCGATATAGTCATCTATCACCAATTCATTGAAAAAATGCAGATACTGTGTTGTGTTGAATCCATATTTATTATATCAAATGTTTAAGATGATCCACATACACATTTTTCTATAAATAAGTCATGAAATCATGTGATGAATAAATAAATACAATTGAGTAAATATTTATGTTGTAATTAGAAGGATTCTCTGTATTTTATTTTGTTATTTCCATCACAAATTCATCAGTTTTACATTAGCATACTGCAATCATCTTCCTCTATTGTGTCTTAGCACTAAAATCTTATGCAGATAGAGTTTAAATAATATTCATCATCATCAAAGACAAAACAACATGTATTCAAAAGTTGTTAAGTTTACTAGTTCAAGAGTTACATTGCTTGGCACATGAGATGGTACACTCAATATGGTACGATTAAAGTTTACTGCTTACACTGTCTGATAATATTCTTAAGAATAAAAGTTTATCACAAAGTAGAGAAATATATCAAATTCTCATTTAAATCTAGTTATACTAAGGTCTAAACTTCTCTTGAGTGGCTTTATCAACCACTATTGTCTTACCAGTAGCCGATTCAATTGACAATAATAATTGTTTTACAAAAAGCCCTTTAAGAAATACAAATTTCGCATCTATCTGGTGCACTTTCCGGCCACGTTGTGCATAAGTACAATTAATTAAGAAGTAATCTGATTGTGTCGAGCTAACAACTCGATAAAAGTGTAAAAATAACCCTTAACTACAAGCCTTGTTTTATGTTGGTTGATTTAAACATCAATATTTGGCTTTGCTCGAAATCCTAGAGGCATGTCTAAAAGTGAACCGCTTATCATGTGATTCGATTATGCTTTTGCTAACTTAGACCAGTTTTGTGCAGGTTGGTAGAGCAGTGCTAGGCTAATGATGTGAACAAGAGGATTTTGTGGTGGCACACACACGGAAAAGTCTCGCAGATAATCCTTGTACCTGGATATCTGGCATTATAGTTATGTAATTTATGTGAACTAAATGTGGATTTCCTATTCAATATTATTGACAAATTTTCAAGCATTGTAACCTGAACTTAGTATAGCGATGTATTTTGTTTGAACTAATTAAGGATTCCCTATTCGTGAAGAAAAAAATTTCAAACATGGTTTGGACATCCATGAAAATTTTTGGCAAAATTAATGGCGGATCACAAAGAAATATGGTGAAATATAGCCCACAAAAATCGGTAAAATTGGGGATTTACATGCTAGGGGCTCGTTTGACCTTGGAAATTGGCTGTTTTTGCTGCCAGGGCCAAATTTCTCCATAGCTAACGTTTTAACAGACGTCCACAAAAAAAATCAACAAAAATGAGGTTGGAATTCTAGATCACCAAAAATCCATGGACTATAGCACATTAAAATCGACAAAATGGGGATGGGGGGTTACATGTTCTGGTGCTGGTTTGATCTTGAAAATTGATTGTATTGGTCATCAGGGCCACTGACTCCATTAACGTCTTAATGGACGTCTATGGAAAATTTGGGAAAAAGTGACGTCTGAATTGCGGATCACTTAAAATCCATGGACTATAGTACTTGAATATTTGCAAAATGGGGGATTTGCCTGCTGCGAGGCTCATTTGACCTTCAAAATGGGTTGTTTTGGCCATCAGTGCCAATTGGCTTCATTGATAACGTCATAATGAACGTCCACGAAAAATTGAGGCGAAAATGATGGCGGAAATCTAGATTACCAAAAAAGATGGTGAACTAGCACAAGGAAATCGGCAAAATGGGGTTTTTACCTGCTCCGGGGCTCGTTTGACTTTGAACATAGACCGTTTTGGATGTTAGGGCCACTTGGATCCATACCTAATGTCTTAAAGGCGTCCACAAAAAAATTGGACAAAAATAATGTCAAAATTCAAAATCACCGAAAATCCATGAACTATATTCACCAGTATTAGTCAAAATTCATTGAGAGTATTAATAAATATACAAAATTTTTATAAAATTATTCAAATCTCAGATATACCAATATTTAATGTCATTACTATAAATATTTGAATCCATAGTTCAAATATAGCTTGCTAAAATCCAAATTATCTTTCACATTGTGTGTATATAACCTTCGATGAATTTCTTGGATAAATGTATCTGCATGTACATTTAAAAATATTATCAAACGATTAATGATGATATAAATTTATTTTTTTTCTAAATATGAACGATCCCGCCACGCCAAAAATAATAATAATTGGTTTTGTAGAATCTTTTTAAATAATGTCTGAAGTCATGTTGTGAATTAATGAAATACGATTGAGTGAATTTATGTCATAGTGAGAAGATTTTACTTTTTTTTTTGTTATTTCCATCACCAAATTCAACAATTTTACGTTAATAGTCACCCTACTTCAATTGTATTATGTATATAGGTGAAATTTTCATTGATATACACATTACATATTGAATCCCTTTATATACTTAATCCTATATTTTCATATTATGTTATGTTATCTCCTTCACCAAATTCACCGTTTTCAGCTAGTGGGGACTAGGGCTTAACGCTTACACATATGTAAATTTCAAGTAGCATCAATACGTACCTGTGTTATGTTATCTCCTTCACCACATTCACCGTTTTCAGCTAGTGGGGACTAGGGCTTAACGCTTACACATATGTAAATTTCAAGTAGCATCAATACGTACCTTATGGTACAATATAAACCTTACAACATGAAATATTTTGTTTTGTTATTCCTGTCACGGACTTCAATAGACTTTTATTGACTGTAATCCTACTGCAATTTTTTTTCTTTATCAAGCTCTGGGGCTAATAATTCATGCACATAAAATTTAAGTAATACACATCATCATTACTGACATAAATTTTAAATAATAGTCATCATCATCAATTACAGGACAACATATATTCAAAAAGTTTCAACTAAACGACCAATGGCGGAGCCATCATATATTTAGGGCTTCATCCGAACCCCTTTCGGTGAAAACTTATATTATTTTTATGTAGTTAAAATAATTTTTTAGGTACATAGAGTAGATGTCGAACCCCCTTCGGCTATTTCATGTGTCTATTTCTAAGGAATTTGAACCCCCTTATAAAAATTCTAGCTCCGCCTCTGTGATCGACACCACTCCATTGAAAAAGTATATTATGTAGATATGTGAAACATTTTATCACGATAGTAAAATCAGCTTTTAGCGACAAAAAAATATGTACATTTATAAAGAGTGGTAAAGTCTTTACCGGCATAAGTTAAGATCCTTTCGAACCAATATCGCTAAAGACTTTAGAGACATATACAAAGAGTGTTAATTATCGCTAAAATTACATATATCATTTTTTATGTAATGTATGTAAATTTTAAGAGCCAAAGCAAACAGGGAATTATCCCCATATACGGAAATACTTTGTTTTGTTTTGTTTTTCCATCACAAAATTCACCAGTTTTACGTTAATAGTCACCCTACTTCAATGGTATTATGTAAATAGGTGATTTTTTTTATTGATGTATATATTACATATTGAATCCCTTTTTATACTCAATGCTATATTTTCATATTATGTTCTGTTATCTCTATCACCAAATTCACTGTTTTCCTCTACTAGGGATTAGGGCTTAATGCTTATGCATACCTAAATTTTAAGTAGCATCAATACGTACCTTATGGTACAATATAAACTTTACAACATGACATGTTTTGCTTCGTTATTTCCATCTCCAAATTCACCAGCCTTTTATTGACTATTAGCCTACTTCAATTGTTTTTCTTTATCGGGCTTTAAGACTAAAAGCTCATGCACATAAAATTTAGTATAACTTACATAAATCCTATAGTGTAAGATCTAAATTACATTCTATCCCTACTCTTTTCTATTTTACAAAAATCCCATAAAATATCAATCATCTCGATACATAACTTTTATCCGGATACATCAATTGTGATACATTATGAAACTTGTTTGTTGTGTTTAATATGGATATTAACATAAAATTGATTTTACTTCCCATAAATCATGCAGATCTAATTGATACTGTAACGACCTGTTTAGTCGTTTTGAGCAGCAGATTTTATTTCTGGAAAAACTGGCGGAGACGATGGATACCACGACGGACCGTCATGGGCACGACGGACCGTCGAGGGTGTCTCATCCCAGAACACTTAGAATTCTGAAATTTGGGTACTAAAATCGACTCTCTGTAAATTATGACGGACCTGCAGGACGGACCGTCACAGCTACGACGAACCGTCGTGAGATTCCGTTGCAAAACACTTCAACTCTTGAGAATTTGGTACGGGGAACGAGTTTCTGAACGTCATGACGGAAGTGCAGGACGGACCGTCACAGGCGTGACGGACCGTCACAGTCTACTTAGCGAAAAATGGAGTTCTAAGATACTGCGACGACCTGCGTGACGGACCGTCGCAGGCACGACGGGCCGTCACAGGTTGCGTAATCCCAGTCGGAGTTGGATTTCTTTACACGTTTTAAGGGACGTTTTGGACTATTCTTTACTTAATTATAGATTTCGTGGGTTTATACTAATAACTCAAATTCTTTAGGGATAAAAGAGGTAACTTTGGGTTAATTAGTGGGGTATTATTGCCATCTTTTATTCTTAATTATATACTAATTAGGGTAAAAGGAAGAGGGTTTGGAATAAGAAAAAGAGAAAGAACAGAAAGAGAGAGAGAAATCGATCGAGAGGGAGGAATATCAAAGCTTGGGAAATTGCTTGTTGATTCCAATTCTTTGGTGGAGGTAGGTTATGGTTGTTTTACGATATTCGTAGTGAACTCTTAATAGTGAATGATATGTATTGATTGTATTGTAAACCCTGCTATATGCTTAATTGTATGCTTGCATGAATATGATTATGTGATTTTGATAAAGCAAGCATGATGAAAAC
>CM064966.1:9052573-9162039 GCA_032847665.1 Solanum chilense
GGGGAATAATAGATGTTGAATAATAATAATAATAGTTTTGAATTGTTTTTAATAATGAGTTTAAGTCTTCCGCAATATTTTCTGTTGATATACATTGAAATGTTAAGGTTTAGATTGGTTGGTTCGCTCACATAGGAGGGTAAATGTGGGTGCCAGTCGCGGCTCAGTTTTGGGTCGTGACAGATACCAATCCATTCCAATCTGTAACAGCTTCACAAAATTTAAAATTTAGATTTATATCTTCTCCGTCAATTCAAGATAAATAAATCTCCACAAGAGAGATTTCTAAAGAGATGATGACTACTGAATTAGGTACTTTTCAATCTACTAGGAATGATTTGATCCTTGATAGACTACCTTAAATAAATCTATTTCTTTCACGGTTTAAAGGAATATTGGTGGAGACTAATATGGGCGTAGCAGTGAATGTTCTTGGAGAAATCATTTTAAAGGTTTCAATTGTGACAGCAAGGCAAACCTTCATCCATCTAATATAGGTTTATGATGACGAGAATCATCAGTTGGTTACAAATGGGATCTATAGATTTGTGTGGCATCTCGTTTATTGTGATTTTTTCATCTGATCTATTAGTATACAAATAATGCTCTGTATTTCAATATTAATTTGGATTTACAGTTGTTGTGTGAAAATTATTCTCGGTAAGGATACCTTAAGATCAAGACCTCATAGGTACATCATGGGGAGTGGATGTGTATGTATATAAGAAGAAAGAGTGGTTTGTCATACCGTGTTTGTGTCATTAATTCATTGGTTTCTTATCAAACGAAGCAAGTTATCTTTTTCTATTATCTTCTTATCCATCATTGACTATTAAACCACTCCCTCCACCATTCCATCTTCCTCTCCGTCATTGGTATATAGTTTCTTTTCAATGTATCATTGCTATAGTTTTTTTTTGTCGTTTTGATGTGAATATGTAAGTCATGATACATTAGTGGTAAATGACTTGCGTGTATTGTTATTTGTATCTATAAAATATGATGTGGTCATTATTTTGTATTCGAAAGTGATTTTTATAAAAATGTATCATCATAGTATATTTTATATGATTCATGCAATAAATGAATTAACAATTGATATGGATCAGATTCATTTTGAATATCGAGTGTGTGTATCACATATTTTTATAATGTATTAGGTTATTATTGTGTATATTATACATATAAATAGTGTAACAATTAAGATATTTAATTTACTTGTTTTGATCAAGACAAATATGGATGATACATTAATATATCAATCTTGGATTTTTGTGAGTGGTTGTATCATTGAAAATTTTAATGTACCTAGTATATGTTACAAGATGGTTACAAAATTTTGTCAATAAGTGTTAGTTTTTTGTTAGATAGGTGATCCTTTGAAAATTGAAAAAATGTATTTCATATGCTGTATCATTGAATTTTTAAATGTTTGTAGATTGTACCATGCCATATAAGTTTTTATGTATCAAGATTATGATGGGTAATATGTGCAGATACATCACATTCTAAGTTAGGTAGCACTGAAAAAATATTAAAGAGTGTATATACATAATACACAAGCGATTTTTCACTGTGTATATAGCCTTTCAAATTTGTATAAGATTTACATGATACATTGAAAAACTTGATACATGAAAATTATACATTGGGAAGTGTTTATGTATTCAAGAACATTTATATTGAACATAATAAAACTAGTAGAAGATTTCAACAACATAAGAGTTATGTATCAACATCTCAACTATAATTATTATACATTGTATAAAACAAGGATGAATAGAGAATCAAATACAATGGAGAATCATTGGTATAATGTTATTTTTCATATTTTGTTTTTTAATTTCAACCACCAAATTCACCAATTTTAAGTTAATAGTCAGCCTACTGCAATCGTATTATGTTGGTAGGTGATTTTTTTTATTGATATACATATTACGTATTGTATCCCTTTATATACTTAATCCCATATTTTCATATTACGTTTTGTTATCTCCGTCACCAAATTCATTGCTTTCCTCTACTGGGTATTAAGGCTTAATACTTACGCATACGTAAAGTTCAAGTAGCATCAATACATACCTTATGGTACAATATAAACCTTACAACATGACATATTTTGTTTTGTTATTCCCATCACCAAATTCACTATTCTTTTATTGATTATTAGCCTACTACAACTGTTTTTCTTTATCGAACCTTAGGACTAAAAGATCATGCACGTAAAATTTAAGTAATACACATCATCATTAGTGGCAAAGCCCGATATAGTCAACCATCACCAATTCACTGAAAAAATGTAGTTATTATGTGTTGCGTTGAATCCCTAAATATTTATATCAAATAATTAACACGATCCACATTCATATTTTTTCAATAAAAATTATCGTGTCACAACAAAAGAGAAGATTTTTGTAGAGTATTTTAAATAAGTCATGAAATCATGTAATCAATGACTGGACAAAATGTATATAAAAGGTGTCAATTGATCGACCAATGGCGGAGCCATCATATATTTAGGGGTTTCATTCGAACCCAATTCGGTGAAAAATTATATTATTTTAATATGGTCAAAATAATTTTTTAGGTACATAGAGTAGATGTCGAACCCCCTTTGGCTACTTCATATGTGTTTATTTCTTAAGATTTTGAACCCCCTTACAAAAAATTCTTGCTCCGCCTCTGTGATCGAACCACTCCATTGAAAAAGCATATTATATAGTTATGTGAAAGGTTTTATCACGATAGTAAAATCAACTTTTTGTGACAAAAAATATGCACGTTTATAAAGAGTGCTAAATTCTTACCGGTATTAGTTAATTTTATTAGATTCAATGTCATTAAATGCTTCAGACACATTGACAAAGAGTGTTAATTGCCGCTATATTTAGTGACAATTAAGCTATTGCAGTTAATTAATTGCAACTAAAGATCATTTTTGGTATATTGATTAATATACATAGAACGTAATTAATCCCTTTTAATATTTACTTGTATGTTTTGTCGGATTATGTTTTTGTTATTTCCATTACCAAATATATTGATTTTATGTTAGTAGTTAACCTAATGCAATCGTTTTCCTCTAATGGGGATCAAGATTGAGCTCATGCCTGTGATGTTCAAGTAATATCAATATGTACCTTGTGGTACAATATTAACCTTTCAACATGGTATATATAGTTTTGTTATTCCAACTATCGAATTCACCCAATTTTTTCATTGACTATTAGCCTAGTGCAATTATATTTTTCTATCAAGGCTTAGGATTGAAAAATCATTCACGTAAAATTTAAGTAATATACATCGTTATGATCAATAGCAGAGCCACATGTATTAAAAAAGAGTCAACCAATACCAGTTCATGGAAAAGGTATATATACTATGTGTTGTGTTAATAAATCAATATTATATCAAATGATTAATGATGATTTAAATTCATAATTTAAGCGAATTATCTTAAAATTAACTTCCAGGTAAATATTCAATTAATAAACCTCATTAATTTCTTCTTTCTTAAAACCAAAAAAGGCAATATTCATTTCAGTATTGCACTTAAAAGTCAAATTCAGCAACTTTAGTCAAAGTTAAATTGATTTTATTAATAAATATTTATAATCTATAATAAAATCTATTCAACACATTGGTAACTTACATTAAAGGGAAAATGCACAAGTACCCCCTCCGAAATCCCAAATACACACTTTTCCTATACTAAGGTCCTATTACTCCCCTAAACTTATTTTATAAGTAATTTTTTACCCCTTTTGGGCCTAAGTGGAACTAGCTTGAAAGAAAAAGTCAACCAGTGTTGGGCCCACAAGATAGCGCCACGTAGGCCAAAAATCATAGAAAATTTTTTATAAAATAAGTTCAGGGGGTAATAGGACCTTAGTATAGTATAAGTGTGTCTCTACGATTTCAGGCATAGGTTGAGGTTTCCTTGTGCATTCCATAGATTAAATATCACTATTTCAATCCATCTATAAATATCCTCCGAAGCATTTCTTGGAAAAACATATAATTTTTAAAAAATATCAAATAGAAGATCCAACTATCATTTAAAGAGTAGAGTAATTGGTTTCACCACTTGGTGGAATTCCACAACGAAGAGTTGCCCCTTTCTTAGATCTGATTGCTACTTCTACTAAAGGACTAGATTTGAAACCTCATTCAATCCACTTTCCATTTGATCAATCTGAGTGGCAATTGAAAGTCAGGTTTCATGGTTGCAATGGATGGAGGGATCAACAAAGGTTGAAACGATGGAGTCTATCCATCGCCCTGTATGGATAGCTGTAGGAATTTATGGAGTGCTAAAAAGTTCAACTTATAGAGTTCATACCGACGAAAATTTATATTTGCTTTAGTAGAGAGGTGGTCTTGTGAGACTAACAGTTTTATGTTTCCGTGGGGTGAAGCTACTGTTAGTCTTGAAGACAAAATGGTTTTGGGAGGTTTTACTGTTTTGGGTGACTGTGACAAGTCCCCCTTTCAATGCCCTGAGTTGGTAGAGATTGAAGAGTATCTTGAGAATGCGAGAAGAGAACTTATTAGATCAAACACAAATAATCAGAGTAGGTGGTTGAATTAATTCATAAATAGTGGTAAGGACTACAAACACTAAGCTTTTATTTCTCTTTGGTTATCAAGATTTGTGTTTCCATGTAAAGTAGCAGTTTATATGGCTCTCTTGCTCCTGCTGTTCTTTCTAGTATATACAGGGACTTGGACTCATTAAGAAAGGCTATGATAGAGACAGGTAGAAGAAATAGAGACATAATTAAGATTCATAAGCTTAATCTTTGGTCGCCATTGTTCATTGTTCAAGTCTGGGCTTGGGAGAGGATGGTATCTTTGCAGCCATAGCGCGCTCGGAATGATAATATAGTTAGTGGGGTGAGGATAGGCCGATGACACAATGTGAAAGAAACTGGTGAAATTAATTTGAGGACTACAATTGATGCAACTGGGGAGATTTTTCTATGGAGGCCATACGCCTTGGCTGTGGAAGGTTTGGTCAAATTTTCCCCAAGTTTTACAAGGAAAATGAAGAGTGGACAATAGTTGGTGAGCAAAATTTTGATAAATAGATGGAGTCTTTCTTTCGATGCTTGAGGGTGTCTGAGCTTGTTGGTTTAGATTGTCAAGAGACTTATTGACCAAATCGGGTAGCAATGCAGTTTGGGTATGATCAAGACTTCCCTAAATGGATTCCTCGCTCGCCTTCTAGTCCAGAACTTGCCTGATACAATTACAACAGACCTATTGCTTCTGATTTGAGGTTATACTATCCGTCTAGGCTGTTTGAACCAGATGTAACAACACAGTACTTGGAATGGTGGAGAATGAAACTGATCGTCAAATGGAGAATTACCTTGAAGTTCATCCTGGTTTTCCTCCCAATTATTGTTGGAAAAATTACAAGAAGAATTACCCTGATGTTCCTTCTGGTTTTCCTCCCAATTATTGTTGGAAAAATGAAAAGGAGAATTACCCTGATGTTCCTCCTCGTTCTAAGCAGAATCATATTGCAGAGAAAACAGTTCACATATTCATTGACGGCAATGGGACTAGCAGTGAAGGAAGCATGGAAAGTAGCAAAGCTTCAGTGGTAACAGTAACGTATACCAAAATCACTGAAGGCAATATAGCGATGGGAAACCATGAGAAAGAGAGGTGTACATATGATATGATCAATATTCTGAAACTTAAGAGGAGGATTAGAAACCTTGAAAACATCAATGCTGGAAAGGTTCCAATAATCAGGACAAAGTGAAAACAAGCTAAGATTAAGCTAAACTATAGTGCTAATACTAAGTTTTTGTTTAGTTCATCAAGTTATATATTCTTCGTTATTGCCTAGTACTTAGACAGTGCTACTAGCTAGCTCGTTCTTCTATTTAGGTCCTTTTGTAACTATATATCTCAGCTTTAGTAATAAAAATTCACTTGAATCATGTTTCAGTTCACTTGTTTACTTTCCAAGTTTCTAACTATTTAGCTCTATGAAGCGTTTGTGGCTGTTGCGAATGCAAAGTCAAGATTACAGATATAATCACTAACTAGCATTTACTTGTTCCTAGACTATCAACTTACTCTGAACTCGGAGTCGGAGACTTTTTTTAATTCTCTCACCCCTTCAACTAAACCAAGTTGAGTGACAAACATTTTCTTGTAAGTGAGGAGATTAGAGAGTAAATTAACAAGAAAGGGATGAGATAATATTGAACTAATTAATTTGGTCATATTCTTGTCTCAAACTGTAGTTATTGAAGATAGCCTTGACAAAAAAATCTGAACTTTTGAGCATGTTTTTGTTTTAGGGGATATTGCAAGAAAGTTATGGAGCTATTTTGCAGGATCAATTAGATGCATGGACCAACATGGTATTGTCGATTTCAACTTGTTTGAAATTGAGATGCAGTAGTAGTAGTTATTGTTTCAGTCCTGGTATAATGTTATTTTTCATATTTTGTTTTGTTATTTCCATTACCAAATTCACTATTTTTCTTCTACTGGGGATTAAGGTTTAATGCTTACGCATACGTAAATTTCAACTAGCATCAATACGTACCTTATGGTACAAAATAAACTTACAACGTGACATATTTTGTTTTATTATTCCCATCACCAAATTCACTATTTTTTTTATTGATTGTTAGCCTATTGCAAATGTTTTTCTTTATCGAGCCTTAGGACTAAAAGTTCATGCACGAAAAATTAAGTAATACACATCATCATATTTGTGGCAAAGCCCGATATAGTCAACTATCACCAATTCACTGAAAAAATGGAGATACTATGTGTTGTGTTGAATCCCTAAATATTATATAAAATGATTAAGACGATCCACATAAATATTTTTTCTATAAAAATTAACCCCTCCCCAAAAAAAAGATTCTGTAGAGTATTTTAAATAATTCATGAAATCACATTATCATATATTATTATTAGTGGAAAGCTCTAAAGTGAAAAGTTTAATTACCATTTTACCCCTACACTAAATGAAAAGGCTATAAAATATTTAATTAAATTCATCTAATATAATTAATTAAATATTTTTGTCTTTAAATGAAGAAAATACTCCTTTAAATAAATGTTAAGTATCATATTGACTACAATAGAATGAATGTTTTAACAATTTATAAAATGATTCTTCATATTCTTATATGTGTATTAGTACATATATTGAATAATTATAGTCATACACTTCACCTTTAAATAATAACTAGAAATTTGGATTTTAATAGTTTTGGAAATCTAACCATTTCCAAAGGATAAAATATAAAGTGTCCTTTCACTTCTTCAATAAAGAAATTTAATGATATTTTCGTTATCTTTTTATAACTTGACTTTTGAGTTTCTATATGTCTTGGCTATCAATACCATTGTGTGCTTCACTAATTTTTCGATCTGTAAATTGTGTCATGATATATGTCGTCTTAGTTTTGATAATGCTACTTCTCTTCACTCCTTGTATTTTAATATTTGTTTGATAATTTTATTGTAGATTAACTATGATCTGCTTAGATTTCTCTTCTATGTGTTCAAGTGAAATTTTTATTTTGTGTTATTATATTAGAAATGAAGATGTTATACATTTGTTGATGTTCATTAATAATATATTTGTTACTTTCATTGTTCATCCATGAAATGGGTTAATGACATATTCATGACAATCCTTTAAGTCCCTCAAATATATCTTATCTGAAGAGATTTTGAATAATTTGAAGAGGATAAAGAAAGTTGTCATCTCTTATCTCTCTACATTTTTTCTACTTTTTTATTTCAAATTTTCACTTTTAGCTCATTTTATAATATTTTTGTTAATTTCTTTAGAGGTGTTCTTTTATTTACCATTTAAAAAAATCTCTATTTTCTTTTCCGAGTCAATTCCTATTTGATAAATAAATAACTACAAATAAAAAATAATTGTACGCAATAAGACTTCGAATTTTATAATTTAAGTCTTTGAATGATTGATAATTGTTATTGATTTGGTGATAACAAATGTAAGTTGTATAGCTTTTAAATTTCTTTTTCCTGGTTTACTATATTATTTTACAAATTTTATAGTAAAAAAAATAGAACTATTAGTTCTATAAAAGTGTGACGCAACAAAGTTAAAGGTTGGATTACTAAAATAATCCTATAAATTTGTATAGATTATAATACTCTTTGAAAATATAGAATTTGAAGGGTTCTTAATAATTAAATACACTTAATTAAATATATTTACCATATTCATCTACTAAAAGCCTCTAGCTGCCGGTGAAATATGTAAGGATATTTGAGACTTTGATTCCCCTTATTCACTTTCTTTCATTTAATTACTTTTAATTATAACATGAAATTAAGTTCAAATTATCCAATTTAATTTATTATTTTTCTCTTAGTTAAGTTAAGATCCATCTTTACAAGAAAAAAGTACAAGTATCTTCCATTTCAAAATAAAGGTTTTGTTGATTTTCTTTTAAAGAAAATTTGAGATAGCTGCAATGTGAATATGCCTTCTTTATTTCCTAATATTTCTTGTATATCTGAAAATTCTGTACATATATTTTTGTTAATTAATTATTGTAATTTGTAACTATTTTTTTGTTGATCTACTTTTTATTCTATCAGTAAACTACTGAATCAAAATGTACACGATCTTTCTTTCACAATATTCGTGGTTTCTTCGTCTTTAGTATCAAAGAGGCAACACAAACACATCATTACAACAACTTCATGCAACATAGCCTTGGGCACACGTCCAACGCACGTGACCAAAACTAGTGAATTAATAAATACAATTGAGTAAATGCATATGTTGTAATTAGAAGGATTCTCTGTATTTTGTTTTGTTATTTCGATCACAAATTCATCAGTTTTACATTAGGAATCATCTTACTGCAATCATCTTCACTAAAATCTTATGTAGATAAAGTCGAAATAATATTCATCATCATCAATGACAGAACAACATTCATTCAAAAGGTGTTAAGTTGACGAGCTCAAGAGTTATGTTGCTTCACACAGGCGATCCTACACTCAATATGGTACGATTTCAGTTTACTGCTTACACTCTATGATAATATTCTTAAGAATAAAACTTATCATAAAGCAGAGAAACATATTGAATTCTCATTTGTTTTCTCAAATTTGCTAATGAATCATGTTCTACTTTAAATCTAGCTATACTAAGCTCTAAACTTCTCTTGAGTAGCTTTATCAACCACTATTGTCTTACCAGCAACCGATTCAATTGACAATAATGATTGTTTTACAAAAATCCCATTAAGAAATGCTGATTTGACAACTATCTCATGCACTTTCCGGTAACGTGTGCATAAGTTGAATTAATTAAGAAGCAATGTGATTGTGTCGAGCCTAGAAACTTGAGCAAAAGTGTCAAAATAACCCTTAAATACAAGCCTTGTTTTATGCTTGTTGATTGAACCATCTACATTTAGCTTAGTTCGAAATCCTGGAGGCATGTCTAAAACTGAACCGCTTATAATTATGTAGAAGTATCATGTTATTTGATTCTGTGTTTGCTAAACTTGGCTAATTTTGTGCAGGTTGGTAGAGCGATGATAGGTTGATGATGTGAACAAGAGGATTTTGTGGTGGAAGACACTCGAAAAAGTTCGACAAATAATCGTTGTAACCTGAATATCTGGCATTATAGTTATGTAATCTGTGTGAACTAAATGTGGATTTCCTATTCAATATTGTAGACAATGTTTCAAGCATTGTAACTTGAACTTCGTATAGCGATGTATTTTGTTTGAACTAATTAAGGATGCCCTATTTGTGAAAGAGAAAATTTTCAAACATGGTTTGGACGTCCACAAAAAATTTTGGCAAAAATGACGGAAGATCACCAAAAAAGATGGTGAACTATAGCACAGGAAAATATCGGTAAAATTGGGGGTTTACCTGCTCCGGGGCTCGTTTGACCTATAAAGTGGGCCGTTTTGGCCGTTAGGGCCATATGGTTCCATAGTTAACGTCTAAACACACTTCCACGAAAAATTTAGACAAAAATGACATCAGAATTCTAGATCACCAAAACCCCATGAACTATAACACACAAAAATTGACAAAATGGGGGGGGGGGATTACATGCTTTGGGCTCGTTTGACCTTGAAAGTGGATTGTTTTGGCAGTTAGGGCCATATGGCTCCATGGAAAGCGTCTTAATAGACGTCCACGAAAAAATTGGGAAAAAGTGACGTTTGAATTGCGGATCAACAAAAATCCATGGACTACACAAAAATTGATAAAATGGGGAATTTACCTACTGCGAGGCTCGTTAGACTTTGAAAATGGGTCGTTTTGACCATCAGGGCTGGTTGGCTCCGTAGATAATGTTTTAATAGACGTCTACAAAAATTTGGGGCAAAAATGACGGCAGAAATCTGGATCACCAAAAAAGATGGTGAACTAGCACATGAAAATTGGCAAAATGGGGTTTTTACCTGCTCTGGGGCTCGTTTAACTTTGAAAACGGGCCATTTTGGCCGTCTGGGCCACTTGGCTCCATAGCTAGCATCTTAAAGACGTCCACCAAAAATTTGGACAAAAATAATATTAAAATTTCAAATCACCGAAAATCCACGAACTATATTCAACATTTTTAGTCAAAATTCATTGACAGTATTAATAAATGTACAAAATTTGTATAAAATTATTCAAATCTCGGATACCAATATTTAACGTAACTATTTTAGATATTTGAATCCATACTTCAAATATGGCTTGCTAAAATACAAATTATCTTTCGCACTGTCTGTATATAACCTCCGAAGAATTTCTTGGATAGATGTATATGCATGTATATTTAAAAATGTTATCAAATTATTAATGATGATCTAAATTTATTTTTTTTTCCCCTAGTATAAACGATCCCACCCCGCCAATAAAAAATAATAATTTGTTTTGTAGAAAGTTTTAAATAATGTCTGAAGTCATGTTATGAATTAATGAAATACAATTGAGTGAATTTGTGAGAAGATTTTTCATATTTTTTTTATTTCCATCATCAAATTCACCAGTTTTACGTTAATAGTCAGTCTACTACAATCGTATTATGTAGATAGGTGATTATTTATATTGATATACACATTATGTATTGAATCCCTTTATATACTTACTCCTATATTTTCATATTATGTTTTGTTATCTCCGTCACAAGTTTCACAGTTTTCATCTACCGCGGATTATAGATTAATGTTTATGCACACATAAAGTTCAACTAATATCAATGCATACCTTATGGTATATATAAACCTTATAACATGTCATATTTTTTTTATTCCCGTCACGGACTTCAATAGTCTTTTATTGATTGTTAGCCTACTGCAATTGTTTTTCTTTATCGAGCTTTAGGGCTAAAAACTCATGCACATAAAATTTAAGTAATACACATCATCATTAGTGACATAAAATTAAAATAATATTCATCATTATCAATGACAGGACAACATCTATTCAAAAGGTGTCAACTGATCGACCAATGGCAGAGCCATCATATATTTAGGGCTTATCCGAACCCCTTTCGGTGAATAATTATATTATTTTTATATGGCTAAAATAATTTTTAATATACAAAGAGTAGATGTCGAACCCCCTTCGGCTACTTCATGTGTCTATTAATTAAGATTTTGAACCCAAAAAATTCTGGATCCGCCTCTATGATCGACACCACTCCATTGAAAAAGTATATTTTGTAGATATGTGAAACGTTTTATCACGATAGTAAAATCAGCTTTTAGCGACAAAAAATATACACATTTATAAAGAGTGCTGAAGTCTTACCGTCATTAGTTAAGCTCCATTTGAACCAATGTCGCTAAAGACTTTAGGGACATATACAAAGAGTGTTAATTATCGCTAGAGATAAATATATCATTTTCGATGTAGTGTATGTAGATTATAAGAGCCAAAGCAAATAGGGAATAAGCCCCATATATAACTTTACCGAAATACTTTGTTGAAAGTTTGTAAGAGAACTATTTTCTTTGTTCGGTTTATTTTGAGTTGAAATATCGTGTCATTATGATAATTTCTTTGAAATTACTTTTTCATAAGAGGAAGATATACAACTAATAAACCTCTTTAATTTCTTCTTACATAAAAACAAAAGATGCAATATTGACTTAGTTATAGCTCATAAAAGACAAATTCAGCAGTTTTATTCAAATTCATTGATATTAATGTATAAATCTGTATAAAAGTTATTCAAGGTTCAGTTACTAATATCTAATGTCACTATTATAGATTTGTCATAGTTCAAAAATGGCTTGCTACAATTCAAATTATCTTTCACATTGCCTGTATATAACCTTCGAAGAATTTCTTGGATAAACGTATATGCATATATATTTTAAAATATTATCAAATGATTAATGACCATCAAAATTTAATTTTCTTTTTCTTAAAATAAACAATCAAACGCTGCCAAAAAAATAGTAATTGGTTTCGTAGAATGTTTTTTAATAATGACTGAAGTAATGTTATGAATTAATGAAATACTATTAAGTAAATATATGTCGTTGTTACAATCTAATTTCGAAAAATGAATGGTTTCGAAGCCGGTTTCGCAACTTTGGTCAATTTTAGTTAGATTTTTTTTTTGGAGAAATAGTAATTTTAGGAGTCGCCACTCAATCTTTTAGGAAGGGTTTAGGCACCTTAGAAAATCCGCTAACTCGCGGTTGACCGACGAATTTTAGAAGCTTGGATATTTTTGTAAAAAATATAAATTACTTGAAAAAAAAATTTACTTATTTATCATTATTATTTTTAAAAAATGAGAAATCCTTTGATACTTGTACATATTTGTATTATCCCAAATAATGAAATAATCCAAATATTAAAGTGCCAAAAAGTAAAACTATAACTTAACAATTTATCCGAGTAATGTTTTGAGTCTTATAAACAACACAATAACTTAAACATGGATTTGAAAGCTAAATACTAACTATGAAAGAATATAAATAATTCTCGAGTTAGTCTCGAAGGTTAGATCGTCTAATTTAAAAGAGTTTGAAAATTCAAATATTTAAAATAAACAACTAACGAAATAAAGATATATTTAGAAACTTCCAATGATTCATATAAGTTAGATAAAATAAAAGTTAGAAGTTAACAGAAAATATCACAAAAAATCACGATATCATGAATACAAAGTGCGAATATAACTTGGACAGTTATAAGTCCACTTGCTGCTTCTTGTTTGCTGTTTGATGTTATTTCCGAACTTCTTAAGTCCGAAAAATGCTATTTCCAGCCCTTTGAGGCTGCTGCAAATCTGCTTTACTTTGATCAAATTGGCCAAAATACTAGCTTCCCTTACGCGATTTTGACGAAGATCGACTCAAATAGAGGAGGATGCAAGAGATGGGGAGTCCGTTGGACTCAACTGGAGAAAGTTCATGCAAAAAAAAAAAAGAGATGTAAACAAAGATTAGCAAAACAATTAAGCAGAAAACTAATGAAGCTTAATGAAAAGCAAATGATAAAATTCAATCAAATATTAGGAGTTATATTCAGGAAGTCAAAACAATACATATGAAGCTACAGAAAGATAGGACTAACTTGATCACAAAATTTGACTATATGTACTTGCAACTCAAAATTTCCAGTAAACAAAAGCGTGCAGAAAGTTGTAAAAATAAATAAATAAGATATCTGCCAACTTTGGTCTAATATGATTCAACATAGATAAACAAAAAGGCAAGTCCATCACATATATCTCTCAGCTAATCCAATCAATAATTAAATTAAGACTAACTTTTTTCAGAAAACATAGTTAAAACTGAAGAAACCTATCCCCTAGAACAAGAACCTTGTTCTTGTAAGTTGGTTTAAGTCAGAACACAAACACTTGTTAAATTAAAAACCTTTCTCAATCAAGGAAGGAAAAACCTCGTTTTATTAAATCAACTATATGATTTTTATAATCACAACTCAATAATCAATAACCTCACTACTACAACAACTCTCGATTAACTAGTTAAAACAATAACACTAGATTGTAACTAAATTAATCCCAAGTAACATAGAAAAGGAATTAAACCATAAATCTAGCAGGTGCAAAATAGTTGAACTAATCTACACAAAACATGAGATGTGTAGGACTACAAAAAAAAAAAGGCTAGCAGTTAATCTCAACAGATCCATATATGTTTAAAGATAAACGAATTTAAATGCAATTTGATCAAAGTTTTAACCAATTTAATTTATTTTATAAGAAAAACGAACAGAGACAAGGAAAATACTTGATAATCTTGCACCAAAATAATTTGCCAAATTCAAACAAGGATCTCATTACAGTTAATCGATCACCTAAGACAACTTAAGATCACTCAACATATGTTATCATTTAAACAGACAAGAGGCTTATGTTTAACCTGGAAAACAGAACAAAAAATGAGAATGAACTAACACCTAGGAAGATCAACGACAAATAATAAATGCAAAGGATTGCAATTTAAAGAAGAAATAACAAATTTCTACTCTAAAAAAAATTACTCTAAAATATCAAGAGAACTCAAAAATGACTTAAAATATAATGAACACTTTTCTGTGAACTTTAAAGAATCTGAAAATAATAACATGCAACACAAGCTTTCTTCTCCAAACTATTGCCCAAAATAAGACATCAAACTTATACACACATGGAACAAGACATTAAAGGAATAAAACTAAGACAAACTTGAAAGAAAACCTGTTCAAACTTCTATCCATATTGTACTTCAATCAAGACAAATAAACTTCAACAAGAAAAAACTTTTGGCAAAAAACAGAACAAACTTTCGCAACACGACAACGGAGTAACTTTAGAACTAACGAGGATCAACATAGTATTCTCAGACCAAGCAACCTAATATTAAAGAATACGCCAATAGCACGAAATCAACACAAATGAATATAAGAGGGTTGAGTGAAACAAGAAGCTCGATTGAATTGAAATGCAAGGTGAGAACATGAATGGAAGTTAATCCTAATAGAACGAATGAGTGATATTAATTCTAGTTTCTAGGCGGACAGTAGAAAAGTGGAGAACTAACTATAAGGTCTACACATAATCAAGGTACAGATGAGTCCACCAAGAGGAACACAAATGCAAAAAAACATAAGAATTTGTTAATAACTAGAAATACAAATTTAGCTAGGTGAAGCAGGTTTCATGAAGTTACAAATTCAAACCAGATGATCACAATGCTAGTCTATATTCGCTTCAAATCAAAGATGGAAAACAGATTGTTAACTAGACAAAGAAAGGGAAGAGCCCAGCCTGAGCTAAGACAACTTTTAACCAAAAGAAAGATAATCAAACTGCCAACTCTGGATTGAGACAAACTTATTCCGTATGAAGAAACCGATAATACATTAAGCAACAAATTTTGAAAGAAGAACAGGAACCAGAAAATGATGCAAATAGAGGAGGGGAACAAGATCATATCTCGACTACAATAATTCGAATTACGTAAGAATGTAAACTACTTCTACGAGTTTTAAGTGAACATGATGACAAGTTATTCTAACACATCTAAACGAGAAAGAAAACAATCAAACACAAGTAATCAATGGAGGAAACAGAACAACGCAGCCATCAAACTCAATGTTGAAACCAAAGACTTAAAAAATGGGAACTCACAGAAATGCTGTGAGCTGAGAGGATAACAAGCTAAGGGGGTCATACACATACTAAAAGGAAGCTTAGCAAATTTTAACACACAATCTGATAGGCAGCCCGAAGATGAACCAAATAAAATGAGAAGCACAACATTACAAAGACCATAAGAAGATTAACAATGAACAAAGAAAGAACAAAACCCTAAACATTAATACTACTAAACAAAACAAAAAAGAAACCATCAACATTTAAGCTACCAAGGACGTAATTAAACTGAAGAAGACACGGAAATAATTCCTAAACTAAAGTAACTAACGACCAAACTGATAGAATCTGGTATTTTGATGATAGACAAGAAATGTAAATATTAATGCAAATAATTTTTGTAGCCAATTAACGCAGTATCGTAGCCAGTATTGCAGCCATTAGTGAAGATACAAGTTGATACAAATAAGGAAACCTTAATAATTTTATTAAGTCAGGAAGTTGTATATAAAAAGAATTGTACAATAAAAGGTAAAACCAGTACTCCTTGTTTAACTACAATTACAATTTCCTTACCTTATTTGATAAGGATTTAAGACGCAAGAAAGCAGCAGGAATATCTATAAAGGGAGATCAAACACAGAAGAGCAAAACACGACTTTTACATAGAGATAAAAGCGAGAGTTATTCATCAAGTAAAAGCCTTCAAGATCGATAGGTTTTTCTAATTTCAAAGAAGTTCTTGAGTTAGAAAGTCTTGAAGAAGTTCTTGAGTTAGAAAGTCTTGAACGTGTAAAACTATTTTCTTGATTCATTGTTGAGTTGGTAGTTACGTTTTTGTGCAAGAAGTGGTTTGGCTTTTGTAGAGCTGAGCTTTGGTGAGGTTTGTAACAAAAGGTGGATTTGGCCTTTTGAAATAGAAGTAGTTGATTATAGTTAATCGAGAGTTGTTGTAGTGGTGAGGTTATTGATTACATAAAATCATCTAGTTGAATTAATAAAACGAGATTTTTGTTCCTTGATTGAGGAAGGTTTTTAATTTAACAAGTGTTTGTGTTCTGACTTAAACAAACTTACTAGGATAGGTTACCTAATTCTGGGCAGTGAACCGGGACCACAAGTTGAGAAGACGACTCTACCTCTTCAACTCGAAAAGCCACAAAACATTTTAAAATTTTGAACTATGGAACCAAGAATTCCCAAAAAAAAAAAATTGGGTACTCTTTGGACTCCAAATCCCCCTTTTGAACAGTGAATAAGAAGACTATTTATAAGGGGAAACCGTAAAGGAAAAAGGGGTCTGGATCGATGTGGGAGAATCCCAAATTCAAAAGCTATCATCGTACCAATTGCCAAAAAAAATGAAGAGGACCGCTTGATTAAGAGCAAAGGTCGAAGGAGGAATTGAGATGCAAACACTTGGATTTTCTCCAATGGTCTGGTATGACTACGAATGGATTAGGACAGACGCGAAGCCACACAGGTGATTTGGATGCTCGTGATTGTAGCGTTTCTGAGTTTCTTGTTCGTTGCTGGGTTATTTCGCGTCTCTAAAAGACTCTAGGGTCATTGAATTTGTGGGAAGAAAAAGATACGGGGTCGGGTTCGGTATTTGGTATTGTATTGTTGGATTGTGAACTGAGAAATGGTCATGGGTTTTGAGGAATAATTCGTAATGGGCTGCGCAGGAAGGGTTGAATACGGCCCAGAATTAGTCTTCGAGAATTGCAACTCAAGTTAAAGGGGATGACTATATTTGCAATTAAACATATAACTAATTGAGGTTGAAAATTTAATGGATTTGAAATCAATAGGTAAATTCGGCCAAATCTTAATCAAGACGAAGTCAAACAAAATTAAGTGACGAACATCTTAAACTTAACGAAAATGAAATAATTAACCTAATCATAAACTAAATGGTTTAAAAATTATAAACATAGTCTAAACTAAACTAATTCAATGAAATACTTACTAAAAATTATATTCTCTTTTTGAGATAATTTTCAAAATATTTATAAAATATGCTAATTATATAACAAAATTATATATATATATAAAACATATATATTACTTAAAAATTATATATATGTTAAAAACTAATTAAAATATTTTGAATTTGATAAAGTTAGTTATTTCAAGTCGTTTGAAAATTATGAAACTCGAAATTTAATTCCAATCATGAGAAGTTGTGTCAACAGTCGTACTTAGAAGGATTTTCATATTTTGTTTTGTTATTTCTATCACCAAATTCATCAGTTTTACATTAATAGACATCCTACATCAATTGTATTATGTATATAGGTGATTTTTTTTTTTATTGATATGCATATTACATAGTGAATCTCTTCATATACCTAATCCTATATTTTTATATTATGTTCTGTTATCTCCGTCACCGAATTCATTGTTTTCTTCTACTGGAATTACGGTTAATGCTTACGCATCCATAAATTTCAAGTAGCATCAATACGTACGTTATGGTACAATATAAACCTTGCAACATGACATATTTTGTTTTGTTATTCCCATCACCAATTTCACCAATCTTTTATTGACTCTTAATCTACTACAATTGTTTTTCTTTATCGAGCTTTAGGACTAAAAGCTCATGCACAAAAAATTTAAGTAATACAAATCATCATTAGTGTCAAAGCCCGATATATTAAAAAAGAGTCAACTATCACCAGTTCAGTGAAAAATATAGATACTATGTGTTGTGTTGAATCCCTAAATATTATATCAAATGATTAAAACGATTCATATTCATATTTTTTCTATAAAAATTACCCCTCATAAAAAAGAATTTGTCGAATACTTCAAATAAATCCTGAAATCACGTTTTGAATTAATAAAATACTATTGAGTGAATATATGTTGTAATTAGAAAGATTCTCATTATTTTGTTTTATTATTTCCATCACAAATTCAGCAGTTTTACGTTAATAGTCAACATATATACTGTTACCATCTTCCTCTATCGTGGCTTAGCACTAAAATCTCATGCACTTAAAGTTTCAATAAAATTTAATCATCATCAATGACATAACAACATGTATTTAAAAGGTGTCAACTGATACCACTTCACTGAAAAATATATTATGTAGATATCTGAAAAGTTTTATCACGACAATAAAATCAGCTTTTAGAGACAAAAATAGACAAATTTACAAAAAAATACTAAAATATTTACCAGTATTAGTTATTTTTTATTATATCCAATGTCGTTAAATGCTCTAGGACATTTACAAAATGTGTTAATTGTCATTATATTTAGTGGCAATTAAGCTATTATAGTTAATTAATTGCAGCTAAAGATCATTTTTGGTGTACTGACATAGTACGTATTGAATCCCTTTATATATTTACTCGTATATTTTGTCAAATTTTGTTTTTGTTATTTCCACTTACAAAATTAGCCGATTTTACATTAGTAGTCAACCTACTGCAATCGTTTTCCTCTAACAAGGATTAGGATTGAGCTCATGCCTGTCGTTATATCAATATTTACCTTGTGGTACAATATTAACCTTTCAACATGGTATATATAGTTTTGTTATTCCCATTATCAGATTCACCAAAAAAAATTATTGACTATCAACCTAGTGCAATTGTTTTTTTCTATCAAGCCTTAGGACCAAAACTCATTCTCATAAATATTTAGTGGTATAATGCACAAGTAACCCCTCAACCTATGCCCGAAATCTCATCGACACACTTATAACATACTAAGGTCCTATTGCCATTTGAACTTATTTTATTAATAATTTTCTACCCCTTTTCGGTCTACGTGGCACTATCTTGTGTGTCCAATGCTGGGTGACTTTTTCTTTCAAGATAGTTCCACGTAGGCCGAAAATGGGTAGAAAATTACTTATCAAATAAGTGTAGGAGGTAATAGGGTCTTAGTATAGTATAAGTGTGTCTCTGAGATTTCGGGCATAGGTTGAGGGGGTATTTATGCATTTTTCCAATATTAAGTAATACACATTCTTATGAGTGGCAAAGCCACATGTATTTAAAAAGAGTAAACTAATACCAGTTCACGAAAAAAGTATATATATTATGTGTTGTGTTAAATCCCTAAATATTATATCAAATGATTAATGACGATTCAAATTAATAATTTGAGTGGATTATCTTAAAATTAACTTTCTAGGAAAATATTCAATTAACAAACCTCATTAATTTCTTCTTACTTAAAAACAATAGAGGCACTATTCATTGAAGTATTGCACTTAAAAGTCAAATTCAACAACTTTAGTCAAAGTTCAATTGATTGAATTAATAAATATTATCCCAAATGATTAATGACAATGTGAATTCATATTTGAGTGAATTATCTTAGAATTAACTTTCCAGGAAAAAAATTCAATTAATAAACCTCATTGATTTCTTCTTACTTAAACACAAAAAAGGCAATATTAATTTGATTATTGCACTTAAAAGTCAAATTTAGAAACTTTAGTCAAAGTTCAATTGATTTTACTAATAAATATATATAATATGTAATAAAATTTAGTCAACACATTAGTAACTTACACTAAATATCACTATTTCAACCCGTCTTTATATAACCTCTGAAACATTTCTTGGAAAAAATATAATTTAAAAAAAATATCAAATGGAAGATCCAACTATCATTGGAAGAGTAGAGTTGTTGGTTTCACCACTTTGTGGAATCCCACAATGAAGAGTTGCCCGTTTTTTAGGTCCAATTTCTACTTCAACTGAAGGACCAAATTCGAAAACTCATTCAATCCACATTCCATTTGATCAATCTGAGTGGCCATTGAAAGTCACATTTCATGGTTGCAATGGATGGAGGGATCAACAAAAGAAATGGAAAGAATGGGTTGAAAAGATGGAGTCTATCCATCGCCCTATATGGATAACTGCAGTAATTTATGGAGCACTAAAAGGTTCAACTTATAGAGTCCATATCGACGAATATTTAATATTTGGGTTGGTAGAGAGGTGGTCTTGTGAGACTAACAGTTTTAATATTTAGGTTAGTCTTGAAGACATGATGGTTTTGGGAGGGTTTTCTGTTTTGGGTGACTGTGTTAAGCCCCCCTTCAATCCCCTGAGTTGGTAGATATTGAAGAGTACTTGAGAATGCGAGAAGAGAACTTATCAGACCGAAGACAAATAATAAGAGTAGGTGGTCAAATTACTTCATGAATAGTGGTAAGGACTACGAACACTAAGCTTTTCTTTTTCTTTGGTTATCAAGATTTGCGTTTCCGTTTAAAGTAGGTGTTCCTATTTTCTCGATAGCTGTTAATCTAGCTAGAGGCATGTGGCAAGCGCTTGCTCTTGCTTTTCTTGCTAGTATATATAGGGACTTGGGCTCGTTGAGAAAGGCTATGATAGAGACAAGTAGAAGAAATAGAGACATAATTGAGATTCATAAACTTAATCTTTGGTCACCATTGTTCTTTGTTTAAGTCTGGGCTTGGGAGAGGATTGTACCTTTTCAACCAGAGCTATCTCAGAATTACAATATAGTTAGTGGGGTTAGATCAGGCCGATGGCACAATGTGAAACAAACCGGTGAAATTAATTTGAGGACTACTATTGACGCATATGGGGAGATTTTTCTGTGGAGTCCATAGGCCTTGGCTGTGGAAGATTTGTCAATTTTTCCCAAGTTTTGCAAGGAAATTGAAGAGTGGACAGTAGTTGGAGGGCTAAATTTGGCTCAAGAAATGGAGTCTGTCGTTTGATGTTTGAGGGTGTCTAAGCTTGCTGGTTTAGAATGTCAAGACCTTTATCAACCAAATCGGGTAGCAATGCAGTTTGGATATGATGAAGACTTCCCTAAATGGATTCCTCACTCGCCTTCAAGTCCAGAACTTGCCTGGTACAATTACAGCATACCTATTACTTCTGATTTGAGGTTATACTATCCGTCTAGGCTGTTTGAACCGGATGTAACAACACGGTATTTGAAATGGTGGAGAAACAAAACTGATCGTCAAATGGAGAACTACCCTGAAGTTCCTCCTTGTTTTCCTCCCAATTATTGTTGGTAAAATGACAAGAAGAATTACCCTAGTTCGAAGCATAAGCATATTGCAGAGGAAACAGTTCACACATCTATTGACGGCAGTGTAGTCCCCCCGCCAGGAAGTATGGAAAGGAGCAAAGCTTCTGTGGTAACAGAAACGTATACCAAAATAACTGAAGGCAATATGGCGATGGGAAACTATGAGAAAGGGAGTGGTACATATGATATGATCGATATTATGAAACTTGAGAGGAGGATTAGAAACCTTGAAAACATCAATTCTGGAAAGGTTCCAATATTCAGGACAAAGTGAAAACAAGATTAAGCAAAAATATAGTGCTAATACAAAGTTTTTGTTTAGTTCATGAAGTTATATATTATATTCTTCTTTATTTCTTAGTACTCAGACAGTACTACTAGCTCGTTCTTCTCTTTAGGTCCTTTTGTAACTATATATCTCAGGTTTAGTAAAAAAAATTCACCTGAATCATGAAGCATTTGTGGTTTCTAACTATTTAGCTCTATGAAGCGTTTGTGGCTATTGCAAAAGATATAATCACTAGCATGTTTTTGTTCCCAGACTATCAAATTACTATAAACGCGGAGTCGGAGATTCTTTATAATTCTCTCCCTCCTTCAATTAAACCAAGTTGAGTGACAAACATCTTCTCTTAAGTGTGGACATAAGAGAATAAATTAACAGGAAAGGGATGAGATAATATTGAACTAATTAATTTGGTCATATTCTTGTCTGAAACTGTACTTATTGTAGATAGCCTTGACAAAAAAAATAAACTTTTGAGCATGTGTTTGGTTTAGGGGATATTTGCAAGACAGTTATGGAGCTATTTCGCATGATAAATTTAGATGCATGGACCAACATGGTATTGTCGATTCCAACTTGTTTGAAATTGAGATGCAGTAGTAGTAGTTATTGTTTCAGTCTTGGTATAATGTTATTTTTCATATTTTGTTTTGTTATTTCCATCATTAAATTCACCAATATTACGTTAATAGTCAGCCTACTGCAATCGTATTATGTACATAGGTGAATTTTTTTTTTATTGATATACGCTTTAATGATTAAATCCCTTCATATACTTAATCCTATATTTTCATATTATGTTTTGTTATCTCCGTCACCAAATTCATTGTTTTCCTCTACTGGGGATTAGGGCTTAATGCTTACGCATATGTAAAGTTCAAGTAGCATCAATATGTACATTATGGTACAATATAAACCTTACAATCCATCACCAAATTCACTATTCTTTTAGTTACTGTTAGCCTACTGCAATTGTTTTTCTTTATCGAGCCTTAGGACTAAAAGCTTAAGCATGTAAAATTTAAGTAATACACATCATTATTAGTGGAAAATCCCGATATAGTAAACTATCACCAATTCACTGAAAAAATGTAGATACTATGTGTTGTGTTGAATCCCTAAAAAATATATCAAATTATTCAGATGATCCACATTCATATTTTTTCTATAAAAATTATCCCCTCACAAAGAAAAAAGATTTTTGTGGATTATTTTAAATGAGTCATGAAATCACGTTATGAATTAATAAATACAATTGAGTGAATATATATGTTGTAATTAATAGGATTTTCAGTATTTTGTTTTGTTATTTCCATAACAAATTCATCTGTTTTACATTAGCAATCAACATACTACAATCATCTTCCTCTATCGTGGCTTAGCACTAAAATCTAATGCAGATAAAGTTTAAATAATATTCATCATCATCAATGACAGAACAACATGTATTCAAACTGCATTAAGTTGATGAGCTCAAGAGTTATGTTGCTTCACACAGGAGATGCTATACCCAATATGGTACGATTTCAGTTTACATTTTACACTCTCTGATAATATTCTTAAGAATAAAAGTTTATAACAAAGCAGATAAACATATTGAATTCTCATTTGTTATGTCAAATTTTGCTAATAAATCAAGTCCGACTTTAAAACTAGTTATACTAAGGTCTAAACTTATCTTGACTTGCTTTATCAACCATTACTGTCTTACCAACAACCGATTCAATTCACAGTAATAATTGTTTTACAAAAAGCATATGAAAATCAGTAAAATGGGGGAGGGGGAGGGGTTTACCTTTTTTGGGGCTCGTTTGACTCTACAAATGGGTCGTTTTTACCGTGTTGACGAACTGGATCCATAGATAAGGTCTTAAGACGTCTGTTAAAATACTGGCAACAATGAATTCGAAATTAAGGTTGTTAAAAAATATGGTGGACAATAGCATATGAAAATCAGCAAAATAGGGGTTTACTTGCTCCGGGGATCGGTTGAACTTAAAAAGGGGTCGTTTTGGCCGTGGTGAACAACCGGCTCAATAAATATGGTTTTAACGGACGTCATGTAAATATTTGGCAAAACTGAACTCGGAATTCTGGATGACCAAAAAATTTGGTCCACTATAGCACACGAAAATCATCAAATGGGGGGGGGGGGATTTATTAGCTCTCGGCTCATTTGACCTTTAAAATTGGTCATTTTGGTCATGCTTATAAACCAGCTCCATAGATAAGGTCTTAACGGACGTTTGTCTAATTTTTTAATAAAAAATGAACTCGGAATATCGGATGACCCAAAAAGAAGGCTAATTATAACACATGAAATCAACAAAATGGAGGGTTTAGCTTCTCTAGGGTTTGTTTGACTTTGAAAATAGGATGTTTTGGACCTGATGACCAACTGACTCCTTTGATGAGGTCTAAACAGACATCCGTGCAAATTTTTGGCATAAAAAAATTTGAAACTCCGATGACCAAAAGATATGGTGGAGTATAGCATAAGGAAATCGACAAAATGGGGGGGTATATGCTCTGGGCTTGTTTGACATTGAAAATGGAACGTTTTGGTCGTGGTGACCAACCAACTCCATAGATATGGTCTTAACAAACGACCTTGTAATTTTTTGGCAAAAATGAACTAGGAATTCCAAATGCCCAGAAAATATGGTGGATTTGCATACGAAAATCGATAAAATTGGTGCTTTACCTGCTTTGGGCTCGTTTGACCTTGAAAATGGATCATTTTGGCTGTGGTTACCAACCAGCTCCATCTATAAGGTCTTAACAGATGTCCATGTAAATTTTTAGAAAAGTGATCCCGGAGTTGTGGATGACTAAAAAAGATTATAGAATATAACACACGAAAATCGAAAAAACAGGGGATTTACCTGCTCAAAAACTCGTTTGATCTTGAAAATGAACCGTTTTAGCCGTGGTAACCAACCGGCTCAATAGATAAGGTCTTAACTGATGTCCGTGTAAATTTTTGAAAAAAATGAACTCAGAATTCTGGATGACCATAAAAGATGGTGGTTTACCTGCTCTTGCTTGTTTGACCTTGAAAATAGGTTATTTTGTCCATGGTGACCAACAAACTCCATTGATAAGGTCTGAACGCATGTCAGTTTAAATTTTTGGCATAAATGAACTCAAAATTTTGGATATTAAAAAAATGGTGGACTATAGCCCACAAAAATCAGCAAAATAGGGGTTTACCAGCTCGGGAGCTCGTTTGAAGATAAAAATGGGCCTTTTTGGTTTTGGTGACCAACCGGCACCATAGATAAAGTCTTAAGGGATGCTCGTGTAAATTTTTGGCAAAAATGAACTTGCGATTCCGGATGACCAAAAAAGATAGTGTACTATAGCACACCAAAATCAGCAAAAAGGAACATTTACATGCTCTGGGGCTCGTTTGACATAAAAAATGGGTCATTTTGGTCGTGGTGACCAATCGGGTACATAGATAAGGTCTAAACGGATGTCTGTGTAAATTTTTGGCGAAAAAGAACTCAGAATTTTTATGACCAAAGAAGATAGTTGACTATAGCAAATAAAAATCAGTAAAATTGGGGGTTTGGGGGTTTACCATCTCTATGCTCATTTGACTTTGAAAATGGGTCGTTTTGGCTGTGGTAACCAACCAGCTCTATATGTAATCCGACTTTGTGTAAATATAAGGTAAAAATGAAATCAGAATTCTAGATGACCAAAAAAGATGGTGGATAATAGCACATGAAAATTGGTAAAATTAAGGGGGGGGGGGGGTTACCTGCTCTCGGCTCGTTTGAACTTGAAAATGAGTCATATTGGCCGTGGTTCCAAGTGACTCCATGGATAAGGTCTAAGCAGAATTCCGTGTAAATTTTTGTACAAAAAGAAATTAGAGTTTTGGATGACCAAAAATGATAGTGGACTATAGCACACAAAAAATGGCAAATTGGGGGTTTACCGTCTCAAGGTCTCGTTTGACCTTAAAAATGGGCCGTTTTGGTCGTGGTGACCAACCGACTCCATAGATAAGGTCTTAACGGATGTCCATGTAAGTTTTTGGGAAAAATGAACTCAAAATTTTGGATGACCAAAAAAGATTGTGGATTATAGAACACGAAAATCGGTAAAATGGGGGATTTACCTTCTCTGGGCTTATTTGACCTTGAAAATGGGTCGCTTTGGCTGTGTGACCAACCGGTTCCATAGATAAGGTCTAAACGGGCATCCGTCTATGTTTTCTACAAAAATGTTATCGGAATTCTGAATGACCAAAAAAGATGCTAGACTTTAGCACATGAAATTGGCAAAATAGGGGGTTTACATGCTCTAGCGCTCGTTTGACCTTTAATATGGTCCGTTTTGGCCGTGGTGAGCAACCGAATCCATATATAAGGTCTTAACGGATGTTTGTGTAAAATTTTGGCGAAAATCAATTTAGAATTCCGGATGAACAAAAACGATGGTAGATATAGCACACGAAAATCAGCAAAATAGTGGTGTTTTAACTGCTCTGAGCTCATTTGACCATGAGAATGTGCCTTTTTGGCCGTGGTGACCAACCAGCTTCATATATAAAGTCTTAACAGATCTTCGTGTAAATTTTTGGCAAAGATGAATTCAGAATTCCGAATAACCAAAAAATATGGTGGACTATAGCATACAAAAATCGGCAAAATGAAAGGTTTACCTGCTCTAAGGCTTGTATGACGTTGACATTGGGTCGTATTAACCATGGTGACCAACCTGCTCCATAGAAAATGTTTTAATAGACATCCGTGTAAATTTTTGATAAAAATAAACTCAGAACTCTAGATGACAGAAATTGATGGTGGACCATATCACACAAAAATGGCCAAATTGGGGGTTTACCTGCTCTGAGCTCGTTTGACCTTGAAAATGGGATGATTTGGCCGTGGTGAACAACCAGCTCCATAGATAAGTTTAAACGTGAATCTGTGTAAATTTTTAGCAAAGATGAATTCGGGATTCCAGATGACTAAATAAGATGGTGGATTATAAAACACAAAAATTGGCAAAATTGGGGGTTTATCTTGTCTGGTCTTGTTTGACCTTGAATATAGGCTGTTTTGGATGTGGTGACCAACCGGATCCATATATAAGGTCTAAGCTAACTTTTGTGTAAATTTTAGTCAAAAATGATCTCGGAATTCTGAATGACCAAAAAAGATGGTGGACTATAGCACACAAAAATTAGAAAAATAGGAGGTTTACCTGCTCTAGGGCTCCTTTGACCTTTAAAATGGGTCTTTTTGGACGTGGTGACCAACCGGCTCAAGATAAAAGGTCTTAACGAACGTCCATATAAATTTTTAACGAATGTGAACTTGGAATTCTGGATGACCAAAATAGATGGTAATGATACAACACGAATATTTGCAAAATGGGGGTTTAACTACTCTAGAGCTTGTTTGACCTTTAATATGGGTCGTTTTGGCTGTGGTGACCAACCAACTCTATAGATAAGGTTATAACGGACATCCGTGTGAGATTTTTGTAAATATGAACTTGGAATTCCGGATGACCAAAAAAGATAGCACACGAAAATCGGCAAAATAGGGGGGGTTTACCTGCTTTGGACTCATTTGACCATGAGAATGGGCATTTTTTACCGTGGTGATCAACCGGCTCATAGATAAAGTCTTAACGGATATTCATGTAAATTTTAGGCAAAAATGAACTCATAATTTTGGATAACCAAAAAAGATGGTGGACTATTGCACACCAAAATTGACAAAATGGAAGGTTTACCTGGTCTATGACTCGTTTGACCTAGACAATGAGTCGTATTGGACGTGGTGACCAACCAGCTTCATAGAAAAAGTGTTAAAAGATGCCCGTGTAAATTTTTGGCAAAAATGAACTCAGAATTCTGGATAACCGAAAAAGATGGTGGACCATAGTACACTTAAATCGGAAAAATGGGAGGTTTACCTGCTCTGAGAACGTTTGACCTTCAAAATGGGTTGTTTTGGCCGTTGTGACAAAATGTCTCCATAGATAAGGTCTAAACGGACATCTTTGTAAATTTTTGGCAAGGATACAGAACACGAAAAAGGGTAAAATAGGGGTTTACCTTGTCTGGGGCTCGTTTAACCTTGAAAATGGTTTGTTTTGGATATGGTGACCAACCTCTCCATAGATAAGGTCTAAGCAGACTTTCGTGTAAATTTTTGGAAAAATAATCTTGAAATTCCGAATGACCAAAAAAGATGGTGGACTATAGCACACGAAAATTATGAAAATAGGGTTCTACCTGCTCTAGGGCTCGTTTTCCCTTTAAAATGGTTTTTTTGGCCGTGGTGATCAACTCTCTCCATAAAAAAGGTCTTAACATATGTCTATGCAAATATTTGGCAAAAGTGAACTCAGAATTCTGGATGACCAAACAAGATGGTAACTATACCACACGAAAATTGGCAAAATAGGGGTTTATTTGTTCTAGGGCTCGTTTGACCTTTAATATGCGTCGTTTTGGCCTTGGTGAGAAATCAAACCCATATACAAAGTCTTTATGGACATCCACGTAAATTTATTGCAAAAATAAACTCAGATTTCCTGATGACCAAAAAAAATAGTGAACTATAGCACACGAAAATCGGTAAAATGGGAGGTTTACCTGCTCTAGGACTCGTTTTATCTTGAGAATGGGTTGTTTTGGTAGTGGTAACAAAAAAGATCCATATATAAGATCTTAACAAACATCTTTGTAACGTTTTGGATAAAAAAGATATCAGAATTCTTGATGACCAAAAACAATGGTGGAATATAGCACACAAAAAAAAACTGAGGGTTTATTTGCTCTTGGGCTCTTTTGACCTTGAAAATGGACCGTTTTGGTCATGGTGAAAACCGGCTCCATAGATAAGGTCTTAACAGACGTTTGTCTAAATATTAGAAAAAATGAACTCGGAATTCTGGGCGACCAATAAAAATGGTGGATGATAGAACACGAAGATAGGCAAAATGGGGGGTTCACCTTGTTTGGGGCTCGTTTGACATTAAAATGGCTCGTTTTGGATGTTGTGACCAACCGACTCCATATATAAGTTCTGAACGGACGTTCGTGTAAACTTTTGACAAAAATGATATTGGAATTCTTAATAACCAAAAAAGATGGTGAACTATAGCTCACGAAAATTGACAAAATAGGGGGTTTACCTGCTATAGAGGTCGTTTGAACTTGAAAATGGGTCATTTTGGCCGTGGTGATCAACCGGACCCATAGATGAGGTCTTCAGAAATGTTTGTGTAAATTCTTGGCAAAATTAAACTCGGAATTTTGGATAACCAAAAAAGATGGTAACTGTACCACATGATAATTGGCAAAATGCTCTAGGGCTCATTTGACCTTTAATATTGGTGTTTTAGCGGTGGTGACAAACTGACTTCATAGATAAGGTCTTAACGGACGTTCGTGTAAATTTTTTGCAAAAATGAACTCGGAATTACGGATGACCAAAAAATATGGTGGATTATAATACACGAAAATGGAAAAATGGTGGGTTTACCTGCTATGGGCTCGTTTGACTTTGAAAATGGGTGTTTTTTTGTCGTGGTGACCAACGAGCTCCATAGATAAGGTCTTAACAGACATCCGTGTAAAATTTTGGAAAAAATGAACTCAAAATTTAGGATGAACAAAAAAGATGGTGGGCTATAGCACACGAAAATCGACAAAAAAATTGAAGGTTTACCTGCTGTGGGGCTCATTTGAACTTGAAAATGGATCGTTTTGGCCGTGGTGACCAACCCACTCCATAGATAAAGTCTAAACGGACGTCTGTGCAAATTTTTGGAGAAAATGAACTTGAATTTATGAATGACTAAAAAAGATGGTGGACTATAGCACACGAAAATCAGCAAAATATAGGGTTTACCTGCTTTAGAGGTACTTTGACCTTGAAAATGGGTTGTTTTAGTCATGGTGACCAACCAAATCCATATATAAGGACTTCACGTATGTTTGTTAAAATTTATGGCAAAAATTAACTCAAATTTCCGGATGACCAAAAAAGATGGTGGACTATACATGGAAATCGACAAAATAGGAGGTTTACCAACTCTAAGATCGTTTGACCTTAAAAATGGGTCATTTTGACCGTGGTGACCAACTAGATCCATAGATAAGGTCTTAACGGACGTCCATGTAAATTTTTTGAAAAAATGAACTTGGATTCTGGATGACCAAAGAAGATGGTGGATTATAGTACACGAAAATCAGCAAAATGGGGGTTTACCTGGTTAGGGGCTCATTGACCTTGAAAAAGGGACGTTTAAGTTGTGGTGACAAACCGGATCCATAGATAAGTTCTTAATGGACGTACATGTAATTTTTTGTCAAAAATAATCTCAGAATTCCGGATGAACAAAAAAATAGTCGACTATAACACACTAAATCGGCATAATGGGGGGTTTACTTTCTCTGGGCTCGTTTGACCTTGAAAATGAGTCATTTTAGTTGTGGTGACAAACCGGCTCCATATATAAGGTTTTAACAGACGTCTGTATAAATTTTTGGCAAAAATAAACTCGAAATTCAAGATGACCAAAACAGATAGTGGACAATAACACATGAAAATGGGTAAAATTGGGGGTTTACCAGCTTGGGGGCTCGTTTGACCTTGAAAATGGGACGTTTTGACCGTGGTGACAGACCGTGTCCATAGATATGGTCTTAATAAACGTCCGTGTAAATTTTTGGCAAAATGAACGATTCTTGGATGACCAAAAAAGATGGTGGACTATAGCACACGAAAATTGACAAAATAGGGTTTTTATTTCTTTGGGGATTGTTTGACCTAGAAAATGGGTCATTTGGACCGTGGTGACCAACCAACTCTATAGATAATGTCTTAAACGGACGTCCATGTAAATTTTTTGCAAAATTGAACTCAAAATTCCGGATGACCAAAAAAGATGGTGGACAATAGCATATGAAAATCAACAAAGTGGGGGATTTACGTGCTCTATGGCTTGTTTGACATTGAAAATGGGCCCTTTTGGACCGGCTCCATAAATAAGGTCTTAACGGACGTCTGCCTAAATTTTTGGTTAAAATAATATTCGAATTCCGGATGATAAAAAAGATGGTGGACAATAGCACATGAAAATCGGCAAAATAGGGGATTTACCTGCTCTATGACTCGTTTGACCTTGAAATTGGGTTGTTTTTTTCGTGGTGACCAACCGACTCCATAGATAAGGTCTAACGGACGTCTGTATAAATTTTTGGAAAAAATAAAATCGGAAAATCGGATGACCAAAAAAGATTGTGGACTATAACACATAAAAATATGTGAAATATGGGGTTTACCTGCTCTCTGACTCATTTGACCTTGAAAATGGATTGTTTTGGCCTTTGTGACCTACCGGCTATATAGATAAGGTCTTAACAGACGTCCATGTAAATTTTTAGCAAAAATTATTTTGGAATTCTGGATGATGAAAAAAGATGGTGGACTATAGCACACTAAAATCGGTAAAATGGGGTGTTTACCTGATTTGGGACTCGTTTAACCTTGAAAATGAGTTGTTTTAGCCGTGGGTAGTATTAGTGAGATAAGAATACTTACACGATTTAACCTCATCAAATTGAAATAAATATGTACATTATTTCATTTCATTAATAAAATTGATCATCAAACATTTGTATAGGTATGTGCGAATAAGAGATATACATGACGATCCACATTGAAAATTCACAAAATAATCTTTAATATTATTTTGTGCAAAGCTTATTATTCAAATATTCGCTTAATTTTTTGAATTGATAATCAAGTGCAAAACACGTGTCAAGAATCTAGTTAAGAATAAAGGGATATTTTAAAATTGAATTATTACTTAATATTAATATATTTTTTTCATTTTTTGGACCCGTATATATACTAGGGTTCCAGTTAGAGTGTAAAAAGATTGATCGAATGGAGATGAACATTGATATTAACGCTCCAGGTAGTGAGATTTATTCTTTTTATTCTGATCATTACCTGTACTTATCTTCTTTTTTTTTTATTTTCTTTTACCTATTATTTTACACTATTTGTATTACTAGACATTCGTAGAAAATTGTAGTGGATCTTCCATTGGGAATGTAGGATTTGAAATTTTCAGGTGTGGTTTATGGGATATCACAGTGGAGGAGGGTTTAGTTTGTGCGAACCCTGAGGTAGAATGGGTGGGTTTTGGTAAGGAAAAGTTATCCTTTAAGGATCACAATTAGGATCTTCCATTGGGAATGTAGGATTTGAAATTTTCATGTGTGGTTTGTGGGATATCACACTGGAGCAGGGTTTAGCTTATGGGAAGCTGGAGGTAGAATGTGTGGATTTCGTTATGGACAAGTTATCCTTTCAGGATCCCAATTACGATCAAACTGTAAGTTGCAATTTTCAAAAGTAAATCCACTTAGTTTTTTGGAGACCATTTTCTCTGACTTATATAAATTGAAAAATGGATGTCAAATACAACAAAACTGAATACTAATTAAATCTAAGATATCTTGAAGGAGTGGATATCCATGTCGAATATGCATAGGAGAAGATCAAAATTAGAGAAGAAGAGAGAGAAAAATAAGGAAGGAATTGAATTACCAAATGTTTATTGTTGCATTCTCTCTCCTTCTGTATTGTAGTTTATATCAACCTTCAGATAATATGGCGAGATCCTGACTCTTCAGCTTCATTAATTGAGATTTAATCTTGGTCGGTTATTTGCCAAGTAGTTACTCTCCTTCAGTCTTTCAGCTTCGAATTAAGCTATACTAAGTAATCTCAATTAGTTGTCCCAGATCCCTTGTACATCTTAGGTGTACTCCTACCAGTGAAGTCTATTTCTAGATCTCAGTGTAATAGAGGCACATCTTGCTTGAACATAGACTATTGGCTCAAAAGAAAAGTAAAATATTGATTGTAATAACAATACCATCCAACAAAGGTGCATTTATGAAGGGCAATCAAATTTTTTGATGGTGGTTCGTACTTTTATAATAGTACAGATTAAAATATAGAAGTATTAAAATATTTCAAAATTTCCATAAAAGTGGAAGCTTAATTTTCTTAGACATGTACATCTGGATGGAAGATTGTGGCGTAGTGGTCAATGAAGTGGTTGAAAATCATAAGGTCTAATGTGCGAATCCCAGCAAAGAAGAAAAAACATGTAATGACTTTTTCCATCTTTCATAGCCTTAGTGGACAGAGTTACTGTCACGACCCAAAACCGAGCAGCGAGTGGCACCCACACTTATTTTACTATGTGAGCGAACCAACCAATCTAACCCCAACATTTCAAACATAATGAACAAAATACAATGCGGAAGACTGAAACTCATTAATGAAAATCAATTCAATAGCTATTATTATCCCCAAAAATCTGGAAGTCATCATCACAAGAACATCTATCCGCAAATTAACTCTAAGAGTATCTAGGAAGCTAAAATAAATAAAAGCTAGTCCATGCCGGAACTTCAAGGCATCAAGACATGAAGAAGAAGATCCACTCCAAGCTAGAAGCATTAGCTCACCCTGAAATCCGGTGTAATGAAGACTGGCTAGAGTTTCGGTTGAGTTGAAGACGACGGTACATTTGCTGCACTCTACAAATAACAAAGAAAGAAACATACAAGTAGGAGTCAGTACAAAACACAAGTACTGAGTAGGTATCATCGGCCAACTCAAAATAGAAAACAGTATATATCAGATAACATCATAAAATCAACTACAATACTCAATCTGTAGCAATATCAAGTACTATAATCACTAATAAATAAAGCCAAGTACACCCATGAGGACTCAAGCCTCAATACCATACTAATTTGGGAAATAGGTTCATTAAATTGAGTATATTAACATCTTTCAAGATTCATTATCTTTATTCCTCTCATGTCGGTACGTGACACTCCGCTCCATATACTATCCTGGTGTCGAAACGTGACACTCCGATCCTCATATACTATCCTGGTGTCGGAACGTGACACCCGATCCACATTCTATCCTGTTGCCGGAACGTGGCACTCCGATCCTCATTTTATGCTGGTACCGGAACGTGGCACCCGATCCATATACTATCCTGGTGCCGGAACGTGGCACTCCGATCTTCATTCTATCCTGGTACCAGAACGTGGCACCCGATCCTCTATTACTTTCCTGGTGTCGGAACGTGACACCCGATCCCCTAATCTCACTACTTTCGTTCATCAAGCCTTCTTTTATACCAAGACATCATCATTAACAAAGTAGATTAGGGTTTTTTCAAGATTTAGGAATCAATAGCTTCATCATGCTTATTTTATCACAATTATATAACCACATTCATGCAAGCATACAATTAAGCATATAGAAGGGTTTACAATACTACCCAATACATATCATTCGCTATTAAGAGTTTACTACGAATTGCATAAACCATAACCTACCTCCACCGAAAATTCGTGATCAAGCAAGCAAATTCCCCAAAGCTTTGCTATCCTCTTCGTTCCTCTCTCTCAATCGATTCTCCCTCTCTTTGTTCTTTCTATTTTTCTTATTCAAACCCTCTTTTCTTTTACCCTAATTAGCATATAATTAAGTATAAAGATGGTAAAAGTAACCCACTATTTAATTCAAGGCTATCTCTTTTATCCCCCAAGTAATTGAATTATTCATATTAAACCACTAACTTTATAATTATAAGCAAGAATAGTCCAAAATGCTCCTTAAAATATTTAACAGAAATCCGACCCAGTCAGGGTTTACGCAACCTATGACGGTCCATCATGGCTGTGACGGTCCGTCCTGCAGGTCCGTCACAAAGTTCAGAGACTTAATTTCTATGGAAGATGTGCGACGGTCCGTCGTGCCGACGACGGTCCGTCCTGCCATCCCGTTACGAAGTTCAGAGAGTTGATTTCAGTACCCAAATTTCAGAATTCTAAGTGTTTTGGAACGAGACCCCCTCGACGGTCCGTCGTGCCCATGACGGTCCGTCGTGGGTTTCGTCGACTCAGACAGTTTTTCCAGAAATAAAATCTGCTGCTCAAAATGACTAAACAGGTCGTTACAATAGATACCAATTTACCCATCGTTCGTCCTCGAACGATCACAAGAAGAAAAACAAGGGTGAAAAGGAGTACCTGAATCTACAAACAGGTGTGGGTATCTTTCTTACATATCAGCCTCCTTCTCCCAAGTGGCCTCTTAACCTGGTCGATTCATCCATTGAACTTTGATGGATGAAATCTCCCTTGATCTCAACTTGTGAATTTCTCTATCTAGAATGGCAACACGCTCCTCCTCATAAGACAAATTCTCATCAAGCAGAACCGAATCCCAACGAATGATATAGTTTCCATCCCCATGGTATCTCTTCAACATAGACACATGAAATACCGAATGCACTCCTGACAGTCCGGGAGGCAAGGCTAATTCATAAGCCACCTCCCCTACTCGCTTAAGTACTTCAAATGGTCCAATATACCTTGGGCTTAGCTTACCTCTTTTACCAAACCGCATCACCCCTTTCATGGGTGAAACCTTTAGTAAGACTTGCTCACCCTCCATGAACTCCAAGTCTCTAACCTTTCGGTCTGCATATTCCTTTTGCCTACTTTGAGCCGCTAAATGCTTTTCTTGAATAGATTTCACCTTCTCTAATGAATCCCTCAAAAGATCAGTACCCCAAGGTCTAACCTCAAATGCATCAAACCAACCAATGGGAGACCTACATCTCCTCCCATACAATGCTTCAAATGGAGCCATATCAATAATTGAGTGATACCTATTATTGTATGAAAACTCCGCTAAGGGTAAGAAGTTATCCCAATGACCACCAAATTCTATCACACATGCACAAAGCATATCCTCCAACACCTGAATCGTTCGCTCAGACTGACCATCGGTCTGAGGGTGAAATGCAGTACTAAGGTCCAACCTAGTACCTAATTCCGCATGCAATGTCCTCCAAAACTTAGAAGTAAACTGCGTACCACTATCTCATATGATGGAAAGTGGAACTCCATGCAATCGAACAATTTTTGAGATGTAGAGTTTGGCTAACTTCTCTGCATTGTAGGTCACCTAAACCGGAATGAAGTGAGCAGACTTAGTTAATCTGTCCACAATTACCCAAATAGAATCGAACTTTCCCAATGTATTTGGAAGACCAACCACGAAGTCCATTGCGATTCTCTCCCACTTCCATTCAGGAATGGGCATTCTCTAATGTGTTCCTCCGGGCCTCTGGTGTTCATATTTTACTTGCTGACAATTTGGACATTTGGCAACAATGTATCGCTTCATTCTACTCCACCAAAAGTGTTGCTTTAGGTCACGGTACATCTTGGTCGCACCAGGATGTATAGAATATCCGGAACTATGAGCCTCTATAAGAATAGTGTGGATCAAATCATCAACACGGGGCACACATACCCTTCCCTTAATTCTCAAAACACCTTCCTCATCAATTATTGCTTCTTTAGCCTCTCCTCGCAACACCATATCCCGAATTCGGCTTAGTTTCTCATCATCAAACTGTTTTCCCTTGATATTTTCAAGAAAAGAAGATCTTGCCTCCACAGAGGCCAAAAATCCTCCCTTCTCATTTACATCTAGCCTCATGAAGTCATTAGCCAGGTTTTGAACCTCTCTAGCCAATGGGCGTCTAGAAACTTGTAAGTGGGCTAAACTACCCATGCTCCCTGCTTTTCTACATAAGGCGTCTGCCACAACATTTGCCTTTCCTGGGTGGTACAAGATGGTAACATCATAGTCCTTCAGTAGTTCCATCCATCTCCTCTGTCTCAAATTCAAATCCCTCTGAGTAAAGACATACTGTAGGCTACGATGATCCGTATAGACTTCACACTTAACCCCATATAGATAGTGTCTCCATTGCTTTAATGCAAATACTACTGCGGCCAACTCCAAATCATGGGTCGGATAGTTACGTTCATGCACCTTTAATTGCCTCGAAGCATAAGCAATTACATTCTTCTCTTGCATTAGCACTGCACCCAAACCAGAATAGGATGCATCACAATAAACAATGAAATTCTTACCCTCTACTGGCAAGGTAAGGATACGTGCAGTAGTCAGCAAGGTCTTGAGTTTCTGAAAGCTTTCCTCACATTCGTCCGACCATACAAATGGAATATTCTGCTTAGTCAAGTTCGTCAATTGGGAAGCAGTAGAAGAGAATCCCTTGACAAATCAACGGTAGTAGCTAGCTAACCCAACAAAGCTCCTTATTTCTGACACATTAGTAGGTCTTACCCAATTCTTCACTGTCTCAATCTTAGAAGGATCCACCATCACTCCATCCTTAGAAACCGCGTGCCCCAAGAAGGACACTGAATCTAGCCAAAACTCACACTTGGAGAATTTGGAATAAAGCCTTTTCTCCCTTAATACTTCCAACACAATTCTCAAATGCTCCTCATGTTCTTTCTTGCTCCTTGAGTATATTAGTATATCATCAATAAATACGATCACAAAGAGATCCAGATATGGCTTAAAAATCCCGTTCATCAAGCTCATGAACGCAGCAGGGGCATTCGTAAGACCAAAAGACATCACTACAAATTCGTAATGCCCATACCTGGTTCGAAAAGCAGTCTTTGGCACATCCGTTGCCCGTATTTTCAATTGATGATAACCGGATCTCAAGTCAATCTTAGAGAAGAAACAAGCACCTTGTAACTGATCGAACAAGTCATCAATGCGAGGAATGGGATACTTGTTCTTAATAGTTACCTTGTTCAACTGCCGGTAGTCTATGCACATCCGAAAACACCCATCCTTCTTCTTCACAAATAACACCGGAGCACCCCAAGGGGATGCACTTGGTCTAATGAAACCTTTACTGAGAAACTCTTGAAGTTGGGCCTTTAATTCCCGTAACTCTACTGGAGCCATTTTATAATGGGGTATGGAAATGGGGCGAGTACCCGGTTCAAGATCAATGCAAAAGTCAATATCCCTATCTGGTGGCATACCAGGAAGGTCTGCAGGGAACACATCCAGAAACTCACGGACTATCGAAACCGACTCAATTGAAGGTACTTGGGTAGTGTCATCCGTAATATGTGCCAATAAAGCTAAACACCCTTTACTAACCATTCTCTTAGCACGAAGAAAGGAGATGATACGAACTGGAGTGGAAGTGTAGTCACCCTCCCACACTAACGGATCTGTCCCAGGCTTGGCCAATGTTACAGTTTTAGCATTACAATCTAGGATTGCAAAATTTGGAGAAAGCCAAGTCATACCCAGAATTACATCGAAATCCACCATCTCTAAAATAACCAAGTCTACATGAGTATTGCTCCCCACAAAAGTCACCAGACAAGACCTATATACCTTTTCAACTATCAGAGACTCACCCACCGGAGTAGAAACACGAATAGGCATGTCAAGCAATTCACAATGTAAATTAAGACCAGTAGCAAATGAGGAAGATACATATGAAAATGTGGAGCCAGGATCAAATAATACAGAAGCCATGCAATCACAAACCAAAAGATTACCTGTGATAACACCATCAGATGTCTCCGCTTCAGACCGCCCGGGGAAAGCGTAACAATGGGCCCTATCACCTGCCTGTCCGTTGCCCCTACCATGTTGTGCCGTAGTGGCTCCAGTTTTCCCATCACCCCAGCCGTTTTGGTGACCACCATTACCTCGACCACCACGTCCTCCAGCATGACGGCTTCTTCCATGACCACCTCTACCTCTGGCTATTGGGGGTCTGTAACTCTGTTTTGGACAATATCTCTTAATATGTCCAGTCTCCCCACATCCATAACACTCTCTAGAGTCAAGCATGGGTCTCTGTGAGAATGACGAAGTCTGGGGATAACCTCCAACCTCAGAGAAATGTTGACCGGTCTGAGGTGGACCCCCAACTACAGTCTGTAGTGAAGACTGAATGGGTCGGGCTGGATAACCTCCTGAGCCTTGCCCTCTGGAGTAAGAACCATTAAACTCACATCCCTTTCGAAACCTTTTTGATGTCGATGCCATGGTGAAGTCATTTGGCTTCACTCCCTCCACCTCTATTACGAAGTCTACCACTTCTTGAAAGGATTTCGCTGTAGCCGCTACCTGTAAGGCTGAAATCCGCAACTCTGACCTCAACCCCTTCACAAAACGGCGAATCCGTTCTTGTGGACTGAAACAAAGCTGGGTGGCATATCTGGAAAGTGCACGAAACCTAGCCTCATAAGCAGTAACCGACATCCTGCCTTGCTCTAGGCTTAGAAACTCATCTCTCCTCCTATCCCTCAAAGTACGAGGTATATACTTCTCCATAAACAAGCTAGAGAATGATGCCCAAGTCATAGGTGGTGCCTCTATTGGTTGACACTCAACATGTGACCGCCACCACATTTTGGCGTTCCTTGAAACTGATAGGTCACAAACTCAACACCAAAACGTTCTACTATACCTATCTTGTGTAGTAGCTCATGACAGTCAACTAGAAAATCGTAGGCATCCTCCGATTCAGCACCCTTGAAGACTGGAGGTTTCAATTTCAAGAACATACTGAAAAGTTCATGCTGATCACTTGTCATTATAGGCCCTGTAGTCAAACGAGGAAACGTGCCTATTTCCAATAAGGCATCCATGCGGGGAGCCTCAGCAGCGGCCTGTCGTACTTCCGGAGCCTGAGGTGCTGGTGCAGAAAACACTGGAGCTGTCTAGCCTTGATCAGATAACCCGCTAAGGTAGGCAAGAACCTGATTAATCATCTCTGGGGTAGGTTGGGTGGTAATTCCTCATTCTGCACTTGTTCGTTCTCCCCTTCCCCACCCTCTCTTATCATTTCCTCAGTCGGTGGAGGAGTCACCGCCCTAGTACCAGATGGGCTAGGTGTTTGTCCTCTTCCTGTAGAGGACGTCCTCCCACGACCTCTACCACGGCCTCTTGCCACTGCTCCTCTCCGAGCTACAGCCCCAGTGGCTGGCTCAGACACATCTTGTCTTGCCGGTGTTGGTGTTGGTGCAGTCGTTGCTCTAGTTCTAACCATCTGCGAAATAGAGTGAAGATGGTCAGATACCAATTTGAATCACCTAGATACCAATTGGATCCAAGTAATAGCACGAAAGAAAGAAAGAAAGAATGGAATTTTCCTAAAGTCTTATAGCCTCTCAAAGAAAAGTAAAGGTGTCCCCCTACCGTTCCTTAAGACTCTACTAGACTCGGTCTTGTGTGTTAAGACCAACGAACCTAATGCTCAAATACCAAGTTTGTCACGACCCAAAACCGAGCCGCGAGTGGCACCCACACTTATCTTACTATGTGAGCGAACCAACCAATCTAACCCTAACATTTCAAACATAATGAACAAAATACAATGCGGAAGACTTAAACTCATTAATGAAAATCAATTCAATAACTTGTAAAAACTCAATAACTATTATTATCCCTAAAAATCTGGAAGTCATCATCACAAGAACAACCATCCTCAAATTACTAACTCTAAGAGTATCTAGGAAGCTAAAATAAATAAAATCTAGTCCATGCCGGAACTTCAAGGCATCAAGACATGAAGAAGAAGATCCAGTCCAAGCTAGAAGCATTAGCTCACCCTGAAATCCGGTGTAATGAAGACTGGCTAGAGTTGCGGTTGAGTTGAAGACGACAGTACGTTTGCTGCACTCCACAAATAACAAAGAAATAAACGTACAAGTAGGAGTCAGTACAAAACACAAGTACTGAGTAGGTATCATCGGCCAACTCAAAATAGAAAACAGTATATATCAGATAACATCATAAAATCAACTACAATACTCAATCTGTAGCAATATCAAGTACTATAATCACTAATAAATAAATCCAAGTACACCCATGAGGACTCAAGCCTCAATACCATACTCATTTGGGAAATAGGTTCATTAAATTGAGTATATTAACATCTTTCAAGATTCATTATCTTTATTCCTCTCGTGTCGGTACGTGACACTCCGCTCCATATACTATCCTGGTGTCGGAACGTGACACTCCAATCCTAATATACTATCCTGGTGTCTGAACGTGACACCCGATCCATATTCTATCCTGGTGCCGGAACGGGGCACTCCGATCCTCATTCTATCCTGGTACCGGAACGTGGCACCCGATCCATATACTATCCTAGTGCCGGAACGTGGCACTCCGATCCTCATTCTATCCTGGTACCGAAACGTGGCACCCGATCCATATACTATCCTGGTGTCGGAACGTGACACTCCGATCCTCATATACTATCCTGGTACCGAAACGTGGCACCCGATCCTCTATTACTATCCTGGTACCGGAACGTTGCACCCGATCCTCTATTACTATCCTGGTGTCGGAACGTGACATCCGATCCCCTAATCTCACTACTTTCGTTCATCAAGCCTTCTTTTATACCAAGGCATCATCATTAACAAAGTAGATTAGGGTTTTTTCAAGACTTAGGATTCAATAGCTTCATTATGCTTATTTTATCACAATTATATAACCACATTCATGCAAGCATACAATTAAGCATATAGAAGGGTTTACAATACTACCCAATACATATCATTCTCTATTAAGAGTTTACTACGAATAGCATAAACCATAACCTACCTCCACCAAAGATTCGTGATCAAGCAAGCAAATTCCCCAAAGCTTTCCTATCCTCTTCGTTCCTCTCTCTCAATCGATTCTCCCTCTCTTTGTTCTTTCTATTTTTCTTATTCAAACCCTCTTTTCTTTTACCCTAATTAGCATATAATTAAGTATAAATATGGTAAAAGTAACCCACTATTTAATTCAAGGCTATCTCTTTTATCCCCCAAGTAATTGAATTATTCATATTAAACCACTAACTTTATAATTATAAGCAGGAATAGTCCAAAACGCCCCTTAAAATATTTAACAGAAATCCGACCCAGTCAGGGTTTACGCAACCTGTGACGGTCCGTCATGGCTGTGACGGTCCGTCATGGCTGTGACGGTCCGTCCTGCAGGTCCGTCCCAAAGTTCAGAGACTTAATTTCTGTGGAAGATGTGTGACGGTCCGTCGTGCCCACGACGGTCCGTCCTGCCATTCCGTTACGAAGTTCAGAGAGTTGATTTCAGTACCCAAATTTCAGAATTCTAAGTGTTTTGGAACGAGACCCCCTTGACGGTCCGTCGTGCCCATGACGGTCCGTCGTGGGTTCTGTCGACTCAGACAGTTTTTCCAGAAATAAAATCTGCTGCTCAAAACGACTAAACAGGTCGTTACAGTTACATAGTACTTATTGCTGGTGGGAGGTAGTATGCTTGAAATATGTAACATTGTCATCACTTTTTTCTTTACTTATATCTCCATTTGCATTCTCTTTATAGCATATGTACATTCTAGAGTACAGACGGAAAACGCAAATAGAGCTGATTGGCAGGAAGAGCTTTACCAAAAGGTTTGATTTGCAATGGTACTCTTTATTTGTACAAGATTTTGAAAACTGTGGAAATTTGATATGTGGATTTTGATAAAATGGCTGGTAATAACATTATAAGAAATAGCTGAATGTTTCAAAATATTTCCTTTGATTATAGAGTAATAGAAAAGGTTTACCATACCAAATGAACAACTAAATTCATGACCATACCCCTCCACGCAAGATGCTTTATGTATTACATTTCTTAGAGGTAATAGAAATATAAGCATGTTAACACGTAACTTCTTAGAAACGAACATGAATACTCACTGTGTTGGTGCTCTGTATAAGCCCGTCTTGGTCCCATAGTTTTATCGACAACATATTAATTTCACATGCCCTAAAATAATCTAAAGTATATTTTGATAAATTAACTGATTAGAGAAAATTATTTGTTGAGTGCTAAGATCATATGTCAATAAGTTTGGGTCAAAGTTCTTCATGGCATGTCACCACAATCTTTAATTGCGAATTTGAGGGATAAACCTATTTGTGCAAGAAGTATATACATGAATACATTGCTATAAGATGTTTTTTGTGAAAAGACATCCGTTCATCTGTATCAATATATTTTTTCTATTTTTTAATTTTATTTCTTATTATAGAGAAATCCAATGCTTCTGTCTTCAAAACTCAGTCTTATCTACTTACATCCCTGACTTAGCTAGTAATAAGTTGGAATACTTCAATTTCTCCAAGAATAAACATATAACACTAACATTCTCTGTATTCTCCATCCCATTGTTATTCACTTGTGAAGACAACTACAATGTTATTATTTTATTGTTTATCCTCATTTTACCTCAATGATGATAAAGGTGTAAAGTTAAAAAAACAAAAGATTGCCATTAAATTGTGTTATATCTCGCAACCTAACTTTAAAAAAGTATATTCTAATCCTCCTGGTTGTGCTGGTCTATGATCACATTGCGGAAGTTTCATTCTTGATTTTAGCACCAAGAGGCTAAATGAAGCAATGTTCAGTAACTTAGTTCTACTTCACTTGTATCCTTTCTATCTAGAAGGTTCTTTTGTGATGATTTTCTAGTTTTGTTCTCAATTGTATCATACAGTTGATCTAATTATCACCTAACCATGTGGGAATGCATTCTTGACATTTATGCTATTGACTTATTGAATTATTTATGCAGATTAAGTCTATGAAGGAGATGTATTTATCATATATCAACAATTTATACGAGGAAATTACTTCTAAAGTGCAGCAGGTATGTCAATAACATCCCTTTAAGTGTTTCATCATTGTTTCAAATTTTGGTTGGCACTCTTGCAAGTTCCGTAAAATGACAGACCATCATTTGCATATTGCATGCCCCAAGGTGTAATTCATATTGCGTTGTATTACTTATTTCCTTATTGGAAACTCCTCAAACTGGGAACTGATGCAGAAATCTCAAGACACTATATTAGCGTTATTTCTTCTTTGGTTCCTTTCCTGTTGATTGTCATCCTGAGAAAAAGTAAAGAATTAAGGATTCCCTAATTTTTCGGGCAAGCGCTTGATTTATCTGAATCTAAAAGCACTTGAGTCAACATTCTGCTGAATTGTGTGAACCTTCCGCACTATGTTATTTTTGTCATTATGTAATTTTTCAACTATGTTATTTGTCCCTTTTTTTTCTTGATTTTATACAGGACTCTCTTTGTCAGAGTCTTCCAAATGAGAGAACTGAAGAACTCAAGATGACTCTGGAACGCATTATGATTTTCTTGCAACTTAACAAAGATGATATTAATCTTTGTCACAAGGAGAAACTGTGTTCGGTTGAGAAGCACATAACTTTCTTTCTAATAGGCAAAAATCTGCACATGCCTACTTCTTCTGCATTGCAGGGATAACTTCCTCAGGCTCCCATCCATACAAGTCAGGTAGGCAGTCCGAACTTGTTTGTATAATTCAATTGTTTTCACCTTGTTGAAGTTGTTTTCCTCTTGTTTTAACATGCATCTACATTTCGAGTAGATTTTTTTCTTTCTTTAGGGGGAGCTTGATTACTTGAAACTTGTGATTATTTTCCTAGTATAAATCTCTAAGTTATGACTGATATCTCGTGCTACTTCTACTTTATTATAAGGTCTCATGTGTTTAAATAGGAAGGTATGGAGATCAAAGATTAGAGAAGGTTAATAAGGAGTCGAGTGTTGTCGTACTTCTAGGAGTATGATTTAGGTAGCTTGTAGTTTCTTTTTCCAACTACTGCTTATATTACTTGAAAATAGGACTCAATCAAAACTGACCTTAAATTAGAGAATCAAAAAATCAAAAGAACGATAAAAGACTGAAATATAAGATATACAAGAAGGGGGATGAAAAGCTCAAATTTCTCAAATTGGGGATGAGAGACTCGGAAAATTTCCATAACAATAAATCCCTACATTATGTTACTACTATAAGATCCTTCACATTTTTTCCCAACCTTTAATTCGAAATTAGTTAATGTTTTTGGACTTTTCTTAACTCGTGTGATGTGCCTAGCAGGCACAATTGGTTCAGCCACATTGGCCTCCACCTCACTATTTTCATTTATAACACCTATGTGTATTAATATGTGTTGCTACACTTGTTTCGTACATGGCTACTTTGTTTTTTTCTTTCTTACTTTGTTGCGTTTGTTACATTTTTTTTTGTCTCAGAGGTCTATCAGAAACAACGGATCTACTATAAGGATTGAGTACATCCTACCCTCCCCAGATCCCACTTGTTTAATTACATGGTTGTGATGTTTTTGGTCTCCTCAGTTTCGTTCTAATATTTTGTGTGCAAAGTTAATGATCTGTCTTAATTTAGTCGTATGTTACTCATCATATCTTGCACGTTATATCCAATGTAGGCACAATATACATATGCACATCATCCGCCTATGCTGGATTCCCGTGGGCAAGATATTGCTTCTGAGTTTGATAGGATTCTGCATTTTATTTATTAGATGGTAGTCATGATGTATTGTGTCAAGTATGGAATGGTTTTGAAATGTTTGGTATTGATAGATTGAGCTCTGGTGCAAAATTTGATGAGCATTGCATATAAAGTGTTTGTGAACCCATGTACCCTCCCTGGATTATGTAAAGTACTTGTGAACCAACTTATGCATCATTTCCCTAAATTATGTAGAAAGTACTGCAACTATAATGATAAATTACTTAAATTTTATGTGAGAATCGTACTAAAATTTGAAATATCCATCTCCAAATTTTTTTTTGAATCTTTAGCAACACTACAAACAAAGGCCACATTTTTCAAAAAAAAAAAATTTGGCCTCTCTTTTTAGTTTTTTCTTCAATTTATTCTTATGATTTGTAAAGTGTGTTTCCTTAAATGATGATGATATTTTAATTGTTTTCAAATATAAATTTCTTAATGAACCAGTATAAGCTGATTTTTCTTTTGTGATAATAATATTAATTATAGTTTACTTCTCAAGTCATTGTTTTGGAAAAAAATTATAGCATTTGTTACGCCCCCTAAAACTAAAGACTAAACTAGAGCCTATAGTGACCTTAATGGAGTCAAACGTAATGAGTAGAGTCGTAAAATAATATCTGTTACTTAGTACTAATTTTTTGGGTAAAAAGTCAAGGCATGACCCTCCAAGGACCCCCACCCCTCGAGGATCCTTGAGGAGATCGGGGCGGGGGGGGGGAGGGGCTTCCAAAAGCTAGGAAATTGCAGCCTTGACCTATGGATAGGGCACCCACGGTCTGTGGGTGGACCCACGCCCCGTAGGTGGGGGTCTTGGGTCGAGGCTTGGCCTCCCCTACAACCTCTAAGATTAAGAGCCTAACCACGTTTGTACAACACAGAGTGTGAGCCCACCCACGGCCCGTGGGTGGGGAGTCGTGGGTCACACATGTAGGGTATTTAATTTGTTTTAGTTAGAGTTAAGGGAGGATATTAAGGTTAATTAATTAAAATATTAGGGTCGGTTAATACTAATAAAATATTTATATAAAAGAGAACCCTAAATCTGCCTACGTGGTGCCACTGCAAGCAAGAATTTCCTTTTAAATTTATTTGTTACCAAAACTAGCCTTCCTCTTTTATAAAAATACGTCACTTTTATGAAAACTTATGACTTTCATGAAAAGTTATTACTTTTATCAAAATTTGAGAATTTTATGAAAAGTTGTAACTTTAATGAAGAGTTGCGACTTTAATGAAGAGTTGCGACTTTATGAAAAGTTATGACTAATATGAATGATTGTGAACTATTCAATGGGTTGCAAAATTTTCAAATATTTGTAATCTTTCTGATAAGACACAATAAACATTTGTTCACACTACCCGTTTGTCTATAAAGAGAAGGATTTTCTTTCATTTTAAAATAAGAAAATTCTGATTTTCTTCTTCCACTTCCACAAAATTAAGTATTTGTCTACTTTTGTCCTATTGAGTGACTTACAAACACCACTGTTTAGTATTAATAAGTTGGTGAATCAAATCGTTACATCCAAAGAGGATGTAATTCTTTAAACCTCCCGTATTAGATGGTAATAGTTTTATTAAGGAAACATTGTGCATTTAGTGGACTCAAATTTTTCCTTTCAATTTCATTCTATTTTTACATATTCTGGTTTTTCTTACACTCATTAATTTGTGCTTATGTTATTAATTGTTTTTAATGTATTTTTTAAACATTGTTGTTTATGTTTCTCCAAAGTTATTTTCTCTATTTATAGTGAACATATACACATATAGTACACATTTTCATTGTGTAGAAAATAATTATTGTACTTAGTTCTAGGAATTCAGGTTTTGATATTCTATATTAAATTCTATATCTTAAAAGTACTATATATAATCTTACATATTAATCTATTTTCACATAGATATGAAATTTCTCACTTCTCAATTGAAAAAATTCATTATACAAGTTCAAAATTTATAATTGTTTTCATGTTCAAGCTTTATTTCTATTTTGAATATGTTAACAAATTTTTGAATTTTCTCTTAAGACATATATCATAATTGTATTATCTATATGACTTAAATGTTTATTTTTATTAAGAAATGCCTTTGTATCTATATTCTTTTTTTCTTCTTTATTTTCCTTTTAGTGTTTATTAAATAACCAATGATATTTTATTTCGTGAATAATTCATTAATTAGAGGTTCTCTAGTTATGTGATAATGACAAATAATCAAACTCATGTTAGACTTTTGCTAATATTTTTTAAGAACATATTTTTTCATTATTTTTAATGTATGAATATTAATTATAAAAAAATTACTTACAACTTCAATACAATTATTATTTATGACCGCGTGAAGCGCAAAAAAATTACCTAGTTAAAACGAACTATAAATAGTTAATAGACCCCTAAACTAATTCATGGAGTTCACTCATTCAATAACCCAACACAAATCTATTTCCCTCTCAAAATATTCCTTAGATTCAATAACCCAATATAAGTACACAAGAATCTACTCACTTTCTTCAAGAAGAACCCTCAAAGATCAAAATCCTCACCTCAAGAATTCATTAAACTCCATAACAAAGCATGAAGAACAAAACCTCAAAAACACCCATCAGAAAATCAAATCATTCAACCTCAAGAATAAAATTATGGATGAAAATTACATAATTGTCCGGTGGGTGAATGAACCCAATACTATGAAACCTTACATACTTTAATTTAGCAAAATTCCTTGACGAATTTCAAGAATCTCGATGAACGCTTTGAACCTCTCCTTTTGAACTCCTTTAAAAATCAGAATGGTAATTTAGAGTTGTAAAACTGATCCACATTAGTTTATACACCTAAAATATACTAAAAACATTTAAAGCAGATAGGGTAAGGAAAAGACCAAAATATTAATCATTAATTTAGGTAAATTTCCTCAACTGAACAAGCAGACTTCAAACGGGCACATCTCCCTTATCTGAACTTAAAATTTAGAAAACTCGATGGAATTGGAAAGAGGATCCAAAGAAACTTTATTTGATATCTTATATGCTACCTAACTCATCATGCATTGAAATTTATGATCGTTTGAAGTTCACCCAAAACTCACAACTTAAGCATAACTTGCAAAATTCTTAATTTTGCTTTTTCCAATTTAGTTCTTTCTAAATTTAGTTCTTTTATAAGGGGGGATGTTACAATAATGAATAAAAGTTACTTTCTAAAGTATCTCACATGTGTTTTATAAGTTGTTTATCTTGGATTTACCACATTTATGATTTTTTTTTTTATCACATGTTATTTTATGATTTAGCTTGTCATTACATGTCATGTAAAGTCCTTTTAGGATGATTTCATTACTGTTATGCATTGTTATAATACTTTTGTGTTCCATATTCTAATGCATACTTGTGGCTACAATGTTTCATGATATAGGGTCCGTAATCCTATTCCCCATTCTCGTTGCAAGTTGATTCTTTTAAGATTTTGAAGATTTGTGAGTCCTCATGATCAGAGGGACGATATGAATTTATTGATTTTAGGTATTTTTCTATTTTCAGACTTCTTATGTGATGTATGAATTACGTGCCAATATATTTCTCTATGATGTAGTAGATTGTGTTGAGATTTAAGTTAGATTTCCACTTTTCTCAAATTCTTTTGTATGAAATGCTATATTTTGAAATCTCTACTTCTATTATCTTGTATGTTGTATGCTACGTGGATTGAGTAGGGCCTCCCGGAGTTTTATCCGTCATGTTATGACTAGGGTCTACTTTGGGTCGTGACATGTAGTCTTTAAATTCTTACATTATACTTCAGAATTTTTCTGATATTTTTTCATGCTTCAAAAATTAATCCATCCAGTGTGCTTAGTGTGATAATTGTTGCATGAGAAAAGTAGAATGTCCATAAATCTTATCCTTATCCTTATAATAATAATCATTTTAAAAACATACGACAAAAAGAGAAAGAATCTCTTCTAATAGACAAATATGAATCCTACATTATGGGATAAAATATCTACCGATCATTATTAGCAACAAACACGGTAAAAAAGATAGAGAAAATGGTGAACCACCTCAAAAATGACAAATATACCTATAACCAAAGAAATATTGAAATCATGCAAAAATGTGGGTAGCATTTACACCAACTAATGCTTCCATATCTGAAACAAAATCAAAATAATAATAATAATAATAATGATAATTAAATTATTAAAATCAATCTTTCAAATTTAATTATTGTGTGAATTTTTTTCTTAATATCAGACTAACATTAAGTTCACATGCCCTAGCATGATTAGAAAAGAAGTATGTTTGGATAAATTAATTGGGCCAAATACATAAGCAGATCCCTAAACTTAGTGGGTTTTTTTCCCTCAGGTACCTCAACTACGTCATTTTCCTATTGAATCATTGAACCCCCATAATTTGTTCTGTTTAAACAAACACCGTTGTCTGATGTGGAACCAGATTTGTGAGGGATATTGATAGAGGATACATATGTTGTTCCACAAATCATTAGTCCAATTGATAGTGAAAATGTTTGAGAATAATTGTGTTTTACTTAAATCATTTGAACACATTAGAAAACAAATGAGACTAACACGGTTTGTCTTCATTCCTTCAATCAAAATTATTATAATTCGAACATAATTAAGACATTTACAATATAAAAGCTAATCAAAAAATTAACCAACAGTATTTTAAAGAAACAAATTATGGGTGGTTCAATGATTCAATAGAAAAATGACGTAGTTGAGGTACCTGAGGGAAAAACCCAACAAGTTTAGGGATTTGTTTATGTATTTGGCCAATTTATTGATTTACAGAAAATTAGTTGTTGAGTGTTGATATCATATTAACTTATTTCATGAGATAGATAATATATCTGTAAGTTCGGGTCAAAGTTCTTCATGGCATGTCAACAATATGTTTTCCGGCAACTGAAATTTGTATTTGCTAATTTGAGGGATAAACCTATTTGTGCAAGAAGTATATCCCTGAATATATGGTTGTTTGAAACAAATTTGAAAGCGACAAAAATAAATTGCAATCACTAATAAAATGTGAAGAAACATAACTTTATTAATAAATATTGTGGGTACAATACCATTCCTCCCTTGATTATACTCTCGTAAGATTTATCAATGATTCGAGGATCGTTTGTGGTGTATTTATCTAATTAGGATGATATATATTTGACCTTTATATGAATTCCATTAATTAGAGGAATATTTGAGGTCTTGATCTCTCTATGGAATTTCTAAGATGCATTTTAAGGGAATTTAATATCCTTTATATTTGCATAAACTAGGGTTTAAGGTTAAGTAGCATCAAAGAGTCCTAATTTGAGTTGAACACAATTTGTAGAGTCTCAAATCGAATTGAATGCATCTTTTAGAGTCCCACAAAATTTCAATGTGTACAAATCCCCCTGATTGAAGCCTTGTCGGAGTGTAGACTTGATGAAACTCGAAGACGTGGCTTGAAGTACTTATTCTTCTTCATTTGTAGCTTCCGATTTTCAGATTTTATTTAAGAGAGAAGAGTTGAAGGGAAACTTTGGTCCCACTGGGCGTGACAATTTGTTTGCAACAAATTTTAAAGCGACAGAAAATAAATTGCAATCACAAATAAAATGTGAAGAAGCATACCTTTATTGATAAATATTACAGGTACAATTCTCTTCCTCCTTGATTCTACTCTCCTATAATTTATCCATGATTTGTGGGTCAATTTTGACATATTTCTCGAATTAGGATGATTTCGATATGACCTCTATATGAATTTTCCATCAATTTGCGAAATGTTCGAGGTCTTGATCTCGCTATGAAATTTTTCGGATGTCTTTTAAGGGAAATTAGTATGTTTTATATAGTCATAAACAAGGGTTAAGGGTTGAGTAGCCTCCATGAATCCTAGTTTGAGTTGAACACAATTTGGAGAGTCCCAGCTTGAATTGAACACATCTTGTAGAGTCCCAAAAAGTTTCAATGTCTACAATCGCTGTAAGATGTTTTATTGTGGAAATACATATGTTCTTCTGTATTTATTGGTATACATTTAATTTTTTTTATTTTTTTTATTTCTTATATAGAGAAATTCAATGCTTCCGTTTTCGAAACTCTTCTTTACTTACATCCTCGACTTGATTTACTAGCTAGCAATAAGTTGGAATACTTTGAATTGTTCAAGAATAAAAATATAACACTAACATGCTCTGTATTCTCTATCCCATCGTTTTTCACTTGTGAAGCCAACTAATTTTTATTATTTCATTGTGTACCCTCGTTTTATCTCATTGATGATAAAGGTGTAATGTGAAAAAAATTAATGATTGCCATTAAACTGTGTTATAGCTCGCAATCTAATTTTATGAAAATATTCTAATTCCTCCTAGTTGGGCTGGTCTATAATCAAATTGCGGAACTTATAAGCAAAGAAGCTAAAGGAAGCTAAGCTTAGTAACTTAGTTTACTATTTACATGTTAATTAGTTGTAGTCTTCCTCTTCTACTTAATAACCATTTTATCTAGAAGGTTCTTTTGTGAAGATTCTCTAGTTCATTCTATATTGTATCATATAGTTGTTTTAATTATCACCTTACCATATAGGAATTTATTCTTGACATTTCCGCAATTGATTTATTAAAAATTTGTAATGCAGATCAAGCTATGAAGGAGATGTATTTATCAGACCTCAATGATTTCTACAAGAGAATTGCTTATAAAGTGTTGCAGGTATGTCATCAACATCCCCCTAAGTTCTTCAGCATAGTTCCAAATTTTGGTTGGCTCCCTTGCAAGTTTCGTAAAATGACACACCATAATTTGTGTATATCATGAACCAAGGTTTAATAGATATTGCATTCGATTTATTATTGCCTTATTAGAAAATCATCAAATTGGAACTGGTGCAGAAAGCTCAAAACACTAAATTAGCGGTTTTTCTTCTTTGATTCCTTTCATGCGGATTATCTTAGAGGGACGAGATTCTTTTATTGATTTTATGTAGTTTTCTATTTGCAGACGTTGTATGTTATGTCAGGCCCCGAGGCTAACCCAAGACGCACAAACTGGACCTAGGATAACGAACGACCCCAAGTTAACCTTGTAACACCCAAATTTTTTTCGAACTAAGACTTGAGCCGTTAGTCGTAGAGAGTGAGAGTTCAGCAAGGAATTAATTTTTTTTTAAGTACTAAGGTCAGTCACTAGATGTAGCACCAAGAGTTTCAAAAAGAATTTAATTGGAAATAGAACACGGAGTTTAAATGTCCTATGATGTCTATGAATTCGTGTCAGTGGGATCTTTTTTATGGTTGTGAGGGCCCCACTTCTATGAATGAGGTACTATAGGCATTTAAGAAAAGTTTCCCTTCTTTCATACTCTTAAACGTGCAAAAGATATAAGTGACTAAGTCATAGAGATCTATTCTAACTCGTGCGTTTTCATATTCATTTGAGTACCAATCATACTAGAGGTGGTTTAAAAGTAAAGTTTAAAGATTCTTATGGATGAGTTGTTTTTAGCAAGATTCTTGAGAAAGTCATGAGACATCAGAGGGGCTTGACAGGAACCCAATAATTGTTCAGTTTCATAGTAATGCACCCATATTCACATCAATCGTGCGTTTGAGCTAAAAAAGAGTTGCACTCTGTTCCCTAAACCTTGTTTCAGCTGAGATCTTTATTAGAGAGCATGTTTAGAGATTGGGTATGATTTCACCCCCCAAAAAAGTAATATGAGCTATGAGATCATGAGTAGTAGCAGTGAAAGATCTCATAGTTAGAGGAAAGTATGCAGAGAGTTGGTAATTTAAGGAAGGGGGATGGTGTTGTCACAAACTATGTTACAATAGTCATGTACTTAGTAAGATAGTAATAAAAAGTTTTCCTTATGAGTAGTCTAATAAGTGAAGAGTTATAAAGAGCTGAGGATCGACGTAAAGTAAGTATTTGAAGTCAACATGAGTTAGGATATACCTTAACGAAATAGGGGTTATGATATTGTGTCATTGTGTTAGTAATGACCAAGTGCAAGTGGTGAATATATAGAAGAGCCAGAATATTCACAATGTGATAGATTAATTTAGGCTTATAAATTTTGATAGAAGAACTTCAGAGGATTATAGAGTTATTTGAGAGATAGTGCGCAGTATGTGAGTAGGTAGCATTTAAGTTGTGAAGTGGAAGATGATGGTCACTTGAGTATGCAGACTGAGACGTAAAGATTGGCTAATTATCATGAAGTCCTAGTGGACAACGATTCCTAAATTTCCATCGTAGTAATGTGTTATAGTATAGTAGGTGAGCAATCATATTGACATTCGGGTTTAGTAAGGAACATTAAGCTAGAATATGAGATGAGTGTCACGATCCACAAAAATGGCAAAAAAAAAGGGTCATGATGTTAGTCTTGAGATTTGATATGGTAGATTTGACATAGAATAGGTTAGGAATTGAGATAGTTGTTGCAATGAATGCGAGTAGTAGAGAACGTAACCTTTAAGTAAGGGCAGTGGTGTGACTAAGTCATAAGAGTAGATAGAGCATTAATATAATGTATACCAGTTAGACATGTGGAATAGGTTCATAGCTTTCAAGTGTTAGCTTTAGACCCAAGCGGAAGATGATAAGATGAGAAATCAAGTCAACTGTTTGAAGATTTCATAAGGAGTTCATGGAGTTGTTAGATGTCTGAGCTTGAATGTAGTGGTAAAGAGTAATTGTTTGAGATGATATTCCATATAGAGAAGTATAGAATCAAAACTTAAAAATTTGAGTTTAACATTGAATATAGTAAGAGCAGACCATTAGACACATACCTTAGTAAGAGTAAACCATTCTATACCGAGTTCAATCTTCATTCGAGGATAAATGATCCCAAGGGGGGTGATATTGTAAGACCCCAGAAAATCTTTTCGAACTATGACTTTAGCCGTTAATCGTAGTGAGTGAGATTTCACCAAGAAGTTAAAATTTTTCTTAAGTATTAAGGTCAGGTAACTAGAAGTAGAAACAAGATTTCTAAAAAGAATTTAATTGGAAATAGCAAAATCTGAAATTTTGCAACTTTAGCTAAGTATGAGTTTTGGGTCAACTTCAAAAAATCGTACCATCTAGACATGATGAGTTAGGTGTGCTACAAGATACAATTGGACATATCTTTGAATTATATTTACAAAGCCGATGAGTTTGCTATGTTTCGAGTTTAGATGAGTGAGATATGACCTTCTGATGTTAGTCTTTCCAATTAAGGAAAGTTTGCCAAAAATATGAGGGGTATTTCGGTTCTTTCCTTACCCAATCAGATTTAATTCATTTTTGATAATATTTTAGGGTTATAATCCTTTTAAGTTCTGTTTTAATATCCTAATATACACCTAGGGTTTTAGTTGATGTTTCAAGAAGAGGCAAGAAAAGAAAATAGGAGAAAAGAGGCAAGGATGAAGACATTCGTCGATGTTCTTGAGTTTAGTTGCGGATTTTCTCCATAGGTGTAATCCCTAAAAGGTATTTAAGATTCCATAGTGTTTTATTTTTCTTAGCGAAATTTCATTCTTAATGTTTAAAGATTTGAGTTCTTGATGAATTTTTGAAGTTCATTCTAAATCTTGTTGTGTTAGGGTTTTGATGATTTATTGTGATCAAATTGAGTAATTTTAGTGTTTCTTTCAGTACATTAGAGTGTAATTAAGATAAGTAATCAAATCCAAGTGATTGGGGAAGAAATCGTTCGATTTTAGGCGATTTAGGATAAGAAAACGAGCAAAAGTGCTCGGCAGAATTTTTAGGGTTGGGGCCTGGGGTCGTGCTCCTGCCAGACCGCCCCAAACTCTTCTCTGTACTTCAGGGGTTGGCACCCCGTGCAATGGCGGAGGCAGGATTTTTATTGAGGGGGTTCAAAATATTAGTAAGCACACTAATAATATACACAAATAAGCGAGTCGGGTCAAATAAAAGAGGGACGGGCAAGTCAAATATAAACGGGTTGGATTTGATTTAAGAAACTAAATAAAATTCAACTCTACCTTAATACAAACAATATATAAGATAGTGTTTTTTAAATATGAGTATAAGATAGTGTTTTTTAAAATTTAAATTACATGAAAGCTTAAATTTTTTATAAGTTTTACTTGATGTTATAAAAATAGAAAAGAAAAAATAACTAAAACTATAGAAAAATAATATTGTTATCGGGATTCGAAATCGTGCCCATTTAGAAATAAAAAATAAGAACAGATGAAAGTTGAAATTATTATATTAAAAAAGGATGCTAATACACAGGTTCGAACTCGCCAAGTAAGCGCTGACCTTGTGAAATCCTGAACCCTGTAACAACTGAGCCAAGCCCTTTCCTAGTGATCAGGGGTTCATTACTTACATATAACTGTAAATCAAAATACTTATCCTATATATACAACATAATTTTTTCGACGAAGGGTGTTTGGATGAACCCCTCTGCCCCATGTACCTCCACCCCTGGCCCCGCACCACCCATATCCCCAAGGTCACCTGCCCATCCAGTTTGCCTCCTGTTGCTTCGTTTAGCTAATTTAAAGTGTATCTTCCCTCATTTTGATTCTAAATACTTTTAAATACTTGTAAACACTTTAAAATCATTCATAACATAAATCATAACCTTCAAATAATAATTTAAATTCAAGGTAAGGTTAAGATTAAGTTTTGAGAGTTCTTCCGAACCTTTTGAGAGAATTCCTTCGAGTCCTTTTGAGGAGTTTTATACAATTTCTAGTAACTTGTTTCAAGACTCAAGTAAGTGAACATGAGAGTGAGGATAATTTATTCACGAGTCTACAATATCACCTACATCATTCATATCATGAACCATAACTCTTGAATTTATAATTTACATTCAAGAGAGAGTTAAGAGTAGAGTTCAAGAAAGCCTTCAAGTTAAATTGCGAATTCTTTGAGATCCATCATGATTGAACTAAGTTTTGAGGAAGTAAACAAGAAAATGAGTAGAGTCATATACACGAATCCATGTAGTTATGTAGTCCTTGAGTTGAATTGTTCAGTACCATAATTTTGCATGAACCTTATGTGTCAAACAGTCTTGAGATGAGAGGTACCTTTAAGTTATCGAGTTAAGTAGTTCATGCTGAGATTTTTGCATGAACCCTCCAAGTTGAAAATCATGAAATCATTTATAAATATGAGATCATAATACTTGAATCCATAATTTAATTCAACAAAAGTTAAGATCAAAGTAAAAGAAGTTAAGAGTCAAGTCTAATAGTTAAGAAGTAAGTATAAGTGAGTTCTTAAAGTTTCCAAGAGTCTTGGACAAACCTTTTAACTTTGTTTTAAGACTCAAGTTACAAGTTAAGAGAGAGAGTAAAGAGTTGAGTTCATTCTAAAAAGTTATAAGGGGACTAAGTAATCCTTAAGAGTTACAAATGTTTTCACATTTAATCAAGTAAAGAGCCTACGAGCTAGTTTTCAGACAGATGTAATAGCTTAAGAAAATGAAGCAAGCAGGGAAACTATGATTCCAAGAGAGCTTTTAAAGCTAAGTTTTGATAACTAATCTCAAACCACATAATCAATATGTTTTAAAAACATAAGAGCCAATATATTTTTTGAAGTAGTATTGAGCACCGACATGGGGATGCTAGTTACAGATTAACTCAAGTCTCCATGAAAACTATATACTCTTCATGGGTAGAAAAAGGATTATACTATTTAGATGAGTCCTTTTCACAGTTTACTAGTGGATCCATTAAGAATTTCAGGTCCTATACTCTGGCAAGGTTAGGATAACCGAGCAACGTGGGCCAGTAACATTGTATCGTCACTATAGCTCTTAAGTTATGGTTGTCGCTTATAGTAACTCCCACAGAAGTAATAGTATTTTTATATACACCAGTTATTGTATTTCCATATACATTTCAGAGTTGTGTTGTATCCTTGCTATACGCAGAGAGTTGACATCACGTTTTTAAACAACTTTTCTTTATATTGCACTTGTTTTAAACTGTTTTATATTGAAATGATTTCAGTTGAGTATCAGGAGTTGAGTATCTTGAGTTAATTTGTGCTTCATTGAGTCGAATATCATATCTTTGAAGTTTAGAATCTAATCCTCGAGTTGAGTATCTTATTCTTGAGTTGAGTTGAAAAAAGGTATGTGTGTTTCCTTTTAATCAAGTTCAAGCCTATGTTTTATGCTTTAGATTTCCCCTTAAATTCTCTTTCATTCCATGTATTGAGCCAATTGGTCTGAATCTTCTCATGATGCAGACACAGATATTTAGGATGTTCAATAGGAGCTTCGTTGATACATTAGAGAGTTCTAGTTAGCTATAGTGAGCCTCCTAGCTTTCAGAGGACTTCATGTACCTTTCAGTTTTGTCAGGATGTCGTGGGTCTTGTATCGAGTTCAATCTTTATCAGTGAGAGACTTCATATATAATCACTATAGTTAAGGAGTCTGTATTAATCATTTTTTAATTAAATGTTTTAAAGACTAAAGTTGCCTATTTTTGGCTAGTTTAATATACTGTTTTTATTCAAAGTTGTTCATTTTAGTTTTAAGTTTTGTACGTTTAAGTTAGTATTCCACTTGTAATCAGCCAGGATGAGGGTTCTCTTGGAGACCAACAATGGTCTTCGAGTGCCTGCCACGTCCAGGGTGTAGACTCGGGTCGTGACAAACCCTAAGTTGCATATCATAAGTATACTAATCGATTACCGAATAATTATACTATGAGGAAGCTTAAACAGTGATAACAAAAAGTTGGGAATGTCCAATACTAATCTGTATATATAAAAGATTATGAGTTTAATAATAACTGGAGGATCAAACTCAAAACTGGACTATCAGAGGGCCACAATTATTTTATTGATTTTAGGTCTTTTTCTATTTTCAGACTTCTTATGTGATGTATGGATTACGTCCCAATATCTTTCTCTATGATGTAATAGACTGCCTTGAGACTTATGTTAGACTTCCACTATTGTCAAACTCTTTTGTATGAAATGCTATCTTTTGAACTCTTCACATCTATTATCTTGTATGATGCATTCTAAGTGGCTTGGATAGGGACACCCGGGGTTCTATTTATTTATGTTATGCCCAACGTCTATTTTGGATCATGACATGTAATCTCTCTAAATTCTTACAGTCTACTTTAATATTTTTCTCATATTTTTTCAGGCTTCAAAAATCAACCCATCTTGTGTACTTATTGTATCATGCGAAAAGTGGGATGTCCATAAATCTTATCCTTATATTTCTCATAATAATCATTTTTAATATTTCTCATAATAATCATTTTTAATACATACGACAAACAGAGAAAGAGTCTCTTCTAATAAGAGAAATATGAATCCTACATTGTGGGATAAAATATCTACCGAATGCTATTACCAACAAACATGGTATAAAAGAAATAGAAAATTGTTAACTTCCTCAAAATTGACAAATATAACTATAACCAAAAAAATATTGAAATCATGCAAAAACGTGGGTAGCATTTACACCAACTAATGCTTCCATATCTGAAATAAAATAAAATAAATAATAGCATAAGTAATAATAATATTAATAATAATAATAATAAAAATAATAATAATAATAATAATAATAATAATAATAATAATAATAATAATAATATTAATGTTAATAATAATAATAATAATAATAATAATAATAATAATAATAATAATAATAATAACAATAATAATAATAATAACAATAATAATAATAATTATGATGATGACGATGATGATGATGAGGATGATGATGATGAGGATGATGACGACGATGATGATGACGATGATGATGATATTTCAATTTGACGTGCAGAATAGAATGCCTTTCAACAACATAAGGGAAGGGGGCAAGAATAAGTTTCTATTCAGCCTCCGATGATGATGATGATGATGATGATGATGATGACGATGACGATGACGATGACGATGACGATGATGATGATGATGATGATGATGATGATGATGATGACGATGATGATGACGATGACGATGATGATGATGATGATGATGATGATGATGATGATGATGATAATAATAATAATAATAATAATAATCATAGTAATAATAATAATAATGATAATAAAATAAATAAAATTAATCTTTGAGATGTAATTATGGTATGATTTATGTTCTCTTAATATCGGACTAAAGCTAAATATTTGTTACAAATTCAAACATAGTCATCATAAAAAGTTCACGTTAACACAAATAAGAGAAGGTAGTGAGAAAATCTCAAAAAAATAATACAATTTTGACATAAACATTTCCTACAATAAACTTGCTTTTCTCCTTCTCACATTTTCAAATCTCTAATTCGTGCATCATTCAGAGCATATCTTCCCTGTCCATGGAGATTCATCAACAGAATTACCAAATAGAAGACAAATCATGAAATACAAAAACATACAATAATAGATGACATCTCTAAAAAAAATATAAAAATTGAAAACTTATTTTAAGAACAATTATTTGTCTTTTCTTTAAAAATTTGAACTTTTAAAATGATGTTCTAAATTCACTATTATATGTTAATTTCACATATATGTGTTGGATTTTATTTGCCCTGATTTTCTTACCATAAATAGGTTATCATTTTAGGAAAAGGAAAACAGAATATCTCCATATTAGACTAGTCTTTGTATTGTAGGAAAGGCTTAAGGACTCTATAATGATATGTTTGTTCTTCTAGCTTAATTAGCATTCACAATGTAGTTCAATGGATTTTGAGAGTTTTGATTATGAGAGAGAATTTGTGTACCTCCTTGTATTCCGAGTAAATTGTTTGAGGTTATTACTCTCTATATTTTGTACTCACATATTCATAGAGAATTTCTCATCTCCTTTGTGGATGTATGTTAATTGACTTAACCACGTTAAATCGTTGTGTATTTTGGTGTATTGAGGTTATTACCACTTGTTAGACCACTAGTTCACATATTCATAGTTTTTCTAGGGTAGCAATCCCATGGTTAAAAACTTTACCCATAATCAATTATATTGAAGTAATATTGACTACGGAGGATAGTATTACATCTACCAACAATCATTGTACAAATTAAGTTCATTCATAACTTTGTCACGCCCCGAGCCTATACCATGGGCGGGATTGACACTCCTAAATCATTGATGGCCCTAACCAAACCCTTGGCTTGTCTAGACTTTCAGCAGAAGCCATACCATACATCGAATCTATTTAAAGACAATCTTAACTAAATTGTCTCAATAGATAAACTTAAAATATTTTAAAGTAAAATCTTAGAAACTCAAGTCTCAAAACAAAATAACTAAAATGAGCAACACTAAAGAACTAATAACTATCCATCTATGAAGCCTCTAAAACTATGAGGCATGTCGGGACAAGACCCCCAATCATCGTAACAACTGAAATAACCAAGAATACTAAAAGGGATCCTTGGAAGAGCAAGAAGGCTCACCAAAATGACTCAGAAGCTCAACTGGATCAACGAAGCGCTAGATGTTTATCCTAGTTAGCTGTATGGGCATCATAAAACGTTGCAGGCCAAATGACATTAGTATATTGAATGTACGAGCATGCAAGGAGAAAACTAAACATGACATAATCTTGAACTGAAATATGGAAGTAACACGTACCTTATGTTTACTCAACTCATGGATACTAAACTCAATGTAGAAATAAACAACAATAAAGATATAGTAGTAAATAATATCTCAAAGTATTGGAGATACAATAGCATCTCAGTTGTATATAAGAATACAAAAATAAACTGTTTGGGATATTCTCTAACCGGCAACCATCACTATGAGTTATGTGATGTATAGTATCTCACCCACGAGTTCAGAACTTTCATATAACTTGTTTGGATATAGAACGCCTCAACTAAGTGGATTCACTAGTCTATGCTAAAAAGTATTAAGGAATTATCTAAAAAGTATGACCCTTTCTACCCACGTTGGGTACATGGTTTATGAAGACTTGAGTCATTATGAACTCGTCCCCATATCGGTGCTCAATACTATTCCCAAAATGTACTCAACTCATATATTTAAAAACGTAACTCTATCTTTGTGGCTTGAGGTTATTACTCAAAAATCTTATCTCTTAAAAGAGATGAAACTCAAAACTGCTCAGGAAAAATCATTTGGAAATCGGTGTGTCCTCATCTTAAATGTGAAAATATTTGCTCTTTGAGAGTACTTAGTCCCCATACATCAATTTGAAGAAATGAACTCGTTGTACTCTTTCTCAAACTCGATGGTTAAGTCCTTTAACACAAGGTTTAAATGATTGTAAAAGACTTTTTAAAGACTCAAAGAACTCTTTTGACTTAATTCATAACTCTACCTTGAATTTGAATCATTGATTCAAGGGTTATGATCTCATTTCATAGATGTTCTCTCGATGTTTAAACGTACGTTAGAGTGTAAAAAACAACTAGAAAATATAGGCATGATTCAAGAGAACTCAAATAGAAATAAGTAGGAAAGGGTAGAGGACCTGGAGACCCTAGCGTTGTACTGAACTACAGAGTTTAGGTTGGGGCGACTGAGTGGCGTGACACCCCTGGAGACCCATCAAGAACTCATATACTCAAATTTCCAAAATGTGAATACGCTGGATTTAATTAGGATTGGTGTGTGGCTGAACGAGTCCAGCTTTATGTGATCTCACATACCTCATAGGGATTAACCCTTGGCGAAATCTCAAGAGCGCTACGAAACATTGGTTTTTCTCCTCTCTCAAAGCCCTAACATAATTTTGTAATTGTCTAAAATGAACCAAATCAGTTTATACCCCAAAAAAATTACTAAAAACGAATAAAACAAATTTGGTGCTGAAAAGACCAAAACATAGGTTTATTGTTTGGCTAGTTGTGCATGATAGACTTCTTACAAAAGAAAGAATGCAAAGACTGAACATACCTATAGGGAATGCGTATTGTTGCTTATGTGATAAGCAGGCCCAGGAAACAAACAAACACTTGTTCTGGCAGTGTAAATATATAAAGGCTGTAAAACAAGGTTTAGAAACATAGACTGGGATCACGTTGATTGCAGGGGAGATGAGAGGAGTATTACTAACTATAAAAAGAAAGAGGTGCAACGATTTCAAGAAGCAGATATTGGCAGTAACATTGGGTGCATGTACTAGAAAAACTTGGAGGGCTAGGAATTGGAAACAATTTAGAGGAAGCACTATAATGCCAACGTGTCATAACTCAGTTTGGAGACAACGCTGCTTCAGACTCCAAAGAGAAGTAGTCATTTTTAAGAACAACTTACTTTCGATAAATCACATGCCTTTTTCTGGCCATGACGGATTAGCCGATTGGCTAATATTATTTGAACAAATTTGAGCATATAATATGGTTGTCTGAATCTTGCTTATTTGTTCAATGTTGATGATATTATTGGGGGAAAACATCAGTTATCGTGCACACATGATGGTTCGTCATCTTTCTGCTACAAACGTTGTCTGATCTCATAAATTCCTTCATGGATGAATCGTCTGGGCACAAAGACCGTGAAGAAGTTATCTCGACACACGCAGTGCAAGAGATTTTGCATGAAAATACTAGGCCAAATACTAATAAGAGAATAGTTGCAAAGTTTTTGTGGAATGAGGAAGAGTTGTTTTCCACTTTTATAAAAAAAAAATACTGGACAAGCAAACATTAATGATAAATAAAACTTGCCTCACTGCAAGCAGTTCTGTTGAGTAATTTTTGCTCTTTAATCACTAATATTATGATAGAAGTTATTTTTAGAAAAGATGATTTTTGAGAAAATAAATTCATAATCTGAAAGAACCAACACATGTAAAAAATGAAATGAAGGACCTAAGTAAAGATTGATTCAGTCTTGGATCGGCTGATTGTTGTTCTCCGAATTTGGAAATACTTCGGCTAATTCAAGTTGTGCCCCTTAAGAAGCTTCCAGACCTATTGTGTTGTGCTTTCCAATTGATTGAATTTTGTACACAGCTCCCTACTCTTCAGAGAAATGTCTGATGTTTCTTCGAACCTCATAGAAGCTCTTTCAGGCTGTAAGAGACTTTAAGGGCATGATAGCCTTAAAGGCAAGAAATTTAAGAGAAGCACACAAAATTCTACATGTTAATCATCTTGCAGGGATATCTAAGATAAAATTCATGATATGTTATATGCAGGTTGGAAGATTCAAGGCTCTAAAACCCTTAACCCATCTACGTGGCGCCACTACAAGCCAAGATTCCCTTTTAATTCATCTTATTTTTAAAATTAACCTTCCCCATTCATGAAAAAATGTCACTTTTATGAAAAATTGTCACTTATATGAGAAGTTGAGACTTTTATGAAAAGTTACGATTTTTATAAAAGGTTGTGACCTTTTCGAAAGGTTGTAACTTTTACAAAGAACTGTTACCTTTCTGATAAGACACAATAAACATTTGTTCACACTACCTTATAAATAGAGGAATTTCCTCTCATTTTAAAACAACGAAAATTTTAAACTTCTTCTTCTTCATCTGGACAATTATGTAATTATGTACTTTACTCCTATTGAATGACTCACTGACACCATTGTTTTTATATCAATACACTGGTGAATAAAATTTTCTTCCTTGAGAGGATCTATTCCTTTAAATCTGGGGTACAAGAAGGGGATAATTTCCTTAAGAGGATATTGTAAATTCAGTGGGCTTGTTTTTTTCCATTTTGTATCATTCTATTGTTACAAATCCTTTATGTTTTGTACAAATATTAATTTATGCTTATATTAGTAATTTTTATTTTTCTAAACATGTTTTAAATTTTGATATTTATGTTTCCGCAAAATTATTTTTATAAGTATTTTTTTAATACAGATTAAATAACAAAAGTTAATTGAGTATTCAAGCAAGTTTTCTTCCTGGAATTGTTAAAGGTACAATAAAAAAGCCCTTACAAATTTCTAATTTCTTTTTTTTATGACAAGGGAAACTCGCAGCCGCTACCTTTTGGATGTGTGTGTTCTTTAGAAAATCCTCTGAGAGTTATCTAATTTTGCATGCTCATCTTTTTTGTTTTTATTTAGTTATCTATTTTTTATCACTGAATAATATGAGTAGTTTAAGGATTGAAAAATGATTGAAGTGTTAGTCAATATTTTGAGGTATGCAATTTTAAAACATGAGAACTTTTATAGTTAGAATAATTTGTCAACATGACTGTAATAGTACTCCCTTTACTGTATGTTTTTTTGTGGTTGTTTTGTTGTCTCCTTAAAGTTATATTGATTATTTTTCAATGTGATCTCAATTGGACAAAACTTTCGTTCTTTAATGTTTTTCTTTTTTCCCTTCTCATTCAACTCTTCTAAATATTTTTTGTGTGAGTTATGACTATTTTCGGCAAGCTTAATTTGAAGAATATGAAAAACAAATATGCTCTAAATAAGAGTAATATCTTAAGCTACAAGAAAATGTGTCTATTAATATTGATTTGTTGTCCTTTATGTGTCAGGTCATTGTTGAGCATTTAAGATATCTAGGTTAGTGTCACGACCCAAAACGAGCCGCGAGTGGCACCCACATTTATCCTCCTATGTGAGCGAACCAACCAATCTAAACCCCAGTCATTTACCTATATTTCAACCATAATGAACAAAATACAATGCGGAAGACTTAAAAACTCATTAATATAGCCAATAAATAACTTCTAAAATTTAATACTTATTATTCCCAAAATCTGGAAGTCATCATCACAAGAACATCTATCCTCAAATTACTAAATCTAAGAGTATCTAAGAAGCTAAAATAAGTAAAAGGAATGGTCCATGTCCGAACTTCAAGACATCAAGACGTGAAGGAGAGAATCAAGTCTGAGCTAGGAATAATAGCTCACCCTGAAATCTGATATGCTGAAGACTGGCTAGAGTTGCGGACGAGTCGAAGTTGATGGCACGTTTGCTGCATTCCATAAATAACAAAGAAAAAGAATACAAGTAGGGGTCAGTACAAGGAACACGTACTGAGTAGGTATCATCGGCCAACTCAAAATAGAAAGCAATATATATCAAATAATAAAATAAAATCAACTACGTACTCAACAGGTGACACAACAAGTACCATAACCATTGGCCACAACACCAAGCACATCTACGAGGACTCAAGCCTCCACACCATACTCATTTGGGAAATAGGTTCTTTAAATTGAGTATATAAACATAATTCATGATTCATTCTCTTTATTATCCTGGTGTCGGAACGTGACACTCCGATCCCCTACTATCCTGGTGTCGGAACGTGACACTCCGATCCCCTTAATATTCATTCTCTTTATTATCCTGGTGTCGGAACGTGACACTCCGATCCCCTACTATCCTGGTGTCGGAATGTGACACTCCGATCCCCTAATACTACGTGTCGGTTCGTGACACCCGATCCCCTAATCTCATTATTTTCCAGTTCATCAACCTTCCTTTACGTCAAGTCATCATCATTAATAGAGAGGTTTTAAGGTTTAAGATTCAACAGCCTCATCATGCTAATGCATCACAATTATATAATCACATCATGCAACCACACAATTAAGCATATAGAAGAATTTACAATACTACCCAATACATATCAATTGCTATTTAGAGTTTACTATGAGATAGCATAAACCATAACCTACCTCCACCGAAGAATCGTGATCAAGCAATCTACTTTCCCAAAGCTGCGTTCTTCTCTTTCTCTCGCTCGTTCTCTCTTTTTCTTTCTGATTTTTCCTTATTCAAACTCTTTTTCTTTTACCCTAATCATCATATAATTAAATATAAAAGATGATAGAAGTAACCCACTATTTATTTCAAGGTTATCTCCTTTAACCCCCAAGTAATTAAATTATTGACATTAACCCACTAACTTTATAATTATAGAAGGAATAGTCCAAAACGCCCCTTAAAAACATTTAACAGAAATCCAACCCAGTCAGGGTTACGCAGCCTGTGACGGTCCGTCGTGACTGTGACGGTCCATCCTGCAGGTCCGTCACAAAGTTCAGAGAGTTAATTTCTGTGGAAAGGTTTGTGACGGTCAGTCGTGCCTACGACGGTCCGTCCTGCAGTTCCATCACGAAGTTCAGAGAGTCGATCTCAGTACCCAAATTTCAGAATCTAAGTGTTTTGGAACGAGACCCCCTCGACGGTCCGTCGTGCCCATGACGGTCTGTCGTGGGATCCATCGACCTAGACAGTTATTACCAGAAATAAACTCTACTGCTCAAAACGACTAAACATGTCGTTACGATAGATACCAATTTACCCATCGTTCATCCTCGAACGATCACACTAAGAAAAACAAGGGCGAGAAAGAGTACCTGAGTCTGTAAAGAGGCGTGGATATTTTTCTTGCATATCAGCCTCATTCTCCCAAGTGGACTCTTCAACTGACCGATTCTTCCACTGAACCTTGATAGATGCAATCTCCTTTGATCTCAATTTGCGGACTTCTCTATCTAAAATAGCAACAGGCTCCTCCTCATAAGACAAATTTTCATCAAGAAGAACTGAATCCCAACGAATAATGTAGTTCCCATCTCCATGGTATTTCTTCAGCATAGAACATGAAATACCGGGTGCACTCCTGAGAGTCCTGGAGGCAAGGCTAATTCATAAGCCACCTCCCCTACTCGCTTAAGTACTTCAAATGGTCCAATATACCTTGGACTAAGCTTTCCTCGTTTACCAAACCGCATCACCCCTTTCATGGGTGAAACCTTCAGCAAGACTTGTTCACCCTCCATGAACTCCAAGTCTCTAACCTTTCGATCTGCATATTCCCCTTGCTTACTTTTCGCCGCTAAAAGCTTTTCTTGAATGAATTTCACCTTCTCTAGTGATTCCCTCAGGAGATCAGTACCCCATGGTCTCACCTCAAATGCATCAAACCAACCAATGGGAGACCTACATCTCCTCCCATACAATGCCTTGAATGGGGCCATATCAATGCTTGAGTGATAGCTATTATTGTATGAAAAATCTGCTAAGGGTAAGAAGTTATCCCAATGACCACCAAATTCTATCACACATACACGAAGCATATCCTCCAAAACCTGAATCGTTCGCTCAGACTGACCATCGGTCTGAGGGTGAAATGCAGTACTAAGGTCCAACCTAGTACCTAATTCAGCATGCAATGTTCTCCAAAACTTAGAAGTAAACTGCGTACCTCTATCTGATATGATTGAAAGTGGAACCCCATGCAATCGAACAATTTATGAGATATAGAGTTTGGCTAACTTCTCTGCGTTGTAAGTTACCTTAACCGGAATAAAGTGAGCAGACTTAGTTAACCTGTGAACAATTATCCAAATAGAGTCAGACTTACCCAATGTCTTTGGAAGACCAACCACGAAATCCATTGCAATTCTTTCCCACTTCCATTCAGGAATGGGCATTCTCTGAAGTGTTCCTCCGGGTCATTGGTGTTCATACTTTACTTGTTGACAATTCGGCCATTGGGCAACAAAATCAGCAATGTCACGCTTCATCCTACTCCACCACAAATGTTGCTTTAGGTCACGGTACATCTTGGTTGCACCAGGATGTATAGAATATCCTGAACTATGAGCCTCTGTAAGAATGGTGTAGATCAAATCATCAACACGGGGCACACATACCCTTCCATTAATTCTCAAAACGCCTTCATCATCAATTATTGCCTTTTTAGCCTCTCCTCGCATCACCATATCCCGAATTCGGCTTAGTTTCTCATCATCAAACTGTTTTCCCTTAATCTTGTCAAGAAAAGAAGATCTTGCCTCCACACAGGCCAAAAATCCTCCTTTCTCTAGTATTTCTAGGCTCATAAAGTCATTAGCCAAGGTTTGGACCTCTCTAGCCAATGGGCGTCTAGAAACTTGTAAGTGGGCTAAACTACCCATGCTCTCTGTTTTTCTACTTAAATCATGTGCCACCACATTAGCTTTTCCTGGGTGATACAATATAGTAATATCGTAGTCCTTCAGTAGTTCCATCCACCTCCTCTGCCTCAAATTCAAATCCTTCTGAGTAAAAACATATTGTGAACTACGATGATCTGTATAGACTTCACACTTAACCCCATATAGATAATGTCTCCATTGCTTTAATGCAAATACCACTGCAGCCAACTCCAAATCGTGGGTTGGATAGTTACGTTCATGCACTTTTAATTGCCTTGAACCATAAGCAATCACATTTCTCTCTTGCATTAGCACTGCACCCAACCCAGAATAAGATGCATCACAATAAACAATGAAATTCTTGCCTTCCACTAGCAAGGTAAGAATTGGTGCAGTAGTCAACAAGGTCTTGAGATTCTGGAAGCTTTCTTCACATTTATCCGACCATACAAATGGAACATTCTGCTTAGTCAAATTTTTCAGTTGGGAGGCAACAGAAGAAAATCCCTTGACAAATCGACGGTAGTAGCTAGCTAAACCAACAAAGCTCCTTACCTCTGTTAAATTGGTAGGTCTTACCCAACTCTTCACTGCTTCGATCTTAGAAGAATCCACCATCACCCCATCCTTAGAAACCACGTGCCCCAAGAAGGACATTGAATCTAGCCAAAATTCGCACTTGGAAAATTTGGCATAAAGTCTTTTCTCCCTCAACACTTCCAACACAATCCTCAAATGCTCCTCATGTTCTTTCCTGCTCTTTGAGTATACCAGTATATCATCAATAAACACAATGACAAAGGGATCCAGATATGGCTTAAAAATCCCGTTCATCAGGCTCATGAACGCAGCAGTGGCATTCGTTAGTCCAAAATGTCACACCCCTTTTTCGCGCGGCGGCGTAAGGGTTTTTCCAATTTAAGTGACGTAATTAATTAGGGGATTATTTTAGCTTTTCAGAGTCGCCACTTGGAATTGAGTTACGGTGTTCCAAGTCACCTTTTATTTAATCCCTAATCAAAAAGGAAATGACTCTTTGTTTGGTCTGCGAACGAGTTCGGGTAAGTAATTCTGTTGACCAAGGGGAAGGTATTAGGCATCCCTCGAGTCCCGTGGTTCTAGCACGGTCGCTTTATGGACATTCATGACTTACACTAATTTATGAATATTGTATTATTAAAAAAAATATATTTACCCTCATTCTCTGACTTATATAAATATATTAAAACTACCTTATTTTATTAATCTATGCCCTTTAATTAAAATATATATGAACATATAAATTAAATCAAGCAAAGCAGAATAAAATAAGATATTCTTTATTATTATTATTTCTTTTGTTTTTATTATTATTTTTATTTTTTATTCTTTTTTTTACATTTTTTTTACTTTCTCATCTTTTGCTATTATTATTATTTATTGTTATTATTATTTTTTTATACTTTCAAGGTTTCATTTGTTTTGATTTTTTGATTTCAACTTTTTTTTTTGTTTGGACAAAGAAACTTTTAAAAAAAATAAAAAAAAATCTTTCCTCTTCTTGATTTTTAATATTATTTTTATACCTCTTTTTTATTATTTTTTGTTTTCTCTTTTCCCCTCTTTTTTGGTATATTCTTTTTCACTGTTTATGTTTTATTTAAACTTTTCCCTTTTTCTTTTTATTATTATTATTATTATTATATTTTTTCTTTTCTTCCATTTTTATTCGATTTTTTTTTACGTCACTAACATTACACGAAAATTCTACTAACTAAAATTAATATTTACATAATAGCTACACATGTTATCATTATAAACTAAATATTAAAAATAAGAATAGACTTAGACAATAATTTTACTTAGGCATGAAATAAACTATGAATTATTTAATATGAAATAAACTACGGATTGTTATAGCAATTTCACACAAAATAAAACTATATAAAGGATCTAAACATAAAGTTGATATTAAATATTTGAACAAACTTCATATAAAACATAACGGTTTAACAACATGTGAAATTTGACAACTTTAATATATTGTAATCAGTGCTTGTATAAACATGATATTAAATTATATAAAAAATAATAAAAAAATGGTACCTCTTGCGAAAATTCCACCAAAAGAAAACAATTCGAATAAGGAACCGCGAACTTGAAACCACGAAGTGAACCTCAAAACTCAACCTTTGTTTGTGATTTTCAAAAAGTAAGAAGATGAGAATAATATTTTTTACGTATGTGTTGCCTTCTTTTTCTTGATTTTTTTTCTCCCTTTCCGTTCTTTTTTTTTAACCTTTTTTTTTTCTTCCTTTCTGTTTGTTCCCCCCTTTTTTCTTCGTGTCTGATCTTTGTATATAGTGTAGTAGTGTGTGTGTGTGGGACGTGCGGGAAGTGGGGAAAGTGGGAGTGGTTTCTTTTTTTTTTTTTTTAATTTATTATTACATATATATATATATAAATGATAATTATATAATTATTAATTGTTTTGAGTAAATAAATAAATAAAAGCTAAATGGGTAATTAAAACAAAAAACATAATTATGAAATATTAGTTTATTTAAATAATATATGTAATATATATATATATATATATATATATATATATATATATATATATATATATATATATATATATATATATATATATATATATATATATATATATATATCCTTTTTTTTTTTAACAATCAAAATAAACTTTTCTAAATAAAATTATATTTATGTTGTTTATTTTTATATCTTTTAAATAAACTTAATGAAAATAATAAAAAGTCAAAATATATTTAATTTAGATTTATAAAAATTTTTATGCTTTAAATATTAGTGTTAAAATTAAATTCGGTCAAAAATTACGTGTCTACAGTTTGCCCCTCTTTGACTGGAAACACGAAGAGTTTTTCAGACAAAGAAGTAGACAAAGTGACAAGTTTTGACCGAACTCTTATTTGAAAGACTAAAATTTGTGCGACCGAGTCCTTGTTTGGACATCCTACATATCCCGGGTGATAAGTGAATCAGGCCACTTATAGTTTTAGGAAATAAAGTGATAAGTTGGAAGTTCAGTGAGGTTCCATGGAGGCTCCAGATCGCGGCTCTTATCCTTACATAAAAATTGAAAACTATTAGTCCAAAGAAAAACAAATGTACAAACTTCCATCCACGCAGATTTTCTTGAATCTTCACTTAAATTTTGACTTTAAGATATCACCTTGATTTTTGAGTGAATATCTTAACTTAGAATTGGAATGGAGGCTGAATTTGTCACTTAGACGGAACTTTTGACATTCTTCAAAATAACAACTTGAAAAATGCTCTTGAATGAATGCGTGTTTTCTTGATCAAAAGTTGAATAGTAAAAGATGTGTGGAAGTCAGGCTGCTATATGCATTGAAGAAGCTAATTCTAACCATCATGGAATTGATTATTCTAAAAAATTTGAAACTTTGTTCTTGAATTTCAAATCCAGGTCTCGCTTGAGAAAACCTGAGAACCACCACAAACAAAAAAATAAATAAAATTTTTGCCCCAGTTTTCACTGGGAAAATTTTGTGAGTTATTAGCAAATATAAATATAAAACATAAACTTCGGCTAGGAAGTGTTTATTTCATGAGAAAATAAAACTAAAAATCTTGACTAGGAAGTGTTAATCCTATGAGAAAGTAATCTAATCTCATTATTCAGGAGGGTCCTGCTAGTCCCATTATCCAGGAGGGTCCTGTTAGTCCCATTATCCAGGAGGGTCCTGCTAATCCCATTATCCAGGGGGGTCCTGCTAATCCTATTATCCAGGGGGGTCCTGCTAGTCCCATTATCCAGGGGGTCCTGCTAGTCCCATTATCCAGGAGGGTCCTGCTAGTCCCATTATCCAGGAGGGTCCTGCTAGTCCCATTATCCAGGAGGGTCCTGCTAGTCCCATTATCCAGGGGGGTCCTGCTAATCCCATTATCCAGGGGGGTCCTGTTAGTCCCATTATCCAGGAGGGTCCTGCTAATCCCATTATCCAGGAGGGTCCTGCTAGTCCCATTATCCAGGAGGGTCCTGCTAGTCCCATTATCCAGGAGGGTCCTGCTAATCCCATTATCCAGGGGGGTCCTGCTAGTCCCATTATCCAGGAGGGTCCTGCTAGTCCCATTATCCAGGAGGGTCCTGCTAGTCCCATTATCCAGGAGGGTCCTGCTAATCCCATTATCCAGGAGGGTCCTGCTAGTCCCATTATCCAGGAGGGTCCTGCTAATCCATTATCCAGGAGGGTCCTGCTAGTCCCATTATCCAGGAGGGTCCTGCTAGTCCCATTATCCAGGAGGGTCCTGCTAGTCCCATTATCCAGGAGGGTCCTGCTAGTAAAATTTCAACAAACTAATAATACCAACGAAACATTGTGAATGTTATCTTCCTTATTTGGAAGTTCTTTCAAAGAGAAAAAAAAAATAATAATAATAAATAAAATAAATATTCCAACATTCAAGTAATTGCTCTTTTGATATATATTAGCCAACTTTCATATAATATTCCACAAGTCTTTATTGTAGGGTTTCCATTTCGCTCGCTGCAAACTAGGTTGAACATCTAGGTTCCTCGAATCCTCAATCTTGAAACAACTAGTGTCCCTGCTTCAACAAAGAAAATTTGTGAGTTTGAAAAGGTGGTGGTTGGTTTGTGGTTCAATCTTTCGACAAGGGCGGCTCAAACACTTATGACGCTTTGATTGTTTCCCCCGGTCAATACTTCTTATTGATTGATAGTACTTTCATCCAAATTTGCTTACTTTGGGACCTAAATCCAATGTCTTTATCTCACAACACTCATTGTTTAGCCTTCATAGGATCAGAGAATTTTCGAATTCAACACTTGAAGACAGATTAACTCAGTAGCCTGATGTTTTGCCTTGTACCGTTTAGAGACTTGGTAGCGAGTCTTGAAATTCCTTCATATTTTTTTTTTACAAAGACTCGACTCAAATACACACCAAAAAAGTGAGAGAAAAAAAAGTATAAGAAAATTGCGAACTATATGAGAATAAAAGAAAAGATTCGATGAAGACTCTTTTTTTTTAGTAAGAAGAAGAAAGAAAAACTTATCTGAGTGTGGGAGCCGAGTCTACTGATCATGGCATGCAATTTGAATTGATTTCCAGACTTAGCTATCCAATCTATTCATCAACCATTATTGATTATTCCATCTTGATGTGGAATCCCAACACTTTAATGAAGCCATAAATAATCTGAACCCTTATAGAATTTGTGATATTCACGAAGGTCTTTGCCGCTAAAACTCAATCATGTTAATTGCTCTAGCTCACGTCTGCCTTATGGTGCATGTCAGAATTTTCACCAATAAGACTCTCTTATATTCAACTCCTTTTCGCCTTACGGTGCCCACTTAGGGTTTTCACCAATAAGGCTCTCTCATTTTTATTTTTTTTACTCACATTTGTCTTATGGCGCCCATTCAGGATTTCTTACCTATCCTTAACCAACTTACTTTCGACATATCAACGGTTGATGCAAAGACCTTTTTTTTACTTTAGATGATGGGGTTGATTTTGAGCTTTGAGATGAGAGGCCGAATGAATACACAAACGACTTTTGCCCCCAGTATACTACAATATGAATTTTTGGATTTGATTTGGTTGAACCGAACCCAATATTAGGGCTGCCTACGTATCTTGCCGAAACAAGAATCAGGTCAAACGTAGTTCAGGCAATTTGTTTTGTTTTTGTTTTGGTTTGGTTTTTTTGTTTTTTTTTTGTTTTTTTTTTTTGTTTTGTCAAGGAAACAGCATAACCAAGAGATCCCATTGAATCAACCCTTGAAATATCAAGCCCAAACGTAAGGGTTTCTAATGTCGAAACTCAATCATACGTAATATCTTTTCACAGCATCAGCATTGACGACCGCTTCTGTCACTTTGCCTTCTATATCTGCTAAGTAAAGAGCACCATTGGGTAATACACTTTTAACAACGAATGGTCCTCTCCAATTTGGAGAAAAATTGCCTTTGGTTTCAGCATGATGTGGCAAAATGCGTCTCAACACTTATTGACCCTCTTCAAAATGTCTGGGACACACCTTTTTGTTGTATGCCCGTGCCATTTTTTTCTGATATAATTGTCCATGACATACTGATGTCAGACGCTTCTCATCAATTAAACTTAATTGCTCTAACCGAGTTTTGATCCATTAATCATCGTCAATTTCAGCCTCCACAACGATTCGTAAAGACAGGATGTCAATCTCTGCAGGTATAACTGCCTCAGTCCCGTATACCAGTGAATATGGGGTAGCGCCCACTGACGTACGGACTATAGTGCGATAACCTAACAAAGCAAAAGGCAACTTTATATGCCATTGTCGAGAACTTTGCACCATCTTACGAAGTATCTTTTTTATATTTTTGTTAGCAGCTTCTACAGCCCCGTTTGCCTTTGGGCGATACGGAGTCGAATTTCGATGCTCAATCTTAAATCGGTGGCATACCTCTTGCATCAAGTGGCTGTTGAGATTTGCGGCGTTGTCAGTTATAATCACCTTTGGAATACCAAATCGACAGATGATGTTGAAATGGATGAAATCCACCACGACCTTCTTCGTCACTGACTTGAAAGTTACTGCTTCCACCCACTTTGTAAAATAATCAATAGCCACCAAGATGAACCTGTGACCATTCGATGCTTTTAGTTCTATCGGTCCAATCACATCCATTCCCCATGCCACGGAAGGCCATGGAGCAGAGATTGCATGCAACTCAGAAGGGGGAGAATGTATTAAATCACCATGTATTTGACATTCATGACATTTACGAACAAATCGTATGGAATCCCGCTCCATGGTGAGCCAATAATATCCTGCTCGAAGTATTTTCTTGGCTAGAACATATCTATTCATATGAGGTCCACAAACTCCTGAGTGTACTTCAATAAGAATTGTGGAAGCCTCTTGAGTATTTACACACCTTAGAAGACCTAAATCGGGTGTCTTCTTGTACAGTATGCCTCCGCTTAAGAAAAAACCCCTTGCTAGTCGTCGAATAGTCCTTTTTTGTTTACTAGTTACCTCTGACGGACATTCTCCAGACTGAAGATAAGTTTTGATATCATGAAACCAAGGCTTACCATCAAATTCCTCCTCAATCATGTTGCAATAGGCATGTTGATCACGAATTTGTATGTATAAAGGGTCGATATGGGCGTCATCAGGGTGTTGGGGCATCGAAGATAAAGTGGCCAATGCATCTGCAATCTCATTGTGCATTCTAGGAATGTGTCTAAACTTTATCGACACGAATCGTTGACAAAGACCTTGTAGACAATGTTGATATGGTATGATCTTTGGGTCTCGAGTTTCCCATTCTCCTTGAATTTGATGAACTAGTAAGTCTGAGTCTCCTAACACTAACAATTCTTGGATGCCCATGTCAACAGCTAACCTCAGACCCAAAATGCACGCTTCGTACTCAGACATATTATTAGTACAATAGAATCTAAGTTGAGCAGATATAGGGTAATATTCCCCTGATTCAGACATAAGAACAGCTCCTATTCCAACTCCTTTCCTGTTAGAGGTACCATCAAAGAATAACTTCCAACCTTGATCGTTATCGTGAATAACTTCATCGATACAAGATATCTCTTCATCTGGAAAATAGGTTTTAAGTGGTTCATATTCTTCATCAATAGGGTTCTCTGCCAAATGATCTGCCAATGCTTGAGCTTTCATTGCGGTCCGCGTTATATAGATAATGTCAAACTCTGTGAGCAATATTTGCCATTTCGCAAGCCTGCCTGTGGGCATGGGCTTTTGAAAAATATATTTCAATGGATCCATATGAGAGATGAGATAAGTAGTGTAAGATGAAAGATAATGTTTCAGCTTCTGTGCTACCCAAGTTAGGGCACAACACGTTCTTTCAAGAAGGGTGTACTTTGCTTCGTAAACGGTAAACTTCTTGCTGAGGTAATAAATGGCCCGCTCTTTCTTCCCAGTGTCATCATGCTGACCCAGTACGCAACCAAAAGAATTATCCAGTACTGACAAATACAATATCAAAGGTCTTCCTGGCTCGGGAGGAACCAACACAGGGGGATTCGATAGGTAACTCTTAAATTTTTCAAAAGCTTCTCGACATTCTTCGGTCCACTCGACTGTGGCATTCTTTTTCAACAACTTAAAGATAGGCTCACAAGTCGTTGTGAGTTGAGCAATGAATCTGCTGATGTAGTTTAACCTTCCTAGAAGGCTCATAACCACAGTTTTGTTCTTTGGAGGTGGCAATTCTTGAATTGCTTTTATTTTTGAAGGATCCAACTCCATACCTCTTCGACTGACTATAAACCTCAAAAGCTTCCCCGATGGTACTCCAAATACACATTTTGCAGGATTAAGCTTGAGATTATACCTGCGGAGCCTTTCGAAGAATCTCCTTAAGTCTTTCACATGATCTGACTGTTTTTTAGATTAATGATAACATCATCAACATAAACTTCGATTTCTCTATGCATCATATCGTGAAACATGGTTGTCATTGCTCTCATATAAGTTGCCCCTGCATTTTTTAATCCAAAAGGCATAACACGATAACAATATGTACCCCATGGAGTGATAAAAGATATTTTTTCTGCATCTTCATCATCCATAATAATCTGATGGTAGCCCGCATAACAATCCACAAAAGATGCAACCTCATGTTTAGCACAATTATCCAATAAAATATGGATGTTAGGCAAAGGAAAATCATCTTTTGGACTTGCCTTATTCAAATCACGATAATCAACACACATTCGAACTTTGCCGTCTTTCTTAGGGACAGGTACGATATTGGCTAACCAAGAAGGATATTGAGAGACTTGAATGACTTTGGCCTCAAGTTGTTTCGTGATCTCCTCTTTAATTATTACACTCATGTCGGTTTTGAGTTTTCTCAACTTCTGCTTTATCGGAGGAAAATTAGGATCAATTGGCATTTTTTGAACAACCATGTCAGTGCTTAATCCAGGCATGTCATCATAAGATGATGCAAAAACATCTTTGTAATCAAACAGGGCCTGGATTATATCGTCCTTTTGATGTCGAACATGTACACTTATCTTAGTCTCCTTCATAATTTCCTGATCCCCCAAATTTATCGTCTCAGTTTCACTCATGTTTGGATTTGACTTATTTTCAAAATGATTGAAATCCTTCCTTACTTCTTCAAATACTCTGTCTTCATCATATTCAATTTCTTGACTTATTATTTCAATATTAGGTCGAAGATTAGATTGGATACTAAGATCTGGCAAAAAATTCTGCATGCGTGTCATATCACTAGAATCGGCATAGAAAGAACTGTATAAAAGAAAACGAACAAATATATTAGACTGAAATAAAGATACAATTATATCCAATTGAAAAGGGAGATAGAATGTTTGAAATAAAACGACAAGATAAAATCCGAATTACAATCCTTGAATGAATCGCATGACAAAAGAAAAAACAAGACAGACTACAAAGACTCGTCTTTAACGGGGAGAGGGGTGGCCTCCCAATTGTTTAGATTGACATCAGGACCAATGAATTGCACATCTTTGTCGCTAGTGCCTTCTTCGAGTTCCACCATATCAACCTCGACAAATAAATCTTGAAAATAGTTGATCATTTCTTCGCTAACTTTCATCACTGGCTCTGGAAAAGATGATTGATAAGATTCTGTTGCGCGGGCTTTGATGAAAGATTTGTAGATTGGTTGTATAGGCTTGGTAAGTGACCATACATCTCTCTTCTTCTTCTTTGCCTTCACTTTGTCCTCGATTCTAGGTTGGTAGCCTAATCCAAAAGTACCGATGCTCTTTCGTAGACTCAATGGATAAGCTCTCCCTTGCAAGCAGATTCCTAAGCCTTTACCCGGCTCAAACCCATGTTTCAGCAATTCATTCACCACCATTACAGAAGCGATGGACATATTTGGTTTTGAAATGACACTCCCCACAGGGACATGCTCAATAACCACTACCTCAGAAGCTTGATAAACTAGTGCCTCATTCTCATTATCCACCTTGATAAAAGGGGAGGAAGAGTCTTTGTAGATTGACAAATCCCCCTCACCATGGACAATTACCTCTTGTCGGTCGTATTCAAACTTAATCATTTGATGCAACGTTGAGGGGACTGCTCCAGCCATATGCACCCATGGCCTCCCCAACAATAGATTGTAGGACGCGTTGATATCCAACACTTGAAAATTCACAGCGAAATCCACAGGCCCTATGGTTAGTACGAGCTCTATCTCACCAATAACATCTGTTTTTGACCCATCAAAAGCTCTAACACATACATTGTTGGGTCGGACCCTTTCAGCACTAACATTCAATTTCTGTAGAGTTGATAAAGGACAAATATTTGCTCCATATCCTCCATCAATTAGAACTCGAGTGACATATGAAATCTCACACTTTACAGTGATATGTAGGCCTTGGTTATGTCCTGTGCCTTCTTTGGGTAGTTCATCATCTGAAAAGGTGATGCGGTTTACCTCAAATATTCTCCCAGCAATCTTCTCTAACTGACTCACTGTAACTTTACTAGGAACATCTGCTTCATTCAGAATTTTCATTACAGCATTACGATGTTCATCAGAATGTTTTAGCAAAGACAACAAAGATATTTGGGTTGGAGTTTTTCTTAATTGTTCCACCATGGAGTAGTCTGATAGTTTCATCTTCCTTAGGAATTCCTCTGCCTCTCCTTCAGTGACCGGACTTTTTATTTGTATTTGGTCATTTTTAGTTTTCCTTAATTCCATCGGGACATAACATCTTCCTGAACGGGTTATTCCTCCTATTTCATCAATTTCTTTTCCCATTGTATTTCACGACAATAGGATCATAATTTCAAGGAACAGCTTTGGGGTTAGTCATTGGGAGCTGGGATACTGGCTTGATAATCACAGCAGGAATATGGGCCCCTCGCACGATCAAGATAGGCTTGTTTGGCCCTTTTGGAACAAACGATTTTGCCTTACTCGGACTTGCCCAAACATCTTCAAGGGCTCCTTTCACAGTTAAGATGGGTGTGTTTGATGGAATCAACTTTTCTAACACACGTTCCGCCCCTAAAGGCATCATTTTTGTTAAATCAACAACATTTGCTGACTTCTCAATGCCAGTTCCAACCCTAAGGATTGGCTTATACGGAGATGCAAACTCTTCATGACCCTTCATCATTTCCAGCATGTTTGTTTCAGGATGCCTCGGCAATGGATTTTGATTGATGTTGGGTCCACTCGGATTTTCAACTATAATTCGATTCGAATCGATCAAATCCTGAATGGCCCTTTTCAAATACCAACATCTCTCTATGTTGTGACCTGGGGCATTAGAACAATATGCGCAATGTTGAGAATAATCCAAATTTCTCGGGGGAGGATTCGACATCTTTCTCTCAATAGGACTCAAAACATTCAACGTCCTTAATTTTTGGAACAAGCTAGCATACGACTCCCCAATAGGAGTGAACTCACCTTTAACACCATTTCCCTTTTTGTATTGTGGTCTAGGACGGAAAGGAATGCTAGCAGTGTTTTGATGAACTTGTGGGGGTGGTGGATGATTTTGTGGAGTTGGTGCACACCATTGTGGATAAGAAGGGGGTGCAATTGGTTGTGCATTAAAAACATGATATGGAGTGTATGGGACAGAATATTGTGGAGCTTGGGAAGGAAAATAGTGTTGTGGGGAATTACCTAGAACATGAGTCCTAGGCGCTGATACAATAGTGGCCACATCCTCCCTTCTCTTCTTCCCTCCAATATTTGCAGAACCATTTTGAAGCACTTGTGTTGTGGCTTTTAAGGCAGCTTGACTTACAATCTTCCCAGACTTGATGCCATTTTCCACCATTTCCGCTACCTTAATAACTTCAGCGAATGTTTTCCCTACGGCAGAAAGCAGATAGTGAAAGTAATCCGGTTCTTGCGCCTGGAGAAAAACGTCAATCATCTCTGACTCCTCAACGGTGGTTTAACCCTAGCAGCTTGTTCCCTCCATCTGATAGCATATTCACGAAAATTTTCCGTGGTCTTTTTTTCTCATGTTGGATAACGAGGAGCGATCTGGAACAATGTCAATATTATATTGAAATTGTTGTACAAAACATCGAGCCAAATCATCCCATGTGTGCCAGTTGGTGATATCCTGATCTATGAACCATTCAGATGCAATCCCTATTAAGCTTTCCCCAAAATAGGCCATAAGTAACTCTTCTTTGCCCTCTGCACCCCTCAATTGGTTGCAATATCTCTTTAGATGAGCTATGGGGTCTCCGTGACCATCGTATTTTTCAAACTTTGGAGTTTTAAAACCAGCAGGCAAATGGACGTGAGGAAACATGCACAAGTCACTGAACGAGATGCCTTTGTGGCCTCCTAGTCCTTGCATATCTCTTATACTCTGTTCCAAACTCTTCATTTTCTTAGTCATTTATTCATGTTCCTCATTCTTGACCATCCTCTCAATTTCAACAGGGGAACTATATTGATGAATGTGGGGATGAGAACTTGGAATTTTAATGGTCTCTTCAAGAGTGTAACTCTGATCACGCCGAACTTTGGGTGGAGGATCGCTGTTGGATTTGGGCACCATCATTGGCTGCGGGATGCGGTTAGTCGGGGAAGTTGACACAAAGAGTGGATTACTTATCACAGGCGTATTCGAAGGGCGCACCATAGAAGTTCCAGCGACGTTGGATGTGTTAGCATAGGGGCCGAATCCAGGGGGATATATCGGATCGCTTGTCGACACCTGGATAGGGTGAGACATATTTGTATTAAAATAGTCTCGGATTGAAGATGGTGGAGGTTGTCCACTCATCCAAGCCTCGTACATCTCTGCCATTTGTTGTCTTAACACCCTTATCTCTTCTGTTGTCCCTGTTTCTTGTGAAGTTATCTGGTTTTGGATCTCCTCATCATTGTCCGATTCATTTCCGTCTCTAGGGGCCATTTTCTGTTTCCCTTTCGATCTTGTGTTGTAAGGATGTGATGCCAGTTTAACCACAAACCAACCACCTTTAAGCTAGTATGCCTCTCTTTATTTCTCTCTCTATCTCTCTCTCTCTCTCTCTCTGAATAGAGTAATAAACCGATTAGTGTTAAGAAATTATGCACATTGTATCCACATACATACTTCTAATATGGAGGACCTCATGTTTCATCCCGGCTTACCTAGGCATTCTTCTCTTCATTAGTTTTTTAATATTTTATTATTATTATTTATTTATTTACTTATTTATTTATTTATTATCATTATGAATATTATTATTTTTTTTAAGAGAGAGAAAAAAAAAGAAAGAAAAAAGAAAAGAAAATAATAATAATAATAATAATAATAATAATTTGGATCGAACCCCCTGGGTTGCCTACGTATCATGTTTGGCCCATGAATCAGATCTTGCGTAGTTCGAGAGAGATATTAATAATATTTTTTTTTATTAATTTACTTTCCTTTTTTTTTTTTGCATGACATATGCACATAAGGTGACCGAAAGTAAATCTTTTTCATTCATTTTCAAATATTTGAAACAATGATTTGAATAAAACAAACAAACAAAAAAAAAACAGAAGTACCTAAGACTTAGATAGACTCTAAATGAAATAAAATAACAAAACGAAAATACAGAGAAAAACCTAAAAATAATAATAATAATGAAATAATCACTACTAAGAAAATAGACTCTAAAAGAAACTGAATCCTCGAATCTCAATCATCTCCAAGGCCCTTATAAATCTTCGCCAATGCTTTCGGTAGATATGGAGCCAAAGCACGGGCCTGTTCGCCCAACCTCTCATCGTTCTGGTGTAAATATCTAGCATAAACATTGTTGAGTTCATCCTTGAGTTGTAGTATTCGGTCTCTGTCTTCATCCATATTGTCATAACAATTCTGTAACCAGTGGTGAGCAGTATTGACTTCATGCGTCAAATTTTCCCTTTGTTCTTGGAGTTCTTCAATTTGAAGGTGGAGTGCATCTCGCTCGGCTATTCTTTGACCTATCTCAATCTCACAGTCTACCTGATAAGCACTAAAACGCCTTGCTATTTCTGTTTCCTGTTCCATAGAGGCTATAACTTGAGTTTGGAGTCTAGACTGTGAGCAAATAAGTTGGGCCTTTTCTTTCTTATACTCCTCTTCCTGTTGCTCCATAGCGCCTGTGGCAATGCCCAAGTCTTCTTGTAAGGTTAGAATGGTAGAGCGGTGTTTTCTAACTCTAACTTCAAATATTGCATCACGTTGGGCCAAATCCTCTTTAGCGTTTTTCAGGTCATTACTTAGGATATCCAGAGTAGATTTGTAGCTTCTTTCGACTTTGAGGCGAGCTTGCTTAATCTTAACCTCAACTTCTGCTTCTCGATCTATAGTTCCTTTTATTGACCCTTCTGGCATAACCTTAGGAAGGGGCTGATCATGAACCCAGTCTAAGTATGCTTGGTCCACCTCGCCTCTTGTGCGATCCTTCACCATATCGTGGGGACTCGAGAGTATGTATCCCCCCCAAATCTTAAATATCTCTGATTGCCTTAAAGGTATCTTGGGATGAAACTCATACATGAATTCACGCATATCTTCATTGGGTGGTATAAACTGGTGTCGCCCAAGTTTTCGCATGACTCTAAGTGGCATGTAAGGTTGGACACCTCGAATACCCATTAGGACAATGAACGATCGAAAAGTAGACATGTATATCACCTCGGCCGATGGGAACCAATGATAATTCCACACAATCTTGTCAGCAGTCAGATTATTGAGGTGTTGCTTCCAAGCTTCAATACCCTTCGGAAAACTATGATCTTTGATTCTTTCTTTGTGACCTCCAATATAATCATTCCATTCTACTTTAAAGTCCACTGCATAAGGGTGATGACGAATGTGTTCAATCATCCATAGTTGTAATAACATATTACATCCCTCAAAGTAGACTTTTCCATCCTTGCAAATAGTTAAAGCACGATAGATGTCTGCCAGAATCATTGGTACGAGGGTGATATTAGGCTTTTTCTCAAAAGCTGTAATGACTGCAGCTAAGTTCATGCTAATCTTTCCTCCCTTTTTTTGGAAATACCATGATCCCTAAATAAGCCACCACGAAGGCATCATAACTGTGTGCTTCCCAGGTCAGACGACACCCATTATTACGGAGTTTCTTTCCATACACTTCGAATCCATCACTTTTGCCATATCTTTTGTACAAAAATTCTAACGGAACCCATCCATTATCGAGACAACCCCCTATATCATTCTCATTTATATGCAGTAATTCTAGAAACCTCCTCCCATTAATATATTTTGGTATCATAGGCTCTTCTTTGTGAAGATGTTTACCCTTTCCAATGAATGCCCCTATCTCCTCAAGGGTGGGGGTGAGTTCACAATCAGAAAAATGGAATACATTCCTTAATAGGTCCCAAAAATGCACTAGTGCTTCTATCAAATCCTGTCGTGGCTCAACATACAAAAGGCTTCGTAGAAATCCCAAGCGTTTGAACACCATTCCTCGTCCATGGTTTGTCATATTTTCATACCATGTCTTCAAGAGTGTTGGGGCCTTATCCACTATCATGAATCGAGGTGATTGGTCCTCTCTTTGTCTCTTATCTCCCTTTCCATATGGATTCATATTTCCCTATATTATGATAGTGACAAACTAGGCTTAATAAAAAATATATATTTTTAACAAGAATAACGGAAAAATCAAACACACACAAAAAAAAAGTAAATTTTTTTTTATAATAAAATATATTTTTTAAATAAGAATAAGTAAAAATCATACACACACAAAAAAAGCAATTTTTTTTTAAAATAAATTAATCATACACATACACACACACATAAAAAAAAGTAATTTTTTTCTATTCTTATTTTTTTATAAAAAAATAGTTATTAAATGAAGAATGAGAAAGAATATATATATATATATATATATATATATATATATAAATAGACCTTAAAATTTTTCCAATAATAAAAATATTAATATATTCGAATTGTATTTTATTTTTTTTAATTAAATTTTCAATCACTTTTTTTTTATATATATTGAAAAGCTTTGATGGTAATAATAGATTTTTCTATTTGTAAAAGAAATAGGATTTTGATAGAAAAAACTGTGTTTAATAAAAGGATTACGTCAAAACTTTAATTTGGTATTTTTCGTTATAATTAATTTTTCATTATAATTCATTCATCTAAAGCCGATCAACATTTGTATAGTCTTCCCCATAATGCAACAAATAACACAAAATAATGTACATGATAGTCTCAAGCTGGGATACTTCTCCTAGACAGGTTCGACCCTTGTGTCGAGCTCCCCATTAATTCAACATTATGCATGATGCAGATAAATCGAATCCTATTAGGGATAGTCATTGTTGAGGCTTGTTTTACTAGGTAAACAATCTAATAGGGAAGGTGTCTAGACTGACCATAAAACGAGCGGACTACTCGAGTCGGGAAGGGACAGCTTACCAGTAGCAGGGCTTTCTGGCCTCACTGTTAGTCCTTCCCATCCTAAAACATGTGTTACTATAGAATCCTTCCCAGGAGCGTTGCCGCATCTCTGGTATCTCATGGCTCGGGAGCGTAATCGCATCTCCGAATAAAGTATCTCAGAAGACTCAGATGGATGCGTGAGGAAGACAATTATATGATAATTAACATATTATCAAAAAGGATAAATAAGCAAACAAATAACATATTATGCAATTAAACACAATATTCACAAATCGATAAGTACGTAAATACATAATAAAGTCATGTAAAAGTCCATGTTTACAAGCTCGAATTCTAGTTAGGTCCCCAGCAGAGTCGCCAGAGATGTCACACCCCTTTTTCGCGCGGCGGCGTAAGGGTTCTTCCAATTTAAGTGACGTAATTAATTAGGGGATTATTTTAGCTTTTCAGAGTCGCCACTTGGAATTGAGTTACGGTGTTCCAAGTCACCTTTTATTTAATCCCTAATCAAAAAGGAAATGACTCTTTGTTTGGTCTGCGAACGAGTTCGGGTAAGTAATTCTGTTGACCAAGGGGAAGGTATTAGGCATCCCTCGAGTCCCGTGGTTCTAGCACGGTCGCTTTATGGACATTCATGACTTACACTAATTTATGAATATTATATTATTAAAACAAATATATTTACCCTCATTCTTTGACTTATATAAATATATTAAAACTACCTTATTTTATTAATCTATGCCCTTTAATTAAAATATATATAAACATATAAATTAAATCAAGCAAAGCAGAATAAAATAAGATATTCTTTATTATTATTATTTCTTTTTTTTTATTATTATTTTTATTTTTTATTCTTTTTTTTACATTTTTTTTTTACTTTCTCATCTTTTGCTATTATTATTATTTATTGTTATTATTATTTTTTATACTTTCAAGGTTTCATTTGTTTTGATTTTTTGATTTCAACTTTTTTTTTTGTTTGGACAAAGAAACTTTTTTTTTAAAAAAAATAAAAAAAAATCTTTCCTCTTCAATTGATTTTTAATATTATTTTTATACTTCTTTTTTATTATTTTTTGTTTTCTCTTTTCCCCTCTTTTTTGGTATATTCTTTTTCACTGTTTATGTTTTATTTAAACTTTTCCCTTTTTCTTTTTATTATTATTATTATTATTATATTTTTTCTTTTCTTCCATTTTATTCGATTTTTTTTACGTCACTAACATTACACGAAAATTCTACTAACTAAAATTAATATTTACATAATAGCTACACATGTTATTATTATAAACTAAATATTAAAAATAAAAAAAGACTTAGACAATAATTTTACTTAGGCATGAAATAAACTATGAATTATTTAATAAGAATTAACCTACGGTTTGTTATAGCAATTTCACACAAAATAAAACTATATAAAGGATCTAAACATAAAGTTGATATTAAATATTTGAACACACTTCATATAAAACATAACGGTTTAACCACATGTGAAATTTGACAACTTTAATATATTGTAATCAGTGCTTGTATAAACATGATATTAAATTATATAAAAAATAATAAAAAAATGGTACCTCTTGGGAAAATTCCACCAAAAGAAAACAATTAGAATAAGGAACCGCGAACTTGAAACCACGAAGTGAACCTCAAAACTCAACCTTTGTTTGTGATTTTCAAAAAGTAAGAAGATGAGAATAATATTTTTTACGTATGCCTCTTCCTTTCTTGATTTTTTTTCTCCCTTTCCGTTCTTTTTTTTTTTTTCTTCGTGTTCTCCTTTTTTTCTTTCTTCGTTGTCTGATCTTTGTATATAGTGTAGTAGTGTGTGTGTGTGGGACGTGGGGAAGTGGGGGAATGGGAGTGGGATTTTTATTTTTTTTTTTTTTTTTTTATATATTAAATATATATGAAATGATAACCATATATATATATATATATATATTAATTGTTTTGAGTAAATAAATAAATAAAAGCTAAATGGATAATAATATATATATAATTAAGAAATATTAGTTTATTTAAATAATATATGTAATATATATATATATATATATATATATATATATATATATATATATATATATATATATATATATATATCCTTTTTTTTAACAATCAAAATAAACTTTTCTAAATAAAATTATTTTTATGTTGTTTATTTTTATATCTTTTAAATAAATTTAATGAAAATAATAAAAAGTCAAAATATATTTAATTTAGATTGATAAAATTTTTTATGCTTTAAATATTAGTGTTAAAATTAAATTCGGTCCAAAATTACGTGTCTACACAAAAGACATTACTAAGAATTCATAATGCCCATACCTGGTTCGAAAAGCAGTCTTTGGCACATCTGCTGCCCGTATTTTCAATTGATGATAACCAGACCTCAAATCGATCTTTGAGAAGGTACAAGCACCTTGTAACTGATCGAACAAATCATCAATGCGAGGAAGAGGATACTTGTTCTTAACAGTTACCTTATTTAGTTGCCTGTAGTCTATGCACATCCTAAAACTTCCATCCTTCTTCTTCACAAATAAAACAGGAGCACCCCAAGGGGATGCGCTTGGTCTAATAAAGCCTTTCCCCAACAACTCCTGAACTTGGGCCTTTAACTCCCTTAACTCTGCTGGAGCCATTCTATAAGGGGGTATGGAAATGGGGCGAGTACCCGGCTCCAGATCAATACAGAAATCAATGTCCCTAACCGGTGGCATACCAGGAAGGTCTGCACGAAACACATCCAGAAACTCACGGACTATCGAAACAGACTCAATCGAAGGTACTTGGGAAGTATCATCCCTGAGATGTGCCAAGAAAGCTAAACAACCCTTACTCACCTTTCTCTTAGCACGAAGGAAGGAGATAATACGAACTGGGGTGGAAGTATAGTTACCCTCCCACACTAGCGGATTTGTCCCAGGCTTGGCCAATGTCACAGTTTTAGCATTACAATCTAAGATTGCAAAATTTGGAGAAAGCCAAGTCATACCAAGAATTACATCGAAATCAACCATCTCTAGAATAATCAAGTCTACATGAGTATTGTTCCCCACAAAAGTCACAAGACAAGACCTATACACCTTCTCCACTATCACAGACTCACCCACCGGAGTAGAGACACGAATGGGCATGTCAAGTAAATCACAGTGTAAATCAAGACCAATAGCAAATGAGGAAGATACATATGAAAATGTGGATCCAGGATCAAATAAGACAGAAGCCATGCAATCACAAACCAAAAGATTACCTGTGATAACAGCATCAGATGTCTCCGCTTCAAACCTCCCAGGGAAAGCATAACAATGGGCCCTATCACCTATCTACCCGTTGCCCCTACCGTGTTGCGCTGCAGTAGCTCCAGTTTGCCCGCCACCCCGGTTGATTTGGTGACCTCCATTACCTTGGCCACCACGTCCTCCAGAATGGCGGCCCCTTCCATGACCACCTCTACCTCTGACTATTGGGGGTCTGTAACTCTGTTTTGGACAATATCTCCTAATATGTCCAATCTCCCCACATCCATAACACTCTCTGGGTTCAAGCATAGGTCTCTGTGAGAACGACGAAGTCTGGGGATAACCTCCAAACTCAGAGGAATGTTGACTGGTCTGTGATGGACCCCCAACTACAGCCTGCAGTGAAGACTGAATAGGCTTGGCTGTGTAACCTCCCGAACTCTGCCCCCTGGAGTAAGAACCACTAAACTCGCCTCCCTTACGAAACTTCTTAGATGTCGAGACCATGGTGAAATCGTCTGGCTTCACCCCCTCCACCTCTATCACAAAATCAACCACTTCTTGAAAGGATTTTGCTGCAGCAGCTACCTATAAGGCTGGAATCTGCAAGTCTGACCTCAATCCATTCACAAAACGGAGAATCCGCTCTTGTGGACTGAAGCAAAGTTAGGTGGCATACCTGGATAGTGCACGTAACTTAGCCTCATAAGCAGTAACCGACATCCTGCCTTGCTCTAGGCTCAGGAACTCATCTCTGCTCCTATCCCTCAAAGTCCGGGGTATATACTTCTCTATAAATAAACTAGAGAATGATGCCCAAGTCATAGGGGGTGCTTGTGCTGGTTGACACTCAACATAAGACCGCCACCACATTTTGGCATTTCCTTGAAACTGATAGGTCACAAACTCAATGCCAAATCATTCTACTATGCCCATCTTATGTAGCAACTCATGAAAATCAACCAGAAAATCATAGGCATCCTCAGATTCAGCACCCTTGAAAACTGGAGGTTTCAACTTCAAGAATTTAGTGAAAAGTTCATATCGATCACTAGTCATTATAGGCCCTGTTATCAATCGAGGAAACGTGCCTATTTCCAATGAGGCATCCATGCGGGGAGCCATAGCAGCTGCATGATGTACTCCCGAAACCTGAGGTGATGGTGCAGAAAACACTGGAGGTGTCTTGCCCTGATCAGATAACCCGCTAAGATAGGCAAGAACCTGGTTAATCATCTCTGGGGTAGGTTGGGGTGGTAACTCCTCATCTTGCACTTGTTCATTTTCCCCTTCCTCACCCTCTCTTACTACCTCATCAATCGGTGGAGGAGTCACTGCACTAGTACTAGCTGGGCCAGGTGTTTGTCCTCTACCTCTAGAGGACGTCCTCCCGCGACCTCTACCACGGCCTATTGCCACTGCTCCTCTTCAAGCTATAGCCCCAGTGGCTGGCTCAGACGCATCCTGTCTTGTCGGTGTTGGTGTTGGTACAGTTGTTGCTCTAGTTCTAACCATCTGCGAAATAGAGTAAGGATGTCAGATACCAATTTGTATCACCTAGATACCAATTGGATCCAAGTAATAGCACGAAATAAAGAAAGAATGGAATTTTCCTAAAGTCCTATAGCCTCTCAAAGAAAAGTAAAGGCGTCCCCCTACCGTTCCTTAAGACTCTACTAGACTCGTTCTTGTGTGATGAGACCAACGAACCTAATGCTCTGATACCAAGTTTGTCACGACCCAAAATGAGCCGCGGGTGGCACCCACATTTATCCTCCTATGTGAGCGAACGAACCAATCTAAACCCCAGTCATTTACCAATATTTCAACCATAATGAACAAAATACAATGCGGACGACTTAAAACTCATTAATATAACCAATAAATAACTTCTAATATTTAATACTTATTATTCCCAAAATTTGGAAGTCATCACCACAAGAACATCTATCCTCAAATTACTAAATCTAAGAGTATCTAAGAAGCTAAAATAAGTAAAAGGAATGGTCCATGTCCGAACTTCAAGACATCAAGACGTGAAGGAGAGAATCCAGTCTGAGCTAGGAAATAGCTCACCCTGAAATCTGATATGCTGAAGACTGGCTAGATTTGCGGACGAGTTGAAGTTGATGGCACGTTTGCTGCATTCCATAAATAACAAAGAAAAAGAATACAAGTAGGGGTCAGTACAAGGAACGTGTACTGAGTAGGTATCATCGGCCAACTCAAAATAGAAAGCAATATATATCAAATAATAATATAAAATCAACTACGTACTCAACAGGTGACACAACAAGTACCATAACCATTGGCCACAACACCAAGCACATCTATGAGGACTCAAGCCTCCACACCATACTCATTTGGGAAATAGGTTCTTTAAATTGAGTATATTAACATAATTCAAGATTCATTCTCTTTATTATCCTGGTGTCGGAACGTGACACTCTGATCCCCTCAATATTCATTCTCTTTATTATCCTGGTGTCGGAACGTGACACTCCGATCCCTTACTATCCTGGTGTCGGAACGTGACACTCCGATCCCCTCAATATTCATTCTCTTTATTATCCTGGTGTCGGAACGTGACACTCCGATCCCCTACTATCCTGGTGTCGGAACGTGACACTCCGATCCCCTAATACTACGTGTCGGTTCGTGACACCCGATCCCCAAATCTCATTATTTTCCAGTTCATCAACCTTCCTTTATGTCAAGTCATCGTCATTAATAGAGAGGTTTTAAGGTTTAAGATTCAACAGCCTCATCATGCTAATTCATCACAATTATATAATCACATCATGCAACCACACAATTAAGCATATAGAAGACTTTACAATACTACCAATACATATCAATCGCTATTTAGAGTTTACTATGAAATAACATAAACCATAACCTTCCTCCACCGAAGAATCGTGATCAAGCAATCTACTTTCCCAAAGCTGCGTTCTTCTCTTTCTGTCGCTCGTTCTCTCTTTTTCTTTCTGATTTTTCCTTATTCAAACTTTTTTTCTTTTACCCTAATCATCATATAATTAAGTATAAAAGATGATAGAAGTAACCCACTATTTATTTCAAGGTTATCTCCTTTAACCCCCAAGTAATTAAATTATTGACATTAACCCACTAACTTTATAATTATAGCAGGAATAGTCCAAAACGCCCCTTAAAAACTTTTAACAGAAATCCGACCCAGTCAGGGTTACGCAGCTTGTGACGGTCCGTCATGACTGTGACGGTCCGTCCTACAGGTCCGTCACAAAGTTCAGAGAGTTAATTTTTGTGGAAAGGTTTGTGACGGTCCGTCGTGCCTACGACGGTCCGTCCTGCAGTTCCGTCACGAAGTTCAGAGAGTCGATCTCAGTACCCAAATTTCAGAATCTAAGTGTTTTGGAACGAGACCCCCTCGACGGTCCGTCGTGCCCATGACGGTCCGTCGTGGGATCCGTCGACCCAGACAGTTATTACCAGAAATAAACTCTACTGCTCAAAACGACTAAACAGGTCGTTACAGTTACACTCATTTTTAATGTTTTAATGTTCAAGAATATTTATTTACATGAGTGTAGAATCCAACACTTAGATCTATGTGTACTTTTATAATACAATAGTTATACATACATATTTCTGAAAAAGTCGTAAAGTTGCATTGATGAAGTATTTATAAGGGCCTTCAAAGCGGCAGTTTAACGAAGAATGATTTTCTAAAAGGGTCAATAATATTATTTTGATGTTTTATAAGATTTATTTCTCTCATTCTATAAATTTTATTAGACTAACAAAGTAACAATAACAAAAATTGGTGAATGTTTGACCTCACACAAGTAGATTCTTAGAAGAAAAAAAATTATTCATGTTCTTGTGCTGTACATTTTTAACTGTTTTAACTTATTTATAACTAATATTGATTATCAAAAAATTTTAAATTATTTTTTTTCACAAGGAGTTATTCTAACCATAAAATAATCAGATTATATATTTTTTTAAAACATCATTCAATTCTAACAACACAATTATATAAAACATATATTATGATAAATTATGTATAAGATTAAAAAAATTATATATCAAGATAAATTTAATCATTCATTATATATTTAGAATTCTTGAAATATGTGATAATGTCAAATCATTTAATTTCTGTTGAAATGTTCTTAAGACATACTAAAATTTATTTCTTTATTTCTTATTACAGTTGATAATTGGAAAGGTTCTTCAAAAGCATTGAAAGATTTTTAATGCCTACGCGAAGCGCGCGTAAATTAACTAGTATAAATAAAATAAAATATTTTTTGAAGATTATTATCATTGCTTGAGTTACCTAAATTTTACAAAAACCAAAGTTGATAGAAAATATTACTACTCTCTCTGTCCTATTTCATATGAGTTAGTTTGATTTGTTACAGAGTTTGAGAATTTTTTTGTTTTTGAATAATATGTCTAAAATAAATGATAGATATATTTGTTGTTAGAACTCATTTCATCTATATATCTATGAGCCTGTTTGGTTCAGCTTAAAAGCTGGTCAAACTGACTTAAAAGCTGGTTTTTGACTTATTTAACTGTTTGGCAATACTCAAAATAACTTATTTTAAGTTAAAAAAAAAACTTATTTTAAGCCAAAAGTTAAAAGCTGGGGTAGGGGTGTTTTTTTTTTTTTAGCTTATAAGATGTTTTAAGTTGACCACATTTTTATCTTTTTCCCTTAATATTTTTATACAATCTCCAAATTACCCATATAACCCTAACATCTCTTTCTTCCATTTTTCCCTTTTCACGTTTGGCATAACAACTTCAACACTTTTATACAAACGCATAACTGCTTATTTTAAAAATAAGTTTCAGCACTTTCAAAAGTACTTTTTTAAAGCTGCTCTAATTAAGCCCATCCAAACGGGCCCTATATTACCTTAAAAGCATGAACTCCTAACTTGAATGTTAAATTACTATAATATCCCCAACTTAGATTGTGACTTTTTCGATGAGTTTTGGTTTTTCTAATAAGTTGTGACTTTTCTCAAAGGGTTGTGAATTTCCGATGAGTTGTTACTTTTCCAAAGAGTTGTGACTTTTTCAATAAGTTGTGATTTTTCGAAAGGGTTGTGACTTCTTGGAAAGGTCATGATTTTTCAGATAAGACGCAAAAAACACTTGTTCATACTATCCTTTGTTGACTATAAATAGAGGGGTTTCCTCTCATTTTCAACCACAATATTTTTAATCTTATACTTTTCTTCCTTCATTTCAACAATATCGTGTGAATATTATCGTTGAGGATTTTTATGTTAAGCAGAATATAAATTACCACTATTCTGATGACTTAAGTAAATTGTTCTATTCTAAGAGGATATGTCCCTTAACCTCGAGTACTTGATGAAATAATTATGATGATATTATAATTGTTTCTTTCCTTAGTATATACATTAGTATGTAATGTTTCAATATGTGAGGTTAACATGATGTAGTCTAAAATCATTTGTTTATGTTATCAATTTCTCTTGTGATGTAAATATTTTTTTCTGAATATCTTCTTGAAAAATTATTTAACTTCTCAAAAGTTAGCGAATTGTCACAATTTTTTTTTTATGCTCAAGACAAAATAATGATTTTATTTATCTACTACTTATAGTTTGCTTCAAAATAGTTATTACCATACAATCATTTTTCTTTTGTTTTACCGATTTACTATTTCTTAATATTTAAGTACTTTCGTCAAAGAAATGTATATATAACTTGTAATAATGGCAGTTGAAGTTTGTATTAGTTTTTTGTTTTTGTTAACAATTTCTCTTGTTTTATAGATATATAGTTCTGAATATCTTTTTCCAAAACTATTAGACTTCTCAAAGTTACAGAATTGTCACAAATTCTTTTTTGATGCCCTAGATAAAATAATTACTTTATTTATCAATGTTACTTATGTCATTTAGATTGTAAGGAAGTTTGCTTCAAAATAGTTATTACTATATATACATTGCAAGACCCTTAACTTGACGTCAGCTGACAACTATAACTTTTTTAACTTTGGATGTGCACAATGGACACTTGTATAAAATTGAACAAATAGATAAATCCTACATGTCACCCTACATGGAAATTTTGTGTTCGACATGGCGTCCTACATGTATTATGTCATGTAAGACATGTGTCTACTTATTAAGTTTTATACATGTTTAAATGTCTACTTGTCCATACTCAAAGTTCGAGGACATAATTGTCCGCCGAATCAAAGTTAAGAGTCAAGTTTATGAATTATGCCTTTATTTTACTTATTTACCATTTCTTAATATTTCACAATTTTTGACGAAGCAAGGTTTATATGAATTTTTATTGTAGTACAAATTAATTAATTTTCTTAATATATTTTTTCAAAATTATTGAACTTCTCAAGAGTTAGAGAATTATCACATATTCAAGACAAAAGAATGATTTTATTTATTAGTGTTAATTATGTGACTTAGATTGTAAGGAAGTTTGATTAGAAATAGCTATTACTCTGTAGAAATTGCCCTTTAGTTTTACTAATTTACTATATTTTTGTCGAAGAAAAAAAGTTCATATTTCAGCATTTATATATGTCACAGATGTATTATCTAATTAAGAAGATTCCTAACTTCATAACATATTATTTTAAAATTTTCTGATTTGCTTTTTTTTTAAAAAAAAAAAATCACGAAAATCTAAAAATATATGAGTATATATATGAATCAAATGACATCTCCACATGTTCATGACATCAAAATAGATTAAGTTGAATACATGTGCAAATACATCTGATAAGATGACCAGAAAAACATACAACAAATATCGTTTATAAGGTAATATTAGTGAGATAAGATTACTTACATGATTCAACCTCATCAAATTAAAATAACTATGTACATTATTTCATTTAACTAATAAAGTTGTTCATTTATCATCTTTATAGGTTTGTGTGAATAAGAAATATAAATGACCATCCACATTCACAAAAGTTCTGTAATATTATTTTGTGCAAAACTTATTATTCAAATCTTCACTTAGTTTTTTTTAATTGATAATCACGTGTAAAAAATCTAATTAAGTATAAAAGGGACATTTTAAATTGAATTATTAGTTAACTAGGTAATTTTCCCGCGCTTCGCGCAGTCATAAATAATAGTTGCATTGAACTTGAAAATAATTTTTTTCTAATATCCATACATTAAAAATAATTGAAAAATAGGTTCTTAAAAAATATTAACAACGTTTCAAAATGAATTTAATTATTTGTCGTTATCGCATAACTCAAGAACCTCTACTAAATGAACTAATCATTAAATAATAAATCATTGGTTCTTTAATCAACATTAAAGGAAATAAATAAGTAAATAAAAATATATATACAAAGGCATTTTCTAATAAAAAGAAACACTTAAGTTGCATAGTGATATATGTCTTAGGAGAAAATTCAAAAATGTTAGCATATTTAAAAAGGAAATCATGCTTGAACATGAAAGCAATTAAAACTTTGGGAAAATGCACAAGTACCCCCTCAACCTATGCCCGAAATCCCAGAGACACACTTATACTATACTAAGGTCATATTACCCCCCGAACTTATTTTATAAGTAATTTTCTACACCTTTTAGACCTACGTGGCACTAGTTTAAAAGAAAAAAGTCAACCAGTGTTAGGCCCACAAGATAGTGCCACGTAAGTCGAAAAGGGGTAGAATATTATTAATAAAATAAGTTCAGGGGGGTAATAGGACCTTCATATAGTATAAGTGTGTCTCTGAGATTTTGGGCATAGGTTGAGGGGGTACTTGTGCATTATCCCTTAAAACTTTTGAACTTGCATAATGAATTTCTTCAATTCATAAGTGAAAAAATTTATATCTATGTAAAATTAGATAATATGTAAGGTTATATAAATACATGTTTTTCTAATATCGATACATTAAAAATAATGAAACATAGATTCTTAAAAAAATATTAGCAATGTTCCAGCATGAATTTAATTATTTGTCGTTATCGCATAACTCAAGAACCTCTATTGAATGAATTAATCACTAAATAATAAATCATTGGTTCTTTAATCAACATTCAAAGGAAAATAAAGAAGAAAATAAGAATATAAATACACCGACATTTCCTACTAAAAAGAAACATTTAAGTTGCATAAATTATACAATTGTGATATATGTATTAGGAGAAAATTCAAAAATGTTAACATATTTAAAAAGGAAATCACGCTCGAACATGAAAGCAATTAAAATTTTGAACTTGCATAATGAATTTCTTCAATTGGCAAGTGAGAAATTTCATGTATATGTAAAAATAGATAGTATGTAAGGTTATATATAGCACTTTTAAATTAGAATTAAATATAGAATATCACACCATGAATTCTTGAAACTGAGTACAATAATAATTTTCTGCACAATGAATATACGAACGATATGTGTATATGTTAAATCTAACCGGAGATAATAACTTTGAAAAAACATAAACAATAGAGTTTAAATATGTACTCAAAAACAACAATTAATATCATAAACATAAAATAATGAGTGTAAAAATACATACCAAGATATGTAAAAATAAAATAATATAGAAATAAAAAAATGGAGTCCACTTAATTCACAATGTACCCCTTTAAGATAAAACTATTCGCCTCCAATACAAGAGGTTTAAAATATATCTTCTCAGGATGGAACGATTTTATTCACAAACTTACTGATGCAAAAACAATGGTGTTAGTAAGTTACTAAACATGAACAAAGTACACGAGTATATTAAATTTTGCTCATGTAGAAGAAGAAGATCATTATTTTTTTTGTTTAAAATTAAAGAAAATCCCACTATTTATTGACAACAAAGGGTAGTGTGAACAAATTTTTATTGTGCCTTATCAGAAATGTCACAACTTTTCGTTAAGCCGCAACTCTTCATTAAAGTCGCAACTTTTCATAAAAGTCACAACTTTTGATAAAAGTCGCAACTCTTCATTAAAGTCATAACTTTTCATAAAAGTTTCAATTTTTTTTATGAAAGTACAACTCTTCAATAAAATCGCAACTTTTCATAAAAGTCACATTTTTTCATAAAAGTTATAATTTTTATAAAAGTCGCTACGCTTCACCAAAGTCGCAATTTTTCATAAAAATCACATATTTTCATGAAAGAGGAAGGTTAGTTTTAGAAATAAATAAATTTAAAAAAAGGAAATTCTTGCTTTTGGTGATGTCACGTAGGCGTATGGTTCTCGTTTATATAAATATATGATATAAAATATTTTTTCATTTTCTGGATTGACTAAAAAGAAAAGTAACACATATATTGGACAGAAATAGTATTTGAGAAACTATACAAAAAATTAAATCCATATATATACTAGGGTTCCAGTTAGAGGGCAAAAAGATTGATCAGAACGGAGATGAATATTGATATTAACACTCCAGGTAGTGAGATTTCTTCTTTTTATTGCGATAGTTACTTGTACTTATCTTTTTTTCTTTTCTTTTGCCATTGATTTTACGCTATTAGTATTACTAGATGTTCGTAGAATTGTAGATAATCTTCCATTGGGAATGTATGATTAGAAATTATCATGTGTGGTTTGTGGGATAACACACTGGAGCATGGTTTAGTTTATGCGAACCCGGAGGTAGTATGTGTGGGTTTTGGTATGGACAAGTTATCTTTTTAGGATCCCAATTAGGATCTTCGATTGGAAATGTAGGATTTGAAATTTTCATGTGTCGTTTGTGGGATATCACACTGGAGCGGGGTTTAGTTTATGCAAACCCAGAGGTAGAATGTGTGGGTTTTGGTATGGATAAATTATCCTTTTAGGATCACAATTAGTATCTGGTTGTAAGTTGCAATTTTCAAAAGTAAATCGTCTTAGGTTTTCGGGGACCATTTTCTCTAACTTATATAAACTGAAAAATGAATGTCTAATACAACAAAAGTGAATTCTAATTAAATCTAAGATAGCTAGAAGGAGTGGGCATCCATGTCGAATATGCAGAGGAGAAGATCAAAATTAAAGTAGAAGAGAGAAAAAAATATGGAAGGAATTGATTTACCAAAAGTTTATTGTTGCATTCTCTCTCCTTCTGCATTGCAATTCAAGTAGTTACTCTCCTTCCGTGAATCAGCTTCGAATTAAGCCATACTAAGTAAGATCATTACATATACTCGAATTCATTATCCTCTCATTATTATTATTATCTAATTAAAATAATACTATAATCTCGATTATTTGTCCTAGATCCCTCGTACGTCTTAGTATAATCCTACTAGTGAAGTCTTTTCTTAGATCTCAGTGTAAGAGAGGCACATATTACTTGAATATAGACTCTTGGCTCAAAATAAAAGTAAAAAATTAATTGTAATAACAATATCATCCAACAGAGGTGCATTTATGAATGGTAATCAAATTTTGCGTCGGTGATTCGTACTTTTATAATTGTATAGATTAAAAGATAATTTTCTTAGACAAGTACATTTGGATGGAAGAGTGTGGTGTAGAGGTCAATGAAGTGGTTGAAAATCATGAGGTCTAATGTGTGAATCCCAACAGAGAAGAAAAAAACTTGGTGACTTTTGCATCTTTCATAGTCTTAGTGGACAGAGTTATGTACTACTTATTGCTTGTGGGAGGTAGTATGCTTGAAATATGTAACAATGTCATCAATTTTTTCTTTACTTAAAGGTCCATTTGCATTCTCTTTACTTATAGCATATGTACTTTCTATAGTTCAGACGGAAAACGCAAACGGAGCTGATTGGCAGGAAGAGCTTTACCATAAGGTATGTCTGTAATGGTACTTTTTATTTGTACTAGATTTTGAAAACTGTGGAAATTTGATATGTGGATTTTGATAAACTGTCTGGTTATAACATTATAAGAAATAAATGAATGTTTCAACATATTTCCTATCATTATAGAGTAATAGAAGACGTTTAACATACCAAATGAACAACTAAATTCATGACCATACCCCTCCACGCAAGGTGCTTTATGTATTTCATTTCTTAGAGGTAATAGAAATCTAAGCATGTGAACAGGTAACTTCTTAGAAACGAACATGAATCCTCACTGTGATGGTGCTCTGTATAAGACCATCTTGGTCCCATTTTCTTAATGACAAAAAATTAATTTCACATTCCCTGACATAATTTAGAAATGAAGTATATTTTGATAAATTAACTGATTACAAAAAATTAATTGTTGAGTGCTGAGATCATATGTATGTAAGTTCTGGTCAAAGTTCTTCATGGCATGTCACCATTTTCTTTTGAGCAACTAAAATCTTTAATTGCTAATATGAGGGATAAACCTATTTGTGCAAGAAGTATATACATGAATATATTGCTATAAGATGTTTTCGGTGAAAAGATATCCGTTCATCTGTATTAATATAATTTTTCTGTTTTTAATTTTATTTCTTATTATAGAGAAATCCAATGCTTCTGTCTTCAAAACTCAGTCTTATCTACTTACATCCCTGACTTAGCGAGTAATAAGTTGGAATACTTCAATTTCTCCAAGAATAAACATATAAACATTCTCTGTATTCTCTATCCCATTGTTATTCACTTGTGAAGTGAACTACAATGTTATTATTTCATTGTTTACCCTGGTTTGACCTCATTGATAATAAAGGTGTAAAGTTAAAAAAAAAAGAAATGATTGCAACCTAACTTTGAAAAAGTATATTCTAACTCCTCCTAGTTGGGCTGGTCTATGATCACATTGCGGAAGTTTCATTCTTGATTTGAACACCAAGAGGATAAAGGAAGCAAAGGTCAGTAACGTGGTTCTACTTCACTTTTAACCTTTTTATCTAGAAGGTTCTTTTTTGAAGATTTTCTAGTTTTGTTGTCTATTGTATCATACAGTTGATCTAATTATCACCTAACCACATGAGAATGCATTCTTGACATTTCCGCAATTGACTTATTGAACTTTTTAATGCATATTAAGTCTATGAAGGAGATGTATTTATCAGACATCAATGATTTATACGAGAAAATTACTTCTAAACTGTAGCAGGTATGTCATTCACATCCCTCTAAGTTCTTCATCATTGTTTCAAATTTTGGTTGGCTCCCTTGCAAGTTCCGTAAAATGACACACCATCATTTGCATATTGCATGCACCAAGGTGTAATGCATATTGCATTGTATTGGTTATTTCCTTATTGGAAACTCCTCAAACCGGGAACTGATGCAGAAAGCTCAGAACACTAAATCAGCATTTTTGCTTCTTTGGTTCCTTTCCTGTTGATTGTCATCTTGAGAAACAGTAAAGGAATTAAGGCTTCCCTAGTTCTTTCGGTAAGCGCTTGAGTCAATATTCCGTTGAATTGTCTGAACCTTGCGCACTATGTTATTTGTCTCATAACGTCATTTCTTAAACTTAACTCCCTTTTTCGTTGCCGTGGGAGGTTCTTGAAGCATGACATTCAAAGGTTAGCAAATGGCCAGAAACAAGACTCACTAAACTTATTTATGCAAGACTCTCTTAATCAGAGTCTTCCAAATGAGAGAACTGAAAATCTCAAGATGTTCAAGATGACGCTGGAACGCATTATGCTTTTCTTGCAGCTTAACAAACAAGATATTAATCTTCGTCACAAGGAGAAACTGCTTTCGGTTGAGAAGCACATAAGTTGCTTTCCAATAGGCAAAAATCTACACAAGCCTACTTCTTCTGCATTGCAGGGGTAACTTCCTCAGGTTTCCATCCATACAAGTCAGATATGCAGTCCGAATTTGTTTGGATAATTCAATTGTTTTCACCTTGTTGAAGTTTTTTTCCTCTTGTGTTAACATGAATCTACATTTCTAGTAGAATTTTTTCTTTCTTGAGGGGGGAGGGGGGAGGTTGATTACTTGGAACTTGTGATTACTTTCCTAGTATAAATATCTTAAGTTATGACTGATCTCTCGTGTTACTTCTATTATGTTCTAAGGTCTCATGTGTATAATTAGGAAGGTATGGAGATAACACATTTGAGTAGAAGGTTAGTAGGGAGTTGAGTATTGTCGTATTTCTAGTAGTATGATTTAGGTAACTCGTAGTTTCTTTTTCTAACTACTGCTTGTATTACTTGAAAATAGGACTCAATTACAACTGACCTTATATTAGAGAATGCAACACATCAAAAGTAACGATAAAAGACTGAAATATAAGATTGAGAAGAAGGGGATGAGAAGCTTCAGATTTCTTAGAATTGGGGATGAGAGACTCATAAAATTTCAATAACAATAAATCCCTAGACGTTGTTACTACTATCACTTCTTTTATAAATAACTAGGTAATATAACCGCACTTCGCGCTGGCATAAATAATCATTCTAAGCTTTTAAACAACCTTTCCAATAATTGAGTAATATAATTTTTTTAAAAAAAGAGTAAATTTTAGTAGGTTTTTAGAACATTTTGACAGAAATAAATGATTTTACATTATTACATATCTAAAAAATTGTTATTATATAATTAAGTTCGCTGAAAATAGTCATAACTCACACAAGAAATATTTAGAACAACCGAATGAGAAGGAAAAAACGAAAAACATTAAAGGAACGAAAAGTTTTGTCCAAGTGAGATAATATACTTACCAAATGAATAGAGAGAAAAAACATACACTAAAGGGAGTAAACTATGAGATATCTAATGATTATAACAAATCATTCTAATTAGAAAAGTTTCTACGTTTTGGAATAACATACCACAAAATATTGACGGATACTTCAGTCTACTTTCAATCCTTAATGTACTCTTAATATCCACTAATAAAAATTAAAAAAATAAATAGAAAAAACATAAAAACAAAAAAAAAACATGGGAATGCAAAGTTATTAACTATAAGAGGATCTTTTAAAGGACACAAAGTTGCATCCTTGTATATGAAGGAATGACGTTGTTGATGAATTAATTATAGATTTGTAAGATCTTTTTTTATTATAACTTCATCAATTTCGGTAGAGAAAACATGCTTGAATACCCAATTGACGTTTGTTATTTAATTTGTACTAACAAATACATATAACATTAACTTTGCATAAACATAAACAACTAAGTTTAAACATGTACTCAAAAACAATAATTAATAATATAAGCATATTTTACCGAATGTAAAAAACATACCAGGATCGTCAAAAATATAGTGAAACAGAATGGAAAAATTCGAGTCCATTGAATGCACATTGTCCCCTTAAAAAATTATTTCATCTAGTACCCAATGTTTAAAAGAATAGATCCTCTCAAGATAGAAAGATTCTATTCATTGGTGTATTGATACAAAAACAATAGTATCAGTGGTTTATTAAACATGAGCAAAATATACAAATATTTAATTGTGTTAGAACAAGAACGTTGTTTTAAAATGAGAGGGAAGTACACTATTTATAGACAACAAAGGGTAATGTGAACAAATGATTATTGTGTCTTATCGGAAAGGTTGCAACTCTTTGGAAATGTTGCAACCCTTTGAATAGGTCACAACCTTTCATAAAAGTCACAACTTTTCATAAAAGTTACAACACTTCATCAAAGTCACAACTTTTCATAAAAGTCACAACTTTTCGGAACGGGATATCTGTCACGCCCCGAGCTACCCGTGAGACGCGTACACGGAACCTAGGACCACAAGTGATCCCAAGCTAACCCTGCTGGCATGATCATGAGAATACTACAGATAATAAACTGATGCTGAAGCTAAATCATAATTAAATCTGAAAAGATGGGGAATACCCATATTCTATAACTGAGATATTTGAAAACAACGAGTTTAATACAAATGAAATATTAACTCTATACTAAGCTGAATCTAACTATGTCTGAAATAAGCCTCCAAACTGGACTAGAAATACTGGGACAAGCCCCAGCTTAATCTAGCAAAAACTGAAACTAAATGACTAAAGACTGAAATACACTGATGGCTGTTATCCTCGGAGAATGAGGACTCACCACTGAATCTATTAAACTGGAGATTGGAAATCGATCTATGCGTGATCTGGATGCTACGAACCTGAACCTACATCGCGAGAAGATGTAGCGCACGTATGCGTCAGTACTTGAAAGGTTCTGAGCATGTACGATAGAGTAAAGATGAAATAAAACATATCTGAACAAGCATAAAATCAAGTTTAATAATCTGACATGATAAATTGAATTCTGAGCTAACTGAATGCAATGACCAATTTATAACATGCTGAAATTGAATACTAAATATACTGATAAATGGTCAATGCAGAGAGTATGATTGATGTGTGGGAGCTACTAATAACCGATAATAAAACCACATGAGCTAAATGTGTAGTCCGATGTATACGCCCAATCGAGAGGACCCAATATACCCTGCCAAAGGTATAAAGGCATGATGTCTTGATCACTAAACTGATTGCCCACATAGGGAACTTACAACCTAATTGGCTAGTAGTTCTGGGACTATTGCATAGGCTAAACCCTAGTCCAAGTCGGTATTATACTATTCCCATTGATTCTGTAAATTTACTAATTATGTCTGAGTTTCTGTAAATACTAGATAGCTCGAAACTGAACATGCAAACTGAGAATGGAATAATTTATCTGATAATTATGCATTTGTAACCGAGGCATGTATATATGAAGTGTCTGAAATATCTGACCTAACTAAAGAAACACAAAGCTAGGGTTCTAAAATTAATGCGATAATCTGAGTAATAACATGATAATATGATTTGCAACAAATATTTAATAAATTCATGAAGTTCTAAGAATGTTCTAGAAACCCTAGGTTTAATCATGATAAGACAATCAAGAACCTGACTCAAAACTAGGGACCCAATAGGTGAGAGGAACCCACTAGTGAAATCCACATACCTGGTGATGAAATCCATAGAAAATTACTTAGGTTTCAAGGCTGGAACTGCTAAAACTTGTGGCGTTCTTGAACTAGGGTTCTTGAGATTTTTCTCTTCTATTTCTTCTAATTTTCTAAGTTTTTATTTAATGATTGGACTAAGATATGTTTTTATTTATGTTTCTAGACATAAACTGACTAAAATATGATGATTTAAGGTCAAAATAACGTAACTTAGGGTTTAAACAAAGTGGAAAAAGTCCAAAAGACCCCTGGAAAAGTTGTTGTCGAACCAAACGACGGTCAGGACTGACGGTGCATCGTTGGGTCCGTCGACTGGGCCTGTTCGATAGACCTTTACTAAAATTGGCATATCTTTTTACTCGGAGGTACGAGTTTATCAAGGTTGGTGGCTATGAAAAGATAATTCAATTATCTATCTGTGTATAGGTTATAGGACACCTAATTTATTTTTTGCTAAGAGTTATGACGATTTGAAGTTGACCCAACTGCATTTCCCCTTAACTGTCTGCAAATTTTCCACCTACGGATCGTGCTGGTCATCCGTAGCTCTTGTAAGAGAGTGGGTGAATGGGGGTCTCAATCGACGGCCACGGACTACAGACCGTCGATCCGTCTGTCGATCAAGACTTAGCCAATTTTTCCCGGCTGAATTTTTTGGAGTTTCTGATCCCATCAACGATTGTGCAAGACGGACCGTTGTCTGTCCTACGGACGATTCCACCATTTGTTGCAGCTACAGATTTTTCTAAAAAATGATTTTTGGTATATTTTGGCTACGCGGTGTTACAATATAACTCTTTGGAAAAGTGATAACCCTTCGGAAATGGTACAACATTTCATAAAAGATACATATTTTCATAAAAGTTACAACTCTTAATAAAAGTCCCAATTTTTCATAAAAGTCACAACTTTTAATGAAAGGGAAGGCTAGGTTTGTAAATAAAATAAATTAAAAGTAAATCCTGGTTTGTGGTGGTGCCCCAAAGGTGGGCTTAGGGTTCTCTTATATATATATATATATATATATATATATATATATATATATATATATATATATATATATATATATATATATATATATATATATATATATATATATATATATATATATATATACATATACATATGATTCATAGTTTCCACATTCTCTCGGATTCCTTCAAATGTCTTTTCCCAACCTTTTATTTGAAATCAGTTAATGCTTTTGGCCTTCTCTTAACTCGGGTGATGTGCCTAGCTGGCACAATTCGTTCAGCCACATTGGCCTTCACCTCACTATTTTCATTCATCACAATACTCTGTTTCTTAATGAGAACCTTGTCCTCAAGGTTTGCGATGGGGGGATTATAGTTTGTTAAGTTCAAAGGAGTACTTTTTGTGTTGGGCTGCCTACACATCACTTTTTGCACAGAAACATGAAAAACAGTATGAATCCAGGAAGCCTCGGTAATTCTAACTTGTAAGCATTTTCTCCAACTCGTTTAAGAATTTGGAAAGGCCCAAAGAAACACATGTCCAACTTGTGATAGGGAAGCTCCCTGAGATAAGTCTGATCTGACAATGAGGTTTTAACTTGACATATAGACCCAATCGCCACTTGAATAGGTTAGCTCCGTGTAGTTGGCAGCACTAAATTTCTTCATGAGAACTTGAGCCTTGCTAAGATTCTATTTAGCAAAGTCAAAACTACATCATGGTGGACTAAATCAGCTTCGACTAAGTCACTGGAAGTACTTCTCAAGATGTAACATTCTACTTAGGAGGTTCATTGCCACACAAAGCCCAAAAAGGGGTCATGCCCACGAACATTGATAGTATGTGTTGTACCAATACTTGGCCTATGGCAACCCAGTCAGTGGGAAAATTAACAACAAAACACCTCAAACATTTCTTAACACACTTATTAATAGCCTCAAGATAGTAAGGTTGCCCGTCTGTTTTAGAATGATAGACGGTGCTCATAGCAAGAGAGGTCTGCTGCAATCTATTGATCTCTTTATAGAAGTACTATAGAAACTGAGGGCCCCTCTCAATGACAATACTGCAAGTAGGTCCATGAAGACAAATAATTTGAGTCACAAAACCTTTTGCGACAGTATTAGTGGTATAAGTCGCTACTAATGGAATGAAGTGAACATACTTGAATAAACTATCCAGAACTGTGATAATGGTGAATATTCCTTAGAAGAACTAGGCAAGCATGTGATCAAATTGTAACGACTTGTTTAGTCGTTTTGAGCAGCAGATTTTATTTCTGGAAAAACTGTCGGAGTCGACGGAACCCACGACGGACCGTCATGGGCACGACGGACCGTCGAGGGTGTCTCGTTCCAAAACACTTAGGAATTCTGAAATTTGAATGCTGAAATCGACTCTCTGAACTCTGTGACGGACCTGTAGGATGGACCGTCACAGGCACGACGAACCGTCATGATCCCCCATTTCAAAACACTTCAACTCTTGAGAATTTGGTACAGGGAACGATTCTCTGAACGTCGTGACAGAAGCGCAGGACGGACCTTCGTGGGTACGATGAGCCGTCACAGACTCTTTGAGGAAATTGAGTCTCTGACGAACCTGCATGACGGACCGTCGCAGGCACGACGGGCCGTCACAGGTTGCGTAAATCCCAGGCGGGGTCGGATTTCTGTTAAGTTTTAAAGGTGCGTTTTGGACTATTCCTGCTATAATTATAAAATTTGTGGGTTTATATTAATAACTCAATCTCTTGGGGGATAAAAGAGGTAACCTTGAGTTAATTAGTGGGTTATTATTGTCATCTTTTACACTTAATTATATGTTAATTAGGGTAAAAAAAAGGAGGGTTTTAATAAGAAAAATAGAAAGAACAAAGAGAGAGAAAGAGAGGATCGATCGAGAGAGGAGAAGGAACGCTGCTTTGAGGATTTGCTTGCTTGATCACTAATCTTCGGTGGAGGTAGGTTATGGTTTATGCTATCTTATAGTAAACTCCTAATAGCGAATGATATGTGTTGGTAGTATTATAAAGTCTTCTATATGCTTAATTGTATGCTTGCATGAATATGATTATGTGATTGTGATAAACTAAGCATGATGAAGTTATTGAATCCAAAATCTTGAAGGAAACCCTAATTCACTTTGTTAATGATGATGCCTTGGTACAAAAGAAGGCTTGATAAATTATATAATGAGAATGATGATGCCTTGGTATAAAAGAAGGCTTGATAAATTATATAATGAGATTGATGATGCCTTGGTATAAAAGAAGGCTTGATGAATTAGGGGATCGGGTGCCACGTTCCGGTACCAGGATAGAAATAGAGGATCTGGTGCCACGTTCCGGTACCGGGATAGAATGAGGATCGGAGTGTCACGTTCCGACACCAGTATAGTATATGGATTGGGTGCCACGTTCCGGTACCAGGATAGAATGAGGATCGGAGTGCCACGTTCCGGTACCAGGATAGAAATAGAGGATCGGGTGCCACGTTCCGGTACCAGGATAGAATGAGGATCGGAGTGTCACGTCCCGACACCAGGATAGTATATGGATCGGGTGCCACATTTCGGTACCAGGATAGAATGAGGATCGGAGTGCCACGTTCCGGCACAAGGATAGAATATGGATCGGAGTGTCACGTACCGACACAAGAGGAAGAAAGATAATGAATCTTGAAAGATGTTAATATACTCAATGTAATGAACCTAATTCCCAAATGAGTGTGGTATTGAGGCTTGAGTCCTCATAGATGAACTTGGTGGTACTTATTAATGATTTAGTACTTTTGTTGCTACATGTTGAGTATTGTAGTTGATTTATGATACTATCTAATATATACTGTTTTCTATTTTGAGTTGGCCGATGATATCTACTCAGTACTCGTGTTTTGTACTGACCCCTACTTGTTTGATTCTTTCTTTGTTATATGTGGACTGCAGCAAACGTTCCGTCGTCTTCAACTCAACCGCAATAAGGAGTTTTGTTGGGTTAGCTAGCTATTACCGTCGATTTGTCAAGGGATTCTCTTCCATTGCTTCCCAATTGACGAACTTGACTAAGCAGAATGTTCCATTTGTATGGTCGGATGAATGTGATGAAAGCTTTCAGAAGCTTAAGACCTTGTTGACTACCGCACCAATTCTTACCTTGCAAGTAGAGGGTAAGAATTTCATCGTTTATTGTGATGCATCCTGTTCTGGTTTGGGTGCAGTGCTAATGTAAGAGAAGAATGTGATTGCTTATGCTTTGAGGCAATTAAAAGTGCATGAACGTAACTATCCGACCCACGATTTGGAGTTGGCTGCGGTAGTGTTTGCATTAAAGCAATGGAGACACTATTTATATGGGGTTAAGTGTGAAGTCTATACGGATCATCGTAGCCTACAGTATGTCTTCACTCAGAAAGATTTAAATTTGAGACAGAGGAGATGGATGGAACTACTAAAGGATTATGATGTTACCATCTTATACCACCCAGGAAAGGCTAATGTTGTGGCAGACGCCTTAAGCAGAAAGACAGTAAGCATGGGAAGTCTAGCTCATTTGCAAGTCTCTAGACGCCCGTTGGCTAGAGAAATCCAAAACTTGGCTAATGACCTTATGAGGCTAGAAGTAAATGAGAAGGGAGGATTTTTGGCTTGTGTGGAGGCGAGATCCTCTTTTCTTGACAAGATTAAGGGGAAACAGTTTGATGATGAGAAACTAAGGCGAATTCGGGATATGGTGTTGCGAGGAGAGGCTAAAGAGGCCATAATGGATGAGGAAGGTGTTTTGAGGATTAAGGGAAGGGTATGTGTGCCCCGTGTTGATGATTTGATCCACACTATTCTTATAGAGGCTCATAGTTCCGGATATTCTATACACCCTGGTGCAACCAAGATGTACCGTGACCTAAAGCAACACTTTTGGTGGAGTAGAATGAAGCGAGACATTGTTGATTTTGTTGCCAAATGTCCAAATTGTCAACAAGTAAAGTATGAACACCAGAGGCCCGGAGGAACACTTCAAAGAATGCCCATTCCTGAATGGAAGTGGGAGTGAATTGCAATGGACTTCGTGGTTGGTCTTCCAAAGACATTGGGGAAGTTTGATTCTATTTGGGTAATTGTGGACAGATTAACTAAGTCTGCTCACTTCATTACGGTCAAAGTGACCTACAATGCAGAGAAAATAGCCAAAATCTACATCTCAGAAATCGTTCGATTACATGGAGTTCCACTCTCCATCATATCAGATAGAGGTACGCAGTTTACTTCTAATTTTTGGAGAACATTGCATGCTGAATTAGGTACTAGATTGGACCTTAGTACTGCATTTCATCCTCAGACCGATGGTCACTCTGAGCGAACGATTCAAGTGTTGGAGGATATGCTTCGTGCATGTGTGATAGAATTTGGTGGCCATTGGGATAACTTCTTACCCTTGGCGGAGTTTTCATACAATAATAGCTATCACTCCAGTATTGACATGGCTCCCTTTGAAGCATTGTATGGGAGGATATGTAGGTCTCCCATTGGTTGGTTTGATGCATTTGAGGTTAGACCTTGGGGTACGGATCTGTTGAGGGATTCGTTGGAAAAGGTGAAAGCTATTCAAGAAAAGCTTTTAGCGGCTCAAAGCAGGCAAAAGGAATATGCGGATCGAAAGGTTAGAGACTTGGAGTTCATGGAAGGTGAACAAGTCTTGTTGAAGGTTTCACCCATGAAAGGGGTGATGCGGTTTGGAAAAAGGG
>CM064966.1:9162139-9224124 GCA_032847665.1 Solanum chilense
TTAATAATAGTTTTGAATTGTTTTATTAATGAGTTTAAGTCTTCCGCATTTCTTTTGTTGATATTGTATTAAAATGTTAAGGTTTAGATTGGTTGGTTCGCTCACATAGGAGGGTAAATGTGGGTGCCAGTCGCGGCCCCGGTTTTGGGTCGTGACAATTTCAGGATGTGCTCTATAGACATGGAGGCTCACAATTATCTTTACAGAGAGTTCCCTGAGCATTATGCATGGAACTCACTATCAAAAATATGGACAAAATGAAAATCACGCACGGTTATTGGCCGCATAAATATTGGTAAGTCAATTACAACTACTATCCATGTTAATTAATCACACACAATAAAGATACTAAATATAACAGCAAATTCTAGAGAAGGAGAAAGGTAATATGAAAGACTATTGCTGAATCACGTACGTGGAGACACTAATTTGAAAAGTTACTAATTCTTAATGGAAAGCAGTGTCTAACTTTTAAAGAGAGCAAAATAAAGAGGGTTATTAGAATCGGATTACAAAATTTCAGAATGTTTAGGCGAGGCTGTCACATTCAAGATGCCAAAAGCACTATAATGTTTGTTTGCTACAATATTAGTTCATTGCAACCCTATGGATGTGAGAAGTCTACTGGACACATTTTACGGGGTGTCTGAAGACTTTAAAAGGAGACATTCAACCACAACTGAAGAACAACTCCAAAGTACCTTGAAAAGTATTAATTATTACTTGGAGAGCATGGGACAGTGTCGACAAATATGACATACCAAAAGTAAAAAAATAATGGGAAAAGGGTATGATATACCTCTCAACTTTGTCATTTAGAGCTGATATACCCCTCGTTATAAAAGTGGCTCATATATACCCCTACTTGTAGACACATGGCCCACATATACCCTTTTCCTCTAACGGAAATAAAAAAATAATAATTTTAATCTAAATTTTTATTATTTTTTTCTAAAAAATATAATCCCATATGAGTAAATCTAATCCTCGTCAAACTTTCTTTTTGACTTTTTTTTTATTTCAATGACTAATTTATAATTATTATTTTGATAATCAAATTTATTTATGTTTCACTAATATTCTTGTAAAACTTATTGTAGATGATCAAATTTTTTCTTCGAATACGAAATTAAATTACAATACACATAAAAAAATAGTTTAAATTTTTTTCTTTAAACTAAGGAATGAAAGAAAAAAACCAAGTAAGAATAAGAAACTCAAATAATTATAATAAAAGAAGTCAAAAAATAATTTATGTATGAAAAAAATAAAATATACCTTGAGCTTTGATAGAAGAATAATATATACGCCTAAATAATTTTAAAAAAAAATTAGAAGTAACAAATATAAATTTAAAACTAATTTTTTAACTTCCGTTAAATGAAGGGCATATGTGAGCCATTTTGTAACGGTAGGGGTATATGTGAGCCATTTGTATAACGGTAAGAACATATATGAGCCACTTTTATAAGGAGGGGTATATCAGCTCCAAATGACAAAATTGAAGGGTATATTAGACCCTTTTCCCAAAAATAATTACATCAAATAGACACACGTCACTGTAGAGAAATAATAGAAGAAATGAATGTTAAGGTGTTAGTTGAGGATGCAGACGCCCAATCCAAGTTGAATCAACAACAAATACAAACTTTTGATACAATTATAGGAAGGGTCAATTAAGAAACAGAAGGTTTGTTCTTTGTAGATGGGCCTGGGGAACCGGTAAAACTTTCCCATATCGGGCACTACTAGCCAAGGTGAGATCAAAAGGCATGATAACATTGGCTTGTGCAAGCAGTGGTGTGGAAGCACACTATTGCCTGGAGGGCGCACGGGACACTCAAGATTTGACATACCACTACAAGCAAATGAGACAACTATGACACACATGTCAAAGCAAGGCGGCGGGGCAAAACTAATAAGACAGGCAAAATTAATAAGATACGAAGCACCAATGGCAAAGCGACACAGAGTTGTAACAGTGGACCGAAGCTTTCGCGATATAATGGATAAAGATGCACCATTTGGAGGTAAAGTCATGGTATTTGGAGGCGACTTTCGACAAGTACTACCAAAATGTACAAGATCAGAGACGGTAGATGCAAGTTTAGTGAGGTCATATTTTTGGCCTTTAATGGAAAAAATAAAACTAACGACAAATATGAGAGAAAGAACAGATACAACTTTCAGTAAGTTATTGCTTCATATTGAAAACGGAGAAGAACACACAATAAAAGAAAACTTGATAGCGATTTCACAACAGATGATTGTCGAACAAAGTAATGATGGAATTCCAGGAGAATCATTGGTGAGGGAAATTTACCCAACACTTGAACAAAATTACAGATCCGCGGAGTATATAACAGAACAGGCCATCTTAGAAACTAGAAATGAATTTGTAGAAAAGCGAAATGAATTGATGATTGAAAAATTCTCAGGAGAGACAAAAACATACATCAACTTTGACAGAAGATGATACAAACAACTACTATCAAGAAGATCAACACCTTAACACCGAATAGCCTACCGCCGCTGTCACGACCCAATTCGGGGACGCGACTGGCACCCACATTTACCCTCCTATGTGAGCGAACCAACCCATATAACCCTTATCATTTTAATTCAATATCAACAAAAGAAATGCGGAAGACTTAATTCATTAATAAAACAACTCAAAACTATTATTATTATTCCCAAAATCTGGAAGTCATCACCACAAGAACATCTATCTCAAACTACTAATCTAAGAATATCTAAAAAGCTAAAAACAAATAAAAACTAGTCCATGCCGGAAGTTCAAGGCATCAAGACTTGAAGAAGGAGACCCAGTCCAAGCTAGACGCATTAGCTCACCCTGAATTTCCGATGGAGTGAAGACGGCTTGATCTACTGCTGAGTCGAAGTTGCCGGAACGTTTGCTGCATAACACAAATAACAAAAGGAAAACATAAAAGTAGGGGGTCAGTACAACCACACGTACTGAGTAGATATCATCGGCTAACTCAAAATAGGGAACAATATATATCAAGTAATATTATAAATCAACTATAAACTCAACAGGTAGCATCAAGTAGTATAATCGTCAATAAATACCATCAAGTTCATCCATGAGGACTCAAGCCTCAATACCATACTCATTTGGGAATTAAGTTCATTATGTTAAGTATATTAACATCTTTCGAGATTCATTATCTTTCTTCCTCTGGTGTCGGTACGTGACACTCCGATCCCCTACTACTATGTGTCGGAACGTGACACTCCGATCCCCTATATGTGTCGGAACGTGACACTCCGATCCCCTATATGTGTCGGTACGTGACACTCCGATCCCCTATATCTACGTGTCGGTTCGTGACACCCGTCCCACTAATTCTATGTGTCGGAACGTGACACTCCGATCCACTAATTCTATGTGTCGGAACGTGACACTCCGACCCACTAATCTCATTATATCCGTTCATCAAGCCTTCTCTAAACCAAGGCATCATCAATCCCAATCACTTTAATTCATCAAGCCTTCTTTTATACCAAGGCGTTATCATTAATATCATAGATTAAAGTTTCTTTCAAGATTTGGGATTCATTGGTTTTCATCATGCTTGTTTTATCAACATCACATAATCATATTCATACAAGCATACAATAAGCATATAGACAGGTTTACAATATCATCAACACATATTATTCACCATCAAGAGTTCACTACGAATATCGTAATATAAAACCATAACCTACTTCCACCGAAGAATTTGAATCCTCAAGAAATTTCCCAAGCTTGCTATTCTCCTAACCAATTCGATCGATCTGCTCTCTCTCTTTCTGTTCTTTCTCTTTTGTTTTATTCAAACCCTCTTTCCTTTACCCTAATTAATCATATAATTAAGTGTGAAAAAGGACAATAAAACCCCACTAATTCACTTATGGTTACCCATTTTAACCCCTAAGTAATTAGACTTATTAATTTCACCCTTCAATCCTTATAATTAAGGAAAGAATAATCAAAAACGACCCTTAAAACGAGGAAAGAAATCCTAAACTGCCTGGGACTGCACAACCTGTGACGGGCCGTCGTGGGTGCGACGGTCCGTCGCACAGGCCGTCGTGCCTCCCCAGTTTTCAGGTGAGCTGTGACGGCCCGTCACGCCTGTGACGGTCCGTCCTGCACCTCCGTCCTGACGGTCAGAAACTCGTTTTCTTGAACCGAATTCTCAAAAGTTGAAGTGTTTTGCTACGGGGGATCACGACGGTCCGTCGTGGATGTGACGACTCGTCCTGCAGGTCCGTCACAATTTACAGAGAGTCGATTTTCAGTACCCGATTTTCAAACCACTAAGGGTTATGGAACGGACCTCTGTGACGGACCGTCGGGCCTATGACGGTCCGTCGGGGTGTCCGTAGTTTGGCCAGTTTTTCCCAAATTTCGTTCTGCTGCTCAAAACGACTAAACAGGTCGTTACAATAGATACCAATTTACCCATCGTTCGTCCCCGAACGATCAAAGGAAGAAAAACAGTGGCGAAAAGGAGTACCTGAATCTGTAAACAGATGTGGGTATTTTTCTTGCATATCTGCCTCCTTCTCCCAAGTAGCCTCTTCAACCGGTCGATTCTTCCATTGCACTTTGATGGATGCAATCTCCCTCGACCTCAGCTTGCGAACTTCTCTATCTAATATAGCAACCGGTTCCTCTTCATAAGTCAAGTTCTCATCCAACAACACTGAATCCCAACGGATAATGTAGTTTCCATCTCCGTGGTATCTCTTCAACATGGATACATGAAACACCGGATGCACTCCGGACAGCCCTGGGGGTAAGGCTAATTCATAAGCCACCTCCCCTATTCGCTTAAGTACCTCAAATGGTCCAATGTACCTTGGACTTAACTTACCTCTTTTTCCAAACCGCATCACCCCTTTCATGGGCGAAACCTTCAACAGGACTTGTTCACCTTCCATGAACTCCAAGTCTCTAACCTTTCGGTCTGCATACTCCTTTTGTCTACTTTGAGCCGCTAAAAGCTTTTCTTGAATAGCTTTCACCTTCTCCATAGAATCTCTCAACAGATCAGTCCCCCAAGGTCTAACTTCAAAGGCATCAAACCAACCAATGGGAGATCTACACCTCCTCCCATACAATGCTTCAAATGGAGCCATGTCAATACTGGAGTGATAGCTATTATTGTATGAAAACTCTGCCAGAGGTAAAAAGCTATCCCAATGGCCACCAAACTCTATCACACAGGCGCGAAGCATATCCTCCAACACTTGAATCGTTCGCTCAGATTGACCATCGGTCTGAGGATGAAATGCAGTACTAAGGTCCAATCTAGTACCTAATTCAGCATGTAAGGTTCTCCAAAACTTAGAAGTAAACTGCGTACCTCTATCTGATATAATGGAGAGTGGAACTCCATGCAGTCGAACGATTTCTGAGATGTAGATTTTAGCTAACTTCTCTGCATTGTAAGTCACCTTGACAGGAATGAAGTGAGCAGACTTAGTTAACCTATCAACAATCACCCAAATAGAGTCATACTTACTCAATGTCTTGGGAAGACCAACCACGAAGTCCATCGCGATTCTCTCCCACTTCCATTCAGGAATGGGCATTCTCTGAAGTGTTCCTCCGGGCCTCTGGTGTTCATACTTTACTTGTTGACAATTTGGACATTTGGCCACAAACTCAACAATATCTCGCTTCATTCTGCTCCACCAGAAGTGTTGCTTTAGGTCGCGATACATCTTGGTTGCACCAGGATGTATAGAATATCCGGAACTATGAGCTTCTGTAAGAATAGTGGTGATCAAATCATCGATGCGGGGTACACATACTCTTCCCTTGATCCTCAAAACACCTTCCCCATCGATTATTGCTTCCTTAGCCTCTCCTTGCAACACTTTATCTCGAATTCGCCTTAGTTTCTCATCGTCAAACTGTTTCCCCTTAATCTGATCAAGGAAAGAGGATTTTGCCTCTACACAAGCTAACAATCCTCCCTTCTCATTTATTTCTAACCTCATAAGGTCATTAGCCAAAATCTGCACTTCTCTAGCCAATGGGCGTCTAGAAGCTTGCAAATGAGCTAGACTTCCCATGCTTCCGGCCTTTCTGCTCAAGGCATCTGCCACAACATTCGCCTTCCCCGGATGATACAAGATAGTGATGTCATAGTCCTTTAGTAGTTCCATCCATCTCCTCTGTCTCAAGTTCAAGTCTTTCTGAGTGAATACATACTGTAGGCTACGATGGTCCGTGTAGACTTCACACTTAACCCCATACAAATAGTGTCTCCATTGCTTTAGTGCAAATACTACCGCGGCCAACTCCAAATCATGGGTCGGATAGTTACGTTCATGCACCTTTAATTGCCTCGAAGCATAAGCAATCACATTCTTCTCTTGCATTAATACTGCACCCAAACCCGAATAGGATGCATCACAATAAACAATGAAGTTCTTACCCTCTACTGGCAGGGTAAGGATAGGTGCGGTAGTCAACAGCGTCTTGAGTTTCTGAAAACTTTCCTCACACTCATCTGACCATACAAATGGAACATTCTGTTTAGTCAAGTTCGTCAATTGGGAAGCAATAGAAGAGAATCCCTTGACGAATCGGCGGTAGTAGCTAGCTAATCCCACAAAACTCCTTATTTCTGACACGTTTGTAGGTCTTACCCAATTCTTCACTGTCTCAATCTTAGATGGATCCACCATCACTCCATCCTTAGAAACCACGTGCCCCAAGAAGGACACTGAATCTAGCCAAAACTCACACTTGGAGAATTTCGCATAAAGCTTTTTCTTTCTCAACAACTCTAACACCAATTTCAAATGCTCCTCATGTTCTTTCTTACTTTTGGAGTATATCAGTATATCGTCAATGAACACAATCACAAAGAGGTCCAAGTATGGCTTGAAAATCCCGTTCATCAAGCTCATGAAGGCAGCAGGGGCATTAGTAAGACCAAACGACATTACCACAAACTCATAATGCCCATACCTAGTTCGAAAAGCAGTCTTCGGAACATCCGTTGCTCGTATTTTCAGTTGGTGATAACCGGACCTCAAGTCAATTTTAGAGAAGACACAAGCACCTTGTAACTGATCGAACAAGTCATCAATGCGAGGAATGGGGTACTTGTTCTTAATAGTTACCTTGTTCAACTGTCGGTAATCTATGCACATTCGAAAACTCCCATCTTTCTTCTTCACAAACAAAACCGGAGCACCCCAAGGAGATGCACTTGGTCTAATGAAGCCTTTACTCAACAATTCTTGAAGTTGAGCCTTTAACTCTCTTAACTCTGCGGGAGCCATTCTATACGGGGGTATAGAAATGGGGCGAGTACCGGGTTCCAAATCAATGCAGAAGTCTATATCCCTGTCTGGTGGCATACCGGGAAGATCTGCAGGGAACACATCCACAAACTCACAGACTACCGAAACTGACTCAATCGATGGTACTTGAGTAGTGTCATCCCTAAGATGTGCCAAGAAAGCTAGACAACCCTTACTAACCATCTTCTGAGCACGAATAAAGGAGATAATACGCACCGGATTTGAAGTGTAGTCACCCTCCCACACTAACGGATCTGCCCCAGGCTTGGCTAACGTCACTGTTTTAGCATTACAATCCAAAATCGCAAAGTTTGGAGAAAGCCAAGTCATACCCAGAATTACATCAAAGTCACCCATTTCTAAAATAACCAAATCTACATAAGTGTTGCTCCCCACAAAATTCACCAAACAAGACCTATACACTTTTTCGACTATCACAGACTCACCCACCGGAGTAGAAACACGTATAGGCATGTCAAGTAATTCACAACGTAAATTTAGACCGTTAGCAAATGATGAAGATACATAAGAAAACGTGGAGCCAGGGTCAAATAACACAGATGCCATGCAATCACAAACCAAAAGATTACCTGTGATAACAGCATCAGACGCCTCCGCTTCAGATCTCCCAGGGAAAGCGTAGCAATGAGCCCCATTATTTGTTTGTCCGTTGCCCCTACCATGTTGTGTAGTAGTGGCTCCATTTTGACCCTCACCTCTGCCGTTTTGGTGACCACCATTACCTCGGCCACCACGCCCTCCAGAATAACGACCTCTACCATTACCACCTCTTCCTCTAGCCATTGGGGCTCTGTAACTCTGTTTTGGACAATTCCTCCTAATATGTCCAATCTCCCCACATCCATAGCACTCTCTGGAGTCAGGCATGGGTCTCTCGGAGTAGTGTTGACCGTTCTGAGGTGGACCCCCAACTACAGTCTGTAGTGAAGACTGTATTGGTCGATTTGAGTGACCTCCGGAGTTCTGTCCTCTGGAATAAGAACCATTATACTCACCTCCCCTTCGAAACCTTTTTGATGTAGACGTTGAGGTGAAGTCATCCGGTTTCACTCCTTCCACCTCTATCACAAAGTCCACCACCTCTTGGAAGGATGTTGCTGTTGCCGCTATCTGTAAGGCTGAAATCCGCAATTCTGACCTCAACCCCTTCACAAAACGGCGGATCCGTTCTTGTGGACTGAAACAAAGTTGCGTGGCATATCTGGATAGCGCGCGAAATTTAGCCTCATACGCGTTTACTGTCATCCTTCCCTGTTCAAGACTCAAGAACTCATCCCTCTTTCTATCTCTCAAAGTCCTTGGGATATACTTCTCCATGAACAAACTAGAGAATGATTCCCAAGTCATAGGTGGTGCCTCGGTTGGTTGACACTCAACATGTGAACGCCACCACATTTTGGCGTTACCTTGGAACTGATAACTCACGAACTCGACACCAAACCTCTCTACTATCCCCATCTTGTGTAGTAGCTCATGACAATCAACCAGAAAATCATAAGCATCTTCAGATTCTGCACCCTTGAAGACTGGAGGTTTCAGTTTCAAGAACTTACTAAAAAGTTCATGTTGATCGTTTGTCATAATAGGCCCAGTAGTCAGGCGTGGAAATGTGCCTATTCCCAATGGTGCATCCATGCGGGGAGCCATAGTAGCCGCATGTCGTATCTCTGAAACCGGAGGTGTTGGTGCAGAAACCATTGGAGGTGCTTGACCCTGATCGGACAACCCGCTAAGATAAGCAAGTACTTGGTTGATCATCTCTGGGGTAGGTTGGGGTGGCATTTCCTCATTCTGCCCTTGTTCAGTTTCCCCTTCCTCACCCTCTCTAGCTACCTCCTCAGTCGGTGGAGGAGTCACTGCCCTAGCCTCAGATGGACTAGGTGCTCGTCCTCTCCCTCTAGAGGACGTCCTCCCCCGACCTCTCCCACGGCCTCTTGCCGTTGTTCTTCCTCGAGCCACAGCCCCAGTGGCTGGCTCAGTAGTTTCATGTCTTTCCGTTGTCGCTGCTGGTGCGGTCGTTGCTCTAGTTCTAACCATCTGCGAAATAGAATAAAGATGGTCAGATACCAATTTGTATCACCTAGATACCAATTGGACTCAAGTAGCAGCACGAAAGAAAGAATGAAAGAATGGAATTTTCCTAAAGTCTTATAGCCTCTCAAGGGAAAGTAAAGGCGTCCCCCTACCGTTCCTTAAGACTCTACTAGACCTGTTCTTGTGTGATGAGACCAATGAACCTAATGCTCTGATACCAAGTTTGTCACGACCCAATTCGGGGACGCGACTGGCACCCACATTTACCCTCCTATGTGAGCGAACCAACCCATATAACCCTTATCATTTTAATTCAATATCAACAAAAGAAATGCGGAAGACTTAATTCATTAATAAAACAACTCAAAACTATTATTATTATTCCCAAAATCTGGAAGTCATCACCACAAGAACATCTATCTCAAACTACTAATCTAAGAATATCTAAAAAGCTAAAAACAAATAAAAACTAGTCCATGCCGGAAGTTCAAGGCATCAAGACTTGAAGAAGGAGACCCAGTCCAAGCTAGACGCATTAGCTCACCCTGAATTTCCGATGGAGTGAAGACGGCTTGATCTACTGCTGAGTCGAAGTTGCCGGAACGTTTGCTGCATAACACAAATAACAAAAGGAAAACATAAAAGTAGGGGGTCAGTACAACCACACGTACTGAGTAGATATCATCGGCTAACTCAAAATAGGGAACAATATATATCAAGTAATATTATAAATCAACTATAAACTCAACAGGTAGCAACAAGTAGTATAATCGTCAATAAATACCATCAAGTTCATCCATGAGGACTCAAGCCTCAATACCATACTCATTTGGGAATTAAGTTCATTATGTTAAGTATATTAACATCTTTCGAGATTCATTATCTTTCTTCCTCTTGTGTCGGTACGTGACACTCCGATCCCCTACTACTATGTGTCGGAACGTGACACTCCGATCCCCTATATGTGTCGGAACGTGACACTCCGATCCCCTATATGTGTCGGAACGTGACACTCCGATCCCCTATATGTGTCGGTACGTGACACTCCGATCCCCTATATCTACGTGTCGGTTCGTGACACCCGTCCCACTAATTCTATGTGTCGGAACGTGACACTCCGATCCACTAATTCTATGTGTCGGAACGTGACACTCCGATCCACTAATCTCATTATATCCGTTCATCAAGCCTTCTCTAAACCAAGGCATCATCAATCCCAATCACTTTAATTCATCAAGCCTTCTTTTATACCAAGGCGTTATCATTAATATCATAGATTAAAGTTTCTTTCAAGATTTGGGATTCATTGGTTTTCATCATGCTTGTTTTATCAACATCACATAATCATATTCATACAAGCATACAATAAGCATATAGACAGGTTTACAATATCATCAACACATATTATTCACCATCAAGAGTTCACTACGAATATCGTAATATAAAACCATAACCTACTTCCACCGAAGAATTTGAATCCTCAAGAAATTTCCCAAGCTTGCTATTCTCCTAACCAATTCGATCGATCTGCTCTCTCTCTTTCTGTTCTTTCTCTTTTGTTTTATTCAAACCCTCTTTCCTTTACCCTAATTAATCATATAATTAAGTGTGAAAAAGGACAATAAAACCCCACTAATTCACTTATGGTTACCCCTTTTAACCCCTAAGTAATTAGACTTATTAATTTCACCCTTCAATCCTTATAATTAAGGAAAGAATAATCAAAAACGACCCTTAAAACGAGGAAAGAAATCCTAAACTGCCTGGGACTGCACAACCTGTGACGGGCCGTCGTGGGTGCGACGGTCCGTCGCACAGGCCGTCGTGCCTCCCCAGTTTTCAGGTGAGCTGTGACGGCCCGTCACGCATGTGACGGTCCGTCCTGCACCTCCGTCCTGACGGTCAGAAACTCGTTTTCTTGAACCGAATTCTCAAAAGTTGAAGTGTTTTGCTACGGGGGATCACGACGGTCCGTCGTGGATGTGACGACTCGTCCTGCAGGTCCGTCACAATTTACAGAGAGTCGATTTTCAGTACCCGATTTTCAAACCACTAAGTGTTATGGAACGGACCTCTGTGACGGACCGTCGGGCCTATGACGGTCCGTCGGGGTGTCCGTAGTTTGGCCAGTTTTTCCAGAATTTCGTTCTGCTGCTCAAAACAACTAAACAGGTCGTTACAGCCGCATAGGTAAGTTATCAATACAACTTAACATATACATATTTGTTATTATAATATAAACTCATAACACATATACAAAAAGTTACAATTAAATTACAAAAAAAAATTGATGGATCGTTAAATTATATATGATTGGTTGGTCCTAAACGAAAATTCACCCATTATGATGCTGAGGAATCTAGACACATCAAATGGGTTGTGCAATGGGACATGATTGCTTTGTAGAGGTTTCGATAGGAATGTCATACATACACAAATAACAACAGGAGAATATGCCACAAAACGTTTGTTCCAAGAATAAAACTATCACCACCGAAGAACGAGGGATATCCTTTCAAATTTATTCGGAAATAATTTCCAATACGCCCGTGTTTTGCAATGATAATAAATAAGGCACAAGGTCAAACAATACCAAATGTTGGATTGTACCTATCCCAACGTGTATTCTCACATGGTCAAATGTACGTGGCACTATCCAGAGGAATATCGATGTCAACAAAAAAAATATTGATCATGACTGAACAACCAAAGCGGCACTAAGGGACATACACAAGAAATATTCTACAACGAAGTTTTAGGAGATATTTGATTAATACAAACATGGAAACTAGTTAAACATGGATAATCATACGCACAAAATGAAGCTAATGAACGATTGGTGGATGAAATAATCAGTTTGGTGGAAGAAAAGACTCTATGAACTACATCAGAAGACTACCAAATAAGACATTACTTTAGACAGTATTCAATTATGTAAATATACAGTAAAATGATCATACACTATTGTAAAGAAGACATGGCGTAAATGACAAAACAGTAACCTGGCGTTTCAAAATAAAAATTCAAAACATAAAGTACACTACAACATGATGAATGCACTTCACAGACATAAATAAAAATTAACACAGGTAGTAGCCATCAAAAACAAAATTGTATGTTAACCAGTTTAAAATGGTAAGAAATATTATAGGACCATCTATTAAATGATGCCACACATAATCCACCTGTGGTAAAAAAAAAAAGAATTGGGGTCAAGGAATGTAAGGAAATACTAAGGGCCCGTTTGGATGGACTTAATAAAAGTAGCTTTAAAAAAGTACTTTTGAAAGTGCTGAAACTTATTTTTTAAAATAATAAGCAGTTATGCGTTTGGATAAAAGTGTTGTAGTTAAAAAAAAAGTTGCTGATGTGTTTGGCAAATAAGTGCTGATAAACAACTTTTTAAATCAAAATGTCTGAAATACCCTTAAAAGTTGTTAACATAATAAAAGTTAATTAATTTATATTTTACAGCCACAAATAATTATATTTTACTATCATTCACATATTTCTTTCTCATCACAAATTATTTATAAGAGTCAACATTGATAATATAATGTTTACCAACATATTCGACTTATCAACAACAAATATGATATAATTTTAAAAGAGTTTAACTTTGTATTCATTGATGGTATAAAAATGGTCAAGTAATTTAATGGTCAATAATTTTTTACTAGTGAGTTACCAGCTATTTTTCAGCTCATCTCTTTTTTTTTATATATCTTTTAACACTCTCTCCCTAATCCCCCTCTCTTGCCGTATAGTCCTAATTACCTTTTACCGTTATTTTCCTTTTTTATAATTTAAATATAACAGAAATTTAAACTCTCAAAGACTACAGATATAACCAATTTGTAGATATATTAGTTATACTCATTTTTAAAAAGTAAAAATAAAGTTATGCATCATGTTAAAATTTACTTCAAGGTTTATCTTAACTTCAAATTGGAAGAACACGAAGAAGTACAGCAGCTATGCCAAATGTGAAAAGAGAAAAATGGAAGAAAGAGATGTTAGGATTATGTGGGTAATTTGGAGATTGTATAAAAATATTAATGGCAAAAAGGTAAAAATGTGGTCAACTTAAAACAGCTTATAAGCTAAAAAAAAAAAAAACACCCCTACCCCAGCTTTTAACTTTTGGCTTAAAATAAGTTTTTTTTAACTTAAAATAAGTTATTTTGAGTATTGCCAAACAGCTAAATAAGTCAAAAAACCAGCTTTTAAGTCAGTTTGACCAGCTTTTAAGCTGAGCCAAACAGGCTCGAAATACCATAAGGACCGCTTAAATGGGAATTTAGTGGGCTTAATGTTCACTACATAGACAACACAGATTAAGGAAGAGTCAAATTTAATTATTGGGTTGGGGGAGGGGGGGTTACGCATTTAACAGGGAAAAAAATAAACCACAACACAAATGACACCAAACGCAAAAACAAAAAAAATGCAAATTATCATTCATGAATCAATGTTAAGAAAAACAAACCACGTGCAGCACACGTGCGGTAAATCTAGTATATCATATCATATTATATTATAAATGGAAAGATTCAAAGCTCAAAGTTGAATTACCATTTTATCCTTATATTAAAATAATTAAACAAATATTATAAACTATAATTAAAAATTTAATAAATAACTCATTTAGATTGGTGCATGAATCAAGTACACATTAATAATTAATTACTCTATTGTGAAAATCAGGAGTATTTGAAAAGTTTTTCCATTAAACAAATTTGATATGGACTAAAACCATTGAACTAATTTAATGCAAATTAATTATCTACTCATAGGTAATCATAGCTACTTCTATAAACTACCTAGCATGATCTTCATGTAAATGACAAGAAGAGGATGAGAGATTATCATGCAAAAATGAACTTTGCAAATCATTTTGTATGTGCAGCAATTAATTTTTATGTTTATCCGCTCCTTTTTGTCTGTCCTAAGTATTATATATTTTATTTTTATATATGTTGATGTACTTTCTTATGATTTTGTTTTTTTATTAGAATATTTTGTATCCTACATGAAAAAATAGTAATATACAATCATGTTCTACTATGTATCTTAATTACTGATGAAATTCATATTTATGAAAGTTTAATCAGTTCATTTGACATGCTTATTTGGCTCTCGATAGAGTGTTCTACTTTAGTATAAATATATTTTTGAAATTATTATTTATGATAGTCAGAATACTGACTAAATGAGAAATCATATATATAGATATATATATATGAACTAAAATAAAATGGCCCACCTAATTGGAGATAAAGAATGGATCATACTCTACATAGTATATATGTGATTTTGAGGTTGTATTTCTATTTAAACTTCTCGTTTATATGTATAATTTATTGATCTTATTAGTCTATTATATGTTTGTTGGAACATTCATTCCTCAAATTGATCATATATCTAGAATAAGTCATCTTGAAAAGTTTATATTGCTCAATTTATATTAATTATTGAAAGAGTAATGTTATGAAAAAAGGAGTATTATTCTTTTCTCTTCATAAATCATGTGTACAATACTTTTTAAGGTTAAAAAGATGACGTATATGTGATATACTGATAAAAATAATTGACATATTAATCATGGTAATGGCTTCAAGTGTGTTTCGTAATATACCAAGTGTTTTTATCATAAGTTTGCATATGTACTACATTGACAAAATCTTTTAGCATTTATAAATTTTATGCATCAAACATTTATCTACTGTGATAATAAGCTATTTATTGTTGATGTAAAATTTTAACTATAGTTGGAAAATTGTCAAACTCCCATACATAGATTATTGATTGGAGCTGGACCCATAAATAGTTAGTAGTAATTATTTTCCAAACTAGAATGTATACTTTTGACTTAGAGATACTATTTTATTTATGATAATGTGATATTCTTCTGCCTAATTATTGAATGTTAATAATTTCTCATACACATTTTTTTTAAAATTAAAAGCTCAATGTGAAGAGTCATTCTCCACTATTTATGTAAAAACACTTTGAGAATTAAATTTTTAATATGTTTTTTAAGAACCAATTACTAAGATTGATATTATCATATGAAGGAAATTACACTATTCAAAATGAGAAGAAAAGAGAATGAGAGAAGGATAACAAAAAAATAACTAGATATATCATCTATTTAATGTTCTTCATATTATATTTGTTATTATTTAGCGAATAAAAGATAAATGGTTAAACTACTATTGTTAATTTAAGCATCTTTTTAATTACTTTACTTTTTAGTATATAAAAATTTAATAATAATAATAATAAGGAACAAACGTGTAAGACACGTTCTCAAAATCTAGTATTATTATAAGTGGGAAGCTCCAACATTGAAAATTGAATTAGCATTATACCCCTACATTAAGTGATAATCTAATTAAATCATATCTATCTAATCTAAAATTTCAATAATATTGTGAATAAATAAAAATAATTTTGTTGAGTCTTTTCCAGTACCCATTAACTATGCATGCAATGTTAGATTTTGATGAAAATTGTACTCTTTTTAATCCTTCCTCTTAAGTTATACTTTCAATGTAAGTTAACATTATGTTATATGTTTTTTATTGTTTGTGTCATTTTGCTACTTCTACTAACACATTGTATGAACCCTTTCCTCAAGTTAGGTTTCTGTTGATATTGTGGTGTTGGATTTAAGTTTGTCAAGAAGGCCGAGGGTTGAATTTTGATGTCTTTAACATTCATTTTTTGAACTTTCTTGGCTATGTTTGTTGAGAAATTGAGATCTTGAAGATTTGAGGGTTGTACACGAAGTACTTCTCTTTTTTTAACCGTCCTTAGGAGCTTCCATCCCATTTGCTCCTTTGGTGACTCGAACTCACAATCTTCGGGTTGGAAGTGTGGGGTGCTTACCATCCGAGAAACTCCCTCTCGTTGAGTACTGCTCTATTGACTCAAGCCATTCTATAATTTTTTATGGATGTAAATGCTCTTTTCTTCTTCTTCTTTTTTTCTTTAGCTCCATCCTCATACAAAGGTCAATCATACAAAAGATATTCCTCAACTAAGTTGAAAGAGATTTTATTAAGGAGTACCGATTATAAGCTATAGATATATCCTACAAATCGGAAAAAAGAATTTCCATAGAATTTTGACATGCAAATCTAATTCCTTTGGTGCATCGTAATTCATATCTTTGCACTGTTTGATTTATTAATTGATTTTCTAAGATAAAATATGATATAATATTTCACAATGATCCTGATCTTGATACAAAATTGTAGGATCATTGTGATTAAAGACTATTAAATTCATGGGAGATGCAATTTCTAATGATTCTTGTATTACACCAAAAGTGTGAACTTCTTACCTTTAGCGTTAGATGAAAATTTTGTCTTTAATAATAATTAAAATATAATAAAATATCTAACAAATTAACTGTTATATACTAATAATATATATATATATATGTATATATATATATACATAAATACATATATATATATATATATATATATATATATATATATATATATATATATATATATATTCATATCATTATATCTTTTTCAATAGTTTGCTTGTGTTGTCATCTCCTATAATTGTTTGTTTAGATGATGAGACATTGAACCATTTTTAAAGGCAACAAAAATAGCAGTAAATCAGGACATCCCAAAATCCAAAGTTGAATTATCATTTTATCCCTACTATCCACTTTTAATATATATAATCTTATATATCATCTAAGTAATAATGTTATAAAACATCTAATGAATTAAATATTAAATAGTAAATTCTCAATGCATACCGAGAATCCACAGTGATTTATATACTAGCCACCATAAGGTCATATTGATTGAATCTCTATAAAACTTATGAAAAAAATATACTTTCACTAAACAAAACTTATATATTTAGTTATTAAATAGAGATTGTAACTTCACTAAAACAATAGTTGTAATTGTACTGACAAAAATAATATTCAACCAAGAAAAATTTTCATTTAGTGTTTTTACTTTTACTTTCTAGGATGGAAATTTAAGCTCTATATATAATCAATACTATCTGATAAATAATTATCAATATGAGATTAGGCATGTATAAATTAATATGATAATAGGGGGAAAACGTGTAATACACGTTTCAAAGAACTAGTACTATTATAAAAGTACGAACCTCTGGTACAAAACTTGATTACCATTCATAAGTGCACCTCGGTTGGATAATATTGTTATCACAATTAAGTTTTACACTTCTTTTGATCCAAGAGTCTGTGACAAGTAAGATGCGCCTCTCTTACACTAAGAACTCGAAAGAGACCTCACTACATTAATGACGTATGAGGAATTCGGGACTACTCGAGATTTTCGTGTTATTTTTATTGAATAACAGTACTGAGAGGATAATTAATTCGGGATATGAAATGATCTTACTTAGTATAGCTTAATGAGAAGCTGAATCACGGAAGGAGGGTAACTATTTGACAAATAAACGGCCAAGATTAAATATCAATTAATTAGGCATAACACTTAGGATCTTGCCACGTTATCTGAAGGTTGTTATAAATGCAGAAGGAGGAAAATGCAACAAAAAACTTCTGGTAAATCAATTCCTCCCTTATTTCTCTTACATCTTCCCTTCTATTCGCTTCTTTTCTAATTCTGATCTTCTCCTTTGCAGATTCGACATGGATACCCACTCATTCCAATTATCTTAAATTTAATTAGTACTCGAGTTCGTTGTGTTAGACATCCATGTTTTCAGTTTATATAGATCAGAGGAAATGGTCCAAAAAAAACTAATTGATTTTACTTTTGAATTTGCAATTTACAGTCAGATCCTAATGAGATCCTAAAAGGATAACTTGTTCATACCAAAACCCACACTTTCTACATCCGGTTTCGTATAAAGTAAACCTAGCTCCAGTATGATATCCCACAAAACCAAACAGGAAAATTTCAAATCCTACATTCCCAGTGGAAAATCCTTAGCAATTCTAGGAATATCTAGTAATACTAATAGTGTAAAATCATATTAACAAAAGAGAAGAAAAAAAGATAAGTAAAGGTAACGATCGGAATAAAAAGAAGAAATCTCACTACCTGGAGTATTATTATTAATGTTCATATCCATTTTGATCAATCTTTTGACCCTCTAACTTGAACCCTAGTGTATATATGGACTTAAATTTTCTTTTATAGTTTCTCAAATACTATCTCTGTCCAATTTATCAGTTACTTCCCTTATTCGTCTTTCCAAGAAAGACTAAACATTTTATTTTAAATAATAATTTAATTATAAAATATTCATTTTATACTTAATGAAATGAGTTATAGTGACACAAATACCTATTATTTATTCTAGATCATAAGTTTCAAATTTATTTTAGACTCTGTAACTAGTCAAACTAACTCATATGAAAAAGGACAAAGAGAGTAGTAACATTGTTTATCAACTTTGAATTTTTTCAAATTATGGTCACTCAAGTAATGATAATATTCTTCAAGAATATATTTTATTTTATATTAAAAAGTCAGTCAATTTTTATTTTGTAACATTAATGTCACTCAACTAATAATTAATTATTTCAACAAGTTGTTCAACTCTATTTTATAGTCAAAAAATAACTTATTTATGTTTTAGCTAAAAAAGGGCATATTAACCCATGAAAGTAAGAAATAAGGAAAAAACTAAATCTAATGTTATTGATTTATCACATAAGGAATTACTTCCTCCAAGCAATCATTAATATCCTCTCTTCAAGCTCGTTAAAATCAAAGTTATATGAGACACATCAACTGATACTATCACAACAATTAAGTTCTAGTCTAGAAGTAGCATTATTGATTCAATTACCATTCCTATATCTTTTATTATAAGACCCTGGTGTTTTTCCCTTTATTACCATGCTTTTACCCACAGGTAATAAGTTATTAATGAATTTAATTTGTACAATGACTATTGGTGGATGTATGACTATCTTCCGCAGTCAATCTTACTTCAATATATATGATTGATGGGTAACATTCTTAACCATGAGATACATCCACTAGATAGGCCGGATGCATAACCATATATGAAATTAACATATAATACTGAATTTATAACTTCATTTTAAAAGAACAAATTTTTGAAAGAAAAGACAAATATTTGTTTTCAAAAGTTTCTCCATTGTTCAATTTTATTTAAAATACACCTCAATGCCATCTATTATTATATATTTGTTGTATTTCATGATTCATCTTCTATTTGGTAGTTCTGTTGAAGAATCTCCATGGACAGGGAAGAGATGCTCTGAAAAATGCACGGCATAGAGATTTGAAAATGTGAGAAGGAGAAAAACTATTTTATTGTAGGAAATGTTTTTGTCAAAAATTGTACTATTTTTTGGGTCTATCTCACTACCTTTCTCTTTATTTGTGTTGACGTGAATTTTTTGTGAGGGCTATGTTTGAATTTGTAACAAATATTTAGCTTTAGTCTGATATTAAGAGAAAAAGATTCATACAATAATTAAATCCCAAAGATTAATTTTCATGATTTAATCGTCTTCATTATTATTATTTATTTAATTTTGTTAAGTTATGGAAGCATTAGTTGGTGTAAATGCTACTCACGTTTTTGCATGATTTCAATATTTCTTGGTTATACTTATATTTATCATTTTTTAGATGGTTCACTATTTTCTCTTTGTTTTTGACCATGTTTGTTGGTACTAACATTCGGTAGATATTTTATCCCACAATATAGCATTCATATTTCTCTTATTAGAATAAATTCTTTCACTGTATGTAGTATGTTTTAAAAATGATTATTATGAGAAAGAAAACGATAAGATTAATGGACATTCTACTTTTTTCATTCTACAAATATCACACCAAGTACACATGATGGATTAATTTTTGAAGCCTGACAAAGTATCAGAAAAATTCTAAAATAGAATGTACGAATTGAAAGAGATTACATGCCACGATCCAAAGTAAATCGTGGGCATAACATGATGACGTACATCAAACAATATAATAGAAGTAAAGAGTTCAGAAGATAGCATTTCAGAAAAAAGAGTTCGACAAAAATGGAAATCTAATTTAAACTTTAAGGCAGTGTATTACATCATAGATAAATATATTGGGACTTAAAAAACTAAAATCAATAAAATATTAACGGCCCTCTGATCATGAGGACTCACCAATCTTCAAAAGCTCAAAAATATCAACCAACCACAAGTATGGGGAAAAGGATTGTCGAACCCGACATTAGTGAAACATTGTAGGCACAAATATGCATTAGAACATGGAATATATCAAGTATGATAACAATGCATAGAAGTTATGAAATCATGCTAAAAGTACTTTACATGACATACAATGACCAAGATAAATAATAAAATAACATGTTAGAAATCAAAAGTCATAAATGTGGTCAATGCAAGTTAAACATCTTATAAAACACATATGAGATACTTAAGAAAGTAACCTTTTTTCAATATTGTAACATTTCACCTTAGCAAAGAGCTAAATTAAGAAATAAAAAACTAAATTAGGAAGATCCGAATTGAGAATTTTACAAGTTATGCTTAGTTTATGAGTTTTTGGGTCAATTTAAAATAATCATAACTTTCAGAACAAGATAAGTTAGATTTCCCATAAGATATCAAATGAAATTTCTTTCAATCCTTTTTCCAACACCACCGAGTTTCCTAAATTTCGAGTTTGGATAAGGAAGATATGTCTATTTCAAGTCATTCTTTCCAGTTAAGAAAATTTACCTGAATTAATGAGGGGTATTTTTTTATTTCTCACCCCATCAACTTTAAACAATTTTTATTATATTTTATAGGTATAAAATAAATTGGATCAGTTTTACAACTCTAAATTACTCTTAGGGTTTTTAGAGGAGTTCAAGAGGATAGTCTGAAGGTGATCATCAAGATTCTTGAGATTTGTGTAGGAATTTCGCTAAATTAATGTATGTAATTTTCATAGTGTGGGGTTTGTTCACCCACACGCCAATCAAGTAAATTCCAAATGTTATTTATTTTTTGAGGTTGAATGTTTTGAATTCTTGAGGGGTGTTTTGAGGCTTCATTCTTCATGCTTTCTTTATGGAGTTTGATGAATTCTTCTTGTGAGGATTTCGATATTTGAGGATTGTTCTTGAATAAAAGTTACTATATTCTTGTGTTGTTCTATTGGGTAATTGAATCTAAGAAAATTTTGAGGAAATCAATCAACTCTACGCGAATTAGGATCATAAAACTAGAAGAAAAATATGTCGGCTTGTTCTAGGAAGGGGTGGCTGATGACTCCACATATTGGACATTTAGGGCTATATTTTGATACAATAGTATTCTCAAATACTTGTTTTGGCTCAATTACTAAAGAATAACCTTGAGTTTCAGGCATATTGAGTTTGAGGCAAAATATGGACAGTACTTGTCAAAAAAGAGCAAAAAGGATGAAAAGAACGAAGAAATGAAGAGATGAGGACTGCCGGGTCCACTAGGTGAATCGACGATAGGACTGAAGATCGCCTTTTTTTCTAGTGTGTTGAGCCTGAAAGAAAGGATCAAATCGGCGGTGAAAAGGAGCAGTCGGCGCATCGCCGAGTAGTTCCACAAAGAAGTACTATATCACCCAATGATCCAAAGCACTATGATGTTGAAGGCTAGTGCATGACGGTGGTTATATATACCAATGGGCGAAGGCCGAGTTAATCGGCCATTCCGACTAATGTCTCCGAGTCATCCACTGCAGCACAATTTCTTGAAAACTATAAATACTTGTTATTATTCTTAGCTTAATATCGTACTTTACAAAGTACTATAAGATTTTTACTTCAAGTTCTTAAAAAACCTCTCCAATTATTTATAGTTTTTCAAGAACTTGAAGATCCAAAGGGTTTCATCTCCAAGGATTTGGACTTGGGTCTCTTGTATTCTTCACTTTTGGCCTGTAACAAGACTTAAATCTTCATTCCCATTTGAACACAAGCTCATTTTGGTATAATTTTCTATATCTTGTACATGTCTAGCTAAAACTCCAATTTTTGGGTGTGATTTTGTGGATATGGTTAAATTAGTTGTTGGGTCTTGCTTGATGATTGTTTATTCGTAGTTTAAATGTGATTTTGTTTAGTAGTTCTGGATGAATTTAATGAGGTTATAGTTGCTAATATAATCTCATATATGTGTTTTGAGTTGCTAGAGAGAGAGATCGTGAAAGTAAGACTACTAAATTGATGACTGGTGGGAGTGGGTCGACATGAGTTTCAACTCAAGAGAGTTCACCCTAGTTTCTTCCCACACACTCATCCCGAGAGAGTGAGTGGTTTAAGGTGGAGGTTATGTTTCATGCGGCAAGTGGGTGTCTGACAGGAATCCATTTGAGGGTTAGTTCATCGACAGAGAGCTTATGCCACAATCACTCTATGAATTCTACCGATAATCTCGTTTATCCCGTATTCCTATCACATCCTAGAATCCCCCTCCCATTTATTTATAACTCTTTGTTAATTTCACTATTTTTATTTACTTATGAAAAAAACCCCATTTGACAATTGACTCTTGCTTCACCCCCTTTGATTTAATATGTTTTTAATTGGTAATGTCTTGAAATACAACTAATTAGAACTTGATTTTACATTTATATTAATTCTCACAACCTCTCCCAGTGGAAATGAACCCAACCCTTGGTTGGGTTACTATACTACTGTACGATCGTAGATACTTTGAATGTTATTTCTTTGATGATATCACCGATCAAAATGTCACCTCCGCCGAGGATTGGTGTTATGTGAGAATACGTAGTTAAGTAGATTTTTTGTTCTTGTTAGTTGTAGTTTTACTAACTTTAAATTTTTTGTTTTGTTTTTCCTTTTGCGTAGTTCTTGTAAGGCAGGAACTTTAAGCATGGCTGAGGAAAGTGGTGGCAAGTCTGCTGAGGTGAACCAAGAAGTCGAGGGTGACTTCTTGTTAATTGTACTGGTAACTCAGCTGAATGACTTGGCCACCAAATTCTCAGAAGTGCAAAATCAGTGCAAGCTTCAAGGGAGGTATGTACCCCTCATGAGCAGAGAAGGTCTAGAGATGAGGAGGACAGTCGTGTTGAGGACACACTACTGATCACTCTCCAACAGATCTCTAAACATGATAGAGTGATGGAATATATGAATAGAGTGTAAGACTATTGAGTTAAATGATTGGTCTCACTGTAGATCCATCAAGAAGATAGAAACACTCATGAGTCATATAATGCTTCATCTCAACCCGCTCGACCAGTTGGGGTAACCTAGTATCACTAGGAATAACCCCACCAACGAAGAGTGATTAAGGACTCGCGTCATGCCACGAAATTAGCTAAACTTCTTCTTGGGAGACAACCCAAGGTTTTAAATGCTTTAGTTTAATTTTATAAATAATGGTGTGTTAGTGGTACATGTTTAAAAGCAGAGAGAGTTTGGAAAGTACAGATTGGCGAGTAAAATGGGCAGTCGATGAATTACTGACCCGTGCAGCGTACCCGACTAAGACCGTTGTTTGGATGCTCACTTTGATTGAAGGTCGTGTAAAACTCGACGAGGCAAGTGACCACTAAGAAAATCTCTGAGTTGATTGGCGAGCGCGAATAATTTTGCCGAATGGACACAAACAGGATGGTATATAATGGCCAAAAAATTTAGAATTTGAACTTATTCACTTTCCCTCGCCTTTAAACTTCACAAACTCACACTAAGGTAGTAATTTCGATATTCTTACGTTTTACAAGTATTTTTGTTGGTTGATTAGTGCTCGGAGTTGGATTGCATGGCCGCCTAACTTTTTAATCACATTTTAATCGCAAAAATGGTTAGTTATCTGAAACCCTGAGTTTACTTTTGAAAATTTCGTACTCATTTACAATGATCGTATTGTATTTGTTATGTGCTGGGCCTTTCTGAAAGAATTAGAATATTTAAATGCCTATTTAAATTTGAAAACCTTGCCCGTAATGTTTTGATCATCAAATGTCCATAATTTTGGTGTCTCTAAATGAATCGAAATGTTTTGGGTTGTGCGATTGGGTGAAGCCTGAGTAACCCATGTTCTTGCTAAATGACTCAATGATTCAATGATAGAGTGGGTGACATCCTTCTTAAGAGAAATTATCGTCAAATGGCCAAATTTAGCAAAACTGGGAAAATCTTGAGTATCCGAGGTAATGGATAGTATGAGTCTTGTTTTAATTCCGTTAGTTCATGCTTGGGGAATGCAAGGTCAAATTAAATAAGATGGCTCAAAAATAGGCACGTTGGGCAATTTGTGGTGAGTTGGGTCGAGCTCACCTAAATGCTCGTCTATTGGCCAACTGTCTCCATCTCACCCTTAATCTCGTGTAAAATGATGTGTAAGTCTGTAACTTTTGGTGAGAAGCCTTTGGTTCGCTGAAAGAACTCGACGACTCACCGTAAATACTCTTGATCACCCTTCGCATGCTCTCCTGAACCCTTAGTGCACTATGACTTTTGGTGGAAAAACCCTCGCTCCCCGAAAAAAATTGGCGATTTGCTAAAATGGCCGTCCTATAACCGACTTGCCATAATCCCTAAGCCAACGACTTTGGTGAGCCCGACTTATCTTGCCAAAAGGTTCAACGACTCGCTGAGTGGTTCAATGTTGCAGTAAAATTTCTGCAACTATGTTTGGTTTTCTCATAATTTCTTTAAATATATTACAGGTAAGTGCATACAAATCTAACGATGTCACCCAAAACAAAAGTACAAAGCATAAAGATAAACGAAGGGGGATCAAATCTCCCAGAAAATAGACAGCAAGAACTCTCACTGGGATAAAAAGGCAAAAGGAAAAAGCACATGTCTAGGAAAGGAATAGCTATAGATGAAGATTTCTCTATACCATAAGATGAGAAGCCTCTGATCAACCAAAAGAATCAATTCTAGGCTAGATCTCTACATCCACCAGAATTCCCCCAGTTGCCACCCCTCCTGAATCAAATTCAGTGCCAGCTCACGCACCTCCAGTTGCCCCTGCACTCCCTACCATTCTTCAACCCACATTGCTGAACATATTAAAAGGTGATGGGGGTACAAATCATTGTCTATGGAGGGCCTAGAAGGCAAATATCCCAATGTTCTAGATACCCTCCGCTACCATGAGTTCGAACAGTTCAAAAAGCCCTGAAGCCCTTACATTCTTTCTTGGGTTAGGGAATTTTACACAGCTTATGGGGAGTTGGTGCCAAATAATAAGAACAAGGCAAATGAGTTTAGACCGATAAAGTTAGTCGAGGGATTGCCTATTGTTCAGTCCATATATGACCTGAAGATGTGGTTGGATCCTTTGATTTCTGACACCACCCCGAGGTGGATCAGAGTAGGAGTCCCTATTGAGAAGAGGGATTTGAACATTGCAGCTACATTCTAGTTCGGCTTCATCAGCAGCACCATAATGTCATCCCAGAACGAGTCAATTTTGCACTATCCTAAGGCAACTTTCCTTGGTTGTATCATGTCCATATCACATCAAATCGCGGCTGCTGACTTCACAAGACATGGACATGAGGGACAAACAAAAGTAGACCTCTCTGTCGTTTCCAATTCTGGTCACAGAATTGTGCCGGCATGCTGGAGTAACCATGACACTAGAGAGATATTTATATTACCTCTTCATCCTCTACTAACATCATGTGTATTGAGGTGGAGGTGGAGTTGGGGTTGGAATAGATGGATGGGAAGGACTACTATGACCTTCAAATTTACCGTATTAGGAGAAAAATACAGAGAAGTCTCGAAAAAAGTAGCATGTGCAGAGATCAAGTACTTATTGGCAGAGGGATCAAAGCATTTGTAACCTTTTTGTAGACGAGAATACCCAAGAAAGACACATTTAAAAGCTTTATGCTGAAGTTTATCTTTTCTAAGGGTAAGGTTCAAATATCTTCATTATTCAAAAACACACTTTACAAATAAGAGAAATAAATTGAAAAAATACTAAAAAAGAGATACCATAAATTTTTTGAGGAAAAAATGTGACTTTTGTTTGTAATGTTCTAAAGATTCAAACAAGAAAATTTTGGAGATGGATATTTCAAAATTTTTAGCCTTGTTCCCACATAAAATTTAATTAATTTATCAAGAATAATTGCAGTGCTTTTTACATAATGTAGGAAAGGATGCATAAGTTGGTTCACAAGTACTTTACATAATCCAGGTAGGGGTGCATGGGTTCACAAGAACTTTACATCATTTTATCAATGAATTTAATTTGCACAATGACTATTGGTGGATGTATGACTATTGTCTGCAAGCAATCTTACATCAATATAAATGATTGATGGGTAACGTTCGTAACCATAAGATACCTCCACTAGAAAGGCGGGTGCATGACCATAAATGAAATTAACATATAATGCTGAATTTACAACTTCATTTTAAAATCACAAATTTTGAAAGGAGAGACAAATAATTGTTTTCAAAAGGTTTCTCCATTGTCAAGTTTTATTTAAAAGACACCTCAGTGACATCTATTATTGTATGTTTTTTTGTATCTCATGATTTAGATTTATGGACTTTCTAATTTTTATTTAATGTTACAAATATCATACTAAGTAAACATGATGGATTAATCTTTGAAGCCAGGCAAAATATCAGAAGAATTCTAAAGAAGAATGTAAGAATTGAAAGAGATTATATGTCACGATCAAAAGTAGACCCTGGGCGTAACATGACGGATAGAACCTCGGGAAGCCCTTCTCAATTCACTTAGCACACATCAATAAATATAAATGAAGTAAAGAGTCCAAAAGATAGCATTTTATACAAAAGATTTTGACAAAAGTGGAAAGATAACACAAGTCTCAAGGCAGTCTAGTACATCATAGAGAAAGATATTTGAAGGTAACTCATACGTCACATAAGAAGTTTGAAAATAGAAAAAAATAAAATCAATAAAATATTCTCGGCCCTCTGATCATGAGGACTCAGCAATCTTCAAAATCTCAAAAGAATCAACTAGCCACGAGTATGGGGTAGGAATTGTCGTACCCGAAATTAGTGAAGCATTGCCGACACAAATATGCATTAGAACATGGAACGTACTGTTAGAACAAATGAACAAGAATGATAAAATTACAAGGAATACAAAATAAAACTTGCTTGGCATAGAGGCACGTTAATACGTTTCTTGAAGATAGTTGGAGTCTCTCCCACGAGCAATCGGAAGAATAAATAACAACTCTATCTTCGGGATTCAACTAAGCCACAAAACAAGTAGCATTCAAGAATGTTGCTCTTCGATTCTTGAATTGGTGATTTCACCTTTTGATCAATATCTCACAAGTGTTTTCAAGGGGAAGTACTTTTGTTTGAAACGCTTATCTTTTTCAACCAAAGGAAACTCAATCTATAGGATAAAAAGTTTTGCAAGAAAAAGATTTTTAATTAATAGAATTTATTAGGTTCATGAATTGAAAACAAAAAACTCTTCTTTCAAAAACCCATAACGTAGAATTAAAAAACAAATTCTTGCAAATGTTTATAACATAGAATTAAAACAAATGAATGTTACAACTCACATTCATGTATTTGTTATTTCAAAACGAATGAATTTGTTTCAAAATTAATTGAAACACTAACTCTTACACGTACCAAATATGATAAGAATGCATAAGAGACATGAAATCATGGTAAAAATATTTTACATGACATGCAATGACCAAACTAAATAATAAAATAACATATTAGAAATAAAAAGTCATAAATGTGGTCAATGCAAAATAAACATCTTATAAAACACATAAAATGTACTTTAGGAAGTAACCTTTGTTCATTATTGTTACATTCAGCCTTAGCAAAGAGCTAAATTTAGAAAGAACTAAATTGGATTGAGCCAAATTAAGAATTTTGGAAGATATACTTAAGTTGTGAGTTTTGGTCAACTTCAAACGATCATAACTTTCATAACTTGATGAGTTAGGTGGCCCATAAGATATCATATGAAATTTTTTTCAATCCTCTTTCCGACGCCACCTAGTTTTCTAAATTTTGAGTTCGGATGAGGGAGATATGCCCATTTGAAGTCAACCAGTCAAGTAAAGAAAATTTATCCAACTAATGAGGGGTATTTTGGTATTTTCCTTACCCAATCAAAATATTTTTTAGTAATATTTAAAGGTATAAGCAAATTTTAATCATCTTTACAACTGTAAATTACTCTTAGGATTTTGAGAGGAGTTCAAGAGCAAAGGTTTAAGGCATTCATCAGGATTCTTCAGATTTGTCGAGGAATTTTGCCAAATTAAGGTATGCAGGTTTTCATAGTGTTGGGTTCGCTCACCCACATGTCAATCATGTAAATTTCATCCATAATTTAGTTATTGAGGTTGAATGATTTTAATTCTTGATGAATGTTTTGCGGTTTTGTTTTCGTGCTTCGTTGATGCAGTACGATGAATTCATGAGGAGAGGATTTTGATCTTTGAGGGTTGCTCTTGAGGAAAAGTGAGTAGATTCTAGTGTACTTGAATTAGGTAATTGAATTTAAGAAAAATTTAAAGAAATTAATTGATTTAGGTGAATTAGGATCGGAAAACGAAAAGAAAATTTTTGTCGGGTCGTTTTGGGGAGGGGTAGTGCGGCCCGCAATTAATGTGCTAGGAGGGATGGCGCGCCGCCCTTGTAGTGAGCCAAAATTATCCCTCTTAAGTTCAAGGGTTGGCGCCCCGCGGCATCAGAGAGCCTGGAACACCTGCCCCCTCTCATTTTCCATCACTTGCTTCGTCTAAATTCTTTTAAAGTGTACCTTAACTCCTTTCTGATTCTAACTACTCTATACTACATCAAAAAATCGAGAGATTCTTCATAACAAGAATCATTGCCCAATGTAGAGTTAAGACTTTCAAAGTTCTTTCAAGTCATTTTGAGAATTTTTTTACAATCTTTTAAAACTTAAGACTTGAATATTTAAGCATAAGGATTAGGAGAGTTGATATTTCATTTTTTTTAAATGAATATATGGGAACTAAATATTCCCAAGAGTAAATATTTTTACATTTAAAATGAGAGGAAACATCGATTTTCAAATGAGTTCATGATGAGTTTTTGAATTTAATCTCTTTTAAGATAATGTTTTGAGTAATAATCTCAAAATTTGAGGATGATGAAATTTTTTTAAACATATGAGTTGAGTTATATTATTGGGAATAGTATTGAGCATCGATATGGAAACAAATTTTAGCCTTACATACTTATTGAATATGAAACATTATTGACAGTTAAGGAAGGGGTGTTGGCTTGAGGTTAGATTATTTAATAGGGTATTTTTAATAATTTAACTTTTAAGTTGAATTCGTGTTAATAATATAGTATAAATAAATATAGATTGTCATTTAATTCTACAAAGTAGGGTGCCATATAGGGTGTCATGTAAGATGAACGTGTTCATTTGTTCAATTTTATACAAGTTTAAGTGCATTCTTGTACACACCAAAAGTTAACAGAGTTGTCAGATGACGCCAAATAAAAATTCATATTTATTTATTATGTTATAGATTAATATGTCCATCTTCTTATAGCCATATATCAAGTATATACTTCTTGAACCAATACGTTTATCCCCCAAACTAGGGATAATGTCCAAGTACCCCCTCAGCCTATGTCCGAAATCTCAGAGACACACTTATACTATACTAAGGTCCTATTACCCCCCTGAACTTATTTTATTAATAATCTTTTACCCCTTTTCGACCTACGTGGCATTTTCTTGTGGGCCCAACGATGATTGAATTTTTTAAAAAAACTAGTGCCACATAAGCTAAAAAGGGGTAGAAAATTACTTATAAAATAAGTTCAGGGGGGTAATAGGACCTTAGTATAGTATAAGTGTGTCTCTGGGATTTCGGGCATAGATTGAGGGTGTACTTGTGCATTATCCCCCCAAACTATAAAGTAAAGACTTTATTTTCCGGGAAACAAGGCAAATTTGTCGCATGGCATGGATACCGAGACACATTCTTATGTACATATTACCTCATGAATGTTTACATAATATGATCAAAACATTCAACAGCTAATTTTCTATAATCAGTTACTTAACAAATAATACTTCATTTCTCAATTATGTCGTGCTTCTGAAACTATTTTTTTTGTTGTTGACAATATTGAATCAAGAAAAGCTTAAACACAACGTCATCTACAAAAAGGATTCATATAGGCAACCTCAACTTACTTGGTATTGAAATGTTATTGTAGTGGTACTCCTCAATTGACAATATACCAGTTTCTAACAACTTGCAGGGAGGGGTACAATCATGAATCTAACTACACACTTGGTATGGTAAACCTCATATTACTCTATGATCATAGGAAATATTTTAAAATAGTCACCTATTTCTTATAATATTAAAACTAGCCAGTGAATCAAATTTCACATGTCAAATCTCCATTGTTTTCAAAATCTTGCCCATAAAAAATACCATTGCAAACAATACTCTTTCATAAACCTCATCCTACCAATCACCTCCATTTGCATTTTCAGTATAAACTGTAGAATCTAAAAGTGCTACAAACAAAACAAAAATTTAGTATAGCACAAATATTAAAGAACTTAGATTGCTTAAATCTTTAAAATTTCAAGCAAATATTTGGGACATTTGTAAATATTTTAGATGTTAATGCATTTTAACTTCCCTCTAAATGTACTTGTCTGGAACATTTTAACTTCCCTAAAAAATAAAATTATTCATTACCATTATACGTGCACTATGTGTTGGATAATATTGTAATTACAGGTAATTTTACATATCTATATTAGTTATTTAGCCGAGGGTCTATCTACTCCACAAAGGTAGGATAAGAACGGTAAACATCCTACCCTCATTGTTAAAAATTAATATTTTCACATGAAAATAATTTGTAACTTATATATTTAGTATAAACTTTTAAATATGCAATAAAATTCTTCACCATAGGGTAACTGGCTACCGTTCATTGTATGTGGCTACACTCCTCCCCAGAAAACACTAATTGTATAATACTAAGGAGTTATTTCGTTTGAGGTAAAAAGTATGATAATCCTAGGAGAAAATGTAGGATAATTTTATCCTTTATTTGGCTAGAGTATTAGGTAGTCATGAGATTATTGATCCCACAATTTATGCCCTGGTGATGGAATAAATTATCCATGTAGAGAAAGTAGCGAAATAATGTATCCCTCCCAACCACATGACCCCTCAGTATGTTGTTGACCTCTTTCAATGAATAAAGAATTGATAGTGGTCCAATAAAATAAAAGCATCTATGTCATTGTTGTTTCTTACTATATTCTTCTCTTTTATAGACAAGAAATCCCTGTGGTCAATGGCGTAGTCCCATATAGTTAGAAACTCATAAGATAATGGGTCTAGCCTCTACCCTTCATCATTTCCTTTTATTTTTTATTTATGACAAGATAACCACGATCACTACTCTTCTTAGGGTTCACAGAGTAAAACTAGCTTTACTTTGTGAACACTAAGAAGAGTAGTGATTGTTGTTCTCTTCTCATAAATAAAAACAAAAGGAGATGATGAAGGATAGAGGGTGAACCCATTATCTTATGAGTTTCTAACTCTGCGCGACTACGCCATTGACCGTGAAGGAATATTGATTGTATTGAAGTGTTAACCTAATTAGGGAATACATGGGAGATATATATAAGAGATATAGGAAGGAGTACTAATCCTAATAGGACTAGGATTAAGGAGTACTAATCCTAATAGGACTAGGATTAGTAAACAGTAAATACTAATATTATTTAATACTATTGATTTAATACTATCTGTTATTATCCCCCCTCAAGCTGAGCTGAGCGGAAGCCAATGGAAGCTTGGAACTGAGGTAATCGTGTTGTCGGCTCGGGAGAGGCTTGGTGAGAATATCAGCCGGTTGTTCTTCAGTGGGTACATACTGCACAGTCATGGTGTCGGCCTGAACTTCATCGCGAACAAAGAGACAATCGGTATCAACATGCTTCATTCTGGTGTGCGTCGTTTGGGGGCTCCCATTTGCTTACTCCTCCATTAAACAGGCGGTTCGCATCAGTCCAACGCCCGTTGACCTGGCTACTCTCTCCTTGTGGCTAAAAAGTGAAGAAATCAACGTGGATCTGGAGAGCAAACTTCTTCTCAGAGAAGTCGCTGTTATGGAGCCGGCCACCGCCCTCACCGCAAGCCAGAACTATCGCGGGGGTCGTGGTGGCGGCCGGCAGGGGAGCCGCGGCGGTGGTGATTCGGGGGTGGCCGGGAAGGACCCAAAATGGATCGGGCTAGAGATGTTGTGGGTATGGGGTGGTTCGGATTGGTTGTGAGTGTGGGTGGTGGTTGCGGGTGTATTGTGGGTGACGGTCGAAGGGGTGATGAGGGGTGGTTGGGTAGTGGGTGGAGGTTTGGGGGAAGGTGGTGAGGGACCCTGTGAGTATGTTGGAAAAAGGGGAAGGACGCCAATGAATGATGTATTTGTGGAGGAGGAAGTAGACTCGTAGGGAAACTCATTTTCGACAAATTTTGACATGACGAGATCTTTTTCGGGAATGATTTCGTTCACGGTGTCGAGGGTTGTGATGATGGTGGAGACCTCGTCTAAATACTCCGCCATAGTTTTCATGCCTTTGGTAATTGTGTGGAGACGATCACGCAATTGAAAAATATGAGAGTGGGAAATTGATGCATAGCGTGTTGCGAGGGCCGTCCACAGGGATGAAGCAGTTGTGTAGGATCGGACGTATTTCTGAACCGTGGGAGAGATGACCTGACCGCAATCAAACATGATCGGATCTGGCCATCCACGGCTTTCCAGGCGACATGGGCCAGATTGGTTTTTTCTTATTTGTCTGTGGTGGTGATGACTGCCGGCGGCGGTTCTGTGCTTCCATTGACGTATTTGAGAAGGTAATTGGCCTCAAGGGCTGTAATAACGGTGATTTTCCATGTAGGGTAATTTATGTCTAATAATTTTTTGGGAATCAGGGCATGAAGATGTCTAAGAAGGAGTTTAACGCCAGAAGGAAGTGAATCGAGAGGATCCACCTCGGTTGTCATGGCTGCCGCCGCCCAAGAGAAGAGAGGGAACGATCGGTGCCCTAAAGAGAGAAAAAAAACACCTAGAGAAAAGAAGATCTAGGTTTTCTGGCTCTTGATACCATGAAGGAATATTGATTGTATTGAAGTGTTAACCTAATAAGGGAATACATGGGCGATATATATAGGAGATATAGGAAGGAGTACTAATCCTAATAGGACTAGGATTAAGGAGTACTAATCCTAATAGGACTAGGATTAGTACACAGTAAATACTAATATTATTTAATATTATTTATTTAATACTATCTGTAATTAGACCGCAAGGATTTCTTGGCTATAAAAAATGGTAAAAAATAGTGAACAACAAAGACATAGATGCTTAATTTTATTGGATCACTATCAATTCTGTATTCATAGAAAGAGTACAACATACTTAGGGGTAATTTGGTTGGGAGGGATAAGTTATTTGTTCACTTCATGTATATAAAAACTTATCACATCACTAAGGTATAAATTGTGGGATCAATATTCTCATGACTACCTAATACCTCCATCAAAATACAGGATAAAAGAATCCCACATTTTATCCTGAGATTATTATAGTAATTTATATCCCAAACCAAACAACTCCTTATATCCTATAGTGGTGTCTGTGGTGTTTGGGGACGGGCGTAGTCACATACAATGAACAGCAGCCAGTTACCCTACAGGGAAGAATTATATTGCATATGTAAAAGTTTATATGAAATATATCAGTTAAAAATTATTTTTCATGTGAAAATATTGATTTTGATAGTGAGGGTAGGATGTATACATTCCATAACCTACCTTTGTAGGGTAGATAGATCCACAGTGAAATAACTGGCATAGATTTGTAAAATTAATTGTAATTACAATATTATCCAACAAAGAGTGAACACACGAATGGTAATAAAAAAATTTATGTTTGGATGGAAGTTAAAATGTTTCAGTCAAGTACATTTAGAGGGAAGTTAAAATATAACATCTGAAATATTTAAAAATTTCCCAAAATATGCCTGAAATATTAATGATGTAAATCATGAAGTTCCTTAATATTTGAGCTATACTTAATTTTTGTTTTGTTTGTAGAAATTTCAGATTCCGTAGTTCAGACTGCAAATGCAAATGGAAGTAACTCGCATGAAGAGGTTTATGAAAGGCTATTGTTTGCAATGGTATTTTTTTCGGCACAAGATTACGAGAACTGTGGAAATTTGACATGTGGAGTTTGATACAAACCGTACTGTGGTTATAACATTATAAGAAATAGGTAAACATTTTGAATATTTAATATGATTATAGTGTAACCTGAGGTACACCATACCTAGTGTGTAGTTAAATTCATGGTCGTACCCCTCCCAACAAGGTGTTAGAAACTAGTATTTACATTTCAATACCAAGTAAGTTGAGGTTGCATATATGAATTCTCATTGTAGATGACATTGTGTTTAAACTTTTATTGATTCAATATTGTCAACAACAAAACAAAATAGTTTCAGAAGCACAACATAATTGAGAAATGAAGTATTATCTGTTAATTAACTGATTATAGAAAATTAGTTGTTGAATGTTTTGATCATATCATCTAAAAATTGATGAGGTAATATGTATATAAGAATGTGTCACAGTATCCATGGCATGTCACCAATTTTCCTTATTTCCCAGGAACTAAAATCTTTACTTTATTGTTTGGGCGATAAACGTATTGGTGCAAGAAGTATATATTTGATATATGGCTATAAGAAGATGGACACAATATATGACACAATACATAAATATGGATCTTGGCATCATCTGACAACTCAGACATTTAACTTTGGGTGTGTACAAGAATACACTTAAACTTGTATAAAATTTAAAAAAAATGAAAACATTCGTCTTACATGGCACCCTATATGACACTCAGCATTGTACATTAGATGACAGTCAAAGCAACTACAACAAAAAGGGTCTAGGAAGTTTAACTATTACTCCTCCCTAGAATCCTTACAGTAAGTATGTTTATGTGTCTGCTAACTTGTTGTGTTTTCACTGTGGTAGAAATGGTTATTTGAGAGGGGAGTGTGAGGCTTGGAAAGAATCAAGAGACAGATTCTCAATTTATACAAAATAGAAAAGGGTACCAAGAAGGGGACCTGGTCACGTTCGAAATTCATTGATAAAGAAAGACTTAAAATTACCTCACTGGGCAAGAAACACTTTGATTACTCATTTATCTGCCTTTTGGGAACTCAAGCTAAAATGGGTTCCCAAGTCTAACAAGTGATGCTTGCTCTATGTGAGGGAGAGGATTAGCAGTCAATGTTGGTACATGGACAGTCGGTGCTCAAAGCATTTGACTGGGAACACCAAAAATTTCCTCTCGCTCAAGGCACTTCAAGGGGGAGGTGTCTCTTTTGGTGAAGGAAAGAAGGGGTATATATTAGGTATTGGTAGGGTTGGAAAATCAGTTGAAGAATCCATTGAAAATGTGTATCATGTGAGTGGATTAGTATAGTCTTCTCAGCGTATCTAAGATCTGTGACAAGGGAAATGAGGTCAAGTTCACATTTGAAAATTGTATTGTAATCAATCTGACTACCAAGAAAGTGGTTCTTACTGCTCAAAGATGTAAAAACATGTATGTGGAAAACCTAGAAATATCTCATGGTGACGACTTGACATGCCTAAGAGCTCTGGGTGACAACGCTGATTTATGGCATCGAAGGTTAGGTCATGTGAGTTCATCTTTGTTTAATAAACTGGGTTCTAGTGACCTAGTCCTGGGGTTGCCAAAATTGAAGTTCAGTGAAAGCAAAGTGTGTGAAGCATGTCTGAAAGGCAAGCAAACCAGATCATTCTTCAAGTGAAAGAAGCAAGTGAGCTCTTCAAGAACATTGGAACTGTTTCACATGGACCTATGTGGACCTCTGAAAATTCAAAGCAGAAGCGGAAAAAAATACATTTTGGTGATTGTTGATGATTACTCAAGGTTCACATGGACGAGGTTTCTAAAATCAAAAGTGGAGACACCTGATGTGCTGATTGTGTTTTTCAAAATGATTCAAACAAAACTGAGTTATCTGATAGCTGGGATTACATCTGATCATGGAACTGAGTTTGAAAACGTAAAGATTAAGGAGTTCTGTTTAGAAAATGGTATAAGTCACAACTTTTAGCTCCAAGAACTCCTCAGCAAAATGGAGTGGTGGAGAGAAAGAATAGAACTTTGGTGAATATTGCCAAAACCATGCTCATTGAGTCAATCTTCCTCAAAATTTCTGGGCTGAAGCAGTCAATACTGCATGCCATGTTACTAACAGGTGCTTGATAAGGTCGCTACTGAAAAAAACACCTTATGAACTACTCAACAACTAGAAACCTAAGTTGAGTTATCTAAGGGCGTTTGGGTGTAAGTATTTTGTTTTGAACAATGGGAATGATGATCTTGGAAAGTTTGAACCTCAGAATTTTGTGGGATACTCATCATTAAGGCTTACAGAGTATTCAACAAAAGAACTCAATGTATTGAAGAAAGTATTCATGTGGTATTTGATGAAGACCTAATCTGAAGAGGCTGGAATCAAATGACGAAGATGAATTGAATGAGTTGTTCCAATTCCAGAAAAGTGAAGGAAGTAAGGCTTAAGCGTGTGAACATTTGGAAATTAATGTTGATCCTGATCCATTAGAGAAAACTAAGGAAAATGACAAGCCTGAAGAAGGACCTGGTCCTATGCAGAATATAAATCAAGCAGAAACTCATTCTCATAAAAATGATGGTTCTTAGAATGAAGAAGATCACACAAATCAAATTCAACCTTTAAAGTCAAATTCGGCTTGGAAGCACAACTCATCCCATCCACTTGAAAATTTTATTTCACCATTGAACTCTGGTATGCAAACTAGATCAAAAATAAGAAATCTGGTTGCATTTTCAAGTTTCATCTCAACTATCGATCCTAAGAATGTGAAAGAGGCTCTGAGTGATGCATATTGGATCAACTCAATGAAAGATGAATAGCATCGGTTTGAAAGAAGCAATGTATGGTACTGGTCCCAAGACTTGCTGACAAAACCATCATATGGACCAGATGGGTGTTTAGAAATAAACATGATGAGAGTGGTGTAATTACAAGGAATAAATCCGGATTGGTTGTCAAAGGGTACAATCAGGAGGAAGGCATAGATTATGATGAGACTTTTGCACCAGTTGCTCGAATGGAGGCTATTAGAATTCTCATAGCCTTTGTTGCTTTTATGAGATTCAAGCTTTATCAAATGGATGTAAAAATTACTTTCTTGAATGGAGATTTGAAGGAAGAGGTATATGTTAAAGAACCCCTTGGGTTTGAAGATGTCGAGCGACCAAATTATGTGTTTAAATTAAACAAAGCTTTGTACAGTCTGAAACAAGCTCCCAGAGCTTGGTATGAGAGGTTGTCCAAATTTCTGCTAACAAATGGATTCAAAAGAGCAAAAATTGACAACACCTTGTTTTTAGTGAAAAGGGAACAAGAACTTCTCATTGTGAAAGTATATGTGGATTATACTATCTTTGGAGCTACATCTGAACATTTGTGTGTAAAATTTGCTACTCTGATGGGAAATGAGTTTGACATGAGCATGATGAGAGAACTAACTTTCTTTTTGGGGCTGCAAATCAACAATCACCGGATGGAACCTCAGTCAGTCAAGAAAAGTATACAAAGGAGCCGCAGAAGATATTCAACATGATGTATTCTAAACCTATAGACACTCCTATAGGAACCAATTCCAAACTAGGAGTAGATAAAGTTTATTCTCTTGTGAATCAAACCATGTTTAGAGGTATTATCGGGTCCTTGATATATTTAACTGCTAGCAGACCTGATATTGTGTTCAGTGTTGGAATGTGTGCTAGATTTCAAGCATGTCCCAGAGATTCACATCTAAAAGCTGCAAAAAGGATACTAAGATATTTGGAATGTGTGCTAGATTTCAAGCATGTCCCAGAGATTCACATCTAAAAGCTGCAAAAAGGATACTAAGATATTTGAGGAAAATAAGGGACCTGGTCCTATTCTACCCAGCTGGTGATTCCTTTAATCTAGTTAGGTTTGCTGATGCTGACTTTGCAAGCTATCAAGTACACAGAAAGAGCATGTCAGACATGACCCATTTTCTTGGCTTCTCTCTCATCTCTTGGGGAACTAAGAAACAAAATTCAGTAGCCCTTTCAACAACTGAAGCTGAATATGTAGCAGTCGCCTCTTGTTGTGATCAACTTTTGTGGATCAAACAACGACTAGAAGATTTTGGAGTGCGTATATAGGCTATTCCTCTTATGTGTGATAACACTAGTGTTGTTAGCATGGGAAGAATATAGTGCAACATAAAAGGACAAAATATATTGATGTGAGACATCATCTCCTGAGAGATAATGTTGAAAAGGAAAATATTGTCTTGAAGAATTAGAGAACAGAGGATCAAATTGCAGACATCTTCACCAAATCTCTTAGCAAAGATCAGTTTGAAAGAAATAGCTTGATGTTAGTAATGATGAATCCAAACTGATCCCACTTTACTCAAAAGCATCACATTTCTCCGATGGCTATGATTTGCAGTACATGTATCCTCTTTACTAGTAATAAACTATATAATTAAGTTCAATTTTGTACCTATTACAGGTATACATTCATGAAAAATTACAAAAGCAAAATATGCCCAGAACCATTTAGGAATGGAATCTTACTTGCAGGAAAGGACCTTGTCCTCCTAAAGGTTAACTTTCTTTACATTGTTTTTAAACTAATTTAAAATGAACCCGTTGAAATGGTCATGTCTCAATCATCGGTTATTCTGAACCTTGTCTCATCGATTAACTCCAAGCTACACGTTTAATCTAAGAGACCTAACACCTCTTCATCACTTTTTATATAACTCTTCTTCTCTCACCTTCTCTACTCACATCTCCTAAATCCTTTCTCAGAACAACCCTAACTTTCATCTTCTAATTTCCTTCTTGTTTTGTACTAAAGTTACTTCCCTTCCAAAAATGTCTGAACATTCTTCATCCTCGAAGAAGATGCTTGCATCTTTAAACGAAATCGACCCAGCGTCATTTTACACTCCATCTTCTTCTGTATCTCTGACTAAAAATTCGACCTCTTATCCAGTCAACATTGCTTCAGAGGTTGTCCGGAAACCGTCCTCACCTCTCGATCTAAACAACCATGTTCTCTCCCCTCAACCTGGTCCACTTGTGGATATGTTGTCAGACCATCTATCTGAGGGAGATCTACCAAAAAATAGAGCGCCTGAGTCCAATATTCTGGCTGCCAGTGAAATTTTAGCTATAGGAAGTCTAACCAAGATGATGTAAGAAGCTTTGCTTGAAGAACATGGAAGTTTTATGGATGACGAGTTAAGAGAAACCCAACCTGTGTTTGACAAAACACTAGATTTAGATAGATACCCTTCTTCCGACTCTACAGACACTGATGACGACAATCATCCCATTCAATGGCTGTTGAAAAGAACAGAGATGTCGTCTTCAGAAAAGGGAAAAAAAAAGGTTGTTGAAGTTGAGTCTAAAAGGAGACCTTTTACCAGATCTGACTCCAAGAAAATGATGGATGATGCTATGAAGGTGAGTGCAGAATCTACTGCTGACAATCGAAGGAATAGAACTTTTAAAGTGTCGAGATTCCAAATACCGTTGTCCGATGTGGTGGAGGTATCAGGTGCGGAATCTGAAGAGGGACCTGATAAGGAAATTGTTGAGGACTTGAAACAAAGTTCAAAGAAGAAAGGTGACGGAAAGAAACCCAAAGAATAAACTAAAGCTTCAGCAAGCATGAAAGTTGGTGGCGCTAAGGGAAAAGGAAAAATAAAGAGAGAGACTTCTGAAGTGGAACCTGAAGAGTCTGAATAGGGACTTGGTCCACAGGTACATGTGGATGACGCAGCTGTCAACAAGCAAACAATTGTTGACAATCTGAGTGTACAAAGTGTCTTGGAAGGTAGAGTTTTTGATATGAATATTGTTAAGCAACATGGGGTGAATACTTTACATGACATTGTGGTGATTCAGTCATGGATACACTTATTTGACACCAAGGCTCCTGTTCTCTATGAGGAAGAAGTACGTGAGTTCTACTACAACATCGAGTTTCAGGAAGATGGAAGTATAAAGACAAGAGTAGGAAACGTAGAAGTCTATCTTGATGAGGAATTACTGGGAAACATTTTACGGGTACCTCGAGAAGGTATCAAGTCTATGGTTGGGAAGACCTGTTTTGTTGAATTTGTCGAGGTATGTTCCAAGGTTCCTACAACTCGACATGTTGGACTGCTCAAGAAGTTAATGAAGAGTGAATATCAGCTAGTCTTTGAATTTGTCAACAAGGTTCTTCTTCCGAGAACGGAGAAGAGGACTTCTGACACTTCATCTGATCTGTTTCTCATGGAGTCCTTGTGCAAGTTCGAACCACTGGACCTTCCAGCACCCATGCTTGAACACATGTACAAGATTGTAATTTAGAGAAAGGGGGAGCATGGAATGGGTTATGTATACCTATTCACAAAAGTATTCAAGTATCTAAACATTCCACTTGGAGTTGGCAAAGTAGTTATTTTCATCATGGACAGAAATAGAAAAAATTAGAAATTGTGTGTCTTCTTTTACCTTTTCATTTTTGAACTTCCTATTTCCTAATTGTTGACCCTTTTGAAATTGTAGGTGAACAAAATGATGTGCAAAGCGGGGATGAAAGTAGCGAAGACCTTACATAAAAAGAATTGGTTTCTACAAACATTCTAGCACTATTTTAATTTTTGGCCTAATTTTGTGAACTTAAAGGAATGCCAACTCTTGAACATTCTAGCACTATTTTTTACTTTTTAGCATAATTTTTGAAGTTGAATGAATGTCAACACTTAAACATTCTAGGACTATTTTAATATTTAGGCTTAATTTTTGTGAACATCAATGTATGTTAACTCTTGAATTGTAAATCAAGATCATATGTTTTTATCTATAATATATGAATGCTACAAGTTGATGTACACATTGGTTTAATATGTTCTATCATTGTATAATAGTTTATTGAAAAAATGGCTACAATAGCCTGCAATAACCATTAAAAAGGTCTGCTGCAATAGCTTAATTGTTGACACACAATTTCGACCCTCCTCGGTATGAATTAGTTCTCGAGCTTGTTAAATTTTCCAAATAATTTAAAATAGTGAGTTTTATAACTTTTGCGGGAAAAAAATAATATATGAATTTTGAGTTATTATGGATACTTTTATCATTTTTCTTATAAGTTTTAGATAGCGCATATACTTTACATGATTATGTATATAATTGATATATTTTATGATTATTTCTCAAAATATTTTAATTTTTAGTAAGTATTCTATAAACTAATTTAGTTTTAAATTATGGTGTTTTTTTTGTTTTTTTTTTAGTTTATCGCCAGCTTATAATTAAAATTAATTATTTTACTTTTTAAAATTAAGAAGCTCGTTAATTAATTGATACTAATTTGTGTTATTTAAATCTTAGTCAAATTCCTTAAAATTAATTTAATTTGACTATTCTAAGACATAACCTTTTGCTCTAAACCCATTTGGAAATCAATCTTGGGCCTTTTTCCAACTTACCAGCCCACTCCAACCCAAATTCCCTTTAAATTCCCAGGCTCACTCTATTTATTTAATTCCCAGCCCATTTCATTTTTATTTTCAGCCCAATAATTCCAGCCCAACTACAACTAAGTCGACCCAGCCCTTTTTTTTCCTTCCTTCTTCACAAGGAAATTTCCAACAAGAGTCATAGGCAGAAATTCCCCAGAGAATCGGCACCCAGACGAAGCAACGCAACGAGCACCGCAATCTCGTAGGATTTCAACAAAGAAAGCATCTTCCGCAGGCCAGGTGTCTCAATCTCGCGAGCTCACTCGTCCTTGTTTGAGGATTCATGGCTGTGATCGATTGTTCCGTTGGAGGTCTGTACTACGACAGCTTGCATCCTTATCCCTTTAGGGGATTTCAAATTAAAAAGGGGAGATGGAATCCCGATTTTGCCCCAAGCTTTTTTGGATTTTCTCCCGCCTTCCCCGTCTTCTTTTCTATATAATGATTACTGTTGATCATTACCAGGGGGCTTTTTTTTGGAAAAATTCATCCTTTTCTCAGAATATTTTGTGCGGGAAATATTAATAGCATAAAATACACACATATAGGATATACGTAAGTATCCGAGTTTAACGTCAAGCTTGGGTGTTTGTTGCCGCCCTTGCTCGTTTCGTCTCCAGCTCGCTGCCCCGGAGAAGGTGAACTTCCTAAATTTCTACTCACTCGTTATGTTAGTTTGTCATGTTTCAACGAGCATAAAGTTCTCTGTTGATTTTCTCTCCTCTTGCTTGTTTGTTTTCCGTTCTCTATGAATTATATTGGGTAGTGATGAGAATTTTGTTTGGTTTCGAATAGTTTGTCTTTTGTTTAAGGTATATATATGTTGTTGATGAGGGCTGCCCGTCTTCAAACACCCATGAAGACTGAGAAGAGAATGAGAGGTCTGTCGGTTTTGTTTATATGATTCGAATACGGTCTGTTATTGTTGGATTGATTTTGAAATCGTTCAAGCATGTTTTCCTCCCGTTCATAGTGATGGATTTAAGAATATGGTTCGAAATGCATATGAGGCTTCAATTTTCCTTGAATTTTTGCCTATAATCGTTCTGTGTTTTTTTCTCTTCGAATGTTTGTGATCTTAAAGGTTGGTTCTACTCCGTTATAGTTAAAATGTGTATCTTCTGTTTTTATGTATTGCATCCCATGGCTGCATATGTCGATCCATGGGTCTCCTTCCTTGTTAGAAATCGGAGAGAATTCCTAAAGGGGTAGTTCACCCGTTTGTTTCCATTCTTGAACTTCCATTAACAGTGGCTGCCATAAGCATAGTTTTGCTTAAATTTTCCTTCCAATTATTAGGTAGTATCCTTGACAAGCAGCAGTGTAAAGTCCTTACTTTATTGCCTCCTTAAATGTTGGTTTGCTTGAATATCATGTGTTTTTTTGAGTAAGTATAATCACTTCTTTGCCTACACTTTCTAAGTTCTTCAACAAGTGGCCTTCTAGCTTAGTTGTTTGGTTTTGTCTCAACTCTTATTCCTTAAGATTATGGTGCTCTTGTGTATGTGCAAAGAGTGTCTTGAGTTATGTTTTTTATAGTCTTTATGATATTGACCTATGGTAACTATCATGCAATTTATTTTAGCTTGATTTTATGTATTTGTAGTTTGCGAGAATAGTAATGATCTCCCTTTTAGTTTTTGTTTTTTGTGTTATTTCCTCAATAATTTTGTTCTAAAGTTTCTTCTTCCCATTTGTTGCATGTGAAATCAACCCGAGTTCATCATGAACTCCTCTATTTGCATTCCTCGTTGAGCTACGAAGGCTCAAAACACCCTTACGGAGTCAGTCAACCTCCTGAAAGGATGTACAGATCGGAAAAACCAGCAGAGGCTGCTGGAAAATTACAGTTGCAGGTGTTGAAGAAATCTGTATACCAGTTATATACACATATTATACCATGATATACAGGTCTAAATTGAACAGGAGGATCCAAATTCAAAATCTGGGTTTGTAGCAGTCCAGATACACTTCTGGAAAGGAGTTTTCAACTTTCCAAAGTTGAAAAAATAGGCTGATATACAGCCTGTATACACTGATATACATAGATGCCATACCTTAAATACGTGTAAAAAATTGGGAATTGCAGGTTAACGTACAGGGACACCGATTTCATATAAAATACGGGAATAGGCAATGAATACGTGCATAGGATACAGCCCGTATACATTGGTATATATATTTTGGGCGACGATATACAATTGTTAAGCAGGTTTAGAAATGGTACAGGTACAAATACGCCGAATTAATATGGGAAATGCATGGTAAATAGAGAGAAATGCATATTCAAACAAGTGCAGGGTTCAAAAGGTCCAATACGAATTGGAAATATACAGTATACATCATTTGTATACTTTAACTTCTTTTTCAGGAAGTGAGTCAGGGCCCTTTTCAGCAACAATTTTGATAGGCCCCAAAAGGCCATAAATGTTTTCCGTAGGATTCTAAATTGTTAAAAAAGGGCCCAGGCCCACATTTTTAAATCAGTTTAGCACGGGTGGGCCAAATCCCAAGTGAATGAATTTGGGCAATAAAGCCCAAGTTCAAATATTTTTCTCTCTTTATTTATTTGTTTGAATTAATTCATATTTTGGTAGAATTTAATAATCTCCTAAAGGGCAACCATATTTTTTCATCATTTTAAATTTTACTATTTTATTTACTTATTTTGTTTTATTTACTTTTATCACCATTTAGTTTTTCTTAAGTTAATTTCTTTTAAATGTTTTCCTTTAGAAATACTAAGGAATAAAAAATAGAATAAAATACATTAAGGCGAACTCTTTACTTAGTTAAAATTTAAAAGGTCATTTTAGTCAAATCGCCGGTCAACCGCAAGTTAGCGGGCATCCCGAGGGCCTAACACCTTCTCGGGATGTATATTGAACTTCGAACCATTTTCAATTGATTTTATCTGTTTTTAAATCTTTTGAAATTTTTTCTTGATTTTATCAAAAATAAAGTGGCGACTCCGTAATTTGAAAAGTCGATTTTTCTTAAATAATAAGACTAATTGATTTTCCAAAACATAGTCATCTTCACACCATTTTTAAGCAAATAGTATATTTTTAAAATAAAACAGAAATGGCGACTCCGGTGGGGATTAACTAAGTTCTAACCATAAGATTTGATTCTTTGATTATTTGTTTTGATTGTTAAAATTTTATTTGTGCTGAATGTGTTTAATTTTTCATAAACTGTTGCATTTCCATGACATTCTTCCTCCAAACGGCAAATAGTATGCATTAGGAAAATGAAAGTTACGTGGCTTTCCACGGCTTTTTTCAGAAATACCCAAGAATTCATTTGGAAGTATCAAACAAATAGTTGAAATGCGGTCATCCGACGTTGTTTGGTAGCTTCACCCCGATGTTTGTCCGACTCAGGTAACCGTCAACTTGAAAACTATCATAGTCAACTAAGATAGAGCGAAACGCAATCCCAAAAATAGCGCATTTGAACTAAGATGACCTAATACCCAAGGCGTGTTGGGCCCATTAAAAGACCACCTTGAGTCCAAAATGGCCCACGGCCTAAATGGATGTTCATACTTATGTGTTTAAATTTGAAGGATGTATACGTTGTTTGAAAAAATCATTGTCTCATAGGGTAAAGATTAGATTATAGTTTATCTAAGAGCTTTAAAAGCTACTGGTCCATCCAAAGACGTTGGCACCCAAAGATTGCAAAAAGTCAAGAAAAGAAGAAGGATCTTTAGTGGAGGCATAGTTTAGGGTCGTACCCCTGTATGGGACTGATTATTTTGTATACATTTCACTATTATGTAACCCCGTTAAGTTTTATTCATGAAATTTGTATAAATTTGAGTTTTGGGGCAATGAAATATTTCATATGACGTATACATCCTTCAAATCGCTAGGTTTACCCTTGTCACAAAAGGGTCACATATCTGTTTAGAACGCGCAATATTTGTTTATGTGATATAACTGCTTATGTGAATATGTTGTTTTATCTGGAGATACTCTAGCTCACACTTCTTCAAAATTGTTTTAAAGCTCTAGGCACAAATATCAAGTCACTATCAAAAGTGCGTCCAAATACTCTTCGGTTCTTTAGTTTCCCAAAAAAAATTGAACTTCATTTTTCTTTAGTACTATTCTCATATCAGAAAAAGATTAATCATTTCAAACCAAAAGAATTTTAAGTGGGTCCAACTACGTAGGACCTGAATTCCTCTTTGTGAGATACGCATGCAGCCTTTCTAGATTCGGCCCCTAATTTGAAAATTTTTATCTTTTCCAACTCTTACAAGGAAATTTGAGTTACATCTCAATTAAAAATTAAAGTACGGCAATGAAAGATACCGTCAACTTTGTCTCGATTCAGGTCGATATTTTTTATTCACTAATCCCAAAGTCAAGTAGAAAAATTCCTGTCTATTTAACCATTTCTCTATATTGGTTTCTCTATATTTGTGAGCCAGTCTGAATAAAGCAACTCTTATGTGTTTACACCTATATGTGATATTTTGTATTATTTACCACCTCCAGGCACAAACATATTGGTCTTTTGAGTTTTTTCATTTGTCAGGTATTTAAAACTGATCTGTGTTGATAAGTTGGTTGATCATCCGTATTTCACAAGGTCTAAGGCCCCTAAAGATTCCTTCCCAAATCAAATTTGCAATAAGAAAAGACAACAATGGGGGATAACAATGATGATATTGACATGAATGATGTTGTCGTGGCTCAACCCGCCGCCGCTGATAAAAATGAATTGATTATGCAGTTGATGCAACAGATTGCCGAAATGAGGGTCGAAATGCAAAGAATGCAAGATTTTTATAATCCAATTTCATCCTTCAACCCTCAAAGAGATGGAAGACCTCCACTCCACTTTCAAGCACGGAACAGGCTCAGAACCTTCTCTCTAACCCCGCTCAGAATCCTCCAACCATTGACTTAACTACCCCCAATCCCGATCACGCCACCACATCGTGTTAAGCACCACATCATCCTCAAAATACTAACCTTCAAATCCTCCATCTCCCTCAAAACCAAAATACGAACAATGCTCAAACCTTCCCCCATCTTTAAAACCAAAATACCGATCCTCAAACTTTGCCCCAAAATTATCAAGCAACTCAAAATACCCAGAATCCCTCCATTGTTCCACCCATACCTCCAAATCCTACTTTCCAAATCCCAACTTCAAATGAACCTTATGCCGACTGTTCCGAGCTTGATCACTATTAGGAACAGGAGAGAGAGTAGAGGTCAAAAGAAGAGGTAGTCAAGCTGAATATGAAAGAAGAGATCAGGAAAGCCATGAAGGAGTTGCACTATATTTTCGAAGTCGATGGATTGACCTATAAGGATTTATGCATCCATCCGAATCTCGACCTCCCGGAAGGGTTCAAAGTGCTAAAAATTGTCACTTTTAATGGAACAGGAAATCCTTTTGCTCATTTGAAAGTTTTTGGAATGCACTCGCAAAGGATTTCACGGAAATATTTGGACATAACATAAAAGATGCCCCAGATCGCTACTACTTGGAGAAGATCAAACAGAAGTCTACAGAAAATTATCGAGAGTACGCTCTTCGTTGGAGAAAAGAGGCCGCAAGAGTTCAACCTCCAATGTCTGAACGTGAGATCACTGAAATGTTTATTCGAACTCAAGAGCCCGAGTACGATGAAAAAATGTTGTGTAAGATGGGACAAAAATTTGTCGAGATTGTCAAAGTGGGAGAATCTTTGGAAGATGGTTTCAAGACTGGAAAGCTCACCAAACTTACCACATTGCAATCTAATGGAAAATCTACAAGAATTAGTGATATGGATAAATCAAAAGGAAAAGTAGAGGAGGTAAGTATGGTCACGGCTACCCGTATGAGGCCAGCTTCTCAAAGAGAATATCAAAACCATAATGTGAATCAGAAAAAAATTTCTCGCCCAAAATTTAGGAAGGCTCCTAAAGTATTTATACCATTAAGGGAATCTAAGACTCAACTTTATGAAAGGATGAAAGCAATGGGTATGCTCTATCCTATAGAAGGAAGACCAGCCAAACCTTTGGGAAAATTTTACAGAGCTGACCACATATGTGCTTATCATTCAAGAGCAGTTCGACATGACACAGATAATTGTTCAACTCTAAAGGACAAGATACAAAACATGATCAACAACAACTTGATCAATATTGTAACGACCTGTTTAGTCGTTTTGAGTAGCAGATTTTATTTCTGGGAAAAACTGTCTTGGTCGACGGATCCCACGACGGACCGTCATGGGAACGACGGACCGTCGAGGGGGTCTCGTTCCAAAACACTTAGAATTCTGAAATTTGGGTACTGAAATCAACTCTCTGAACTTCGTGACGGAATGGCAGGACGGGCCGTCGCAAGCACGACGGACCGTCACAAAATTTTCCACAGAACTAACTCTCTGAACTTTGTGATGGACCTGCAGGACGGACCGTCACAGCCATGACGGACCGTCACAGGTTGCGTAACCCAGGCTGGGTTGGATTTCTGTTAAAGTTTTTAAAGGGGCGTTTTGGACTATTCATGCTTATAATTATAAAGTTAATGGGTTAATGTTAATAATTCAATTTCTTGGGGGTTAAAGGGGACAACCTTGAAATAAATAGTGGGTTACTTTTACCATCTTTATACTTAATTATATACTAATTAGGGTAAAAGAAAAAGGGTTTGAATAAGAAAAATAGAAAGAACAAAGAGAGGGAGAAGCGAACGATCAAGAGAGAGAGAAAACGAAGAAGAACGCAGCTGTTGGAAAGTAGATTGCTTGATCACAATTCTTTGGTGGAGGTAGGTTATGGTTTATGCTATTTTATAGTAAACTCTTAATAGTGATTGATATGCCTTGAATGATATTGTGAAGCTCTCTATGTACTTGACTGTGTGATTGTGTGATTTGGTTGTGTGGTTTGTGATTGGTATGAAATCCTGAGACCGTAGAATTTATAATCTCTAATCCTATCTATCGAAGTGATGCCTTGAATAAAGAAGGCTTGATGAAAATAATATAACAATGAATTGAAAGAGGTGATAATAAAGGATAAATTAATAGTATAATTGGATCGGAGTGTCACGTTCCGACACAGTATTCTTGGATCGGAGTGTCACGTTCCGACACGGTATTTTTAGATCGGAGTGTCACGTTCCAACATGGTATTCTTGGGTCGGAGTGTCACGTTCCGACACGGTATTTTTGGATCGGAGTGTCACGTTCCGACACGGTATTCTTGGATCGGAGTGTCACGTTCCGGCACGGTATTTTTGGATCGGATTGTCACGTTCCGACACAATAATATTAAAGGAAAAATATGTTGAATTAATGGAAGATATTCAATCTCAAAGAACTCAACTCCCAAAATGGTTTGGTTTGGAGGCATGAGTCCTCATGTGTGATCTTGTAATCATTGACTTATTACGAGTTTACTTTAATGTTGTTGATACTTGTTCATGTTGTTTGTTATTTATCACCTGTTAAGTGTTGTAGTTGAGTTCATACTATTATTGATTGTATATTAGTTACTATTTTGGGTTGACCGATGATACTTACTCAGTACATGTTGCCTCGTACTGAGTCCTACTTGTTTTCTTCTTTGTTTCCTTTTATGAAATGCAGCGAGTGTACCTATGACTTCTGATTTCCCTCAGCTCTAGCCAGCCTCCCGCATATCAAGTTACAGGGTGAGCTATCCATTCAAGCTCGTGTTGGATTCTCTCGGTCACGACATGATGTCCTATACTTTCGGACACATACCATTTTATTATTTATTTTAGTGTATTCGATATTCTTAGACTTAATATGAGAGATTAGATGACCTTGTTGTGATGACTTTCAGGTTATGGGAAACGATAGTTAATAAATTTTGGAGCTTCCGCAATATTTTATTATTCAGAGTTGAATTATTGGTACATATTGGGATTTGAATTTCTTGGTTCGCTCACATAGGAGAATAAGTCTAGGTGCCACTCGCGGCTCGTTTTGGTCGTGACAAATATTGAGGAAACAACCTGAATGGATGACATATTGGATGCTCAAGAGTGAGTACAAGAAATTTCTGAACTGAGTCATTTGAAGATATTCATCATCAAAGGTCGAGAAGAAGAATGCCCAACATTAGCCAAATTTTGCATATGAAGTTTTGTTACCTTTCTTTTGAAATGTATTTAACCCCTTTTCCTCCCATTTTATCACACATTTCTTGTTTGAATTACGTTCGACCTAATTTCTCAAGAATGAGATACGTAGGCGGCCTATGTCGGCCTCGGTCGTTTCTTTATCAAAACATTCTATTTTTGTTAATCCTTTAGAGGGGAATTACGTTTGACCTGATTCCTGCCCCAATAGGATATGTAGGCGCCACAACAGCTCGTTCATATACCCAGTAAGATTTCTATTTCTCTTCATAGTGGAAACTGGGACATAATTTTTGAGAGGATCTCAAAAATTCATTTGAAGTTGGACTTCTTTAACCAGTCAGAACAGAAGATCAAAATTCTACGGAGTTAGCCTTGGATGGATCTCAAAAATTATGATAATCTAGTTTGAAACTGGGACAGAATTTTTGAGATGATCTCAAAAATTCCACAAATGTCATTTGTTACTTATTGAAGTAAACTTGGACAAATTTTGAGGAGGAGCCTCAAAATTCAAGAATGAGCAACCTCAAAGTTAACAGATCAAGTTATGAGAGTTTTTATATATTGTAGACCGGGACAAAATTTTGAGGAGGGTCCTCAAAAGTTCCATCAAATATGTCATATAAAGGACGGACGAGCGTGTAAGCCAACTGCAAGAAGGAGCATGGAGACAAGACCAACACAGATCAGTCCTTCAAACTAAGAATTTTTCTTTGGATGCAGGAACATTAAAGTCACAAAAATGGATATATAAAGCTGTCAAGAATGACAAAAGGGCGTCACTTGCACCCATCGTGGACTCATCAACGAAACCTAGAAAATCTTCAATCTCATTTTATCTCTAGTTCTTTATATTGCCTCAAGTGATTTATAAACAAGTTTCTTTTTATCTTGCTGGAATAATATCGAGCCATCCACCTCTTTACAGGTGGAATATTATCGAGCCATCCACCTCGTTACAGTTGAAATATTATCTAGCCATCCACCTCGTTATAGTTGGAATATTATCGAGCCATCCACCTCGTTACAGTTGGAATATTATCGAGCCATCCACCTCGTTACAGTTGAAATATTATCGAGCCATCCACCTCGTTACAGTTGGACTATTATCGAGCCATCCACATTGTTACAGTTGGAATATTATCGAGCCATCCACCTCGTTATAGTTGGAATATTATCGAGCCATCCACCTCGTTACAGTTGGAATATTATCGAGCCATCCACCTCTTTACAGTTGGACTATTATCGAGTCATCCACCTCGTTACAGTTGGACTAGTATCGAGCCATCACCTCGTTACAGATGGACTATTATAGAGCTACCCACCTTGTTACAGATGGAATATTATCCAGACATCCACCTCGTTACAGTTCGAATATTATCGAGTCATCCACCTCGTTATAGTTGAAATACTATCGAGCCATCCACCTCGTTACAGTTGGAATATTATCGAGCCATCCACCTCGTTACAGTTGGACTATTATCGAGTCATCCACCTCGTTACAATTGGACTATTATCGATCCATCCACCTCGTTACAGATGGAATATTATCGAGATATCCACCTCGTTACAGATAAAATATTATCGAGCATCCATCTCGTTACAGTTGGACTATTATCTAGCCATCCACCTCGTTACAGATGGAATATTATCGAGCTATCTGCCTCGTTATAGATGAAATATTATCGAGCATTCACCTCGTTACAATTGAACAATTATTGAGCTACCTAGATCGTTTCAGAGATCACCAGAGTTTGCATCGCGAAAAATCATGCATTGCGGGAAATCATGCATCGCGGAAAATCATGCATCGCGGGAAAATCATACCTCGCTGGAATTTATGCATCACGAGAAATCCATGCCTCGTTAAAAATCATACATCGCGGGAAAATCATACCTCGCTGGAATTTATGCATTACAAGAAGAATCAATTAATTTTTTCCATGTTTGACTGAAATATTTTCTTCATAGAACTCTTCAAAACTGATTAACCTAGTATCTTTTATTTTCGTGATATTTGCTCTAAATCTGAATCTTATCAGACTTGTATGTGAAGTGGGTTTTGCTATTCTCGAGATTTATTTGGATCTCAATTTTGATCTTTGGCTGAGAAGAGAGGTTTGTCGGTTTTGTTTATATGATTCAAATACGGTCTGTTATTGTTGGATTGATTTTGAAATCTTTCAACCATGTTTTCCTCCCGTTCATAGTGATGGATTTAAGAATATGGCTCAAAATGCATATGAGGCTTCAATATTCTCTGAATTTTTGCCTATAATCGTTGTGTTTTTTTTCTCTTCGAAAGTTTGTGATCTTAAAGGTTGGTTCTACTCCGTTATAGTTAAAATGTGTATCTTCTGTTTTTATGTATTGCATCCCATGGCTGCTTATGTCGATCCATGGGTCTCCTTCCTTGTTAGAAATCGGAGAGAATTCCTAAAGGGGCAGTTCACCCGTTTGTTTCCATTCTTGAACTTCCATTAAAAGTGGCTGCCATAAGCATAGTTTTGCTTAAATTTTCCTTCCAATTAGTAGGTAGTATCCTTGACAAGCAGCAGTGTAAAGTCCCTACTTTATTGCCTCCTTAAATATTGGTTTGCTTGAATATCATGTGTTTTTTTGAGTTAGTATAATCACTTCTTTGCCTACACTTTCTAAGTTATTCAAGAAGTGGCCTTCTAGCTTAGTTGTTTGGTTTTGTCTCAACTCTTATTCCTTAAGATTATGGTGCTCTTGTGTATGTGCAAAGAGTGTCTTGAGTTATGTTTTTTTAGTCTTTATGATATTGAGCTATGGTAACTATCATGCAATTTATTTTAGCTTGATTTTATGTATTTGTAGTTTGCGAGAATAGTAATGATCTCTCTTTTAGTTTCTATTTTTTGTGTTATTTCCTCGATAATTTTGTTTTAAAGTTTCTTCTTCCCGTTTGTTGAATGTGAAATCAACCCGAGTTCATCATGAACTCCTCTATTTGCATTCCTCGTTGAGCCATGAAGGCTCAAAACACCCTTACCGAGTCAGTCAACCTCCTGAAATGATGTAAAGGTCGGAAAAACCAACAGAGGCTGCTGGAAAATTACAGTTTGCTGGTGTTGAAGAAATCTGTATACCAGCTATATACACATGTTATACCATGATATACAGGTCTAAAATAAACAGGTGGATCCAAATTCAAAATCTGGGTTTGTAGAAGTCCTGATACACTGCAGAAAAGGAGTTTTCAACTTTCAAAAGTTGAAAAAATAGGCTGATATACATCCTGTATACACTGATATACATAGATGCTATACCTTAAATATGTGTAAAAAATTGGAAATTGCAGGTTAGCGTACAGGGGTGCCAATATTAGATAAAATACGGGAATAGGCAATGAATACGTGCATAGGATACATCCCATATACGTTGGTATACATCTTATGGGCGACGATATACAATTGTTAAGCAGGTTTAGAAATGGTACAGGTACAAATACGCCTAATTAATATGGGAAATACAGGTTGAATAGCGAGAAATGCATATTCGAACAAGTGTAGGGTTCAAAAAGTTCAATACAAATTGGATATATACAGTATACATCATTTGTATACTTTAACTTCTTTTTCAGGAAATGGGCCAGGGCCCTTTTCAGCAATAATTTTGATAGGCCCAAAATGCCATAAATGTTTTCCGCAGGATTCTACTGTTGCTAGTAAATCGATACTACTGATATATCACAACAACCTTATATGCAACACGCTAGTTTTCGTTGCCATAACTCAATTGCAACACTCTTTGAGTCTATGACAATAATTATTCTTGTGCTGCAACAGATATGTTTTCTAGTAGTTAGGCACCTCACTAATCATTTTCATTGTTCCAACCTCCGTCTCGCACGGTATGATCATATCATCCCCAAAAGTCAAGTTTGAGCATGTAATCATATTGAACTTTATTCAGCTTGGATTTTATTTCTCCTGTAATATCACCTTCTTCATTAATCTTTACTCATTGGGTAGCTTTGCAGCCAAATTCACTTCAATTTGGACTCTTGCACAATTTCGTGTTTGATATTTTGTGGAATAATGCACAAGTACCCCCTCAATCTATGTCCGAAATCTCAGAGACACACTTATACTATAATAAGGTCCTATTACCCCTGAACTTATTTTATTAATAGTTTTTTTATCCCTTTTTCGACCTACATGACACTGTCTTGTGGGACCAATGTTGGTTGACTTTTTGGGTCTAGGCTTTATTCAATGTCAAGTTTACTACTTGAGTCCAACATCTATAACAACCACAATAATATAATATAATAAATTTCAATTTTTCTAGAATTGAAGTGCTATTGTTATTTAATAATCTGGTCTTTGATTCCTATTAATCCCACTAATCAAAATTCGAGTTGAGTATACTTATTGAGGGAGTAAAATTTTATATCGAAAAGTTCTCCGCTTAAATTGGTGCTCAAAATCAAGACATCTAGTAGATCCAACCTTTCTAGTTATACATTTATTATTATTATTTTGCAATCAGAAATTCATCGACATACTCATATATCCTCTTAATTAGTTCCAATTTGATAACAATTTTTTTTTTTTTTATGAACAAAAAATAAATAGTAATAATAATATTGTTAATTTCAATATTTTCTATCTTCTAACTCACTTTTAAATAAATAAAAAATTATAATAATAGCAAGGAACAAACATGCAACGTACGTTATGAGAAACTAGTATTAAAAAACAAAGCAAGTCTTTTACACAGTTAGACCAATTTTCAATAGTAAATAAGAAATCAGATTGAGTCCTCTTCGTTCATGGAAGCTGGCATGATTCTAGAATCAGCTAAAGCTAAAGCTTTTCTTTCCATCTCGAGACGATATCAGTCAAGCACAACCAAGTCGTAGAACGCAACTCAAACACAGGATTACACTCCTTTAGTAGAACCCTACAACAAGATATGCAAAAATATCAAATCCAATACGAAAGAAGAGGAAAAGAACATCATACTCAAAATTAATAATATAAAAGAAGTAATTTATTATTAAGAACTAACATGTATCGAACCTCAAAGATCTAAATTAATCGAAAATCAGCCAAAATCATCATAATTCTGCAAAGTAGACAGAATAATCCTAAAACATTATCAGTAAATACAATTAGGTTCAAATTGAGGCATAGTTGATTGATTGAGTGAACAATATAGATCATATATCAGGTAACACAAAATCAATATTTATCACTCATTAGATCTTATATATAGATATTATATCAGGTATATTCAACTAGGTTCGGATTGAGGCACAATTGATTGGTTTATTGAACATATCATATATTATTATAAGTGGAAATCTCCAAAGTAAAAAGTTGAATTATCATTTTACCCTTATGCTAAATTCAGATGTTATTAAACATGTAATTAATTGAACAATAAATAGTAAAATTTCTATAATGTTTTTAGTTGGTATACATGTTAGTAAATTAAATAGAAAAAAATAAAAATAAAAGTTATTCCTTTAAATAGATAGATATATGTGTATTATCTTCCAAATTAAGTTATGTTTTTAAAAAATATTTTTCTTTACTTTGTTGTATTCATAAGCGAATCTTCATATTCCAAAGCTATATTTTTTCCTATATATACAAGTTTTTCAATTAGTATTTTCATAGAAAGATTTATATGTAACATAATTTTTGTGTGTGGAAGACTAGAGAAGCTTTAATCAAGGGAAGAAAATTTCAAGGTAGAAAAGTTGAATTATCATTTTACCCTTATGCTAAATTCAAATGTTATTAAAATATTTAATTAATTAAATAGTAAATAGTAGATTTTCTGTAATATTTTTTGTCGGTATACATGTGAGTATATTAAATAGAAAAATAAAAATAAAAATAACAGTTATCCCTTTAAATAGATATATGTATGTGTTTCATCGTCCAAACTAATTTATATTCTTAATAAATATTTGTCTTTAATTTTTGTAACACTCGACCTTTCAACTTTTGTAACGACCTGTTTAGTCGTTTTGAGCAGCAGATTTTATTTCTGGAAAAACTGGCTGAGACGACGGATACCACGACGGACCGTCATGGGCACGACGGACCGTCGAGGGTGTCTCGTCCCAGAACACTTAGAATCCTGAAATTTGAGTACTAAAATCGACTCTCTGTAATCTGTGACGAACCTGCAGGACGGACCGTCGCATGTACGACGGGACGTCATGAAGCCCCGTTTCAAAACACTTAAACTCTTGAGAATTTGGTACAGGGAACGATTCTCTGAACGTCGTGACGGAAGTGCAGGACGGACCGTCACAGGCGTGATGGACCGTCACAAGCTCCTTAGTGAAAAATGGAGTTCCGATCGTTGCGACGACCTGAATGACGGACCATCGCAGGCACGACGGGCCGTCACAGGTTGCGCAAATCCTAGGCTGGGTCGGATTTCTTTACACGTTTTAAGGGACGTTTTGGACTATTCCTGCTTTTATTATAAAGTTAGAGTGTTAATGTTAATAAGTCTAATTACTTGGGGGTTAAAAGAGGTAACCTTAAGTTAATTAGTGGGGTATTATTGTCATCTTTTACACTTAATTATATGTTAATTAGGGTAAAAGAAAGAGGGTTTGAATAAGAAAAAGAGAAAGAACAGAGAGAGAGAGGATCGATCGAAGAGGAAAAACACAAAGCTTGGGAATTTGCTTGTTTAAATTCAATTCTTCGGTGGAGGTAGGTTATGGTTTTCATTCTATCTTATAGTAAACTCTTAATAGCGAATGATATGTGTTGGTAGTATTATAAAGTCTTCTATATGCTTAGTTGTATGCTTGCATGAATATAATTATGTGATTGTGATAAAACAAGCATGAGCAAAACTATTGAATCCCAAATCTTGAAAGAAACTTTAATCTACGTTATTAATGATGATGCCTTGGTATTAAAGAAGGCTTGATGAATTGACAGAAACAGATTAGTGGATCGGAGTGTCACGTTCCGACACATAGTATTAGTGGATCGGAGTGTCTCGTTCCGACACATAGTATTAGTGGGACGGGTGTCACGAACCGACACGTAGAAGTAGGGGATCAGAGTGTCACGTACCGACACATATTATTAGGGGATCGGGTGTCACGAACCGACACGTAGAATTAGGGGATCGGAGTGTTACGTACCGACACATATTATTAGGGGATCGGGTGTCACGAACCGACACGTAGAATTAGGGGATCGAAGTGTCACGTACCGACACATAGTAGTAGAGGATCGGAGTGTCACGTACCGACACAAGAGGAAGAAAGATAATGGATCCTGAAAGATGTTAATATACTCAACAAAATGAACTTAATTCCCAAATGAGTATTGTATGGAGGCTTGAGCCCTCATGGATGAACTTGATGGTACTTATTGATGACTATAGTACTTGTTGTTGCTACATGTTGAGTTTTATAGTTGATTTATGATATTAACTGATATATACTGTTTTCTATTTTTAGTTGGCCGATGATATCTACTCAGTACCCGTGGTTTGTACTGACCCCTATTTTTTTATGTTTTCTTCTTTGTTATTTGTGGAGTGCAGCAAACGTGCCGTCGTCTTCAACTCAACAGTAAATCTAGCCAGTCTTCACCACATCGAAAATTCAGGGTGAGCTAATGCGTCTAGCTTGGACTGGATCTTCTCCTTCAAGTCTTGATGCCTTGAACTTCCGGCATGGACTAGCTTTTATTTGTTTTAGCTTCTTAGACATTTTTAGTTTAGTAATTTGATCATAGATGTTCTTGTGATGATGACTTCCAGATTTTGGGGAATAATAGATGTTGAATTTTAGTAGTTATTGAATTGGTTTTTATTAATGAGTTAAGTCTTCCGCATTATTTTCTGCTATTATACATTGAAATGTTAAGGTTAGATTGGTTGGTTCGCTCACATAGGAGGGTAAATGTGGGTGCCAGTCGCGGCCCCGATTTTGGTCATAACAAACTTGGTATCAGAGCATTAGGTTCGTTGGTCTCATCACACAAGAACGAGTCTAGTAGAGTCTTAAGGAACGGTAGGGGGACGCCTTTACTTTTCTTTGAGAGGCTATAAGACTTTAGGAAAATTCCATTCTTTCATTCTTTCTTTCGTGCTACTACTTGAGTCCAATTGGTATCTAGGTGATACAAATTGGTATCTGACCATCTTCACTCTATTTCGCAGATGGTTAGAACTAGAGCAATGACCGCACCAGCAGCGACACCGGCAAGACAAGATGCGTCTGAGCCAGCCACTGGGGCTGTAGCTTGAGGAGGATCAGTGGTAAGAGGCCGTGGTAGAGTCGTGGGAGGACGTCCTCTAGAGGAAGAGGACGAGCACCTAGCCCATCTGGTACTAGGGCGGTGACTCCTCCACCGACTGAGGAAGTGATAAGAGAGGGTGAGGAAGGGGAGAATGAACAAGTGCAGAATGAAGAATTACCACCCTAACCTACCCTAGAAATGATTAATCAGGTTCTTGCCTATCTTAGTGGGTTGTCTGATCAGGGCCAAACACCTCCAGTGTTTTCTGCACCAACACCTCAGGTTCCGGAGGTACAACATGCGGCTACTGTGGCTCCCCGCATGGATGCCTCATTGGAAATAGGCACGTTTCCTCGTCTGACTACTGGGCCTATAATGACAAATGATCAGCATGAACTTTTCAGTAAGTTCTTAAAATTGAAACCTCCAGTCTTCAAGGGTGCAGAATCTGAAGATGCTTACGATTTTCTGGTTGATTGTCATGAGCTACTACACAAGATGGGTATAGTAGAACGGTTTGGTGTCGAGTTCGTGAGTTATCAGTTTCAAGGGAACGCCAAAATGTGGTGGCGGTCACATGTTGAGTGTCAACCAACAGAGGCACCACCTATGACTTGGGCATCGTTCTCTAGCTTGTTTATGGAAAAGTATATCCCCCGGACTTTGAGGGATAGGAAAAGGGACGAGTTCTTGAGCCTAGAGCAAGGTAGGATGTCGGTTACTGCATATGAGGCTAAGTTTCGTGCATTATCCTGTTGGGAATTAAACACACAACACACACAAATAATATAGAGAAAAAGAAACGGAACGCAAACGGGACACACAAGAATTTAACGTGGTTCGGTTTCCCTACTCCACGACTGTAACAGGAGGATTTTATTTCACTTGTGCTGCTTAAGAATTACAAATACAAGGATCATATTTATAGGAAAACCAAATGGTTAACCTAGGGTTTCAGTAATGGGTCGGGCCGGCTCACAAGCCTCCACAAAGCCCAACAATCTCCCACTTGGAGGCTTGAAGAATTTCAACAGTCATCCACTTAGAACACTTGTATGTCTAGTAATCTTTTTCAACTCTCTCCTGCTACAGCGGCCTTCTCATCAGTCAACTGAAAGGTCCGTTGAAGCTCCCCGAAGCTTCAACACATCAGTCACGGCTGAAACTGCCCTTGACTCGTCCTCGGTCCCTACCGGCTCCCACTTGAGACACGAACTGCCGGATCCTAGAACTCCCTGAGAACAAACACTCTCCATACTCAGCAAGATATTTTCTGGAGACGTATCAACAGCTGGAATACTGGTTCTCTTGACCCACTGTCTTCTAGGAGCCTTGGCTGAAGCACGGCCGGTGCTCCCACTGCCATAAACGCCTCTGACTGGTCTTCCTGAACCTTTCCTTGCTCGTTCATCCTGAATCTGACCTGTGGCTCTGGGTTTCTTTCTTGCAAAGACAACTTTCTTCTGCCCACGAGATTCTGTGAACCGGACTTTGTTTTTCTTCTGAACTGGGACGGTCACTCCCTCAGACGGTAATCCGACAATATACAACGATCCTCTTTTTGTTCCACGAGCCATGACAAGATTGCCCCTCACGACCTTCCACTGCCCATTTCCGAACTTCACATGATGTCCCTGTTCATCCAACTGCCTAACAGAAATCAAACTTTTCGTCAAGCTTGGAACAACTCTGACATCCTTCAAGGTCCAGAAACCGACTGGCGTCTTCAGCACCATGTCACCCATGCCCGTAACATCAAGAGCTCTATCGTCTGCAAGCCTTACCTTTCCAAAGTCTCCAATAACCAGATTCTGCAGTGCTTCACTGCTGTGGGTAGCGTGAAAAGAAGCACCAGAAGCCATGACCCAGGAATCCACATTGCTCTCCGCGCAACAGATAAACAAATCCTCGTCGGCGCTGTCTTTTGCAATGTTGACTTGTTTGTCTTTCTGGCATTGATTCCTGAAATGCCCCACCTCCTTGCAGTTCCAACATGTTACACCTGAGCCATCCCGAGCCTTCGACTGACTCCTTCTTCGGTTCCTGCTCCCACTACCTCTGTTATTTCCTCTGCCTCTGACGACGTTTAGCATATCACCTGATGATTCTCCAGAACTCCTTCTTCTGACATCCTCGCCAAGAACGGGATCACGAATCTTCTCAAAGGTGAATCCATTAGGTCCCACTGAACTGGCAACTGCTGTAACCGTTCCGGACCAACAGTCAGGCAATGATGATAACAGTAGTAAAGCTTGAACTTCATCATCGAACTTAATGCCAACTGACAAAAGTCTGGCTAAGATCGAATTCAATGAGTTGATGTGCTCGGTAACTGAACTGCCTTCCTTCATCTTTGTGTTCACCAACTCTCTAATCAGAAAAATTTTGTTTGCTGCAGATGGCTTCTCGTACATGTTAGACAAGGCTTCCAAGATGCCTTTCGCTGTCTTCTCCTTAAGAATGTTGAAAGCAACATTCTTGGTCAACGAGAGTCGGATAACTGACATAGCTTTCCGATCCAAACCTGCCCACTCTGCATCAGACAATTTTCCTGGCTTGTCACCCAACACTACGTCCAAATCTTTCTGAACCAGCAAATCTTCAATCTGAATCTTCCACCAACTGAAATCTGTACCATCGAACTTCTCAATTTGGAACTTCCCATCTTCTGCCATCTCAAAGGACTAAATGAGATACTCGGTACAACTAATTTCAGATCTTCGGCAATTCCCTTAACGGCGTTTTCTGACAGCGGGCGGCGATTTGGACGATGCTCATGATCTGAACGCTCGCGGCTGGATCTGAGGCTCCTCGACGCGGCGGCCACTGGACGGCAGCGGCGTTCTCTGCCTTGTTACTGCTGCGCAGCTTTCTCCCTCACTGGGCTACGATCTGCGGCAGATCTCCTTCGATCTGGGCTGCCTGGTTTGCGGCGGCTGCTGCTCGCGAATGGCGGTTCCAGATCCTCGGCGTCTTGCACGGCTGAAGCTTGCGAACGGCGGCGGCACACTCCTTCCCGACGCGGCAGCCAACGGAACGGCGCGACGGACAGCACACGGACGACGGCTGTTCGCACCCTGCGCGGTTCTCCTAGCCGGCTGCTGCTTGAGGTTACCCACACGGTAACGGCGGCTCTCCTCCCTGCACACAGTTCTTCACACAAGAACCCTAGGTGACAATTTCTCACAGTTTGTGTTACAGTGTTGTTTAAACCTCGCTCTGATACCAATTGTTGGGAATTAAACACACAACACACACAAATAATCTAGAGAAAAGAGAAACGGAACGCAAACGGGACACACAAGAATTTAACGTGGTTCGGTTTCCCTACTCCACGACTGTAACAGGAGGATTTTATTTCACTTGTGCTGCTCAAGAATTACAAATACAAGGATCATATTTATAGGGAAACCAAATGGTTAACCTAGGGTTTCAGTAATGGGTCGGGCCGGCTCACAAGCCTCCACAAAGCCCAACA
>CM064966.1:9249251-9374537 GCA_032847665.1 Solanum chilense
CATATAACATAATCTTAACTTACATTGAAAGTATAACTTAAGAGGAAGGATTAAAAAGAGTACATTATTCATCAAAATCTGACATTGCATGCATAATTAATGGGTACTGGAAAAGACTCAACAAAATTATTTTTATTTATTCACAATATTATTGAAATTTTAGATTAGATAGATATGATTTAATTAGATTATCACTTAATGTAGGGGTAAAATGCTAATCCAATTTTCAATGTTGGAGCTTCCCACTTATAATAATACTAGATTCTGAGAACGTGTCTTATACGTTTGTCCCTTATTGTTATTATTATATTTTTATATACTAAAAAGTTAAGTAATTAAAAGATGCTTAAATTAACAATAGTAGTTTAACCATTTATCTTTTATTCGCTAAATAATAACAAATATAATATGAACAACATTAAATAGATGATATATCTAGTTATTTTTTTGTTATCCTTCTCTCATTCTCTTTTCTTCTCATTATGAATAGTGTAATTTCCTTCCTATGATAATATCAATCTTAGTAATTGGTTCTTAAAAAACATATTAAAAATTTAATTCTGAAAGTGTTTTTACATAAATAGTGGAGAATGACTCTTCACATTGAGCTTTTAATTTTAAAAAAAATGTGTATGAGAAATTATTAACATTCAATAATTAGGCAGAAGAATATCACATTATCATAAATAAAATAGTATCTCTAAGTCAAAAGTAGACATTCTAGTTTGGAAAATAATTACTACTAACTATTTATGGGTCCAGCTCCAATCAATAATCTATATATGGGAGTTTGACAATTTTCCAGCTATAGTTAAAATTTTACATCAACAATAAACAGCTTATTATCACAGTAGATAAACGTTTGATGCACATTTTTTGTAAATGAAGATTTTGTCAATGTAGTACATATGCAAATTTATGATAAAAACACTTGGTATATTACGAAACACACTTGAAGCCATTACCATGATTAATATGTCAATTATTTTTATCAGTATATCACATATACGTCTTCTTTTTAACCTTAAAAAGTATTGTACGCATGATTTATGAAGAGAAAAGAATAATACTCCTTTTTTCATAACATTACTCTTTCAATAATTAATATAAATTGAGCAATATAAACTTTTCAAAATGACTTATTCTAGATATATGATCAATTTGAGGAATGAATGTTCCAACAAACATATAATAGACTAATAAGATCAATAAATTATACATATAAACGAAAAGTTTAAATAGAAATACAACCTCAAAATCACATATATACTATGTAGAGTATGATCCATTCTTTATCTCCAATTAGGTGGGCCATTTTATTTTAGTTCATATATATGTATATATGATTTCTTATTTAGTCATTATTCTGACTACTCATAAATAATAATTTCAAAAATATATTTATACTAAAGTAGAACACTCTATCGAGAGCCAAATAAGCATGTCAAATGAACTGATTAAACTTTCATAAATATGAATTTCATCAGTAATTAAGATACATAGTAGAACATGATTGTATATTACTATTTTCTTCATGTAGGATACAAAATATTCTAATAAAAAAACAAAATCATAAGAAAGTACATCAACATATATAAAAAGAAAATATATAATACTTAGGACGGACAAAAAGGAGCGGATAAAAATAAAAATTAATTACTGTACATACAAAATGATTCGAAAAGTTCATTTTTGCATGATAATCTCTCATCCTCTTCTTGTCATTTACATGAAGATCATGCCAGGTAATTTATAGAAGTAGCTATGATTACCTATGAGTAGATAATTAATTTGCATTAAATTAGTTCAATGGTTTTAGTCCATATCAAATTTGTGTAATGGAAAAACTTTTCAAATACTCCTGATTTTCACAATAGAGTAATTAATTATTAATGTGTACTTGATTCATGCACCACTCTAAATCAGTTATTTATTAAATTTTTAATTATAGTTTATAATATTTGTTTAATTATTTTAATATAAGGATAAAATGGTAATTCAACTTTGAGCTTTGAATCTTTCCACTTATAATATAATATGATATGATATACTAGATTTACCGCACGTGTGCTGCACGTGGTTTGTGTTTCTTAACATTGATTCATGTATGATAATTTCCATTTTTTTTTGTTTTTGCGCTTGGTGTCATTTGTGTTGTGGTTTATTTTTTTCCCTTTTAAATGTGTAACCCCCCCCCCCAACCCAATAATTAAATTTGACTCTGCCTTAATCTGTGTTGTCTATGTAGTGAACATTAAGCCCACTAAATTCCCATTTAAGCGGTCCTTATGGTATTTCGAGCCTGTTTGGCTCAGCTTAAAAGCTGGTCAAACTGACTTAAAAGCTGGTTTTTGACTTATTTAGCTGTTTGGCAATACTCAAAATAACTTATTTTAAGTTAAAAAAAACTTATTTTAAGCCAAAAGATAAAAGCTGGGGTAGGGGTGTTTTTTTTTTTTAGCTTATAAGTTGTTTTAAGTTGACCACATTTTTACCTTTTTGCCATTAATATTTTTAAACAATCTCCAAATTACCCACATAACCCTAACATCTCTTTCTTCAATTTTTCTCTTTTCACGTTTGGCATAGCTGCTGAACTTCTTGGTGTTCTTCCAATTTGAAGTGAAGATAAACCTTGAAGTAAATTTTAACATGATGCATAACTATATTTTTAATTTTTAAAAATGAGTATAACTAATATATCTACAAATTTGTTATATCTGTAGTCTTTGAGAGTTTAAATTTCTGTTATATTTAAATTATAAAAAAGGAAAATAACGGTAAAAGGTAATTAGGACTATACGGCAAGAGAGGGGGATTAGGGAGAGAGTGTTAAAAGATATAAAAAAGAAAAGAAAAGAGATGAGCTGAAAAATAGCTGGTAATTCACTAGTAAAAAATTATTGACCATTAAATTACTTGACCATTTTTATACCATCAATGAATACAAAGTTAAACTCTTTTAAAATTATATCATATTTGTTGTTGATAAGTCGAATATGTTGGTAAACATTATATTATCAATGTTGACTCTTATAAATAATTTGTGATGAGAAAGAAATATGTGAATGATAGTAAAATATAATTATTTATGGCTGTACAATATAAATTAATTAACTTTTATTATGTTAACAACTTTTAAGAGTATTTCAGATATTTTGATTTAAAAAGCTGTTCATTAGCACTTATTTGCCAAACACATCAGCAACTTTTTTTTTAACTTCAACACTTCTATCCAAACGCATAACTGCTTATTATTTTAAAAAATAAGTTTCAGCACTTTCAAAAGTACTTTTTTAAAGCTGCTTTTATTAAGTCCATCCAAACGGGCCAATTTTTTTTTTCCACAGGTGGATTATGTGTGGTATCATTTAATAGATGGTCCTATAATATTTCTTACCATTTTAAACTGGTTAACATACAATTTTGTTTTTGATGGCTACTACCTGTGTTAATTTTTATTTATGTATGTGAAGTGCATTCTTCATGCTGTAGTGTACTTTATGTTTTGAATTTTTATTTTGAAACGCCAGGTTACTATTTTGTCATTTACGCCATGTCTTCTTTACAATAGTGTATGATCATTTTACTGTATATTTACATAATTGAATACTGTCTAAAGTAATGTCTTATTTGGTAGTCTTTTGATGTAGTTCATAGAGTCTTTTCTTCCACCAAACTGATTATTTCATCCACCAATCGTTCATTAGCTTCATTTTGTGCATATGATTATCCATGTTTAATTAGTTTCCATGTTTGTATTAATCAAATATCTCCTAAAACTTCCTTGTAGAATATTTCTTGTGTATGTCCCTTAGTGCCGCTCTGGTTGTTCAGTCATGATCAATATTTTTGTTGTTGACATCGATATTCGTCTGGATAGTGCCACGTACATTTGACCATGTGAGAATACATTTTGGAATAGGTACAATCCAACATTTGGTATTGTTTGACCTTGTGCCTTATTTATTATCATTGCAAAACACAGGCGTATTGGAAATTATTTCCGAATAAATTTGAAAGGATATCCCTCGTTCTACGGTGGTGATAGTTTTATTCTTGGAACAAACGTTTTGTGGCATATTCTCCTGTTGTTATTTCTGCATGTATGACATTCCTATCGAAACCTCTACAAAGCAATCATGTCCCATTGCACAACCTATTTGACGGGTCTAGATTCCTCAGCATCATAATGGGTGAATTTTCTTTTAGGACAAACCAATCATATATAATTTAACGATCCATCAATTTTTTTTTGTAATTTAGTTGTAATTTTTTGTATATGTGTTATGAGTTTATATTATAATAAGAGATATGTATATGTTAAGTTGTATTGATAACTTACCTATGCGGCGGTAGGCTATTAGGTGTTAAGGTGTTGATCTTCTTGATAGTAGTTGTTTGTATCATCTTCCACAAAGTTGATGTATGTTTTTGTCTCTCCTAGGATTTTTTCAATCATCAATTCATTTAGCTTTTCTAAAAATTCATTTCTAGTTGCTAAGATGGCCTGTTCTGTTTTATACTCCACGGATCTGTAATTTTGTTCAAGTTCTGGGTAAATTTCCCTCACCAATAATCCTCCTGGATTTCCATCATTACTTTGTTCGACAATCATCTGTTGCGGAATCGCTATCAAGTTTTCTTTTATTGTGGGTTCTTCTCCGTTTTCAATATGAAGCAATAACTTACTAAAAGTTGTATCTGTTCTTTCTCTCATATTTGTCGTTAGTTTTATTTTATCCATTAAAGGCCAAAAATATGACCTCACTAACCTTGCATCTACCGTCTCTGCTCTTGTAGATTTTGGTAGTACTTGTCGAAAGTCGCCTCCAAATACCATGACTTTACCTCCAAATGGTGCATCTTTATCCATTATATCGCGAAAGCTTCGGTCCACTGTTTCAACTGTGTGTCGCTTTTCCATTGGTGCTTCGTCCCATCTTATTAATTTTGCCTGTCTTATTAGTTTTGCCCCGCCGCCTTGCTTTGACATGTGTGTCATAGTTGTCTCATTTTCTTGTAGTGGTATGTCAAATCTTGAGTGTCCCGTGCACCCTCCAGGCAATAGTGTTCTTCCACACCACTGCTTGCACAAGCCAATGTTATCATGCCTTTTGATCTCACCTTGGCTAGTAGTGCCCGATATAGGAAAGTTTTACCGGTTCCCCCAGGCCCATTTACAAAGAACAAACCTTCTGTTTCTCAATTGACCCTTCCTAGAATTGTATCAAAAGTTTGTATTTTTTGTTGATTCAACTTGGATTGGGCGTCTGCATCCTCAACAAACAACTTCACATTCATTTCTTCTATTATTTGTCTACAGTGACGTGTGTCTATTTGATGTAATTATTTTTGGGAAAAAGGTCTAATATACCCCTCAATTTTGTCATTTGGAGCTGATATACCCCTCCTTATAAAAGTGGCCCATATATGTCCTTACCGTTATACAAACGGCTCACATATACCCCTACCGTTACAAAATGGCTCACATATGCCCTTCATTTAACGGAAGTTGAAAAATTAGTTTTAAATTTATATTTGTTAATTCTATTTTTTAAAAAAAAAATTATTTAGGCGTATATATGATACTTCTATCAAAGTTCAAGGTATATTTTTTTTTTCATACATAAATTATTTTTTGACTTCTTTTATTATAATTATTAGAGTTTCTTATTCTTACTTGGTTTTTTTCTTTCATTCCTTAGTTTAAAGAAAAAAATTTAAACTATTTTTTTCTGTGTATTGTAATTTAATTTCGTATGCGAAGAAAAAATTTGATCATCTACAATAAGTTTTACAAGAATATTAGTGAAACATAAATAAATTTGATTATCAAAATAATAATTATAAATTAGTCATTGAAATAAAAAAAAAGTCAAAAAGAATGATTAACGAGGATTAGATTTGATATGGGATTATATTTTTTAGAAAAAAATAATAAAAATTTAGATTAAAATTATTATTTTTTTCATTTCCGTTAGAGGAAAAGGGTATATGTGGGCCATTTGTCTACAAGTAGGGGTATATATGAGTCACTTTTATAACGAGGGGTATATCAGCTCTAAATGACAAAGTTGAGAGGTATATCATACCCTTTTCCCATTATTTTTTTACTTTTGGTATGTCATATTTGTCGACACTGTCCCATGCTCTCCAAGTAATAATTAATACTTTTCAAGGTACTTTGGAGTTGTTCTTCAGTTGTGGTTGAATGTCTCCTTTTAAAGTCATCATACATCCCCGTCAAATGTGTCCAATAGACTTCTCACATCCATAGGGTTGCGATGAACTAATATTGTAGCAAACAAGCATCTGATTCTAATAACCCTCTTTCTTTTGCTCTCTTTAAAAGTTAGACACTGCTTTCCATTAAGGATTAGTAACTTTTCAAATTAGTGTCTCCTCGTACGTGATTCAGCAATAGTCTTTCATATTACCTTTCTCCTTCTCTAGAATTTGCTGTTATATTTAGTATCTTTATTGTGTGTGATTAATTAACATGGATAGTAGTTGTAATTGACTTACCAATATTTATGCGGCCAATAACCGTGCGTGATTTTCTTTTTGTCCATATTTTTGATAGTGAGTTCCATGCATAATGCTCAGGGAACTCTCTTTAAAGATAATTGTGAGCCTCCATGTCTATAGAGCACATCTTGAAATACTCTGTAAGCATAATTTGTTGTACAAAGTCTGATTGCACGATAGTTTGTAGATTTTGCTTCTTCCTGCAGCACATACAGATGTTTTAGTAAGCATAACATAAAGTAATGTTCTATATAGTGCACAAATTGTAATTGTAAATTTAATATTTGTCCATAAATTGTAAAATACCTTTTTGTTTTTGTGGAAGATGTAATTGTAAGTTGATAACTGCCGGTTGCATTTCTTTTAGGTTAAACTCATATATTCTCCACATAACTTCTGGCGGTTATACCCAACATGCATCTTGGAAGCTTTTGATTTCATCAATGAATTTTTCCTATCGTCGGATTCTATATACATGGCACATTTATAGTGGCCTATATATATATATATATATAAGGTACAACCCATTAATTATTTATGTTCATTACACGGACTTCAACATTAATATGACAATTATATCTGATCAACAAATATGGATTATAAGGTACAACCCATTAATTATTCATGTTCATTCCACGGACCTCACTTGTTCTCCTGTCATTTCTTCTTCTGTAAATCGTAAATACATCCCTTCCTTGTATTGTTTTGTTGTTGAATATTCTTTGATAGTGAAATTTACATTGTCCATTTTTCATACATGGACCTGTCTTACGTTTCTCCTCGCAAGGTCCTTGTATCATATGCTTTATAACTAATGTGCTTAATCTTGGATGTGTGTCTTCATTAGGGATTCTTCACTAATGTATCTATCATACTCACCTAGAGATCGTATCTTATTTCCTTCTTTAAATATTAGAAGTAGGTGTATATATGGTAAGCCTCTCTTCTATAATTCTACAACAAAAACATATGCTGCGACGGTTCCAAATATTTCTTTCATTAAAATTTGATCTTTCAAGTCTTGCAATTTTTTCCGAAACACTCTAGTCACCAAATCGGGTCTGTCTTGAGGTAGTTGTCCCGGACACAATTGTTTTTGAATTTCAACCCAATCTGGGTTACATGTCATGGTGATGAAAAGATCTGGTCATCAGAGCTCCTGAACCAAAGCCATTGCATCCATATATCGGCGTCGCATATCCCTAGGGCCTCCAATGAATGATCGTGGTAGTAATACCTTTGTCCTACCTTGTCTACTCTACACTCACCTGCACTAACACTATCAACAATACCTTCGAGTATCTCCCTTCGATAATTTGATTGCTCGAATCTATAAAATTCTAGTCTGATTCTTTCTATCTTAATGTATATGTCAACCACAAATTGCTGTAACAATATCCCGCACATTAAAAGTATTGATTTGTCGCCAGTTCTTACTTGTAGTCTGTAACAGTATTACTCCCTACATGAAACACAACCTTTTGATTCACGTCGGAAAGCTACACCAGTTTTAAATAATTACAGTTAGATAAATTTTCCATATAAGGTAATTAGTAGCCATATATTTTTAGTTAAAACTTGTAATATGATAGTACAATGTATTTATATATATTTTTGGGTATATTGAAATGTTCTTACCTTGTGCTTCATTGGCCAACAACCTAGCAGCAGTTGTGGATGATAATCTACCCGATTCGGTAATTGTATTTGTATGTGTTTGGCTGTTGTTTATCTGGTTGCGTCATTTTTGTATTCCTTGAAACCTCCTTCTCCTTTAGGTAGAATTATCGGATATTGAAGGGGATAACAACAACCCTAATAATGTTGTACTCGATGTTTATTTCCTGAATGTTCATGTAAAATAATATCTCTTACAAATGGTGTGTTTGGATTGTTTCCGTCTACCCAAATTGCCGCTACCTGATCCACAGATGGTTTGTTATAGACTCGTTTCCGTTATGCTTATTTAAAGATTTTATAAGTTTGTAATTTTGTCATGACTTCCTCTGACAAATTGGCATCTTGTAGTACCGACATTATTTTGGCTATTTCATGGTCAGTATCATTGAAGTATAGTTTAAAGTACCGTGGTCCGTTCTTGTTTGGAATTCAGGGACAAAGTTAATAATTTTCGTCAAGTTTAGAGATATCTTCAATATATTTCAAGAAAGGAAAAAAGAGTAAAAAATTAAACACACGTGAACTATCATTCTTTCGTAAAGTTTCACATTTTGATTATTAGTTTTTTTATTTTTCCTACCTAAATTATCATGTATATATGTATTAAAACACATCTATTTGAATAAATAACGAGAGTTAAAATAGAAAAGGAAATTAATCCTTCCTAGAATATGCAAATTCTTTGTCCAGCTTAACTCCAAATGACGTGAAGAAAATATGTTATTATATTCATATATATTTTTTCAAAATAATTTTGCGTTTTCTGAATCGGCCAAAAATATTTCATAATAGTCATATGCGACTTGATTGGGTGCTAAATTGACATATCCACCTGCGCAACAGAATGTTGGTGACTCATATTCAAACCTCATAGCATGACAGTGGCGGCAGTCTTGTTTTTTTTTTTTTCATTTATGAGTTGAGGCTGGACTGAAGTTTGCATGTGTAAGCCCTATATTACAAACCATAATAATACATAGTCGGAGAATGTTATTTTATGTCTAAAAATCTTTTTTTTTTGTATACTTTTATGCATAGAAAATATGATCAAATATGCCTCTGTCAACATTTGGGTCAGATATAGCAAGGCGCTTAATTTTTTTGCCGCTTGTTCATTTGTGGTTCATGAACATGGTCATCTTCAATTTGATCAGTCGCTGACATATTTTTTTTCCAACTTTTGGAAAGCATTCTCTACATCCGGCTGTATTTTGCGCTTGACACCTGGTGCAGAAGATGTTATAATTTGTACCTTTAGTCTGGCAGATAGTTGAAAGTTGGCATTAAAATGACATTTTTCTCAACATACCTTTTTTTTTTTTGGCGGCAACTTGTAGTGAACTTCTATTTTCTATTGAGCAGTATTGACGGAACTCGTCTCCTACTTGGAATTTGTGTTATTTATGTATTAAGAAGTTAACTATTTTATAGTGTGTGCGAGTGTAGAAGAAATTATCATTAAAAATGTTTATTAAGTATAATATAGTGTGCCAGAATTGTTTTACGTCTTATAGGTTGTCAAGTTCTCCTAAATATATACGTAATTGTATTACATCTTGTTCAGGATTTTCGTTGTCTTCAATGTTATCTTTTTATTTACTGACGGTAATATATATTTAGTCTCCATCATACGCTAGACCTAAGAATGTATGACGAAGCCATACATGGATGAAGGGAATGCCATGTGTGTATTGTTGTGTTTTTCAAAAATTTAATATTTCCTAGGCCATTCTTATGTGTAGTTTACAGTGCATGCTAATTTGTCCCTTGGCTAATATGTTCAGTTAATTGAAGTGAACTTACAGTGTTTATTACGCGATGCGTGATGTTGCTGTGTGACTTTGAACTCTTGCAGGTGGTCTATAATGTTAAAACAGAACAGTAGATTGTGCAAATTGAATTTACAGACGCTGCCACTATATGAATGTGTGACTTTTTGACAATGTGTTGGTATTGTGTATCGATGGAACAATGGTATGTGTTGGGTTCAATATTCTGAAATAAACTTAAAAATTAGATGAAGTGTAAACTTTTGGTATTTATTTTACTGTGTTGCTGTCATGCTGGAGTGCATATTGTGTTTCTAAGATGGGTGTGTTTATGCAGTTACAACGATTGAAGAGGCATCCTTTGTAGCATGTTGCAATTATAGACCAGAAAGCTGTGATGTTCCAGAAAGTTGTGATTTTTTTGGGGAAGGTGTGACTTTTCACTAATGGGTCGCTGCTCGTGAAGCGTCTTATTAGTTGGTGCCGTTTCTATTTTTTTAATTATTGGTTTTGAAAGTGTACCGATTATGTTTTGCAGGATTATATAGTTTCGTGTAATGGGTGTTTTCCTGAAACATGGTATGTGTTGTAATGAATATTTTTTTTGGATAACATCCCAATTTGACTCATAAAAACACCAATTGCTATTTCCGGCGTTTGTATAAAATGTTTATAATTATGGCATTTTTTCGATGTTACAGGCACAGTACGCACAATGGGGAATTATACATCTTTTACTCAACTGGGGATATTAACTAATGGATTCATTAAATGATGTTTGTTGATTGATCAATATCATAAATCGAGGTGATTGTATTAGAGTAGAATCAATTTAAATATCGTCGCTTTAATATTTAGTAATCGGGCATAAACTAAATACATATTATCATCCATTCAAAGTCAAATTTGTTACAATTAGTATCGGCTATTTCTGATATTCTATGCATACAAACGATAATTTAATCATAACCAAAGTTGAAATTCGTTTAATGAAGTATTTTAATCGTACTTAATATTGTTGGAATATTTCATTAGTCCTAAAATTTGACACGAACATCATTGGGAACTCTGCCTAATGCATAAGGAAGACGCTATTTCTATACCAAATTCAATAGCCCAATTAGGTAGTCAATAAATTGTCATCTGATGGATAAATACGGCAGACACAATGGCAATAAACAATACATTAAGAAGAGTAATACTTGTATATGACATGTATGTATAATTTCAATTTTTTTTGTGCATGTAAAATGATACTAACAAATTGATTTTTCATTTTAATTAGATATAAAAATAGCAATTAGTAATTAGTTACGAAGATTGCACAAACATTGTATATGGAGTTAAAGCTCCACATTATTTAAATACATATTCCGGAGAATACATCTACTTTCTATTGCCTTTTTGTTTCTTTTGTTTGATTTCAGCCGCTCCTTCTGTGTTTTTCTTGGCCCTCTTCTTGTACGTCCTTACTGATTTGGCTTTGTCATCTACAATTAGAGGCACTTTGTCTTCCACCTGATGTATTTCTTCAGCAATTAAAAGTTGAATTGCTTGCCTTTACATAACACCAACTTGTGGTAGTAATAACATTCTTCCTTCTTGATAAGATGTAAAGAATTGGATTTGTTAGTAGGAAAGGTTGTCATCACGCTAGAGATTACAGTAATAAATGCCTCCTTACATTTAGTCAACTCTATACATTAAGTTCATACCTTTACTAAGTTTGATTTCATGTATTATTGCACGCTGCAGCCTAATATATATTTAGCCGCTGCAAAAAGGATGACTAGAGCCCGTCACTCTCCATTGCACACCTCAAGTCGTAAACAATACCTACAAAATAGGTGGCTGTAACTTTAATATAATGTGTTTAGTAATTAGTAATATTGAATCACGTTAAAACAAAGTATAACCTAATATTATATTCGAAATTGTGGCTATTGCTATTGTTACAATCGGCAATGACTTCTATAAATTTCACTTTTTTGTGGCACTTTTTGAAAGCCGAGTACCATGCTCATCTTTATTGAGTATTTCTTCAATTTTTTCTTTGAACTTGTACATACAATCTTGTAAATCGCCAACACAACATATTAGAGAATATACATTGAACATACAAATGAGTTTATTTTACGTATAGATGAAGTGTAAGTTAGTATGTACCTCTGAATCAACGCACATACCATCTAGAATTTTGGATAATGGAACTTCTATGGCTCTTCTCATTACCTTAGTAGGCGTTATTAAAAGATCTTTGTTATCGGCCTTTATGATTTCACGCCTATATTTGCAATATGGTTAGCTGAAGGTAGCACCCATTTAGAGTTAGGTTTGTACGGTGTATTGTATTGTCTTTTTTATGGTCATATTAAAATTCAAGTTTTGAACAATCATAATTATGAAAAATATGTACTGTTATAGCAATGTTCATTAATAGTTGAGAGTCGTGATATATGGGTTGAACTAAGAATTGAGAATATATTTGTGAAGTATGTAATGTACCATGCTCGAAGGTCATTTGCTTTTTGGAATATTGGATTGATCAAGACGCGCTGCTCACAGAAATAGTAGAGATCCCAAATCGGCCTAGTGTCATAAGAGCATTTAAACCTTTAGTAATAATGACTATATGAAGTTTGTAATTGATAAATATCTACAATACACTGTTAATACCTTTAAAGATTGATACTTTGACGTCACATAAGGCTAGTATAGGCTTATCATCTTGCAGCTTCTCGAGGAATGCACCATCATTTTCAGCAAAATCTCCTATAGTATGACGGTTGTATGATCCATGCTGGATTAATAGGTAGAAGTGGAAAGTAAATAGATCATCTTATGTACATACACATGGTAGTATATGCATCATTGAAACTTACAGCTGAATTGTAACGACTATTTCCCGTCTGTTGGAATTGACATTTTAAATGAGGGGATTCACCGAAACTAAGACGCAAATTAAGTGTGGAAATATATTACTTAAATTAGAGATTAGAATAACGTAATGTGGCATGACAACAATAGATTAGTTGTGTGGATAGTTACCTAGAATAGCACCATTAGGTAATTTATCAGCATTTTCCAATGATAAAAACCCATCAGAGAATTTGTCTGTTGAAACTGCGTGCTCAGTCTCTTGTATGATTGGGTTGTCTGTAAAGGCCAATTAAACTTCTTTGTGCACAGAAGAGTAGTTCGGATTCACACGATCTAAGCTGCCTTTGGAGGTGTAGTAAATCTTTTCTGGCTTCAAATTAAGAATCCTTCCATGTCTAGATATGCTTATTAAATAGTGTTGTTTAAATGTTTGTACACTATTATTAAACGGCGGAGGGATGGAATGAGTTCATCAAACATGAACTATTGTACAATAAAGTAGGTAAAAGTGTCAATGTTGTTACCTCTTCATCTACTCATATTATAGTTCATAAAGTTCCTTCATGCCTTGAATTCTTGTAATGTATTATTGAACCCCATCGAATAACTAAGACCTGCATCACCGAGTCAACAAGGTATTTTGGTATATTGTTGATCAATACACTCTGTTTTGCTAGTTTCATTTCAGTCGCCATTTCGGTTAAATATGGATGAATGCAGGTACCTGGGTAAATAAGTGAAACAATGTTAACATTGGACGTAAATATGTATGGGCACTCTTGATGAGGACAACTTGTTTTAATAGTATGCAACATTTGGGGGAAATTTCGTGCAGTTAAGACATTAGTAGTAAGATGTACTGTGCGAGAAATATACGGTTAGCAGTAATATATACATTTACATATGATAATAGTAATAAGATGTAAAGATGCAAATACTATGTTTTGAAGTTTCCCAAATATAGGAATTTTGTAGTTGGAAAAGACAGGGAATTCTGTATGTGCAGGCAAGGCAGTCGTACTGGTGCAGCAAGGGGGAGGAAAAGTGAGTGTTTGGATTGTTCTTAGAGCCATTTTTCGTATATATGGTAAAAGTAATGGAAATAAAATGGGAAAATAACGACACAAAATTTTTTACGTTGAAACCCTCCTGAATAAGGGAAAAAACCACGGGCCAAGAGGAGCAATTGATATTACTATAGTAAGGAATTTTACACTGTGTAGTCACGAATACAATACTCAAAGTGACTACTACACACTCAAAAGGAACAACACCCTTTTGATTTCCGTCTTACTAAAATATCACTCACACTCTTTTTTCTTTATAGACTATTTTCTTGTATAGTCTATGGAATGCCTCACTTTGCTCTCAAAATGGTTTTTCTCTCTAACTTGGTGTGTTCTAAAAATGAACAAGAATGCTCTATTTATAGAAGGATAAAACCATGCTTATGTCACTAATGACATATGTAAACATAGCAAAGTCAAGAATGGTTTCAAATCTTACCAATTTGCCAACTACCAAATCTCTTATTTTCAACTCCAATTACTATTCCGTTTTAACAATTGCTTGTACCAATTGAATAGCTAAAGTTGACTAAAAAATGGGATGGTTTCAACAAATCTCCCCCTCCAGTCCCATTTACTTGAATAAGGTATCTTCAACTTCTTTAGAGAGAGCTCATAACCACAAGTTCTTTGCATAACTCAAACTTGTCTTTCGATATCATCTTGGTCAGCATATCTGCAGGATTTTCACTTGTGTGAATCTTTTTGACGTGAAATGATTCATTCTCCACTTCCTCACGAATCCAATGATATCTGACGTCGATGTGTTTTATTCTTGCATTGTACATGGAGTTCTTGCTCAAGTCTATTGCACTCTGACTGTCATAATAGACAATATAATCCATCTGATTCAAACCAAGCTCTTAAATAAATCGCTTTAGCCATATCATCTCCTTGCCGGCTTCAGTAGCCGCAATATACTCAGCTTCAGTTGTAGATAGTGCAACACACTTCTGCAACTTTGACTGCCATGATATAGCTCCCCTTGAAAAAGTAAACAAATATCCAGTAGTTGATTTTCTGTTATCAAGGTCACCTGCCATATCAGAATCTGTATAGCCTTTAAAGATTGAATTTGATTCTCCGAAATGCAAGCATTCATCCGAGCTTCCTCAATGATACATGAGTATCCACTTCACAGCTTCCCAATGCTCTTTTCCCAGATTTTTGAGAAATCAACTGACAACACCAACTGGGTGAGCAATATCAGGTCTAGTGCACCATTGCATACATTAGATTTTCGACGACGGAGGAATATGGAACTTTGGCCATGTTCTCTTTTTCCTCCCTAGCTGTAGGATACATCTTCTTGCTCAACTTTATATGACCAGCAAGAGGTATACTAACAGGCTTAGCATTCTTCATATTGAAGCGCTCCAGTACACGTTCATGTACTTCTTCTGGGATGAATAAATCTTCCTTTTATCTCTAAGAAGAGTAATTCTCATGCCCAAAATTTGCTTGGAATGACCTAAGTCTTTCATAGAGAGAGACTTACAAAATCTTTCTTCAGCTAGTCAATCTTGGAAGTATTCTTTCCCAGAATCAACATATCATCCACATACAACAAAAGGATGATAAAATCATTGTCAGAAAATTTTTGTACAAATATGCAATGATCTGAAGAAGTGTTCTTATAGCCTTGCTCCCCCATAACGATTTCAAACTTTTTGTACCACTGTCCGGGAGCTTGTTTTAGTCCATAGAGACTCTTTTTGAGTTTGCATACAAAATTTTCTTTACTATCTACTCTGAATCCCTCAGGTTTTTCCATATAAATCTCTTCTTCTAAGTCACCGTGAAGGAAAGTCGTCTTCATATCCATATGCTCAATCTCTAAATTAAGACTAGCAGCCAAACCTAGAACTGTGTGAATCGAGGACATTTTCACTACAGGAGAAAATATTTCGTCAAAGTCAATACCTTTCCTTTGACCGAATCCCTTAACAACAAATCTAGCTTTGTACCTAGGCTTCAAGTTGTGTTCTTCAACTTTAAATTTGAACACCCACTTGTTCTTCAAATCTCTCATGCCCTGGGGCAATTTTACCAACTCATAAGTGTGGTTCTCATGCAAAGACTTCATCTCGTCTTGCATGGCTTCAATCTATTGATTCTTGTGCTCATCTTCCATGGCCTCCTCATAACATTCAGGTTCTCTCCCATCAGTGAGTAACACATACTCATTGGGTGAATAACGGGAGGAAGGAAACCGTTGTCTTGTGGACCTCTGAAGCGGAATATTTGATTTATCCACAACTTCATGAGCAACAGGATCATCAATAACAATATCATTGTTTTATCAACATCAACATGTTGATTCGATACATGATTCTGGGCGTCACCATGATTATCAAACCCAACAACATCATGCACACTTTTGTGAGGAACTTCATCATGATGAACTATACCATTAAAACTTAAAGATTCTACCTTTTCTGCTTTGTCAATATCTTTAATTGTTTGATTCTCCATGAATATAATATCACGGGTTCTCACAAGTTTCTTTTCAATTGGATAATATAGCCTGTAACCAAATTCATCTAGGCCATATCCAATGAAGATGCATTGCCTTGTCTTGGCATCTAATTTTGACCTCTCATCTTTCGGCACATGTACAAAAGCTTTGCAACCAAATACTCTCAAATGGTCATAGGAAACATCCTTTCCATACCAAACACTATTTGGTACATCACTTTGCAAAGCAACAGTAGGAGATAGATTAATAACATGTGCAACGGTCAATAAAGCCTCACCCCAAAATGAGTTCGACAACTTTGCTTCAGAAAGCAAACATTTAACTCTTTCCATCAAGGTCATGTTCATCCTCTTAGCCAAACCATTAAGCTGAGGAGTTTTCTGGTGTCTAATACCTTGATGCTTGTAGTATTCGTCAAATGGTCCAGAATATTCACCCCCATTATCAGTACGAATACATTTCACTTTCTTTCCAGTTTCTCTTTCAACTAAAACCTGAAACTGCTTAAAGACACCAAACACTTGGTCTTTAGTCTTCATGACATAGACCCAAACTTTTCTCGAGCAATCATTAATGAGAAAATGACAAAGTAAAGTGCACCACCCAATGTCTTTGTCTTCATTGGACCACATAAATCAGAGTGCACTAACTCAAGCAACTCTGTCTTTCTCGGAAGAGGGTAGGACTTAAGGAAACTCTATTTTGTTTACCAGTCAAGTAGTGCTCACATTTTTCTAATTTAGCACTTTGGAAATTTGACAATAATTTCATCTTGGCTAGAACATTAAGTCCTTTCTCTCTAATGTGGCTAAGCCTCTTACGACATAATGTGGAAGAGCTATCACTCTCAACCACATTCACCATATCAACACAAGTAGAGGCCGTAGTCCAGTATAGTCCATGATGTTTGTTGCCACGAGCCACAACCAAGGAACCCTTAATGAGCTTCCATTTTCCATCACCGTTGGTACTAACATATCCTTCATCATCCAAAACACCAACAGAAATTAGGTGCAGACGAACATCAGGAGCATGTTTCACATTGTTCAAAATTAGTTTATTTCCAACACTAGTTTCCAAACAAATTGTACCAATACCAACCACCCTAGAAATAGTCTCATTACCCATACTCAAGGTTCCAAAATCACCAGGAGTGTAGGAAGAGAAAAAATCCTTCCTTGATGTCACATGAGATGCGGCACCAATGTCCACAACCCAGCTTGACTCATCACAAGCAATATTTATCATGTTTTCATCAAGAATGGTAACAAGATCTTCGGTGGTGACGGTGGCTAGGCAATTTTCATTGCCATCTTTTTTAGTTTCCTCTTTGTTTTTGTTCTCCCTCTTCAACTTCCTGCAGAACTTCTTTGTGTGCCCTTTCATTCCACAATGATAGCACTCAATATCCTTAAGTCTGCCTTTGGATTTGCCCCTATTTTGTTCTCTATGCTGAGAACCATGAGTTTTATTTCTCCCCATGGGGCCAGTTATCAGGACATCCGACGAAGAGGAACCTTGAATTTTTCTTCTCATCTCTTCGTTCAAGACACTACTCTTGGCGGAATCCATAGATATCACACCATCCGGAGCAGAATTTGACAATGACATTCTAAATGTTTACCAAGAATCTGGTAGGGAACCAAGTAGAAGCAAGCCTTGAATTTCTTCATCAAATTTGATGCCCATAGCAGATAATTGGTTCATAATCCCCTGAAAATTATTCAGATGGTCTGTCATCGGAGAACCATCATGATACTTTAAACTCAACATCTGCTTTATTAAGAACATTTTATTGTTGCAAGTCTTTCGAGCATACAAACTTTCTAGATTCTCCCATAGGGTTCGAGCATGTGTTTCCCCAGAAATATGGTTTAACACATTATCGTCGACCCATTGCCTAATAAATCAACAAACCTTTCTATGCAACAAATTCCACTCTTCATCTGTTTTATTATCAGGGTTTACAGTGGTAAATACTGGTTTGTAAAAATTCTTAACATAAAGCACATCTTCCATTTAATCTTACAAAATGGCATAATTAACACCATTCAAAGTAACCATTCTACTTGTGTTGACTTCCATTGTTTTCCCCAAAAAATATAGTTATCGCAAATCAAAGTAAATATTTTCTGATGTGGAAGTTCAGACTGTGCTGCAACCACAGAGCATACTCAGATAAAACCTTGGCTCTGATACCAGTTTGTTGGGAAAACGCGTACAAGCACAAAAGTATATATGATAAAAGTAATGGAAATAAAATGGGAAAATAACGACACCAAGAATTTTATGTGGAAACCCTTCTGAATAAGGAAAAAAACCACGAGCCAAGAGGAGCAATTGATATTACTATGTAAGGAATTTTACACTGTGTAGTCATGAATACAATACTCAAAGTGACTACTACACACTCAAAAGAAACAACATCCTTTTGGTTTCCGTCTTACTAAAATATTGCTCACACTTTATTTTTCTTTACAGACTATTTTCTGGTATAGTCTATGGAATGCCTCACTTTGCTCTCAAAATAGTTTTTCTCTCTAACTTGGTGTGTTCTACAAATGATCAAGAATGCTCTATTTATAGAAGGATAAAACCATGCTTATGTCACTAATGACATATGTAAACATGGCAAAGTCAAGAATTGTTGCAAATCTTACCAATTTGCCAACTACCAAATCTCTTATTTTCTACTCCAATTACTATTCCTTTTTAACAATTGCTTGTACCAATTAAATAGATAAAGTTGACTAAAAAATGGGACGGATTCAACATTTTCTTGGGGCAATATGCTTGACATTGTGGGCCTGCAGTATGGCGTGAGCAATTATATGGTGGCAAGTAGTCATATCCCTGTAAGTTTTATTTATTAACTAGATAACGTAGGAAAGGGGTTCACTTACAATTTGTTTAAAAGAATAGCACACAGCCATATGATGTGTTTACAATGTAACTGTGTGCAGGAAAACTAAATTAAAGGGTGACGGAGACTAAAAATTCAGCAAGGTAGAATTGAGAAGGAGAGGGTGTATCGTTGCAAACCTGTGTGTTAATCATATTATGTGTTCGATTGAGAAAAGAAATTGAGTGAAAGAGTTATATAGTGTGGGAAGCGATGGGTTGAGACTATTTGGTAATTCAGGGAGGGAGTGTTTGTTCAATGGAAGGGTTGGAAAGTAGTGGCTTTCCATAAAGGTTTTGTACAGCGGACCAAGGGGCATGTTGAAAATTCAACAAGGGCGAAGTTGTGGTTTATGCGATTCGGAGGATGTCTTTGTTCATTGGCAAGGGTTCGAAATGGTGGTATTGCGGAAAGGTTTTGTACAGCGGATGAAGGGGCATGTTGACAGTGTAACAACAGTGAAGTGGTGGTGTATATGTGAATGTGGAGTGTTGGATGGAGTAAGGGTTATTTAGTAATTAACCATTAAATTAGGAGGATAATTTAGTAAAATACCTTTAAGTTAGAAGTTGGTGTTTTTAAGGTAATAAAGATGATAATTGCTGATAAGTGAGACTGATTATAGTGGAAATTATTACGAAGATTATAATTAACCAGCAATTTTTTAGGACTTGAATTAAGAAGGTGTAAACGCGGAAGCTAGCAAAGCAAACCTTAAAAGACCATGAGTAAGAAGACAACGAGAAATATACCAAAAGACACAATGATTTAACGTGGTTCGGTCAATTGACCTACCTCCACAAAGGAGATGAACAATCCACTATAAATATGAGAGTACAAAATAAAGAGGGAAACAACCTCAACCAAATTCACTCAGAATACATGGGAGGTTCTCACAAGTGGTAACGTATCAAGCTTGTGACACATAAATTCTCCCCCTAACCAAAACTCTCAAAGCCCTTTAAGACTACATTGTGAATGTATATTAAGTTAGAAGGAATATGTCTCTATTTATAGAGTCCTAAAACTTTGCCTACTAGAAAAAGGATTAGTCAAACCAAAACCTTTTCCTAAAAGGAAAACATATTTATTGTAAGAAATTTATGGCAAATAAAACCTAACACAATTCACCTTAATTCATTTATATAACCAGAAAAATCAATACCAAAATACTGATAGAAGAATTACCAAACTCCAATTGTATAGAATTGAGAAAACTCATGTGTTCAACAATGAAAAATATTGTGTGCAACAATGAAAAAAACAAGAAAATTGAGTCAATGAAAGTATTACAGCTTGGATCACGACCATATGTAATATCGTGAGGATCTTTTTGAAATTAAGGACTTGTTGTCTTGCCAAGCTAGCAGGCAACAAAAATATTTAATTTTTCCCACTCGAGGACTCAACGATACACTTAATTGGTTATGGTTTGAGCTCATGCTTGCCCCAAATATTGGAGGATCAATTCTTTTAGAGATGTGTTACTCTGCACTTCGATGGTCCTATAAAAAAATTCAGTCTCAACATCTTTCTCGCTACCATCTGTACAAGGAGCTTCTCCTTCTTTCTCTCCACTTAGAGTTTGTCTCTGTTAAAGGCCACCAAACTATAAACATAGCACCAAATAAGTTAATTTTTGATCCGACTATATATGAATTAGAGTGACAAAAAAAAAGACTATAATGAGGTTGATGTAACCAAATGAAAAATATACCTTCTCCCTCAGTTTTGTATTTTTCAGTCGTGGGGAATTTTCCTAGATTTGTAAGAAAGGGAAGCATTAAGCAAACAAGTAGTAAAACAATTGGAAATTCTTCGATAGAGACATTCACATTCAATAAAGTAAGGCCTATGAATAGACTGTTATTTTTCTTACCTTTATGTGAATTAAAGCTCAAAATATAGTAGTTAGTGTGGCCTTACTTTTTCTTTTAGTCGCTCAACCTGCTCCTTAAAAACTTGAACTGAAAAATATAAGATATGATAAATGTCAAGTTTTCAAAACATCATAAGAAAACAGATCATTTCAAAGACACTGATCAAGAAACATTACGTGCCCTGATGGTGTGACACTCCATTCCAACTGCTTTTCTATCTGTTGTACTTCTTGAAGGGTAGAAAACTGCAGATATTCTCCCTAGAATTTCTTGAGGTGTTCAACTGTCACACTTGTTAGTTTCTAATAAACAGAAACAAAGAGCAGTAGAAGAATTATCAGAAAAACAAAACCAAATTACAGCCTCTCTACAAGCAGCTTCTACTCTTATGAAACCAACTAAGGTTGGTGGTGTCTCTGCCAAAAAAAACTTGCAATTGAGGTCATCTAAAAGTGTGAGCAACGAATTTGGTCTTGAACCATTTGCATCCAGGCTTTCTTGCTCTTTTCAAGCTGATATTAAAGATTTTGCTCAGAAATGTACTGATGCTGCCAAGATTGCTGGATTTTCCCTTGCCACTTCTTCCCTTATTGTCTCAGTAAGTTAATAATGTCTTTGTTTTGTTAAATTGTGCGATCATCTCGTTTAAAAGTTTAAACTCTTAAATAGAACACATTAATAAGAATAGCAACCATGCCTTATAATTAGTATGATATTATGTTATCTTCTAGGAACTAAGAAGGTAAAATAGCGGTAAAATTTTTTATATCTGGCTCAAAGAAACTTTGATGTCTTGGATGATTATAGAGTAATATAAGAGGCTTACCATACGATGTGTAAAACTAAATTCATGACCACACCCCTCCACGCAAGGGGCTTTATGTATTATGTTTCTTAGAGGTAATAGATTTCTAATCATGTTAACAAGTAACTTGTTAAAATCGAACATTATTAATCCTTACTGTCATGGTGCTCTGTATAGTCTGCCTTGGTCCTGTGTTTCCAATGACAAAAAACTAATTTCACATGCCCTGCATAATTAGAATTGAGATATACTTTGATAAATTTATTGATTATAAAAAATCACTTGTTGAGTGTTGAGATCATAAAAGTTCTTCATGGCATGTCACCAATTTTTTTTCCGGCAACTAAAATCTTTAATTGGTAATCTGCAAGAAGTATATGCTTGAATATATGGCTATAAGATTTTTTTCCTGAAAAGACATTCGTTCATCTATATTAGTTGGTATCCTTTTTTAAAAAAACTTTATTTCTTATTATAGAGAAATTCAATGTTTCCATCTTCAAAACTCGTCCTTCTCTACTGACATCCCAAACTTTGTTTACTAGCTAGTATTCTACACTCCATCGTTTTTTACTTGTAAATCCAACTACATTGTTATTATTTTCATTGTTTGCCCTCGTTTTACTTAATTGATGATAAAGGTGTAAACTGAAAAAAATAACGATTACCATTAAACTGTGTTAGCCTAACTTTAATAAAGTATATTCTAACTAGGTAAAGTGTCCGCGCTTCGCGTGGATTAATTTCCTTAATTATATTACTTATGATCATAGGTTAATATTCTTGTTTTTGAGTAAGTATACTGATTTTTCAATAATATATTATACCTTTATCTCCATTTATTTTTTCCTATAGATGTTTAAACATTTTATTTATCATTTGTGACTCATTTCCTTTTATGCTAAATATATGCATAATCCAAAGTGTTATGTATCTTATTGTATTTGTTATTTTGCTTCTAAAGTTTATTGATACACTAAAACACATCTCCTTTTGTTTAACAAAAATAAATATATTGAATGTGATATTTTCTAAATGAGAAAGAAAATGAAAAGCCAGAGGAATATCTCAATGACACACTGCCTCAATCCTGTGTTGAAATGCCAACTTCTGAGCTTTGGCATCTTTGGACAATGACCTTTACAAATTTCAACAATATGGAAATAAATTTGATGTTTCTTTTTCTATTTCTTCAAAAACTGTCTGAAAGTTGTTATATTATGACTCGAGAGTTAATGGTCAAAAACACATATAAATTAGTAAGTTTTTTATATATATCAACTATCACCATTTATGTATTAGATCAACTCAATGTTGTTTCAATTTTTTTCCCACGCGATGTCTGGAGTACATATTAGAGTTCAAACTAAATCCGATATTGTACAAATTTACTTAAAAAGGTATGCAAGGAAGAAGAGAACAATTAAAGGAAATAACAAATTTGTATCGTCTTCATAAAGTAAAAGTAGACAAAGGCCGAATAATGAATTTAACAACTGTTTTTTCTTATATAGATGCATAATATGTGTCTTTTTTTACTCTCGAGTAAATATTATATTGGATACCATGATAAAATAATGTATTTGTGTGTGGAAAGAGTAAACAACCATCAATTTATTTAGAAAAGAACAATTACTTTTTCCTATTAAAAGAAAAAAAATGTCTGTTTCTTAGTATATGGCATCAACATGCTTTAGATCAATATCCTAAGACTGAATTTTGTTGTCCTATACAATGAGACTACGGATAATAGATTCTCTCCAACATTTCAACATCTCATCAATTTGAGGTTTCACATATACACATTCAACTTCACTTTGTTTGTCAACTAAAATATTTGATGAACAAATTTTCGCAAACACAATGCATATCTTCAATTGCAACCCCCTTTATTTGACTTTAAATAAGAATAAAATTCATAATGCCACCTACAAACTGCACATGTCATCAATACCAAAATCATCTCTAAAATACTAATGTATTTTTAGTTCAAATTGAAAGGATGTACTGAAATTTCATTTGGGATTAAAACCGCTTTAATGTAGACTATCAAAATAACCATGCTTCTCATCCGAAGGTTATACCAAGTTATTCAGTAGTCTTAAAAAACTCGTATGCCTCTGTACCAAGTAAAGGTGCTAATATCTAAGTTCCATATGGTACTTATTAAGATCTCATGCATACAAATCCAGTGATGGAGGTTTAAGGTTCACCATACGTATAACTAAAAGATTAAACTATTTAACTTATACTTGGATTGACAATGAAGGTTACTATTTCACAATGCATCAAGACATGCTATACTAACATAGGTTGACACTTCTCTAGCAATATAAATTTTAAGTATCTGATAATAATACATCAATAAAATCTTTTACCTAGTTATTATATCAAGAATATTAATTTGTTATGATAAGCCGACATGTAATAACAATGAAATCCAGAAAAATAGAAATGTTCTTTTGTAACAACCCGAAAAATGACTATGCGAAGTAATGCCTAAACATATAATACCTAGATTAAACCAGGTTCACAAGGATTTATGCGTGTTGAAACAGACATCACAACTTATACAACAACCAAGCCAAACAACTTGGTGAGTTAGTTTAGCTAGGAAAGGTTGAGTCCAGCCATGTAGGGCACCCGAATATTAAGATTCACCTAGATGAGTCTTAGCCGGACTTGAAAGGGGTAATCTTAGGTTTGGAGGGTTTAGAAGTAAAATTATCTTTTCCAGGATAAGGGTAGAATTGTAATTACCCTAAGTATTTAGTTAAGTAATTAATTAATGTAATTAGGGGGACAGTTTGGGTCGGGTCGACCCGGATTAACCCAGTTCGCGAGTTAGGCTTCACCCGGGTTCAATCCTTGGTGGAAGCAATATTAAGTTGAATTAATTGGTATTTAATTATCTGATTTAAGTATGGAAATGTTAGTCATTTCACTTAAGCCTTAGAAAATCTGATTTTTAATTTAAATAACAAAGAGTCCTAGTTTGACTAAGTGTTTACCTAAAACTCCTACTCCAAAACATTCTCTCACATCTGTCCACTCTCACTCTCAATCTCACGCTTCATCATAAGTAAAAGAACAAAATCAAAAGTTCATCACTCTTGAAGAACTTGTATGCAAAAACTCAAAAGAAAAACTAAACTAAAAATGAAAAGCAAAAACATTTTTCTCGACGGGTTGCGCATGAGGTTTCGGTGGTGAAGCATTGTTTTCGTGGGAGTTGGCAGCGCATTGGATCATGCTCGGAATGTTGTTGAACGATGAAAAATTTATGGGTTTATCCCTCTTGGTCCCTTTCCCAAGATACTCCTAGGATTCAGTCGTACTCTAATCCGAAAACTAGGAATGTTTCCCCTTTGTATGTCCCTGTCACTAGCTCCCATTGATTGTTGTAGGTTGAGTATTTTTGTTGGTATAATTTAGGGATGTAACCGTTTTTTTGATGATTATGTTCATGCATGTATGCTCGTATTCATGTGATTGTTAAGTATATCTTTTCCTAAACTATGTGAAAATGGCATGTTAAATCTATGTGTTTTTATATGCAATTACTGGTAGAAATCGTGATGTTCATGGGAGGTGTGATGTTGATGAATTGAGTGAAAAACCTTGGACAAATGTAACCACGAAAATTGCACATAATAATGTACGAAATATCTAACGAATTACCTAAGAATCTAACATATAAATGTTGAGAAAAGTGGACTGAAAACGTGGCCAAATTTCAAGAAATTGGAAATTTGGTCTCGGCATAGGAAGCATTGAGGATTTCGTTTCAGTTTTTTTATAATAATGTAAGAGGTCATAAGGGATTGAACCCGAGACCTCACCATATGTAAGTTGTTGAAAATTCAATAATAAAAATGATGCAAGGGGGATTCGAAATGGGGTGAGGCTCAAATGAAAAAATGAAAGAGGGATAAATGAATAAAATGAAGTGTGTGGGGATCAAACCCACTACCTCTTGGGTAGGTGAGAAAATTAGGAGAATAATTAAAGAAAAGTAAAAATGATGTTGTGGAGGATTGATCCCACACCCTCTCGTCCTCAAACGAAAAAGAAAGAAAGAAAATAACGAAAAAAAAGAAGTGTAGTCATTGGGGCTCGACCTCGGGTCCCCAAGGCGAAATTTTAAATCAAAAATTAATATAAGACTATGTATTTCTCAAGGGATTTAAAATCGGGTTCCCTTGCCTAATCTCATATTGATACATAAGTCTTACGTGAATAAATAATTGATGAGCGCCTATAGGAATGGAACTAGAGATGTTGGCATGCTTACCAGATGCATAAGTTTTGAACCACATAATCTTGGGTAAGTATAAGAAACTTAGAAGAATTATGAGCGAAACCTCATGACATGTACGTATGAGTTCATAAGTGCAGTGTACGTTTAAAAATAAGTGAACAGAATATGTATGTGATGAAATGATGTGACCGCAGGAGGGTTAAGTAATAGTTTTAAACACATTAAAAGGCCAAGTGCATTGGCATATGACGAAATAAACATTCACGTAATGGGGTGAGTAATTATGAAGAGCTCATATGCTAAAGTTAATGAATGTGGTGACAAAACTATAAGAGGCTAATATGAGATAAATCTCAACTAAGCCTAATAAGTGTCACCAAAAACCATACTCACCTATGAGAGTGTAAAACTAATAGGAATACCAGTCTCTAAGAAACACTCTAATGAAAGTAATTGAGATTAATTCACACTTAATACTAATGATGAGATAATAAATCATCTAATTAGCAATGATGCCCTCATGCTAGAAGCCAGCTTCTATGAGGTGTGAGATGAATGTAATGGAACTTTATACTAAGCACTGATAAGCTATCTATGCGTCGCGATTACTTCTTTCGAGAAGGCAGAGGTTCGTGTAAGTCTCATGAGATGAGACTGTCCGTTTAGGCTGGTATGGCTCTCCTCATATGTCCTAATCTTTGAAACTATGCTGCCAACATAGGGTTCTAGCAAGGTTCATTTCCCTATATAAATTAGCATGTTTTGGTTTCACTTTGGCCAGTGATTCCATCTCTTTTCGGTGTGGGGTAGACACTGGATTTCATGAAGCTCATATGATCTATATCGGTTAAAGTTAAAGTTCTCAAAGAAATAATGAGGCCATCCTCATGTAATGCACACAATGAAATGAACGATACCAAGGGTGTTTGGATAGGATAATCAAGAGGTGAACTAGACTCAAGTAATGACACTAGGTAATTCTTGGTCATTGCACAGTGAACCTTATGAGTGTCCTTAACAACATCCTAGGTACATAAATGGATAAAAATGAAGTACGTATGAATGAATGAAGCAGACTCTGTGTTTTCTAAAGAAGGCTCCCTAGTTGAGGACCCATATGTTGAGCCCTCACTTGGGAAGTCCTAATGTTAACTCCGTGATTCCAAGGTTTCATGGCATATGAACAAAAGATATGTGATATATGTGTTGTTAAATGAAATGTGTTATACACCGTGTGCAATATGAAAAGAATGATGATGCATGTTACTCTTATAGCATGACTTTCCTTATCTGATTTGGCAAGTCCAATTGACTTGGCTTTCCATAACTCATATCATTAGGAGAGATCTCTTCTTAATCATGCATGTCGTTGGTGTGTACTTGCATACACCCATACTTAGTACAAGTGTTTACTTATTCCATACAACCCTCTACTTTTAGATGTAGGTGCAGGTGGACGCTAGAGCTTACGAGACTATGTTGAAGCTATCCTAACATGAAGCATACATCCGGACTTGATAGGCTATCATGCTTTCGAGTATGCTTATCTCTTATATTCTAACTTAGACGTAGGCATGCGCTAGTGGAGGATGTTCCACTAGCTTTTCTTTCTTACTTATTTTCAGACGCCGTATTAGTGCCATTTTGGCAACTTTATATTAATGCAGTTATGAACTAACTCCTTCATTTGAATATCTTATTATTAGATGGTTTTTGTGAACTGATATGATATAATGCAAGACTATGTATACTTCAAAGCAAGCAAAAGTTTTAAATTTTCTGCTAAAATTAACCTATACGATGCAATGCTACTGTATGTGGGCTTGTCTACGACCTCTGAGAGGTCAAAGATGCCAGTTTCGTCTAGGGTCTAGACCTCGGTCGTGAAAAATGTGGTATCAGAGCATTAGGTTTAATTCTAAGGATAATAATGTTAACATCAACCACATCGAGTAATTTCTAAGTTATGGTAGTGAAGTGCACCACTATCATGATTTATAGACTGCATGATGAGTAGGAAAATTCCCTTCTTCTGATATTATCATACCTTCTCTAATGTTTGATTCTTTGGTGTTATGAGCGTATCTAACATCAATTCTTATTTTTCATAAAATGAACACAAGGAGGAACGCTGGCCAAGAAAGAGGAGAAGCAGCTGCTGGGGGCAACCAAGTTCCACCCCAGGCTCCAACTGTAGGTGTGGCCATGCCAGTAAACCTTGCTGGGTTGACTAATGCGGAAGTGAGGAACTTTGGCATAAATGGCTCAAGACATCACTGTGTAGGCCTAGGATATGACGGCCCATGACAACAGACAGGAGGTTCAGCGGGAGAACCCACTGGCCTGCAACATGGCGAACATGTTGCGGGATTTTACAAGGATGAATCCTCCAATCTTTACAGGATCTTAGACTTTAGAGGATCCTCACGAGTTCGTGGAGGAGGTCCAGAAGATTCTGGTGGCGATGGGGCCACAGAGATTGAGAAATCTGAGCTGGCCTCATACCAGCTGAAGGATTTTGCAGCGACCTAGTGCAAGATGTGGCAGGATAGCAGGGCATTGGGCGGAGGTTTAACCACTTAGGAGCTGTTTAAGACAACCAATCTGGAGAGGTTCTTCCCCAAGAAGATGAAAGAGGCTAAGGTTGAGGACTTCATCAACCTTAAGCAGGGCTCGATGACTTTCCAGGAGTATTTTCTAAAATTCATAAAATTTTCCAGGTATGACACTTCCCTTGTGTCGAACAGCAGGGACGAGATGAGCAGGTTCCTCACAGGAATCTCAAAGGACTTGGAGGAGGAGTGTTGGGCTGCGATGCTCTATGACAACATGGACTTGTCCAGGCTGATGGTGCATGTCCAGCTAGTTGAGGACAACAGGAAGAAAATGAGAGTCATGAGGTCAGGAGGCCTAAACTTTCTGACCAAACAGGTCCCAGCACTGGTGGTAGAAGGAGCACTTTTGGAATTCGTGATCAGCCCAGATTTAAGAAGGGACATCAGAGTTCAGGGAACTCTAACTCTCAAAGGAGTACAACACCCAGAAGAGGCAGACCCGAGCCCAAGAAGGAATGGAGGTGATGTGCAACGTCCCAGAAATAAATGTGGAAAGTGTGGCCGTATTCACAATGGAGAGTGAAGACTAGGCACAAATGCCTTCTTCGTTTGCGGAAAGAGCGGACACATGGTCAGGGACTGTCCACATAAGGGTTCAGGCTGGAGGTAATGCTTAGCCTAGGACTAATCCCCAGCATGCTACTGCATCCGAGCCTCCTAAAAGGAACAAATTCTACGGCTTGAAGAGCAGGGAGGAGTAGGAGAAGTCTGTTGATGTGGTCACAGGTATGCTACAAGTCTTCTCAACCTCTGTTTATGCTTTAATTGATCCAGGGTCTACGCTTTCTTTTGTGACTCCCTTGCTTGCTCGTACTTTTGAAACACTGCCTGAGGTTTTGCATTATCCTATCGTACTTTGTACTCCCTTCGGAGCAAATGTAAGAGCTGATAAGATTCATAAAGACTTCCCAATAGTAGTATGTGGTAAGACTATGTGTGCAGACCTTGCTGAGTTACCCATGAATGAGTTTGATATTATACTTGGTATTGACTTGCTCCATAAATGTTATGCCTTCATGGATTTCCCTAGTAGGGTTGTGAGATTCCATTTCCCTAATGAAGTAGAGCTGGCCTGGGAGGGGTATAATTCGAGTCGTTCAAGTCCCTTGATTTTGAACCTTAAGGCTAATAAAATGATGTCCAAGAGATTGTTATGCCATCTTATGAGTGTCAATGATCTAGATCATGACATTCCTTCCATAGACTCTGTGCCTGTAGTGAATGAGTTCCAAGATGTTTTGCCAGATGATTTGCCTGGAGTCTCTCCCCCTTGAGAGATCGATTTTGGTATCAACCTAGATCCCGATACCAAACCAGTTTCAATTCCTCCCTACAGAATGACTCCATCTAAACTCAAAGAGTTGAAGCTGCGGTTAAAAGATTTCACTGATAAGGGTTTCATCCAGCCGAGCATATATACTTGGGGCGCTCCAGTGTTGTTTGTTAAAAAGAAAGATGGAACCCTTAGGATGTGTATCGATTATCGACAGCTCAACAAAGTCACTATCAAGAACAAGTATCCACTTCCCAGAATAGCTTATTCGATCAGCTCCAAGGGTCTAGTTTCTTCTCGAGGATTGATCTTCGTTTCTGGTATCATAAACTTAGGGTTAGGGATGAGGATATCCCAAAGACATCCTTTCATACCCATTATGGTCATTATGAGTTTTTAGTCATATCATTTGGTCTCACTAATGCACCATTAGCATTTATGGACCTCATGAACCGAGTCTTCCGGGAATACCTTGATTCTTTCATCATAGTATTCATTGATGACATCCTTATATACTCTAAGACCAAGGAAGAGCACGAACAACATTTGAGACTAACCTTGCAGGTACTTAGACAACATCAATTGTATGCCAAGTTCAGCAAGTGTGAATTTTGGCTAAGATCAGTAACCTTCCTGGGTCATGTTGTGTCTGATTAAGGTGTGGAGGTGGACCCCAGGAAGACTGAGGCTTTTAAAAATTGGCTAAGACCTCTTATTGCCACCGATATCCGTATCTTTCTGGGATTGGATGGTTACTATCGCAGGTTCGTGGAGGGTTTTTCTTCCATTGGTGCCCCACTGACAGCTTTGACTAAGAAACAAGCCAAGTTCGAATGGACGGAGACTTGTGAGAAGAGTTTCCAGGTGCTCAAGGACAGACTAAATTCAACCCAGTGCTTACGTTTCCTAAATATGGTGAGAGTTATACTATTTATTATAACGCATCTAGAGTTGGTTTGGGTTGTGTTCTTATGCACGGTGGTAAGGTGATAGCCTATGCGTCCAGACATCTCAAGGTTCATGAGAAAAATTATCCCACTCATGACCTGGAGTTGGCAATTGTGGTGTTTGCATTGAAGCTATGGAGGCATTACTTTTATGGGGTGCATGTGGATGTGTTCACTGACCACAAGAGTCTCCAGTACGTGTTCACGCAAAGGGAGTTGAATCTACGTCAGCGGAGATGGTTGGAGCTGTTGAAGGACTATGACATGAGTGTCCACTACCATCCAGGGAAGGCAATTGTTGTATCTAATGCTTTGAGAAAATTGAGCATGGGGAGTACAACCCACATTGATTATGAAAAGAAGGAGTTAGTGAAGGATGTACACAAATTGGCCAGACTGGGTGTGCAGTTGATTGACTCTACTGGTGGGGGTGTTTCAGTTCACCCGAGTTCTGAATCATCCTTGGTACTTGAAGTCAAGAAGGGTTAGCATCTTGGTCCTGTGTTGATGGGTTGAAGGACTAAATGCTGATAAAGATGAATGAGTCCTTTGCTTTGGGAGGTGACGACATACTTAGGTACCAGGACAGGCTGTGTGTACCCAACGTGGATGATTTGCGAACCAAGATTATTGCAGAGGCTCATGGTTCCAGGTATTCGATACATCCAGGTTCCACCAAGAGGTATCATGACCTCAAGAAGATCTATTGGTGGGATGGCATGAAGAAGGACATTGATGAGTATGTGGCCAGGTGTCCTAATTGTCAAAATGTTAAGACGGAGCACCTTAAGCCTGGTGGTCTCACTCAGATGATTGAGGTTCCGACTTAGAAGTGGGAGGTCATTAAGATGGACTTCGTGGTTGTTCTTCCGAGGATTAAGAGACAACATGACTCCATATGGGTTATTATGGACATGATGACTAAGTCTGCCCACTTTATCCCTGTGAAGTCTACTTACAGGGCCAAGGATTACGCGAGACTCTACATTGATGAGATTGTGAGGTGGCATGGGATTCCTTTGTCTATCATTTCGTATAGAGGAGCTCAATTCACTTCGCATTTCTGGAGATCCTTCCAGAAGAGCTTAGGCACGCAGGTAATGCTCAATACTTCCTTCCATCCTCAGACAGATGGGCAGGCAGAGCGTGCCATTCAGACATTGGAGGTTATGTTGAGAGCGTGTGTGATTGATTTCAGAGGTAGTTGGGACGACCATCTTCCATTGATATAGTTCTCGTATAATAACAATCATCACTCTAGCATTGGATGGCACCATTTGAGGCAATGTATGGTAGGAGGTGTAGGTTTCAGTTGGGTGGTTCGAGGTTAGACATTCATCCATTTTGGGTCTAGAGATCATTTATGAGGCCTTATAGAAGGTCAGGGTGATTAGGGACAGGTTGACTACTGCTTACAGTAGACAGAAGTCTTAAGCATATAACAGGAAGCAGCCCTTAGAGTTTGACGTTGGTGACCAAGTTTACTTGAAGATATCACCCATGAAGGGGTGATGAGGTTTTGGCAGGAAGGGGAAGTTGAGTTTGATGTACGTTGGGCCATACAAGATTCTTCAACGTGTGGGTGAGGTGGCCTATGAGTCGGTGTTGCCTGTGGAGCTATATTTCATTCACCCAGTCTTAATTTTTCCATGTTAAAGAAGTGCCTTGGTGATCCAGCATCGATTCTGCCTGTTGAAGGTCTGGGGGTTGATGAAGACTTGTCCTATGAGGAGGTTCCTGTTGAGATTTTAGACCGGCAGGTGAAGCGGCTGAGAAACAAGGAGGTTGCCACAGTGAAGGTATTGTGGAGAAACCATATTGTTGAGGGTGCTATTTGGGAGGCTAAGTTCGATATGAGATCCCGCTATCCTCATATTTTCAGCTCTTAAGGTTAGACTTCCTACTCTTAAGTCTAAGTTTCCTTATCTCCTCTATTCTTTGTTGCTATTGCTTGACTGTGTAAAGTACTTATGTTATGACATGATTGACACTGTGCTAGATAATTTGAAGTGTCATTCGGGGATGAATGTTCCTAAGGGGGGGGATAATTTATTAACCCGAAAATGACTATTCAAACTAATACCTAAACATACGTAAAATGCCTAGATTAAACCGAGTTTACACGGCTTGATGCGCGTGGAACCAGACCTCAGAACCTATACAACAGCCAAGCCAACCAACTTGGTGAGTTATTTGATCTAGAGAAGGTTAGGTCCAGCCAAGTAGGGCACCTGAATATTAAGATTCACCTGGATGAGTCTTAACCAGACTTAAAAGGGGTAAAGGTTTGGAAGGTCTAGGGGTAAAATGGTCTTTTCCAAGCTAAGGGAAGTATTATAATTACCATAAGTATTTAATTAAGTAATTAATTAATGTAATTAGGGGACTGTTTGGGTCGGGTCGACCCGGATTAACCCGGTTCGCGAGTTAGGCTTTACCCGAGTTTGATCATTGGCGGAAGCAATATTAAGTTGAATTAATTGGTATTTCATTATCTGATTTAAGTAAGGGCATGTTATTCATTTCACTTAAGCCTTAGAAAATCAAAATTTTAATTTAAATAACAAAGAGTCCTAGTTTGAAGTCTTTACCTAAAATTCCTACTCCTAAACTTACTCTCACATCTCTCCATTCTCATTCTCACGTCTATCCATTCTTATTCTCACGCTTCATAATTAGTAAAAGAAAAAAAAATCAAAAGTTCATCACTCTTGAAAAACTTGTACGCAAAAACTCAAAAGAAAAACTAAACTAAAAACGAAAAGCAAAAACATTTTTCTCGACGGGTTGAGCATGAGGTTTCGGTGGTGAAGCATTGTTTTCGTGGGAGTTGGCAGCGCATTGGATAAGGTTTGGAACGGTGTTGAACGATGAAAAAGGCATGGGTTTTTTCCTCTTGGTTCCTTTCCCAAGAGACCCCTAGGATTCAGTCATATTCTAATCCGAAATCTAGGAGTGTTTCCCTGTATGTTCTTGTCACTAGCTCCCCTAGATTGTTGTAGGTTGGGTATATTTGATGGTAGAATTTAGGGATGTAACGTGTTTTTGTGATGATTATGTTCATGTATGTATGCTCGGATTTATGTGATTGTTAAGTATGTCTTTTTCGAAACTATGTGAAAATGGCACGTTAAATCCTTGCGTTTTGTACTCAATTGCTGGTAAAAATCATGATGTTCAAGGGTGGTGTGATGTTGATGAATTGAGTGAAAACTCTTGTCCAAATGTAACCAAGAAAAATGCACATAATACTGTACAAAATATCCTGTGAATTGCCTAAGAATCTAACGTATAAATCTGAAAATTTGGTCTCGGCATAGGCAGCATTGAGGATTTGGATTTCAAAAAAAAATTAAAATGTGTGAGGTCATCAGGGATTGAACCCGAGACCTCACTATATGTAAGTTGCGTAGGATTCAATATTAAAGATGAGGTAAGGGGAATTCAAAATGGGGTAAGGCTCAAGTGAAGAAATGAAAGAGGGAAAAATAAATAAAACGAGTTGTGTGGGGATCAAACCAACAACCTCTCGGATATGTGAGGAATTTCAGATAATAATTAAAGAAAAGTAAAAATGAGGTTGTGGGGGATCTATCTTACACCCTCTCGGCCTCAAACGAAAAAGAAAGGAAAGAAAATAAAGAAAAAAAAGAAGTGTAGGCATTGGGGTTCGACCTCAGGCCCCCAAGCCAAAATTTTAAATAAAAAATATATATAAAACTAAGTTTTGCTCAAGGGATTTGAAATCGGGTTCCCTTGCCCAATATCGTAGTGATACATAAGTCTTGCGTGAATAAATAATTAATGAATGCCTCCTATAGGAATCGAACTAGAGACCTTGGCATGCTTACCAGATGCATAAATTTTGTACCACATAATCATGGGTAAGTATAAGTCACTTAGAATAATTATGAACGAAGCCTTATGGCTTGTACGTATGGGTTCATAAGTCCAGTGTACGTTTTAAAATAAGTAAACCTATGATGTGTGTGACCCTAGAAGGGTTAAGTAAGAGTGTGAAACACATTAAAAGTTCAAGTGCATTGGCATATGACGAAATGAACATTCACGTAATGGGGTGAGTAATTATGAAGAGCTAATATGCTAAAGTTAATGAATGTGGTGACAACATCATAAGAAGCTAATATGTAAGACGAGATCAATCTGAACTGATCCTAATAAGTGTTACCAAAAACCGTACTCACATATGATAGTGTAAAACTAATAAAGAGACTAGTCTCTAAGAAACACTACAATGAAATTATTGATATTAATGCACACTTAATTCTAATGATGAGATGAGAAATCACCTAATGAGCAGTAATGCCCTCATGCTAGAAGCCAGCTTCTATGATGTATGAGATGAATTTTATGGAACTTTATGCTGAGCACCGATAGGCTAGCTATGAGTCATGATTCCTTCTTTCGGGAAGGAAGAGGTTCGTGTAATTATCATGAGATGAGACTGTCCTTTTAGGCGGGTATGGGTCTCCTTATATCTCAGTCTTTGAACCTGTACTGCCAACATAGAATTCTAGAAGGGTTCATTTCCCTATATACGCTAGCATGTTTTAGTTTCACTTTGGCCAGTGATTCCACCTCTTTTTGGTTTGGGGTAGACACTGGATTTCATAAATGACACATGATCTATGTCGGTTAAAGTTAAAGTTCACAAAGAAAGAATGAGGCCAGCCTCATGTAATGCACACAATGAAATCAATGATACAAAGGGTGTTTGCATAGGATAATCAAGAGGTGAACTAGACTCAAGTTATGATACTAGGTCATTCTTGGTCATTCCACAGTTCACCCGATGAGAGTCCTAAACAACATCCTAGGTATATAAATGGATGAATATGAAGTACGTATGAATGAATGAAGCAGATTCTATGTTTGCTGTAGAAGGCTCCCTAGTTGAGGTCCCATATGTTGAGCCCTCACTTGGGAATTCCTAATGTTAAATCAGTGATTCCAAGATTTCACGGTATATTAACTAAAGATATGTGATATATGTTTGTGCTAAATAAAATGTGTTATATGCTATGTGCAATATGAAAAGAATGATGACACATGTTACTCTCATAGAATGACTTTCCTTATCTGATTTGGCAAGTCCAACTGACATGGCTTTCCATAACTCATATCGTTAGGATAGAGCTCTTCTTAATCATACAAGTACTTGGTGTATACTTGCATACACCCATACTTAGTACAAGTGTGTATTAATTCCATACAACCCTCTAGTTTTAGGTATAGGTGTAGGTGGACGCTAGATCTTACGAGACTACATTGAAGCTATTTGTACGTGAAGCATTCATCCAGACTTGGTAGGCCCTCATGATTTCAAGGATGCTTATCTCTTATATTCTAGCTTAGACGTTGGCATGAGCTAGTGGAGGATGTTCCACAAGCTTTTCTTTCTTACTTATTTTCAAACGTCGTATTGGTGCCATTTTGGCAACTTTATATTAATGCAGTTAAACTAATTCCTTCATTTGAATATCTTATTATTAGATGGTTGTTGTGAACTGATGTGATATAATTCAAGTCTATGTATACTTCAAAGCAAACAAAAGTTTTTAATTTCCCGCTAAAATTAACCTATACATTGTAATGATGACATATGTAGGCTTGTCTGCGACCTCCAAGAGGTCAATGATGCTGGTTTTGGCTGGGGTCTAGACCCCGATCATTACATCTTTGTAGACGAAAACACACAGATTACTAAATGCGTGCATCGATTGTTATTCAGACAAAAAAATTTAGTGGGAACACTTTCGAGGTGACAACCAACTTAAAAGTAAACAAAAGTCAAAGAAAATTGATCAAACTATCTTTTAATTATACCTTGTGAAAATTAAAACTAAATTAAGCTTATATGTATGACTTCCTAGTTGAGTGTTATACAATCACAATAACAATAACATGTCTAGTGTAACCACACATGTTTGGTCGGGTTAGGTTGCTGTGTACGCAGTCTTAATCCTACATTGTGAAGGTAGAAAGGTTGTTTCTAATAGGCCCTTTGATCAAGTAAAATTTAATTTTCAGGTTTAAGGAATAAATACAAACCATCATAAAGTGAAAATAAACTAACAAATAATAAAAAATAAAGGAAGAAAGTTTTATATAGTAATTTGATCCTTATACTTCCTCTAAAGATCATAAAAAAAGAGTTTTTTTTTTACTTCAACTATGTGTACGACTGTAGAAAACTTATATAGTACATGAAAATATTCAAGAATCCATAATGGAAGTTTCATTGCTTCATGTAAAAGTCTATTTGCTTTATTTAGTCATGCGACATAGTGTCATTGCACTCCTGGATCAGTATTTAACACATCCTTTTCAAGAGGAACAGCTATTCTTAATAAAAGTATTTTCCTTTTTTCTTTATGCAATATTGTGCGGTAACTAATTTAATCGATTACCATTAAAACTAGGTATAACACAATAATGTTAGCTATAATACACGTGTATAAAGTTTGGAATAGGGTGGAATTATTGATCTTCAACCAAAGATTTAGTTGCGGAAGTTTGGAGAAACCGTCCGAATCCTCCTTAGCACATTCCATAGAGTTCATGAAATCATTTGGACCCGCAGTCATGAAAACTTTCTTTTACTAAAGGTGAATGTAAAAGAATTTCCTGCATAAACTAATCTAGCACAAAATATTAGTTGGACCGACCATCCTTGAACAGTTGCACCAACTTAAAATTAGTGAAATAACAAATTTGGAATGGAAGTAGTAAAGAGGTTGAAAGGGTAAATCCTAGACCCAAATTAAAATGCATATACTAATTGAAGAACAGCTATACATGTTGAATGCATATTTTTTAAGTTTTTCTTGCTGAATGGACTGTGTAGGAGGAATAACCAAGGTATCAACATCTAGAATCCTTTAAATATCATTTTTTGAAGAGAACTTGATAGCCGTAATCTACTATAGTTGGTCCGCTAGGCAGAGGTAGCGATCATCATAAGCATAAACTTGTTGAAGTTGTTCATCATAATCTCCATTTTGTTATAATTTGGAGCCAAAGCTAAAGTAACAAACAATGAATTCCTTACTCTATTAATTCCTTTGTGCTTTGGGTGCATTGGACATGTGATCAAAGGCCTTAAGATTTTTGCATGAAACTGTTTTTGAATGATCACAATTATTCAAGGTCGTTTGTTGCACTTTTATAAATAGCTAGATATTTGAATTAGGGTGTCGAATTGTTACGAAAGTAATTATTGAGCAAAGATATTAAGTAATTCAACTTAAAGGGTCTAAAATAAGTACCCACCTAAATCTCGATTACATTACTGCAGGCCAAAAAATGATTTGAAAGAAAAAGTCAGAGAAAAGAAGCGTTGAGATAATACCTTTAGAGTGAATTTTGAAGAAATTTCCACAAGCTGTTGGCAATGTTCTGCCTCTAGAGGAGTCGTTTGAAATTATATGCCTCTAGAGGGCATTTTTTCAAACTTTTTTATGGGTGTCAAAACAAGTCTGGCTTGTGTATATTTGGAATACCTGTTGAGTGAATTTTGAAGTCCACAAGCCATTGGCAATGTGCCTCTAAACGGTAGTTTTTCAAACATTTCAGAAGCCCTAAGATAATGCCCGTTGAGTGAATTTTGAAGACCTTCCAAGTGGTTGTCAATGTGCCTCTACAGGGATTTTTTAACACTTCATGGGTTCCAAATACACTTGCCATGGGCGTTCGATTTTTTCACTGAGAATGAACTTGATACTCACCTATGATCATGTTCTTTACCATTACACTGGTAACAATCAAGATGATCTGGAGAAAAATAAAAAATGCAAATAAATGTAATAGAGAAAATGAAGATTGCACCGAGGGAAGAAAGTAGACAATCAATTAACCATTCAAAACTAAAGCAACCAAAAGAATAAGATTGAGAAGAATAGTATAAAGCAAGAGCGAGGAAAGAAATGAACAATATAAAGAGACCAAATAATGCTAAGGGCTGAAAAGGTTTACCCGGAGAAGGAAGAAGGGGGAGAACATATCTCACCAGAGGACGCGACTTATGTTTTTCTTTAAAAAAATTAATCAAGGGCATAAATGGCAAAATAAAGGGAAATATTGGAATGCTGGATTGTGGTGGCGCCACGTCACTAGATGTGGGTTTCTATATATATATATATACATATATATTTAAAGATTCCTCCTTGTTGAGGAAATTGTATACTCTAATTGAGTACCAAGAAGCTAAAGGAAGCAAAGCTCATTAACTTAGTTTACCATTTACATGTTAATTAGTTATATTCTTCCTCCTCTACTTCACCTTTAGCCTTTTTATCCAGAAATTTCTTTTGTGAAGATTCATTAGTTTGTTCTTTATTGTGTCGTATAGTTGTTCTAACCACATGGGAATGCATTCTTGACAATTCTGCAATTGACTTATTGAAAATTTGTAATCTAGATCAAGTATATGAAGGATATGTATTTATCTGACCTCAATGATTTGTATGAAAACTATGCTTCTAAAGTGCAGCAGGTTGTCATTAACATCCCTCTAAGTGCTTCATCATAGTTTCAAATTTTGGTTGGCTCCCTTTCAAGTTCCGTAAAATGACACACCATCATTTGCATAGAGCATGCACCAAGTTGTAATGCATATTGCATTTTATTGGTTATTTCCTTATTTGGAACTCCTCAAACTAGGAATTGATGCAGAAAGATCAAAACACTAAATTAGCGATTTTGCTTCTTTGGTTCCTTTCATGTTAGTTATCTATTGTTGTCTTGAGAAACAATGCTCTCATAGTGGGAATATGTTGTGATGAGGCTTACAAAATTATGGTTGTTTGTTTTGCTTTCAGTCAAGGAATTAAGGCTTCACTTGTTCTTAGGGCAAGTGCTTGATTTATCTGATTCTAAAGAACTTCAGTCAGTATTCTGCTAAATTGTGTGAACCTTGCGCACTATGTTATTTCTTTATGCATTACTTAACCTTTCCACCCTTTCGTTTCCGTGGAAGGTTCTTGAAGCATGAATTTCAAAGGTTAGCAAAGGGCAGGAAACAAGACTCACTAAACTAATTTTTTTTGCATGACTCTCTAAATCAGGGTCTTCCAAATGAAAGAACATAAAAACTCAAGATGTTGGAGATGACGCTGGAACGCACTATGCTTTTTTTGCACCTTAACAAACCTGATATTAACTTGGTCACAAGGAGAAACTGCGTTCGGTTGAGAATAAGTTTCTTTGTAAGAGGCAAAAATCTGCACAAGCCTACTTCTTCTCTATTGAAGGGATAAATTCCTCAGGCTTCAATCCATACAAGTCAGGTATGTAGTCCGAACTTGTTTGAATAATATAAGCGAATTGTTTTCACATTGTTGAAGTTGTTTCCCTCTTGTGTTAACAAGCATCTACATTTCCAGTCGAGTTTATTTTTCTTTAGGGGGGAGGGAGGTTGATAACTCGGAACTTTTGATTATTTTCCAAGTATAAATATCTTAAGTTATGACTGATCTCTCGTGTAACTTCAACTTTTTCCTAATGTCTCATCTTCTTACATAATCGAATAGAAGGTATGAAGGTCAAAGATTTGAGTAGAAGGTTAGTAGGGAGTTGAGTGTTGTCGTACTTCTAGTAGTATGATTTAGGTTGCTCCTACTTTTTTTCCAACGGCTGCTTATATTACTTGAAAATATGACTCAAGTACAACTGACCTTATATCAGAGAATGCAAAAAATTAGAAGTAACTATAAAAGATTGAAATATAAGATAGTAAAGAAAGGGGGTGAGTATTGGAACACCACGAGTCAAATTAGTTATGTAGTCGTATTAAGTTTGAGCAGTCCCTATCCCTGTTTAATTCTGATTACGTTTCAACAGTTATTGTCTAGTTAGGTTAGGTTTATTACTTTAGCTCGTTTAGGAGTCTTTCCACTGTAATTCTATTTAAGCACCTTTCTGTCGTCATTAATATAAATTATCGTCTTTCAACTTATAGCCAGTCTTTATATGGTATAAGATCTCTTCACGCCCTAACGAGAACGGTCCAATTTTTGTTCTTTTTTCCTTCTCCTCACACAGATCAACAATGACCAATCCCAATGGGACCAACGATGAAAATAATCCAACAGTTCTCAATATTGATAACACAATGGGCAGCAACATAATCATTCAGTTCAATCCTGCTTCCCAACTACCCATTAAACTAAGCGGTTGTCACAACTTCGCCACCTTGAAAGCGCATTTTTTCATGCTTATATATGGCTATCACCTTTTTTCCATCTTGATGGGACCACTCCAGCCCCCAATCTCATTATTTGCCAGCGGTACAAGCATATGTCCTAATCCTGCCTTCTTACCTTGGTTCCGCCAAGATAAACTCGTCCAGTATGCCATTATGGCTTCTGTCGAACCCACCATTGCTTCTATTGTTGCTACCGCTGACTCGGCTAAATCAGTTTGGCATGCTTTGCATACCACTTCTACGAATAAGTCACAAACTCGTGTGTTGAGAAGCTCAGATTTCTCCAAATTGGGGATGAGAGACTCAGTAAATTTCCATAACAATAAAACCCTACCTTTTGCTACTACTATCGCTTATTTTATTACTAATTCATAGTTCCCATATTCTCTCTGATTCCTTCACATGTTTTTTCCAAACCTTTTATTCAAAATTGGTTAATTATTTTGGCCTTCACTTAACTCGTGTGTTGTGCCTAGTTGGGAAAATTAGTTCAACAACGTTGGCCTCCACCTCACTATTTTCATTCATAACAATACTTTGTTTCTAAATGAAAACCTTGTCCATAAGGTTCGGTATGGGAGGATTACAGTTAGTTAAGTTCAAAGGAGTAATTTGTTGTATTGAGCTACCCTCACTGCTTCTTTGCATGGAAACATGAAAAACAGTGTGAACACGGGTAGACTTTGGTAATTCTAACTTGTAAGCAACTTCTCCAACTCGTTTAAGAATCTGGAAAGGCGTAAAAACGTATGTCCAACTTGTAGAGGGAAGCTCCCTGAGATAAGTCTGACGATTAGGTTTTAATTTGACATAGATCCAATCGCTGAGTGAAAAGGTGACCTCCGTGCACTTGGCATCATCAAATTTCTTCATGCAAACTTGAGGCTTGCTAAGATTCTGTTTGAGCAAGGTCAAAATCTGATTACGCTTCACTAAAGAGCCTTCAACTAAGTCACTAGAAGTACTTCTCAAGATGTAACGTGCTACTATAGGAGGTTCACGACTGCACAAAGCCTGAAAAAGGGGTCATGCCCGCGGAAGATTGATAGAACATCTTGTACCAATACTCGGACCATGGAAGCATGGCAACCCACTCAGTGGGACATCAACAACAAAACACCTCAAATATTTCTCAACACACTTATTAAGAGCCTCAGATTTCCCGTGTGTTTGAGAATGGTAGATGGTGCTCACAGCAAGCTACATCCCCTACAATCTATTGATCTCTTGCCAGAAGAAATGTAAAAACCAAGGGTCCCTCTCAGTGACAATACTAAAAAGAGGTCCATGAAGACAAATAATTTGAGTCACAAAACCTTCTACTACAGTATTAGTAGTAAAAGTCGACGCCAGTGGAATGAAGTAACCATACTTAGATAAACTATCAAAAACTGTCATAACGGTGGATCTTCCTTATGAACTAGGCAAGCAAGTTATGAAATCCATGGAAATGTCCTCAAAGAAGTTCTAGGACAGTGGTGACATGCTCTAAATGGGACTTACAATTTGTACTATAGACAAGGATGTCGTCGAAAACAACAACCACAAAATGGCGAAGACAAAGCCAAAGTACCTCATTCATAATAGCCTGGAAAGTGGAGGGTGCATTGGATAACCCAAAGGGCATTAGCAAGAGGTCATAGTGGCCCTCATGAGTTCAAAAAACTGTTTTCATAATGTCATCAGGCTGAAAAAGAATTTCATGGTAATACAGACAATCAGGAACGCTTTGAAAAATAATTTGTGCCATGAAGTAATGAGATTCAAAGTAACCAACACAAAAACTCCATGCATCATCCTTCTTGGTCTGGTACTTGGTCAAATAACTCCATCGTGGAGCATATCTGTCACTAGTTGCTCCATAATTTGGTTCTAAAAATAGGGGTAGCAACACGGCTTGACATTTATTGGCCCGTCCCCAGGCGTTAAATCTATAGCATTATCCTGGAATTTCATAGGTGGTAAGCTGGGGAGCTTTTAGAAAACATCAGCAAAGGATTCCAATAGAGGCGTTAATAGAAGAGGCTTATCAATGAGGTTTGTGTTCGTAGTATTAGTTAACTTTAAGAAATAAAAATAAGCAATGGAATTTGTGGTAGCCAAACATCAGAAAACTATGGATTTGTACTCATTGAAGCTCAATTGGAGAGTCCCCCACCCAATAAACAGGAGAACCATTCATGGAGAATTTGAAGATGCGGGCTTCATAGTTAGTGACAACTTGTCCCAATGTTGCTAGCCACGAGACATCCAAAACCATGTCTTATCCATTAAGATATAAAACATACAGATCCATATGCAAATCATACCCCTGATTGTGCAAAGGAACTCCACGCACAACCCCATCGCAATAGAGACATTGGCAGGAAAACTAGGAATGCATTAATCACCATGTGCAAGTAATTGGCAGCCCTTTACTTGTATAAAATATGTGTACTACCCCATCCATAAGGATTTAAATTGGAGAACCATTAAAAATGCCAATAAAATGCAAATTAGTTGGTAAATCTCCATCAAACAAAGCTTGAGATGAAATAGAAGAATGATCTTGTACCTCCAAAAGTTTCAAATCTTCGGCCAAAACTTCATAGATTCGAATGGTTCCATGCACTCTAGCGATGACTCTGAATCTTTAGTAAGAAACAATAATTAGGGTAGCGCCTAAAATTTGTGAGAAGGAGAGAATTTCTCATCACAATTGTAGCATAAGCCTCTCTCACGACGACTATGTAATTCAACAAGGGATAGACATTTGAAGGGTGTCCAATTCGGGAGTTCATGTGGTGGTGCAGTAGGGACTAATGCCAATGAGGAAGGTTTAAAGGAGTGGTGCATCAGAGTAGGACTAGGTAAAATCTGATTTGTTCTAGAAAAGGTGGGCTGGGTTGACCCTTTCTCAAAGCTCATCCTCTTTTTATGCACAAGGGCCAGAGACATATCTCAATCCATCTTAGTAGAATCATGATCCAACACTGATGATTTAATTCAGCTCGGAACCCAAAAACCCAAAAATGTACCAACTATTACTCACCGATGGGAGTAGTCTCATTGGTGAGAGCTTAAAGTCAGCTCCAATATTTTGCCATTGTCGTAATCTCTTGTATCTTATCCAAACATCTCTCTGTGCGTCTAACTCTCATTTTCAATATCGATGAACAAATTCCTCAGAAAAGTGGTCCCAATTAATCAATTAGTTATTGCTACATAACCAACAGTACCATTCGAGGGGTTAACCATTGACATAGTGAAAGGTGTAAGAGCGGGGGGGGGGGGAGGTGAATTGCTCTTTTTCATTTTTCTTCTTCAAATAGTTGACTTGTGAGATTCACTAGTTGACTATTAGTTCCAAAAGTAAATACTGAAAATGAAAGTGCAGAAAATAAGATTGACACTAGATATTGTTATACTAGTTAGGACCCAGTGTGGACATTACACCTAGTCCCCTTGGGCTTAAAAGGTTATTCCTTCTAGCCTTTTGAATCTTTATGATTAGTACAAGTTTATATTATAGTTCCTATGTCTACACTCAATCTTTTTCTTTCTTTTTTTCTTTTGATACACAGCCTACCAACAATATTTTCCTCTCCTCTTTTTTGTTTATACAGTAAACTAAGTAGTACAATGTTTGTTATAAGTAGAGTAGAGAATGTGAGAAGAATTAGACTCGATGTATGTCTGATTCCTTGTCTTTCTTCAAGCTTTTCATAAAAAGTCAAGACTTGAATATTCTTTTTGTGAAAATATAGAAACTCAAGAAAAATAATCTTCGGAAAGAGGTAATTAATCCTTCTATCCAAGAATAAAGCAAAGGCTAATCTTGAGCTCCCTTTTCATAATCTTTTCCTTTGAGTGATATTGATATCGGAATTTACTCCATAATCTTCAGCTTTCCTTTGAGTGACATTGATCTCTGAACTCACTCCTTGATGGTTGTATATCCTTTCTTGAAATTTTATTGTGCCCAGTTGTTTTTGAGTTGTTTTACAGATCCTTTGTTTTAAGATTTTTTAGCAGTTTCTGTTCCCTCGAATAAAATCTTTATTGTCGCGTTTATAGAATTTGACTCTCATTGATTATGACTCAAGTTTGATCTTGGTTGATTCTTTCCTTTTATCCTAAAAGAATCATATTTTTTTCATTATCACAATAATTCTTGCACTAACCATCTCCATCTTTTTTATGATGCCAATGTGTAGTAGTGATACTTCGCTGATTCATTAGTTGATTGGTAGAGCTGACTGAGAGTTCATAAGGCCCCCCTTGAATGGTATAACGATTTCCACCCCCCCACCCCCCCCACCCCCGAACTTAATGTTCCTCGTAGTAGTATTCCCATGTGGCTTTTAAGATAGAGACAGGACAACCTTTAACAAAAGAGTTAGAAACAACACCATAATAGCAACAAATAAAATAATAGCAACACATATTAGTTCAATAACTTAATAGCCGCAGATAATAGTTCAACAACATAACAGTTCAGTCATTCTCCCTCATTCGCATCAGCAAAAAGGAAAGAAGAAAACATAAAAATAACAACAGTATTAAAGAGAGGGCAACAAAGCCCTTTATAAAACCAGCAGAGTATCATAAACACAATAAAGACAAATAAATTAGAGGGTGCAGGAAGTAGGTAAGTGTGTTGACAATGGTAGTGGACATCTCCTCGAACCTGGAGGAAAGAGAGGTAAAAATGGATTTAGAGCCTGCCTGGACCTTAGTAGCAATCTTAATAACCTCTTTGACAATACAGTTGAGCCTTAGACGACGTGAGCCACTTCTGCACCAGTCTCTTTGGTGACTTCCGTAACAACATCTATCTTGAAGTGAGAAGCAAGTAGTACATCTTTGAGGGAGTCCACCACTTCTCTTATTGAAGTCAAAGAAGACATAAGGTCGCTTACTTGAGTGAAGATATGGTTAGAGCATCCAATATGACAACTATATCAATTAGCTTATATATATATATATATATATATATATATATATATATATATAGATATATAGATAGATAGATAGATAGAAGAGTGAAGTGGGAGGACGACCAAGGGCAAAAATGTAATTTCACGCTAACAAAAATGTATCAAGAAATATAATTAATAATTCTAGAAACATCTCTTTATATATTAAGTGAATAATAATCAAGGTCAAAAATATAATTTCATGCTAACAAATCTATCTAGAATGATAACAAAAAAACTTAAATATTTCTAGAAACATCCTAAGTTATTGTTATTACCATTAACTTATTTTGTTTTATTTCACTTTGTTTTATTTTATGAGTTCTTGTGATATCTATTTTATTATCACACTATTTTACTATTAATTTACTCTCATTTAATTCTTAATATTTTTTTTTCTATTCATTATGCTTATAAAAAATGCCTACTTTGTATATAAAAAATTATCATGAATTAATTATTTTCATCTTGGATCTAATTAATATACTTGAAAATAAATAAGTGTGATAAAATTAATAATATATATTAGATTGGAATTAAAGAAAAAGATGTTGAAAAGTAAATTTACAAATAAAAATGAATAGGATGATATATTTGTATTAAAGACAACTAATAATAAAAATGTAATTTCGTTCTAATAAAATCTATCAAGAATAAATAATTCTAGAAACATCTTTCTATATATGAAGTGGTTGATTCTAGAAACATCTTTTTATATATGAAGTGATTGATGATCAAATGTAAAAATGTAATTCCATGCAAGTAAAAATCTACCACAAACGATAACAAGAAAATTAAATAATTCTAGAAACATATTTAGTTATTATTATTAGTATTACCTCCTTTTTGTTATTTCTTCATTTTATCATGAGTTATTGTGATATATATTTATTATATGAAAATAAATAAATAATGATTACGGTTAGCTCTTAATAATTATATATCAAGTATAATTTTAGGTGGAATCAATCAAAATTAAAATTAAAATTTATATGTATATTAAATTTTGTGTATTGAAATAATTTTTTAATTTTGTGATCTTAAGTATGCTATATAAAAAATTAAAACTCAGAAGTTATTTTATTTTTGAAATAAAATAAAGAATAAGTTCATATAAATCGAAATGGATGGATTCATATATTAAAAATGAAATATATTTGTGTTATTATTAAAATAACCTTTCATACATTTAAAAAAAATCATTTGACTTCCTTCTATTAATTTGCGCATATAGTTTTAATGATTTTAAATATTTTAATATGGAAATATAATGATTTGAAAACTTTAATTCTTTTTAATTTCTAATTTGTTACATATTTAAAAATTACATTAAAAAAGAAGCTTAAAAACGCAATGTAACAATTTAAGATATTTTTAGAAAAAGAAAGTTAAAAAACATGATGAAATTTGGTGGACTCCCTTATTTTTATTGAAATAAAAAAAGTTACATATGAATTAAAAACAACTATAAATCACAGTAAAATAACAATTCAAAACACTAAGAATCATATAGGAAATTTTGTTGACTTTCCTAAAATCACCTGTATCACATGAAATAAAATGGATTTAGTAACATATTATTCGAAAAATGACATAAAAGGTACATAAATTAATAATTTAAAATATTTTTTTAAAAAAACACATATAAAAAATTTAGTTTATTTTTTCACATTTCATTTGTGTCACATAAATTGAAGGGAAAAAAACTAACATACGTTGGGCCTGCGCTAGCGTGGGCACCTGATATCTAGTGTGTGTGTGTGTGTGTGTGTGTGTGTGTATGTATATATATATATATATATATATATATATTGAGAGAGAGAGAGAGAGAGAGAGAGAGAGATTTGATGAGACCAACTCTTGGAAGAAGAGTGGTTGCAACAATATAAGCGATAGACCTAGTCTCAAAGGAGAGATCTTTAGGACCAAGATGGGAAGGACGAGGATCAAAGGGATCAATAACAAGTTCACGCTTGGCCTGATCAAAGGAGGCAACACACTTAGAGGGTCAAATTTTTTTAGGAGTATCCATGACATCCGAACAGGAGATACCAAAAACGGAATCAATTTTTTTTTGCAGTCGAGAAAGATACGCCTACCAAGAACAAAGGATTCGATTTCTGCTGCCTTAGGGGATCGAAGATTTGCATAAAAGAGTCTAACTAGAGGTTCATAAAATTCAATCGGAATGGAGAAGATATTGGCCCAACCTTGAAATTCAAAGAAGGGTTTTATAAGACAGTCTAACAAGGAGAGAATATCAAGGTCGACTACATTGCCATGGAGATTGGTTTTTTCTTTCAAGGAATGGAAAGGAGTTTCAGGGGAACATTTCAATAAATCTACTTTTTCATCTAGGGTATTGTCGAAATCAAACTTGAACTTCTTCTTCGAGGAGCCAATGTCTGCAGAGTCTAAGGCCAAGAGAGGAAGCAGCGGAGACTGGAGGCAGCATATCATAAGAACTGTTTCAAAACGAGACAGAGAAACACAAGAAAATTTGGAGAATTGATAATTATATCCAGCATTCAATAGAAGAGACTACAACCATATTTATACACAAGAGATTAAGAGGCAAAATGAAATAAACTATCTATAATGTCTAAATATATACTTTACCATACTTAATTTATTTAAATGTATACTCTACCTATACTTAGAATGTCGATACAATATTTACCAAAATTTAACATCCCCTCTCAAACTCAAGATGGTTTAGAAGAAATCAGATTGAGTTTGGCCAGCAGAACTTGGAAACATCTAGGAAGATGAGGCTTGGCGAAAACATCAGTTGGTTGATCTAAGAACCCAATAGAAGCAAATTGAATGGCACCAAGATCAATGTGCTGACGAGTAAAATGACAATCAATCTCAATATACTTTGTACGCTCATGAAATACATCATTATGAGCAATCTTAATGGCAGTTTGATTATCACAATGAAGAGTAGTGGCAGAAGATTGACTAACATTCATATCACTCAATAACCAACGATGCCACAATATGTCAGCAATAGTATCAGTAAGTGTGCGATATTCTGATTCGGTACAAGATCGGGATGGTAAGGTTTATTTCTTGCTTCTCCACAATATAAGAGAATCTCCTAGAAAAGTACAATAACTTGTAGTAGAACGTCTATCAATGGGATCACGTCCCCAATCAACATCAAAATATGTTTTTAATTCAAGAGAAGAATTGGCTGAAAAGTGAAGTCCATGGAACATAGTACCTTTGACATAACGAAGAATCGCAGAACAACACGATAATAAGTAGAGAGAGGTGCATCCATGAATTGAATAATTATGTGAACAACATAAGAAATATCTGGGCTGTCAGATAGATAAGACTACCTACAAGTGTCCGATAAAGAGTGGCATTGACAATAAAGTACCATCGGTTGGTGAAAAACGCACATTAGGCTCAAGAGGTGTGCTCAATATTATCATCGCTAATACTTGCTTTTGATAAAAAAAACTAGTAGCATACTTAAATTAAGATAGAGAAACACCATTATCATATGCGAGAAGTTTGATTCCCAAGAAATAGTTGAGAGACCCCAAATCCTTCCTCTCAAAATTAGTACTCAAAAATTCTTTAACCTTTGATATATTAACAATATCATCACCAGTAATAATTATCATCCACATAAACAATCAAAAGAAAAATACCTCGTATTGTCTTGCGTACAAAAAGAGCAGTATCATGTGGGCTAGAAGAGAATCTCAATTTGCACTACGAAGAGGACATATTTTATTTGGAGGACAATTGTATCCAGGTGGAGGTTTCATATAAACCTCCTCCTCCAAATCTCCATTAAGAAAAGAATTGTTAACATCATTTGAGAAAGTCTCCACCGTTTAGATGCTGCAATAGAAAGAAGATTGCGGATAGAGGTGACACGAGCTACTAGAGCTAAGGTCTCCTCATAATCAATTCCATACTCTTGGGTAAATCCTCGAGAAATTAATTGAGACTTGTACCTTTCAACAAATCCATCAAATCGTGTCTTGATCTTATCGATCCATTTGCAATCAACAAGATTTTATCAAAAGGAGGGTGAACTAAGTCCCAAGTATGAGTTTTTTCAAAGGCCTGTAACTCTTCTTTCATAGCGTGCTGCCAACAAGGATAATTGGATGCCTCTTTGTATGTACCATGCTCACGTCAATTAAGTATTGTATAAGAACATTCATTATTACAAAGATAACTCGAAGGATTTTTTCTCTCTTTATGGATGGATAGATAAAGTGTTATCATGAAGAAGAGAAGTTGAGAGTTCAAAATCAACATTTCATATCAAGAGTGTAACTATCAATTAGAGATTGATCATGAGAATGGGATGTTGTACCATTTTCATGAATTGGACCATCAGATGGGCCTGCATCAAGGGAAATAGTTGAACCATTGGGTGCAATGTCTAACTCACTAGATGAACCTGCATTAGTATTACTTAGAAAAAGCTCAACAGAAGAATTAGAAAGTAATGCCACGTTGCTTGATGGAGTAGACTTAAATGTTGATAGTGAGGAAAATTTAATATTTTTTAAGAAGACAACATGTGTCACGACCCAAAACCGAGCCGCGACTGGCACCCACACTTATCCTACTATGTGAGCGAACCAACCAATCTAAACCCAAACATATTGAACAAAATACAATGCGGAAGACTTAAACTCATTAACAAAATCAATTAAATAATTTCTAAAATTTATAACTCATTATCCCCAAAATCTGGAAGTCATCATCACAAGAACATCTATGGTCAAATTACTAAACTAAGAGTATTCTAAGAAACTAAATAAATAAAAGCAAGTCCGTGCCGGAAGTTCAAGGCATCAAGACATGAAGTGGAAGATCCAGTCCAAGCTAGAAGCATTAGCTCACCCTGAAATCTGGCTTTATGAAGACTGGCTAGAGTTGCGGTTGAGTTGAAGACGACGGAACGTTTGCTGCACTCCACATATAACAAAGAAACAAACAAACAAGTAGGGGTCAGTACAAAACACGGGTACTGAGTAAGTATCATCGGTCAACTCAAAATAGAAAACAGTATATATCAGTTAATATCATAAATCGACTACAATACTCAACATGTAGCAACAACAAGTACTATAATCATCACTAAGTACTACCAAGTTCATCCATGAGGACTCAAGCCTCAATGCCATACTCGTTTGGGAATTAGGTTCATTATATTGAGTATATTAACATCTTTCAAGATTCATTATCTTTCTTCCTCTTGTGTCGGTATGTGACACTCCGATCCCCTACTACTATGTGTCGGTATGTGATACTCCGATCCCCTAATTCTACGTGTCAGTTCGTGACACCCGATCCCCTAATGCTATGTGTCGGTACGTGACACTCCGATCCCCTAATTCTATGTGTCGGTTCGTGACACCCGATCCCTTAATACTATGTGTCGGTACGTGACACTCCGATCCCCTAATTCTACATGTCGGTTCGTCACACCCGATCCCTTAATACTATGTGTCGGAATGTGACACTCCGATCCACTAACATCATTCTATGAATTCATCAAGCCTTCTCTTATACCAAGGCATCATCAATCTCATTACTTTAGTTCATCAAGCCTTCTTTTATATCAAGGCATCATCAATCTGATTATGTAATTCATCAAGCCTTCTTTTATACTAAGGCATCATCATTAACAAAGTAAATTAGGGTTTCTTTCAAGATTTGGGATTCAATAGCTTCATCATGCTTATTTTATCACAATCACATAATCATATTCATGCAAGAATACAATTAAGCATATAGATAGGTTTACAATACTACCAATACATATCTTTCGCTATTAAGAGTTTACTACGAATAACGTAAAAACCATAACCTACCTCCACCGAAGATTAGTATTCAAGCAAGCAAATTTCCCCAAGCTGCGTTTCTTCTTCTCCGTCGTTCGATCCTCTCTCTCTCTCTTTGTTCTTTCTATTTTCTTTTATTCAAACCCTCTTTCTTTTACCCTAATTAACATATAATTAAGTGTAAAAGATGACAATAATAACCCACTAATTAACTCAAGGTTACCTCTTTTATCCCCCAAGAAATTGAGTTATTAATATAAACCCACGAATTTTATAATTATAGCAGGAATAGTCCAAAACGCCCCTTTAAAATTAAAACAGAAATCCAACCCAGCCTGGGACTACACAACCTGTGACGGCCCGTCGTGCCTGCGACGGTCCGTCCTGTAGGTCCGTCGCAACGATCAGAGACTCAATTTCCTTGAAGAGTCTGTGACGGTCCGTCGTACCTACGACGGTCCGTCCTGCACTCCCGTAACGACGTTCAGAGAATTGTTCCCAGTACCAAATTCTCAAGAGTTGAACTGTTTTGAAACGGGGAATCACGACGGATTGTCGTGTCTGTGACGGTCCGTCCTGCAGGTCCGCCACAGAGTTTAGAGAGTCGATTTCAGCACTCAAATTTCAGAATTCCCAATTGTTTTGGAACGACACACCCTCGACGGTCCGTCGTGCCCATGACGGTCCGTCGTGGTATCCGTCGTCTCACCCAGTTTTTCCAGAAATAAAATCTGCTGCTCAAAACGACTAAACAGGTCATTACAACATGTCAAGAAATACGAATACGATTAGACATAGGATCCCAACAATGGTAACCTTTATGTTTAATCCCATACCCTAGAAAGAAAGAAACTCGAGCACGAGGTTCTAATTTTGTATGTTCATGTGGTTGAAGAAGAATAAAACAAGCAGAGCCAAATACTTTAAATAATGTGTATTCAGGAGCTACATTGTGGAGACGTTCATAAGGAGACATATCTCCAAGAACAAAAGATGGGCTTCTATTGATAGTAAACACTCCTGTAAGAGTTGCCATCCCAAAAGCCCTTAGAATAAGATGAAGAAATAATCATGGCCGAGCAAAATCAAGGATATGCCTATGCTTAGTTTCAGCTCGTCCATTTTGTTGGAAGGTATCGGGAGAAGATAATTCACAAAGTGTACCATTTACAGATAACAAAATTCAAAAGTTTAGAATCACAATATTCCATGTCACTTTCACGCTGAAAAACATTGATAATTTTACCAAACTGAGTGTTGTACTTTTAGTAGTATGATTTAGGTAGCTCGGAGTTTCTTTTTCTCCTTGGTGTATTAATATTTGTTACTACACTTCTTTCTTACAATGATACTATGTTACGTCTTTCTCTTTCTTACTTTCCAGCGTTGGTTACATTTCTTTTGATCCGAGGGTCTATCGGAAACAACCTATCTACGGTAACGTTTGCTTATATCCTACCCTCCCTAGATCCCACTTGTTGAATTTTATGGCAATGTTGTTTATTTCCTTTGTTTATTTCTAAGATTTTGTGTGTAAAGTGAATGATATCTCGAAATTTACTCGTAGGTTACTAATCATATCTTCCATGTTATATCCTTCATAGGCACAAGATACATATGCACATCAGCCACCTATGTTGGATTAATATGGGCGAGATATTGCTTATGAGTTTGATAGGCTTCTGTGTTAGATTGATTAGATGGTAGTTATGATGTAGTGTGTTATGTATTGAATGGTTTTGGTACGTTTGGTATTGATAGATTGAGTTCTGGCACAAAACTTGATGAGCGTTGAGAACATGAATGGTTGATGTTAAGTGCTCATGAACCCATGCACCCCTTCCTGGATTATGTGAAGTACTTGTGAACCAACTTATGCATCCTTCCCTAGATTATGTAGAAACCACTACAATTATTTAAATTATATAAATTTTATGTGTGAACAAGACTAAAATTTGAAATATCCATCTCCAAAATTTTCTTTGTTTGAATCTTTAGAAACACTAAAAACAAAAGTCACATTTTTTTCTCAAAAAAAATTTATGATAGCTCTTTTTAGTATTTCTTTCAATTTATTTTTCTGTGTCGTAAAGTGTGTTTCCTTAAATAATGATGATATTTAAATCGTTTTCAAATATAAAATTCGATAAGAACCATTATAAGCTGATTTTTCTTTTGTGATAAAACTATTAAGCAGAGTCATGGTTTTGGGAAAATTTTATAGAATTAAACCTCACGATTGCTAGTATTGTGCACCCATTTTCTTGCACTCTTGGAAATTCCTCGAGGCTTATATTGAGGAAAAGGTTAGGCATGGTTGAGGAACCATTTAGAGAAGATTAAAACGCATTCAAAAATTATGGAGACGGTATTGGCTAAGATTAACACATAAAAAGGAATTATTTGATAGGGATTTGAACTCGTCGTGTATATGTACACATAATCGACTAAAGAGGAAACATAAAGTTGTTGAAAAAATATGATTAATGGCTGTTCCTTGAGATTTATTCTTAGAATCAAGATAATATTTAGATGGAAGGTATCTCTTTAGTTGAGGTTGGGTTTCAAATAGCGATCTTCGTATCAAATAACTTTGTGCCACCATATGTTTTCTTAGATAGGCATTAACTTGTGGATCCAGTTTAGCTCAAGATTTATTATTCTTACCTTGGTAATTAAGGACATAACTATTCAATATGGGATAGAAAACGGATTCCATGTTATATCTTACATGGTCTATGTCAGTTAAAGGTAAGATTCCCACAATAATTATCACGCCTGAGCCTACACCCTGGACATGACCGATACTCAAGAACCATTTTTTGCTCCAAGCAAATACTTGGCATGGATCAACTCTTAGTGAAAGACGTGATCAATACAAGATGAGCTCAAATATCAAGCTTTAACTCTAGAGTCTCAAATCAATAACTCAGAATGTAATAGAATATTCTACTAGCAAGAAATAGGGAACTCACATCTTTAAAACATTCAATAAAAGAAAGCGAAACAAACTTCTCAAACTCTACTATCTATCTATGAAGCCTCTAAATGGAAAATATGGAAGTCGGAATAAGACCCACGATAGCCTATCAAAACTGAAAAAGTAACTAGAATCCTCTAGAAGCAAGGAGGCTCACCAAAGATAGAATTGTTGTGGTATCAACGAAGAGCCTATTGATTACCATAATCTCCGCTATCTGCATCATGAAATGATGCAGGCCAAAGTACATCAGTACATTGAATGTACGAACATGTAAAGGGAAATTGTAACAAAACATTAAGCTTGAACATGGAAAGAAGGAAACATACTCACCTCAACTCTACTCAACTCAATGTCAACTTATCGATACTCAACTCAATACAGTATGAAAACAACAATAAAGATGCAATTTATCTAAAATATTTAAAAAGTAGATAAAAACTCAATGTATTTAAAGTATAATAATAATTCTTATTTGGGATATTCTCTAAATGACAACCATCACTATGAGCTATGTGATGATACATCGTCTCACCCACGTTGTCAGAACTATATTATACCTTGTCGAAGTATTAGACATCCTGAACTAAGTGGATTTACTAAGATATGCTTATTAGAAATAAATAAATATCTAAAAAGTATGACCCTTTTTATCCACGTTGGCTACATGAGGACTTTGGGTTGTTTGAACTCGTTCCTATACCGGTACTTGATACTAGTACCAATAATATAACTCAACTCATATGTTTAGAAATATTTCCTTATTCCAAACTTCTCCTAATCCTCATACTCAAGTAGTCAAGTTTTAAAATAAGTTTTAAAATATTGTAAAATACGTCACAAAATAACTCGAAAGAACTCTCAAGACTTTACTCTTAACACTATCTTGAATTTCAATTATGACTTCAATGGTTATAATTCTTGTTATGAAGGATCTCTTGATTTTTATATGTATTTTAGAGTAGGTAGAATCAGAAAGGAGTGAAGGTACACTTTAAAAAAATTGAGAGGGGGCAGGAGACCCTGCGCCAGAACTTCAGAGGGCTCATTTTGGCGCACCGCAGGGGAGGCGTGCCAGCCCCTTGGCTCATCAGTGATGTGTCAAGCCACCCATTCCCAAAAAACCTAGAAAATTTTTCTTCTCGTTTTTAACCCTAATTTGACTAGAATTGATTGCTTTCCTCAAATTTTACTTAGATTTAATTACCCAATACTAGTGCACAAGAATCTACCCATTTTTCCTCAAGGCTTGATGAGCGTTGAGAACATGAATGGTTATGTAAAGTGCTTTTGATCCTATGCACCCCTCCCTGGATTATGTAAAGTACTATTGCACTTATGCATCCTTCCCTACATTATGTAGAATGCACTGCAATTATTTTGATAAATTACTTAGATTTTATGTGGGAACCAGACTAAAATTTGAAATATCCATCTCCACATTTTTCTTTATTTGGATCTTTCGAAACACTACAAACAAAAGTCACATTTTTTCGTCAAAAAACTTATGGTCTCTCTTGTTAGGATTTTATTCAATTTATTTCTCTGATTCGTAAAGTGTATTCCCTTAAATAACTAAAAATTTTAACCTTACCCTCATAAAAGATAAACTTCAACACAACACTTTAAAATGTGTCTTTCTTGGGTATTCTCGTCTACAAAAAGGTTACAAATACTTTGATCCCTCTAACAATAAGTACATGATCTCTGCACATGTTACTTTTTTCGAGACTTCTCCGTATTGTCCTCCTAATACCGAAAATCAGAAGGCCATATCAGTCCTTCCCATTCTAACTATTCCAACCCCAACTCCACCTCCAACTCTTAAGGTCTATTTCCAATGACCTCAATCTCTTGTGGAATTTGCTAATCCTGTTGGTATTTGTAACTCAGATAGAGGTGCAAAAAGCAATATAGGTGACTCATTACCTACTCAAACAATTTCTTCTGATTTGGTCAAGGACTAATGTGATCATCTTCCCATTTCTCTTCAAAAAGGTAATAGAATGACTGCCAATCAAACACCCAATTATTCTTATTTAAGTTATCATCGTTTGTCACCTTCATATTATGCCTTCCTTACTAGGTTATCATCAGTTCCTACAACTGTGGCAGAAGCACTGGTTCATCCAGGTTTACATCAAGATATGATTGAAGAGATGATTGCTTTGCATGATAATGGTACTTGGGAGCTTGTTCCTTAACCCGAAGAAAAAAACAAATTTTGTCGTCATTGGATATTCATTGTTAAGGTAGGTTAAGATTGAGCTAGTGATCGTCTCAAAGCAAAGACTGGTTGCTAAGGGATACACTCAGATTTATGGCATCAATTATGGAGATACATTCTCACAAGTTTTCAAGATGGCTTATGTCCGTCATCAGATCCTTATGGAAGCAATGAATCATTGTCCCCTTTTTCAGTTGAAATAAAAAATGCATTCCTACATAGAGAGCTTTCTTAAGGGGTATATATGGAGAAACCACCAGGGTTTATTGCTTAGGGGGAGTCTAGACTAGTTTGTAAACTTTGTCAATCCCTCTATCGTCTTAAGAAGTCTCCCGGAGAATGGTTTAGTAATTTTTAAGATGTTTTCCAATATTTTGGAATGATCCGAACAAAAGTAATCACTGAGTATTCTATAGGCATTCATGTCATGGCACATATATCTTTTTAATTGTTTATATTGATGATATTGTTATCACATGAGATTATTAGATGGTTCACTTTAGGTTATTTGTTCTAATTGGAGGAAATCTAATATCATGGAAAAGTAAAAAGCAAGTTGCATAATTCGATGAAGCGCAGAGGCATAATATCGAGCTATGGAACTAGATACGTGTGAGCTTATATGGTTAAGACAACTTATCCAAGAATTGAAGATGCGTGGAGTTGATCCAAAGATATTCATTTATGATAACCAAGTTTCACTACATATCACTTCTAATGCAGTGTTTCATGAAAGAACGAAGCACATTGAGATAAATTGTCACGTAACTGGAGAGAAGATTGAGTACAGATACATCAAAACACGTTTTGTCAACTCAAAAGATCAACTAGCGGATATTTTCACAAAATCACTTCGAGGATCCAGAATAGACTATATTTGTGGAAACTAGGAGCATATGACATATACTTTCCAGCTTGAGGGGAGTGCTAATTATGATACTTTTGGATAGTGAAGATATTAGAACCTTTAAATATGGTATGATTAAATAATTTAGATATGAGAATATTCCATAAATCTCTTTAATAAGGTAGTTAGGAGATTGTATAATATTTTATTATCTTCTTTCCATATTTACACTATCTGTAACAGTTATTTAATCCCATCAAAATGAAGGAATTATCAATCAATTCAATTCCCAATATCTCTTTGAATTCACATTATTTTTAATACTAGTCCTGAACATGTGCTTTGCACGTGAGACCCTTCAAGAAGGAAATAACTCACAAGTATCTGATGCATATGAACCACAAACAATGTTATAAAGAAAATCATCCATTTCAGATCATTGTGTGATTTATTTGTAAGAGTCAGATTTTGACAATGAAATAAATAAGGATTTGATTTCATTTTCACATGCCATAGAAAACAATGAGTATGATAAATGGATTGATACCATGAAGAATTAAAATCCATGGAATACAATAAAGTCTGGGATCTCATTCAATTACCAGAAAGTTCTAAAATAATCGAGTGGAGATGGATCCTCAAGACAAAACCCAATTAGAATGGTAATATTGAACGATATAACGCCAAACCTGTTGTCGAGGGATACACTAAAAAAAGAGGCATTGATCATAAAGTGACCTTTCATGGGTTTCAAAGAAAGACTCATTAAGAACTATTTTGACTTTTAGTCTTGTATGTTGATGACATTTTACTTTTAGTGGGAGTAAGTTTAATTTTATAGTCTTGTATGTTAATGACATTTTACTTGCTGCTAATGATTTTGACATATTGCATGAGAGAAAATACTTTCTCTCTTTGAACTTTGAAATGAAAAATATGGGTGAGACATCCTATGTGATAGAGATAGAAATAATAAGTGATACATCACAAGGATTATTGGAACTGTCTCAAAAAGGCTTTATCATAAGAGTTCTGGGGAGATTTAATATGTTCAGCAGGAAAAGTTCCTATTAAAAAAGGAACAAATTTAATCTTATGTTATGCCCTAAGAATGATGTAGAACGAAAGGATATGATCTCAATTCCTTAATCTTCTACTGTTGAAAGTTAGATGTATGTTCAAACTTGCACAAGACCGTAAATTAGCTTTGTGGTTGGAATGCTAGGAAGATATCAAAGTATTCATGGAATTGACAACTAAAAAGATGCAAAGAAATTCTATGGCACGTTATGAAGCCACAATTTATATCTTATGACTGCGCTTGAGATTGTTGACACCATTACCAAGCTGAAAATTATTGTAATAATGCAACAATGTTGTTCGCCACGAATGATAAGTACTCCAATTGTGCCAAACATATGAAATCATGTACTTTACTATCAAGGAAGAAATTCAGAAAAAGAGTATTACATAAGAATATTAGAATTGATCTCATGATTGCAGATCTTTTAACAAAATGCTTACAACCAAAGATATTTAAAGAATATGCTCAAAGAATAGGTCTTGGTTGTACTTATGATTGATACACTTATGATGTTTTACACTAGCTCAAATTATGTGTTTCTTATATACTTTTAATGAACATCTTGTTTCTCATAATGGTTTACACATTATTGTTATCACAAGGTATGTCTATATGAGACATTATTGTGGGCCATAAAATGTTATATGTTTTATAGCTTATGGACCTAGTATGAAAGTTGCTAATGTAGCATTATGGAAGGAAGTATGTATATAGAAGATATTTATTATGTGCGCAACTAATGTTCATTAAATATTAATGTCATTGGGTGAAGTGGGAGAATGTAAGAATTATTATTTATTATATCTTACTTATGACCCAAGTTTACTTGTAATCCAAGTAATACCACATTATAATATTTAATAAGGAATAGTCGCGTCTGTACGTTGGCTACTTGATAGACGTACCAAATTAAGTCATAACTTCTATAAATTGATCCTCCCTCAACCCATTAGGGTTACCACATATTCTCTAAAATAATTCTATCGTTGACTGTTGTGGTTAGGGCAACAAGGTAGAAATCAATTTAAGACTAACACTTCCTCTTTTCTATGTGATGATGTCTTCCTCATCAAGTATGTGCCCTTAACAATCTCTATGTAAAATTATCGTGTTCAAGATCCTGATATTACGTTATAAAGTATTTAATCTTACAATGTGACCATCAAACTTCTTTGCAATAAGTATATTGATTCTGTTAATGTCCTGTGATGTACTAATGTGATCAACTTCTTCATTAACTATACATGTAATTCATTAATTTTCAAGATACAAACCAGGGATAAAGCTCAAACATATAGAAAATGTCCATTTGTCCAGATTTGTTTTAATGGTATGTAAATAGTAGGTATTACTTATAAATTTTGAAGTTCTTATTTTTTGCATGTATAAGTAGAGAATATTTTAGATTGTTTTCTTTTGTTATTAGGGTCTTTCAAATATTTCATTTATTTAACAGGGAAAGCATGACAAAAAGGTCATATGTTATTAGAATAACAATATTAATATATGTAGATTGTGACAAAGGATTGCTAGAGTTACGTTGATACTTTCACTATATTGTCATATGTTAATATCAAGTTTTTCTTCTTGATTGAAGGGTAAACCTTGCACTTGATATTTTATATAACTAATATCTTTACGAAATATTGAGTTGTTAAATTTTACAAGTTACACTATATCTAATCACTCGTTCAAAAAAGAAGTAATTTTATAAATCTATTTGCTCATCAATTTCAGTTTGTATTCGTATTGCTTAAAACTTTACGTTTGTACTGCAGTAATTAGTATGATTTACAGTGTATGTGTATGCACTACATGGCTTATACGTGCAATGCGCGTGAAGTGTGAAGTTTCAAAGTGCAGAATTTTAATGACCCTATAACCATTAATTAGGTGACTTATATTCATTGACACAAAAAAAGTGCAGAATTTTAAAACTATCATTAGGTGATAAAATATATATTATTTTATATTACATTAGGTGATAATATTTTCCATTTCATTGGCCAGAATTTGGGCAGAAATTTTTAAAAAACTGTAATATATTTTTTATTTTAAAATAAATTGATCTTTTTTTCATTTTTTAGTTAAAATGTATTAAACTTTAAAGCGTAAAAATATTTAAAAAGGTAAAATAACATCGATAAAATACCAATTTTTTTCACCAAAAGGATTTTCCATATGTTTTTTCTGTAAATCAGATTTTGTCTTCCTCAATTTTAGAGACCGAATCAATGATCTTCTTTAAAGTAAATCTCATTCCTTTATCCAATTTCAGGTGAAATTCAGTACAAAAGATGTATATTTTATTTTATGTTAATAAATTTTGTTTTCTTATTTTTCTCAGTATCTTTCCTTATTTAATAGTTAAGTACTGCTTGAACTAAGGTTACAACTTGTCACACCCCGAGCCTACACAGTGGTTTGTGACCGGTACTCAATGACCATTGTTGGTATTGAGTGGACCCTTGTCCTGACTTACTTAACTCACCGGAAGACAACAATCAATATTATAATGCTCAAAAAAACTAAAATAAACTGAATAATTAGATAAATTCAATGATTAAAGATTTAAACATTCAACTTAGCCAAAGTGGCAACCCAAGTCTTTAACATAAGAATGGTATGGTCAAGACTAATGAACTACTGATTGTCTATCTATGAAGTCTTCTAAAACTGAGATGGATGTTGAGACAGACCCCATAACATCCTATAAAAAAGACTAAAAGCAATAAATGTGTCTCTAAAATGCAATGAGACTCACCACTGACTCTGAGTGCTCAGCTGGATCAACAAGGCGCATGATGATGCTGATCCCGGTTACCCGCGTCTGAATCATGATACGATGCAGGCTAACTGGCTTAAGTACATTTAATGTATTAGTATGCGAGTTCGAATTCTTAACAACATAAACTTGAAAAGTAGTCTGAACAAACACTTACCTTGGTTCTTTTCAACTCATGAATAAAATAACCAAATAATATTGACTCATTTCAATATAAAACAAATTTAAAGCATATGCAATATAAAGAAAAAAATGCTTGGAAACATTTTGTAAGTTCTGAATGTATATACAGATACAATGATTTTGAGATGTATGCAAAAATAAAAGTAAACTAATGTATATAAAATACAATACTTCTATGGAGTTTCTCTAATTGAAAACCATCACTTAAGAGCTACAGTGATGATACAACACTCTACTGCATGCTGCCAGCGCATCCTATACTCGGACAAAGGTATAAGACCTTAAATGTCTAATGGATCCACTAGTCTACTGTGAAAAGGATTCATCTAAAAATTATGATCTTTTTCAACACATGGTGGCTACATGGTTTATGGGGGTTGTGAGTTGCCTGAATTCTCCCTCATATCTGTCACGACCCAAAACCGAGCCGCGACTGCCACCCACACTTAACCTACTATGTGAGCGAACCAACCAATCTAAACCCAAACATATTAAATAAAATACAATGCGGAAGGCTTAAACTCATTAACAAAATCAATTAAACAAGAACATCTAGGATCAAATTACTAAACTAAGAGTTGAAAGCCACAAATATAAAAGTGGAAATACTATTTAACCCCTGTCTAAATTCAAAATGTTATAAAACTTCTAATCAATTAAATATAAAACTATTTATTTTATCATATTAGATTAAATACCTAAACTACAAAAAGTGCTTTAAACACATTTTAAGAATGTTTTTCCATTCTCCAACATAACTTTTGAGCTTTCTACAGATTTCTAGGCAACCTTTTGGCTTATAAATATCATGTGCATGAGCTAAAATTATTATTGAAAAACACATAACCTAATTTGCCTTTCATAGCTCAGAAGAAAAATTAAATTGATTTCATTAATTATAGAAAATGTTTAAGAATGAAGATCGCAGATTGAGGTAGAAGGTTGTAGTGGAGCGCTCTCTTACTATCCGAAAGGTTTAGACTTAGTAGTGTGTATCGTAGAAGTATTTTTATTCTTGAACTATCTTTCTTTTGCTTTCTTCGATGCAATTTCTTTTATGGTGTTTCAGTTATTGCACTTTTTTTCTGTTGTTACTGTTTTGTTAATAGTTGTTATATTATATTATATTCTCTTCACTGTCATTTTTCTTTTTCATATTTACTATGATTGTCTATATTTGACTCGAGTTGAGGGTCTTCTGAATTGAGATAAGGTCTGTGCACACTCTATAATTGCTAGACGGATTTCACGAGATATGTTATTATTATAAAAGATATAGGTATAAGATCAGAAAATACATTGAAACGTTTGGGCTGAATTGATAAATGTATCTGTATTTTGCTTTCTTAGCAAGTTTTGTTGAGAAACATGTTTATTCATCATGTTTGATAAGTTATTGATAATTTTTAAGATTTCTTTTCTCGTTAAATTTCAATTCTCTTAGTTAATTCAATATTAAGAGTTAGGGGTATTTACATGCATTTACAGTAATCTAGAGCACGAAATTAAAACGGCATATTTCAATATACCATTATGGAGCTATTTTATATTGATTTTCTTCACGTATTTATTTTTAGATGATAAATGTATTTGTCCGCTTTTTCGAGTTTATCAACATATGAATAACTAAAGTAATGAATTACAGCAAACACAATACAAGTTCAAATTTTAAATTCACAAATTTAAATGTCTCTCTGTTTCATAACAACAAATATTTTCTCAAGTGATGTATCTTTTAAAATAAAATTTTGATTTATTATTTTGTTAAACAAATTTAACAATAATGAGTGTGTGCATGCGTGCACGTGTGTTGTGTGTGCATGGGTGTGTGTATGTACTTTTGTCAAAAATATGTATTATCTTATTTTGGAGAAAAATATGATGCATACTTCGTTATACATAATTTGCAAATTATACTATTTGTCTGTGCAATTAATTCCCTCTCAGGGTCTGTGCCTTTTGTTTTTCAGCTTTAAACTTGTAGCTTCCGAATTCCCAATATGGATAACTTATTGATTCTACTTTTTAATTTCTATCTATAATCAATATTTAATAACGTCTTGCGAATGATGTGTATATTTTAATTATTTTTCTTGTATTTTTTGTATATTTTTTGTCTATTAGGCTTCACCAATCTAATTTTTATGAATTTTATTATTATCGTAAGTATGTATTGTTATTTGGCTTAGATTACTCATTTGAATTTATTGGAAGTATGTTAAATACTAAAAAAAGTTATAAAATTATCAATAATATCTACAAAGGAATTGATTTTAAATATTACAATGTGCCCCTTGTTTGGTGTTTGTTGACACTTAAAAATATTACTCACTTCACAAGATTTGCATAAAATTTTAACTGTTCTAAAGAATCTATCTATAAAAATCACATGGAACACGATTGCAATGCACGTGTCCAGAGACTAGTATTACTAAAAGTAGAAACAAAAAAAAAGTTGAAAGTTGAAATATCATTTTGCCCGTACAGTAGATTAAAATAAGATAAGTATTTATTTAATTGCATATTTAAATATTAGTGATAATCAATTATTAGATTGAGTAAATCTCTAAGTTAAGAATGTGACATCAATATTTTGTATTGATATACATTAGATATCAAACGATAGTTTTACGTCCACCAACAATCAAGATTGAAAAATTACACAAATCAAAATCATTGATAATTTATCACCTTTGAAAAGAAGCATGGAAACAAACTTTCTTGTGGATCAATCTGATAATTAGGAATGTCCTACATCAATCTTTTCTATCCAAGTACGGCTAACTACGGATGATAATTATACGTTCCATCAACAGTCAAGATTGAAAAATTCTACACATTAATTTCTTTGATAACTCATCACTTTTGGCTAGAAGCATGGTAAGAAAAAGAACCATGCTAGGGTCTTCTAGTGAAAGATAAAAGAATGATAATTTAATAAATAACCATAGTTAATTACTAGAATAACGCTTGAATCGGCTATAACAGTATCGATTGGTGTGTCTTAAATGTTTGATCTTAATTACATTCAATAGACAATCGTAATGCTTGCTTGGACTGTGTAGTTCCTTGTATGGTAAATCAACAACATTAGAGTTAGCTCTTTATTTTTTTTTTACTTTCCTTGGTTGATTTGATCTCTTTTCTAGCTATAGCATGGTTAAGTGATTTTTCTATTATATTAAAAAATAGAGTTAAATAACTTTTTGATATAATTGTCATTTATCGAGTGAGCATTATATTACAAAAACTATATTAACTAACTTCTTATTAAAAATATAATAAGATAATTTTTAGAGACTTGAGTGACCATTATCTTAAAAAAATAAAGTTGATTAAAAATTATTACTCCCTTTGTTTTAAAAAGAGTTGTCTAATTTGACTTAGGTGGAGTTTAAGAAAATAACGAAAACTGTTAAATCTTGTTGTCCTAAATTAGAGTTATGTTTCATGTACAAAATTGTTCTTTATTAATCCTTTGGCCTTAAACATGTCACCTGGAAATATGAAATTAAAATATTACCAAAATAAGAAGAAAAGTCAATCTTTTTTAAACAGACTAAAATGGAAAGTGAGATTCTTTTTAAAGGGTATTTGAGAGCCTCTCTCTCTCTCTCTCTCTCTCTCTCTCTGTCTATATATATATATATACATATATATATATATATATACATATATATATATATATATATATATATATATATATATATATATATATATATATATATATATATATATATATATATATATATATATGTATATAATATATATATATATATATATATATACACACACACGCACGCTAGGGCTCAACTTAGGGTGTCAAAAGGTTGGTCAGGATGGAGATAAATATTGATAAAAATAATACTCAAGGTAATGATTTTTCTTCTTTTTTTCAATCTTTACCTGTACTTTTTTTGTCTTTTGTTTTGTCAATGATTTTACATTACTACTTTCAAAATTGTTCATTTTTGATGTGTGGTTTGTGGGCTATCACCCTAGAGCAGAGTATACTATATGTGAACCCTAATTAGCAAGTGTGGGTTGTGGTTGGGACAAGTTATCTTGTCAGGATCCCAATTTGGATCTCACTGTAAATTGCAATTTCAAAAGTAAATCAACTCAATTTTTTTGGGACAATTTTCTATGATTTATATGAACTAGAAAATGGATGTCTAATACAACAAAAGGAATAGTAAAGAAATCTAAGATAGTGAGAATGAGTGGGTATCCATGGAAGATCTCGAATCTAAATATAGAAGAAAAGGAGAATAACAGAATTAGAGAAGAATAGAATAGATAAATGAGGGAGAATTTGATTTACCCGAAACTTGTTGTTGCCTTCAAATAACATGTAGAGATTCTGACCCTTGTGCCTCATCAATTGGGATTTAATCTTTGTTGTTTATTAGGTGAAGTAGTTACTCTTGTTTCGTAATTCAACTTTGATATAAGCTATACTAAGTAAGATCATTACATATCACAAATTATTTATCTTATCCATGATTTTTATTCAATGAAAATAACACTATCACCCTAATAGTTATCCTCGTTTGCTACGAGTTCTTAGTATAATACTACAAATGAGATCTCTTCGTAGATAGAATTTTTGCTCAAAAGAACACTACAACAAATATGATCATTAGTGGCATTTAATTCTTAATTGCCGCTAAATATGTATTTTTAGCGGCAATGGTCACTCTTTGTATATGTCCCTAAAGCCTTTAGAGACATTGTTTCTAATGGCACTTAACTAATATCGGTAAAGGCTTTAGCACTCTTTATTAGTGTTGATATTTAATGGCGCTAAAAGTTGTTTTTGTTTTAGTGGAAGTATTATCATTAATTGTAATAAAAATATTATCCAGCACATGTGCAATTATGAATGGCAACCAAATTTTGTAGTGGAGATTCATACTTTTATAATAGTATAGATTAAAAGATGGAAGTATTAACATATTACCAAATACCCAATAAAAGTGGAAATCACTTAGCTCCGTTAGACAAGTACATTTGGAGGTAAGGATGTGGCGTAGTTGTCAATAAAGGTCGAGAATCATAAGGTCTTAGGTTTTAATCTCATGGGAGACAAAAAAAGCACTAGCTGATTCATAAACTGGAAAAAACTAGGTGATTTTTCTGATCTTTCATAGTATTAGTGAACAGAGTTACCTAGTACTTATTGTTGGTGGGAGGTGCTTGGACTCCACAGACATTAAAAAATATTGTAATAATATGCCAAGAATATGTAACATTTGTTGTAAAATTTTCTTGAATTTTAATGATGTAAGCAATCAAGTTCTTTAATATTTGTGTTATCTTTAATTTTTTGTTTACTTATAACACCTTTAATTTTACAGGTGAGATGGAAAATGAAAATGGAGCTGATTGGCAGGAAGAGGTTTATCAAAAGGTATGATTTGCAATAGCACTTTTTATTTGCACCAGATTTTCAAAACTGTGGAAATTTGATATGTGGATCATGAAACCAAGTGTTGAGATCATATTAACTTAATTCATGAGATAATTTGTTGGTAAGTTTATATAAAAGTCTTCATGGTGTGTCACCAATTTGTTTTATTTCCCGGCGACTAAAATCTGTGATTACTAGTTCGAGTAATAAACATATTTGTGCAAGAAGTATATATATGTGAAAAAGGAATTTGTTCATCTTTATAAGTTGGTATACTTTTTTTTGTTTTTTATTTTCTTTCTTATAATAGATAATTTAATGCTTTCGACATCGAAAATCATCCTTCTCTACTTACGCGTCTTGGTTAACTAGCTAGTAATGAGCTGGAATAACTTTGATTTCTCCAAGAATAAAACATATAGCATGCTCTATATTCTCCATTCTATCGTTTTTCACTTGTGAAGCAAACAACATCATTATTTCTTTTTGCTAATACTGTAAATTATCACTAACAAACAAAGAACATTACACCATAAGGTCACCTATCATCTCAGCCACTTTCTAGGAAGCATAGGTTTCCAACTAGAGAAGAAAAATAATTAGGCACCTATGATTGTTGCTAGCTTTCTTAGATCCTATACGTAAGTCCAATCTTTCTATAACGTCTTTGTTAATCTGTACTAATGCTATATCAAAATAAGTAGGCACCTATGATTGTTGCTAGCTTTCTTAGATCCTATACGTAAGTCCAATCTTTCTATAACGTCTTTGTTAATCTTTACTAATGCTATATAAATATTCACCGATGATCATCTAAAAATATTCCAGTTCCTTGCTTTGCATGTATGATAGATCACTGTTTCCAGTTCTTCCTCCTTGTGCCTTCCAGAAATTTCTGAACCGATTATTGGATGCCATCTATCGATATTGTTGGGCTATTGCCCATGTTGCAGCCAAAGGCCCATGGCTTAATCCTACTTGAAAAAAGGATTAGAATTATTCTCCTTATTTGGTTTCCAATTCTTTTAGGAAAAATGATTAGAATTGTAATCGTATTTGTAGTTGATTTTGACTTTATAAGGAAAAGCATAATTTTATAAATAGAGGATGGTCTTGAGAGAATAACTAATTACTCATTAATATTGTCTTTGAAAGACATTAGAACATAACAGAGGTTTTTTAGAGAGCTTTCAACAAGAGAAAAGAGAGAAGGAAAAGGGTTCTTTTGCTGCAGTCTTTTTCTCTGACCAACAACGTTCAGATTGTGTTTCCCGATTAAGTAACCGTTGGATTCAGAATGAAATTTGGACTAAATATTCGTGACATCTTGGTGGTTGATTTGAACGGTGGAGATCGAATTGAGAGGTCACAAAGATCCTATTTAAGGTTCCGAACAGAATTTTGGATTTGGGTGGTGTTTCTTTCTATTTATCTTTTGTTGGTATAGCTATTGTTTGTTCTCTCTTAACACTTGTTGTGTATCCATTAGAATATATTTGTAATCCTCCTATTGGTATAGTGAATCAATTCAAATCTTGTCGATCCCCTGGTGGTTACTTCGGTTTGAAGGGTTTTTCCACGTCAAACTTGGTGTTCTTTATTGTTAGATTTTTTGTTTCATCTTTTCATCACAACAAGTGGTATCAGAGCTAATGTTATCGATATGGAGGGGAATATGATCAAGATGGTATGTCTAATTGGAAGAAACTACAACATATGGAAAATCAAGATGAAAGATCTATTGTTCGTGATGAAGATATATCTTTCGGTTTTTTCTGCTCATAAACCCGAGAATGTGACTGATGAAAATTGGGAATTTGAGCACCAAAAAGTATGTGGATATACAAGACAATGGAGTTAAGATAATGTTCGCAACCATATTGTGAATGAGACACATGATAGAACATTGTGGGACAAGTTGGAGACGCTTTACGCTTCAAAAACTGACAATAACAAGTTGTTCTTGTTAAAGCAATTGATGACCTTTAAATACAAGGAGGGCATTCCTATTCTTGATTATATAAATGGTTTTTAGGGTATTCTTGATCAGCTATCAGTATTGGGTGTGAATTTTGATTATGAAATACAAGGACTTTAACTTCTTAATCCTCTACCGGATTTTAGGGAAACTCTTCGTGTTTTTTTTTTAAAATTCTGCCACTGGTTGAAAGGTGACTATGGAATATGCAATAAGTGGTGTGTTGAATGAAGAGGTTAGAAGGAAATCTCAAGACACATCTTCACATTCAAATGTTATATATACAGATGATCGAGGGAGACATAAGCAAAGAGATTCGAGGAGTAGATGTAAAAGCAGAAACAAGTAAAAATTCAAGAATCCAAATATTATATGTTATCATTGTGGAAATATAGGACATATTAACAGATTTTGTAAACAATTGAAGCAAGATCTTACAGAAGGGAAGTAGGAAGAAAACAATGAAAATAATGTTGTTGTTGTTGTCCAAGATGACCTTCTCTTCGCTTGTGATAAAGACGTCATCAATTTTGTATCTCAAGATACTAGTTGGATAGTAGATTCTAGAGCCACATCATATGTCACACCAAGAAAAGACTTCTTTTCATCTTATACTACTATTAACTCTGAGGTGTAAAAGATGGGTAATGCTGGTGAGGATAAGGTGTTTGGTATTGGCACTATTTGTTTGAAAACAAATACTGGTTCAACGTTGGTCCGTCAGAATGTCAAGCATGCTACAGGCATTCCAATAAATTTGATCTGTGTAGGATAACTAGATGATGATGGCTATAATAATGACTTGTGTAATGGCCAATGATAGCTCACCAAAGGCTCACTGATTTTAGCTCGAGGAAGAAAACATTCAAATTTATACGTGACATAAGGATCGATTCTTGGTGACTCTATAAATTTTGTGGAGAGCTAGACTTTATCATAATTGTGGCACAAGAGGCTTAGTCATATGAGCGAGAGGGGATCACATGTTTGGCTAAGAAGAATTTGCTTGCTGGTATGAAAAAAACAAAGGTGAAAAAATGTGTTTATTGCTTAAGAGGGAAACAGAAAAGAGTTTCTTTTTACAGTCATGCTCCTTTAAGAAAGTCTGAGCTATTGGAGCTAGTACACTCAGATTTGTGTGGTCCTTTCAAAGTGAAGTCAAAAGGTGGTACACTTTACTTTGCTACTTTCATTGATGATAATTCTTGCAAGATTTGGGTATATTCTTTAAAATCCAAAGATCAAGTTCTTTATGTGTTTAAACAGTATAAAGCCTTATCTGAGAGACAAACGGGAAAGAAGTTAAAATGTATTTGCACTGATAATGGTGGTGAGTATATTGGTCCTTTTGATAACTACTGCAAATCGCAAGGAATTCGTCATCAGAAGACTCCTCCAAAGACTTCTCAATTAAATGGTTTGGCAGAGAGGATGAACAAAACTTTTGTTGGGAGAGGTAGATGTGTGCTTTCAGAGGCTGAACTTCCAAATTCTTTTTGTACTGAAGCACTTAATATTGTTGCTTATGTTATCAATTTGTCTCCTGTTGTTGATTTGGATAGTGATGTTCCAAACAGAGTTTGGTTTGATAAGGATGTTTCTTATGTTCACTTGAAAGTGTTTGGGTGTAAAGCTTGTGTGCATGTTCCAAAAGATGAGAGGTCGAAATTTGATGTTAAAACTAGGCAATGTATCTTCATTGGCTATGGTCAAGATGAGTTTGGATATCACTTTTATTATCCAATTGATAACAAACTCATTAGAAGTCATGATGTTGTGTTCTTTGAAGATCAAACTATTGAAGATATTGACAAGACTGAGAAACTAGATTCTCATATTAATGAGAGCTTAGTTGATGTTAATCCAATTCTTCTTATTGATATATCTTTTGCACATGAAAGAACCCAAGGTAATGATCCAAATAATGATCAGAGTGTATAACATATAAATTTTCCTACTTATTATGTTGTGGTTGATAATCAACCAACTCATAGTGAGATAACCACTTCGAATGATCCAAAAACCTCTTGTAGAAGATCTACTAGAGAAAAGCGAAGCTCAACACGTTATTCTCCTAATGAGTATATCCTCTTGACTGACATGGGAGAACCTGAAGGTTATGATGAAGTTATGTAGATACTCATTGAGATAGGTAGGGAGAAGCCATGGAAGACGAGATGAAGTCACTTCATGAGAATGGCATATATGAGCTAGTGGAGTTACTGATAGGTAAGAAAGATTTAAAAAATAAATGGATATTTTGATTAAATCAAGATCAACATACATTTTCACCTACATACAAGTCTAGGTTAGTCATCAAAGGTTTTGGTCAAAGAAAGGGGATTGACTTTGATGAAATTTTCTCTCCTGTTGTGAAAATATCCTCTATTCGTATGGTTCTAGCCTTAGCACCAAGTATCGATTTAGATATTGAGCAGATGGATGTCAAGATTGCCTTTTTTCATAGTGATTTAGAAGAGGAGATCTACATGGAGCAACCTAAAGGTTTTGTAGTTAATAGGAAAGAAAACCATGTTTGCAAATTGAGAAAGATTTTGTATGGCATGAAACAAGCTCTAAGGCACTGGTACTTAAAGTTTGAATCAGTCATTGAAAATTAGGGATACAAGAAAACTTCTTCAAATCATTGTCCATTCTTTCAGAAGTTCTTTGATGATGATTTTATTATGTTACTACTTTATGTGGATGATATGCTGATTGTTGGCAAAAATAAATCTAGAATTGCAGTCCTCAAGAAAGAGTTAAGCAATTCATTTGCAATGAAGGACTTGGGGCCAGCAAAAAAGATCTTAGGCATACAAATCTATCGAAAAAACACAAGAACAAGTTCTCTCTATCCCAAAAGAAGTATATTGAGAAAGTACTCAGAGGTTCAACATGACAGAGACAAAAGTGGTTAGTACACCTCTTACTAAACACTTTAGTTGAGTACGACTCGAAGTCCATCGATTAATGAAGAGAAGAGTGAGATGTCGAGTATTCCATATTCTTCCGCAGTTGGTAGTTTTATGTATGCTATGATTTTCACTAGACCAGATATTGCACATGTTGTTGGTACCGTTAGCAGATTTCTTTCCAATCCTAGAAAAGAACATAGGGGTGCAGTGAAATGGATACTATGATATTTGACGGGTACGTCAGATATGGAGTTGTGCTTTGGAAGTGGCATGTCTGAACTAGTATGCTACACGGACTGTAATTTGGGAGGAAATCTTGACAATTCAAAATCCACTTCTGGCTATTTGATCACTTTTAGAGGGGGAGCTATTTCTTGTCAATTAAGACTTCAAAAGTGCATATCTCTATCTACCACAGAAGCCGAATATATTGTCATTACTAAAGGTTCCAAGGAATTGCTTTGGATGAAGGATTTATCAAATATCTTGATTTTGAACAATCATGATTAGTCTTATTTTGTGATAATCAAAGTGCTATTTATCTCACCAAGTACTCTACATTTCATTCTAAGTCCAAACATATTCGTATATATCATTGGATTAGAATGGCCCTAGAAGAGAAATTATTTGAGGTTAAGAAGATATATACTGATTACAATCCTTCAGATATGCTTACGAAAGTGGTGATCGTAGATAAGCATGAGTTTTGTAGAAGTGTGGCAGGCATGAAGCCTGCCAAGAGATCCTCCACTTGAAGTCCATTTAGCCCCTTGGCTGGAGAGGAAGTTTGTTGGGCTATTGCCCATGTTCCAGCCAAAGTCTCATGGCCTAATCCTACTTCAAAAAGGATTGGAATTATTCTCTTTATTTGGTTTCCAATTCTATTAGGAAAAGGATTTTAATTGTCATCCCATTTGTAATTGGTTTTGAGTTTGTAAGGAAAAGCACAACTCTATAAATAGCGGATGGTCAAGAGAGAATAATTAACTGGTCATTGATATTGTCTTTGAAAGACATTAGAACATAAGAGAGGTTTGTTGAGAGAGCTTTCAACAAGAGAAAATAGAGAAGGAAAAGGGTTCTTTTGCTGCAGTCTTTTTCTCCGACTAGCAACATTTAGATCATGTTTTCCGATTAACAAATCGTTGGATCAGGCTGAAATTTGGACAGAGTTTTCCTGACATCCTGGTGGTTGATTTTAACGGTGGAGATCGGATTCAAGATCCTGTTTTAGGTCCCTAACAGAAGCTGGGTCTGGGTGGTAATTCTTTCTATTTATCTTTTGTTGGTGTAGCTATTGTTTGTTCTCTTTTGACACTTGTTGTGTAACCATTAAAATATATTTCTAACCCTCTTATTGGTATAGTGAAGCAATTCGGATCATGTCAATCCGTGATGGTTACCTTCAATTTGAAGGATTTTTCCACGTTAAACTTGGTGTTCTTTATTGTTTGATTTTTGGTTTCATCTTTTCGTCACAGCATGTATTACCTCCTTACATCAATGTATTTCATACTCGACTGGATTATTGGTCTTTCTTTTTCTACTAAATAATCCAGCCTAGTATGAAATACATTGATGTAAGGAGGTAATACATGTTGTGACGAAAAGATGAAACCAAAAATCTAACAATAAAGAACACCAAGTTTAATGTGGAAGAACCCTTCAAATTGAAGGTAACCATCACGAAATTGACAAGATCCGAATTGCTTCACTATACCAATAAGAGGGTTACAATTATATTTTAATGGTTACACAACAAGTGTCAAAAGAGAACAAACAATAGCTACACCAACAAAAGATAAATAGAAAGAAAACCACCCAAATCCAGCTTTTGTTAGTGACCTAAAACAGGATCTTGTTGACCTATTAATCCGATCTCCACTGTTAAAATAAACCACCAAGATGTCAGGAACACTCAGTCCAAATTTCAGCCTGATCCAACGGTTCGTTAATCGGGAAACATGATCTTAATGTTGCTAGTCGGAGAAAAAGACTGCAGCCAAAGAACCCTTTTCCTTCTCTATTTTCTCTTGTTGAAAGCTCTCTCAAAAAACCTCTCTTATGTTCTAATGTCTTTCAAGGACAATACCAATGACCAATTAATTATTCTCTCAAGTCCTTCCTCAATTTATAGAGTTGTGCTTTTCCTTACAAACTAAAAACCAACTACAAATAGGATTACAATTCCAATCCTTTTCCTAATAGAATTGGAAACCAAATAAAGAGAATAATTACAATCCTTTTTCAAGTAGGAATAGGCCTTGGGACTTTGGCTGGAACATGGGCAATAGCCCAACAAACATCCTCTCCAGCCAAGGGGCAATATAGACTTCAAGTGGATAATCTCTTGGCAGGCTTCATGCCTGCCGCACATCTACAAAACTCATGCTTATCTACGATCACCACTTTCGTAAGCATATCTGAAAGATTGTTATCACTGCGTATCTTCTCAACCTTAAATAATTTCTCTTCTGGGGCCATTCTAATCCAGTGATATATTCTAGTAATATGCTTGGACTTAGAATGAAAGGTAGAGTGCTTGGTGAGATAAATAGCACTTTGATTATCACAAAATAAGACAAATCATGATTGTTCAAAATCAAGATATTTGATAAACTCCTTCATCCAAAGCAATTCCTTGGCACCTTCAGTACTGACAATATATTCGGCTTATGTGGTAGATAGAGATATGCACTTTTGAAGTCTTAATTGACAAGAAATAGCTCCCCCTCCAAAAGTGATCAAATAGCCAAAAGTGAATTTTGAATTGTCAAGATTTCCTCCCAAATTAGAGTCCGTGTAGCATACTAGTTCAGGTTTGCTACTACCAAAGCACAACTCCATATCTTACCTACCCTTCAAATATCGTAGTATCCATTTCACTGCACCCCAATGTTCTTTTCCAGGATTGGAAAGAAATCTGCTAACGGTACCAACAACATGTGCAATATCTGGTCTAGTGCAAATCATAGCATACATCAAATTACCAACCGCGGAAGAATATGGAATACTCGACATCTCATTCTTCTCTTCATTAGTCGATGAACTTGGAGTCGTACTCAACTTAATGTGTTTAGCAAGAGGTGTACTAACCACTTTTGTCTCTGTCATGTTGAACCTCTTGAGTACTTTCTCAATATACTTCTTTTGGGATAGAGAGAACTTCTTCTTGTGTTTTTTTGATAGATTTGTATGCCTAAGATCTTTTTTGCTGGCCCCAAGTCCTTCATCGCAAACGAATTCCTTAACTCTTTCTTAAGGACTGCATTTCTAGATTTATTTTTGCCAACAATCAGCATATCATCCACATAAAGTAGTAAGATAATAAAATCATCATTAGAGAACTTCTGAAAGAATACACAATGATTTGAAGAAGTTTTCTTGTATCCCTGATTTTCAATGACAGATTCAAACTTTAAATACCAGTGCCTTAGAGCTTGTTTCAAGCCATACAAAATCTTTCTCAATTTGCAAACATGGTTTTCTTTCCTATTAACTATAAAACCTTTAGGTTTCTCCATGTAGATCTCCTCTTCTAAATCACCATGAAAAAAGGCAATCTTGACATCCATATTCTCAATCTCTAAATCTAGACTTGGGGCTAAGGCTAGAACCATACGAATAGAGGACATTTTCACAACAGGAGAGAAAATTACTTCAAAGTCAATCCCCTTTCTTTGACCAAAACCTTTGATGACTTACCTATACTTGTATCTAAGTGCAAATGTATGTTGATCTTGATTTAATCGAAATATCCATTTATTATTCAAAGCTTTCTTACCTTTCGGTAACTCCACTAGCTCGTATGTTCCATTCTCGTGAAGTGACATCATATTGTCCTCCATGGATTATACCTACCTATCTCTATGAGTATCTACATAACTTCATCATAACCTTCAGGTTCTCCCATGTCATTCAAGAAGATATACTCCTTAGGAGAATAACGTGTTGAACTTCACTTTTCTCTAGTAGATCTTCTACAAGAGGTTTCTGGATCATTTTGAAGTGGTTATCTCACCATGAGTTGGTTGATTATCAACCACAACATCGTAAGTAGGAAAATTTATATGTTCTACAATCTGATCATTATTTGGATCTTTACCTTGGGTTCCATCATGTGCAAAAGATATATCAATAAGAAGAATTAGATAAACATCAACTAAGCTCTCATCAATATGATAATCTAGCTTCTCAATATTGTCAATATCTTCAATAGTTTGATCTTCAAAGAACACAACATCACGACTTCTAATGAGTTTCTTATCAATTGGATCATAAAAGTGATATCCAAGCTCATCTTGACCATAATAAATTAAGATACATTGCTTAGTTTTAACATCCAATTTCGACCTTTCATCTTTTGGAACATGCACACAAGCTTTACACCCAAACACTTTCAAGTGATCATAAGAAACATTCTTATCAAACCAAACTCTATTTGTCACATCACTATCCAAATCAACAACAGGAGACAAATTGATAACATAAGCAACAATGTTAAGTGCTTCAGTCCAAAAAGAATTTTGAAGTTAAGCCTCTGAAAGCACACATCTACCTCTCCCAACTAAAGTTTTGTTCATCCTCTCTGCCAAACCATTTAATTGAGGAGTCTTTGGAGGAGTCTTCTGATGACGAATTCCCTGCGATTTGCAGTAGTTATCAAAGGGACCAATATACTCACCACCATTATCAGTGCGAATACATTTTACCTTCTTTCCCGTTTGTCTCTTTAATAAGGCTTGATACTGTTTAAACACATCAAGAACTTGACCTTTGGATTTTAAAGGATATACCCAAATCTTGTGAGAATGATCATCAATGAAAGTAGTAAAGTAAAGTGTACCACCTTTTGACTTCACTTTGAAAGGAACACACAAATCTGAGTGTACTAGCTCCTATAGCTCAGACTTTCTTAAAAGAGCACGACTGTGAAAAGAAACTTTTTTTGTTTCCCTGTTAAGCAATAAACACATTTTTTCACCTTTGTTTGTTTCATACCAGCAAGTAAATTCTTCTTAGCCAAACATGTGATCCCCCCTCGCTCATATGACTAAGCCTGTTGTGCCACAATTCGGATAAAGTCTCGCCATCCACCAAATTTGTAGAGTCACCAAGAATTGATCCTTGTGTCACGTATAAATTTGAATGTTTTCTTCCTCGAGCTAAAATCAGTGAGCCTTTGGTGAGCTTCCATTGGCCATTACACAAGTCATTATTATAGCCATCATCATCTAGTTGTCCTACAGAGATCAAGTTTATTGGAATGTCCAGAGCATGCTTGACATTCTGACGGACCAACGTTGAACCAGTATTGGTTTTCAAACAAATAGTGACAACACCAAACACCTTAACCTCACCATCATTACCCATCTTTTATACCTCAGAGTTAACAAAAGTATAAGATGAAAAGAAGTCTTTTCTTGGTGTGACATGTGATGTGGCTCTAGAATCTACTATTAAACTTGTATCTTGAGATACAACATTGATGACGTCTTTATCACAAGCGAAGAGACAGTCATCTTGGACAACATCAACAACATTATTTTCATTGTTTTCTTCCTTCTTCCCTTCTTTAAGATCTTGCTTCAATTGTTTACAAAATCTTTTAATATGTCCATTCTTTCCACAATGATAACATATAATATTTGGATTCTTGAATTTTGACTTGCTTCTGCTTTTACCTCTACTCCTTGGATCTCTTGTCTTATGTCTCCCTCGATCTTCTGTATATAGAACATCTGAATGTGAAGATATGTCTTGAGATTTCCTTCTAACATCTTCATTCAACACACCACTCTTTGCATATTCCATAGTCACCTTTCCACCAGTGGCAGAATTTGTTAAAAAAACACAAAGAGTTTCCCAAAAATTTGGTAGAGTATTAAGAAGCCAAAGTCCTTGTATTTCATCATCAAAATTCACAGCCATTCCTGATAGCTGAACAAGATACCTAAAACCATTTATATGATCAAGAATAGGACTGCCCTCCTTGTATTTAAAGGTCATCAATTGCTTTAACAAGAACAACTTGTTATTGTCAGTTTTTGAAGCGTAAAATGTCTCCAACATGTCCCACAATGTTCTAGCATGTATCTCATTCACAATATGGTTGCGAACATTATTTTCAAACCATTGTCTTATACATCCACATATTTGTGGGTGCTCAAATCCCCAATTTTGATCGGTCAAATTCTCGGGTTTATGAGCAGAAAAAACCGGAAGATGTATCTTCTTCACGAACAATAGATCTTTCATCTTGTTTTTCCATATGTTGTAGTTTATTCCGTTTAGACATACCATCTTGCTCATATTACCCTCCATATAGATAACCTTACCTCTGATACCACTTGTTGTGACGAAAAGATGAAACTTAAAATCTAACAATAAAGAACACCAAGTTTAATGTGGAAAAACCCTTCAAACCGAAGGTAACCACCACGGGATCGACAAGATCCGAATTGCTTCACTATACCAATAAGAGGGTTACAAATATTCTTCTAATGGCTACACAACAAGTGCCAAAAGAGAACAAACAATAGCTACACGAACAAAAGATAAATAGAAAGAAACACCACCCAAATCCAGCTTCTGTTTGGGACCTAAAAAAGGATCTTGCTGACCACCGAATCGGATCTCCACCATTCAAATCAACCACCAAGATGTCAGAAACACTCAATCCAAATTTCAACACAGTCCAACGGTTAGTTAATCGAAAAACACGATCTGAACGTTGCTGGTCGGAGAAAAAGACTACAACAAAAGAACTCTTTTCTTTCTTTCTTTTCTCTTGTTGAAATATCTCTCAAAAGCCTCTCTTATGTTCTAATGTATTTCAAAGAAAATACCAATGAGCAATTAATTATTCTCTCAAAACCATCCTCTATTTATAGAGTTGTGCATTTTCTTACAAAGTCAAAACCAACTACAAATTGGATTACAATTCTAATCATTTTCCTAATAGAATTGGAAACCAAATAAAGAGAATAATTACAATCCTTTTCCAAGTAGGATTAGGCCATGGGCCTTTGCCTGGACCGTGGTCAATAGCCCAACAATAACGTGTAGTAATGTAAGAAACCAAGTTGTATTATTTGTTCATCCAACCTATGTTTGTACTATTTTAGGATTTAGTAGCAAAAGAAAGACCAATAATTCAGCTGAGTATGAAATACATTGATGTTAGGAGGTTATAAACGTGTGGTTATGTAAGAAACCCCAAGTTGTATTATTAGTTCATCTAACTATGTATGTCTTATTTCAGGATTTAGTTGTCAACTACATCTTTATTATTTCATTGTTTGCCCTTGTTTTTTACGTAATTGATGATAAAGGTGTAAAGTAAAAAAAAATAGTGATTGCTATTAAACTGTGTTATATCTTCCAACTAACTTTACAAAAGTATGTTTTAATTTCTCCTGGTTGGGATGGTCTACAATCACATTACTGAAGTTGTATTCTTGATGTAAGTACCAAGAATCTAAAGGAATCAAAGATCAGTTACTTGTTTTACCGGAATCGCAGTCTGCCTCTTCTACTTCAGTTTTAACCTTTTCATCTTGAAGGTTCTTTTGTGAAGATTCTGTAGTTTGTTCTCTATTGCATCATATAGTTGATCTGATTATCCCTAACCATATGGTAATGCATTATTGAATTTCCGGAATTGAGTAATCAAAATTTATAATGCAGATCAATTATATGAAGGAGATGTATTTATCAGACCTCAATGATTTATACGAGAAAATTGATCATCAAGTGCAGAAGGTATGTCATCAACACCCCCTTAAGTGCTTCATCATAGTTCCAAATTTTGGTTCACTCCCTTTCAAGTTTCATCAAAGGACGCACCATCAGTTGCATATTGTATTATATTGGTTATTAGAAACTACTCCAACTGGGAACTGATGCAGAGAGCTCAAGGCACTACACTATCATTTTTGCTTCTTTAATTTGGTTCCTTTCCTGTCGATTGTCATTTTTAGAAACAGTGCTTGCATAGTTATAAAGAGCCTAATATCTTTTCATTTCTAGCATCTGCATTATTTGTTTGTGTTGAAGCATTGTGAATGATTGTAAAGTGGAGGTGGTATCTGTTGGTTTTTTTATTTTGCTTTCGGGGATGGAATTTAGGCCTCCATAGTTCTTCGGCCAAGGGCTATAATCATCTGAAAAAGCACTTGATGAACATTCTGTTGAATTGTGTAAACCTTGTGAGCTATGTTATGTGTCTCTTTATGTCATTTCTTAAACTTTACTCCCTTTTTCGTTGCCGTTGGAGGTACTTGAAGCATAAATTTTTAAAGTTTGCTCCATTTTTCGTTGCCGTTGGAGGTACTTGAAGCATAAATTTTAAAAGTTTTCTAAGGACAAGAAACAGGACTGTGACTGAACTGATTTCTTTTTACTGATTTTAAGCATAACTCTCTTCAAAAGGAGAACATTGAAAAGCTCAAGATGTTCAAAGTGAGACTGGAACACATTATGCATTTAAATTGGGCTTCAAATAAAAAATTTGTTATACTATCTTAATGATAGCTATTGTTCTTTTTTTCCTTTAAAACCCTTAAGATAGTTATCACTTGCAAGATTTTCCAATAAGTCATTAAAATTAATCAATTTGTGTTTTGTTCTATGATCTCATGTGTTCAAAATTAATAATCCCTGGCCATATATGAATCTTTTTAGTTATTACTAATTGTATCTCATACTTTGTATGAACTCTCTATCTTAAGGAACAATATTGTTATTATCCCTCGTTATTTTATATACCTAGATTTTTGACACGTGCTTTGCATGCACGGGATTATCAATTCAAAAAATTTAAGCTAAGATTTGAATGAAAAGCTTTGCACAAAATAATAATACAGATTCTTTTGTGAATGTTCAATGTGGATCGTCAAATATATCTCTTATTAACACTGACCTATAATGATGTTCAATGAACAATTTTATTAATTAAATGAAGTAATGTACATATTTATTTCAATTTGATGAGGTTGAATCATGTAAGTAGTAGTATCTTAACAATATTACCTTATAAACGATATTTGTTGCATGTGTTTCTTGCCATCTAATCTGATGTGTTTTGCACGTGTATTCAACATAATCTCTTTAGATGTCATATGAACATGTATAGATGTCATTTTATTCATATATATTCACATATTTTTAGATTATCGTGAGTTTTATTTTGAAAAAATAAAAAAAATTAAAACAATATATTTTGAAGTTAGAAATCTTGTAAACTTGATAATACATTTGTAACATATATAAATGCTGAAATATGAACTTTTTTCTTCGATGAAAATACTGAAATATTAAGAAAGAGTAAATTAGTAAAACTAAAGGACAATTTTTAAATAATAATAATTATTTTTAATCAAACATCCTTACAATCCAAGTCACATAAGTAGTAGTAATAAATAAAATCATTCTTTCGTCTTGAGTATCAAGAGAATCATATCATACATACGTGGCGCAACCAAAAGCAAGAATTTCCTTTTAAATTTATTTATTTCCAAAATAAGCCTTCCGCTTTGATGAAAAGATGTTACTTTTATGAAAATTTTATCAAAATTCGTAACATTGATGAAAAGTTAAGACTTTAATGAAGAGTTGTGACTTTTATGAGAAGTTATGACTTTTATCAAAAGTTGCGACTTAATCAAAAGCTGCGACTTTTATGAAAGGTTGTGAACTTTCCGAAGGGTTGTAAATTTTCAAAATAATTGTAACCTTTGTGATAAGGCATAATAAAGATTTATTTACACTACCATTTAGCATCATATATTATTATAAGTAGGAACCTCCTAACCCTAAAGTTGATTTACCATTTTGCCCCTACTATATGAATTAAATATTAATTTATTAAATACAAATATTAGTTAAATATTAAACTTTTATAAATTAAATTAGCTGTCAGACCTAATTTGATTCTCCAGAAACGTATAGTTGTTGTTCAAGCTCCCTCAATCATTGTAACGACCCCTTTTTCCAATGCTCAGTCTCCATTGCAGCTATTCCAAAACCTAGATACTTCATTGATCTATACAAATGTCTCAAACATCATATCATGGTTCCATTAATCTGCTTTTTTCTTTGTCTCAATTATGAAGACTGAATGTTCATTTATTAATGAAGGCAACAAGTTATTCAATAGAGTTACAACGAAAGTAATAAGACTCCTAAACGAACTGAACTAAAGTAATCTAATTAAATAATAACTGCTGAACTAGTAAGACAATCCTAATACGACTAAACTACTAACTGGCATTCTAAGACCAGATGTTCTAATATGCCCCCTCAAGTTAGACGATGAGTTACTAAGCCTAACTTGAACAAATTAGACTCAAAAGCAGATTTAGAAAGTGCCTTGGTGAGGGTGTCTACTATTTGATCGGCACCATGGACATGAACAAGACGAACCCTTTTAATGTCAAAATAGTGGTGAACAAAGTGAAAGTCCACAACAACATGCTTAACACGACTATGGAGGACAGGATTCTTGCTCAAGAATGTGGCTCCAAAATTTTCACAATAAATTATGGGTGGCTGATGTACTGGAAAGCGCAACTCATTTAGGAGATTGGTGACCCATAAAGTTTTAGAAAGTGCATTAGACACTGCCCTGTATTCGGACTTTGTTAAGGATCGTGAGACAGTATTTTGCTTCTTTGATGACCAACTAATCGGATTGTTACCAAGAAATAGGATGTAACCAGATGTACAAACTCTGTCAATGATGTCCCCACCGCAATCTGCATCAGACTACACATGTAGATTGGATTCATCAATGGGAGTAACGCGTAGGCCGATTTGACTGGTACCCCGCAGGTATCGAAGAACACATTTTACAGCCTTCCAGTGAAGGTCTGACGGTGCTTGCATAAATTGAGAAAGCTTGTTGACTGCATAGGCTATGTCAAGTCTAGTGAAGGGTAGATATTGAAGCCTATCCAAGACTCGGCGATAATGTGTAGCATCAGTCAAGTGAGTTCCATCGGATAAGGTAAGTAACTCAGATGCACTCATGGGCTTGTTAACACTCTTGTAGTCGGTCATTAGTTAATCATTCAAAAATTCATTCACATAATTTGCTTGGGTGAGGATTAAACCGTTGGAGATGCGTATCACTTCAACACCACGAAAGTAGTGAAGATTACCTAAATCATTAAGAGAGAACTTAGAAGCAAGGGAAGTGATAACCTGATTGACACTTAAAGTATTGCTCCCAGTGATAATAATATCGTCGACATAGACAAGGACGAAGAACGTATCACCTGCACCATGTCTGACAAGTACTGAGGCATCAGATTTTGTCTTAACAAAGCCTATGGATAAAAGATAACCCCTGAGGGCATTGTTCATGCCCGAGGAGCCTGTTTCAAGCCATAGATTGCCTTACGTAGTCGACATATATTAATTGGTTTGTCATCACTAGTAAACCCCGAAGGTTGTGCCAAGTACACTTCCTCTTCCAGGTTGCCTTGGAGGAAGGCGTTATTGACATCTATCTGGCAAAGGTGCGAGTTGTAACGAACTGCCACAGAGAGGACGGTGTGAACTGTGGTGGGGTTGACGACTGGGATGAATGTGGCATGAATGTCAACGCCTGGCCTCTGAGTAAAGAATTTTGCAACTAGGCGCGCTTTGTATCTGTCTATGGACCCATCAACATTTCTCTTGATCCTGAAAAGCCACTTGCAAGATACAATGTTTTTGGTCGGGTCAGGAGGAACAAGTTCCCAAGTCTGATTTTTAATTAAAGCATCAAATTCCTGTTTTATTGCATAACGCCACTCTGGATATTTTTGTGCTTGTTTGACAGTAGAGGGTGTGACAGTGGGGTTCAATTTGGCTAGGTAATCAAAAAAAAATTTTGGTTTTGTGATATTATTTTGGGGTCGAGTGACAGCATAGGTAGGAGGAGACGGACATTGAGGCGGGGAAGGAGCGAGTTCTAACTCGTTGGTAGGACAGGCTGGTTGAGGAGCCATATGTGTTAATGGATTTGTGTTTCTACGGTGATAAACAAGGAGAGGAGACAAGCTGCTTTGTGTGTTAGTTGGTATCGGCGTTTGAGAGTTTGTAGGGAGGCGTGATAGTGCTAAATGTTGGGCAGTAGATATAAAAGAGGTATTCTGGGAAGCAGGAGTTATTGAAGATGAGAAAGACAAAAAATTTACCTTGAGAGGTGAATTTGTTGCGTCTGCCGCTGATGCATCGTCGGATAAGGACTGCGAGTTTGAGTTGTCTTCCGACTTGGCTGGAGAGGAAGCATATTGTGATGGAGAATCTGTAATAGTGTGTGTTGCTATTTCTAATGGATTGGCATATCTGTAACTATGGGATGTTTGGGTGTGGGGTTTGAAGAACTTGGCATTGTTGGTGGTTCCCGTTCCAGATGAGTTGATTTAATGGCAATGTTGGAGAACAATGTCTTAAATGGAAAAACATCCTCAATAAATCGCACATCTAGAGATAAGTAAACCTTTGCAGAAATTGGGTCAAAACACTAGTGACACTGATGGGATAGTGAGAATCCAAGATAGACACATGGAGTAGATTTTGATCAAGTTTATTTTTGGAGTATGGTTTTAGCCACAGATAACATAAACAACCAAAAATTTGTAGGGAGTTATAAATAGGTGATTATCTAAGTAATCTTTGGAATGGGGATTGATTATCGAGGTGAGAGGTTGGAAGACGATTGATGAGGTAGACAGTGTGATGGCATGCAAAAGACCTGAATTGGGGTGGGAGAGACGCCTCATGAAGAGTGTTCTTGCAGTTTCGACAATATGGCGAAGTCGCCGTTCTGCAAGTGCAACTCATTGGGGTGTATAGGGAGGGGTAGAGAGGTGTTGAATGCCGTGAAGTGAAAGATAGGAGTCAAGACTTTCATACTCACCTCCTCCATCAGTATACAATGATAAAATTTTAGATTCAGAATGTTATTCCATCATAGGATGAAATTTTTGAAAGATATCTTTAACTTCACTTTTCTTTGTTAGTGTGTAAAGCCAAGTGTACTTCGTATATTGGTCAACAAAAATACAATAATACAAATTTTTATCAAGAGATAAGACTGGTGATGGCCCCCATAAGTCACTGAAAATAATTTGAAGTGGTTTAGAGCTACACAATGATAATTGAGTAAAAGGATGTCTATGAGATTTATTAGATAAACATGAATTACAATGAAATTTTTTGTCTCTCTCATAAAACGGTAGCGAGAATTTATTTAAAATAAACCTAAGAACTCTAGAGTGAGGATGACCAAGACGTTGGTGCCAAGTAGTGAGAGGGCTGTATGTGGAGATAATGTGAGCTTGGGGATGTGAGACAGGCCATTCATATAGTCCATTGTTAGTCCGACCGTGCGCCAGTGGCTGCCATGTTTTCAGATCCTTCAAAACAAAGTTAAAAGGAAAAAATTCAATATACTTAAGATTGTCTTGACAGAATTTAGAAATAGAGATAAGCTTGTGTTTGATGGAAGGGGCACACAAAGTGTGAGTTAGCCTAAAAACATTATTTGATGCATTTAATTTAGAAGAACCAGTGAGAGATAGGAATTTTGTTACCATCACCCATGGAGACATCTTCGTTACCGCGGTATGGTTGTAGATTGTGCGGCTCTATTGTGATGTGATGGGTGGCTCCTTAGTCAACTATCCAGGGATTGGTCTCCATTGTAAGTCCAGCGGCATAGATGGCTTTTTCTTCGAAGTGATTATGAGATCTCGAGCGGCAAACATTGGCAGTGTGGCCAATTCTGTTACATAGTTGACAGCGAATAATACCGTTTGGATTTGAATTGGATTGACCTTATGGTATAGCGCTTGGACGCAAGTTTTGGCGCCATTGTTGAGAGTTGTTGGCCTGTCTACGGTTGTTGCAATTATTGGAGTTGAATTTAGTGGGAGTATCAACTGCAGCAGTGATGGTACTAGATAGTTTCTTAGCATCCTCGTTGCGGAGGAAGAGTTCAAAGTCTAGTAACTTTTCAAACAGTTCCTCATAGGACATAGGCGTATCGCATGCACGAATGGCAACAGATATTTCACGAAATTCAGGACCTAGACCACTAAGTATTTTGACAATGAGTTCAGGATTGGAAACAGGAGCACCAGAAGTGGCTAACTCATCCAAAAATGACAGAATAGTATGAATATATTTAGTAATGGAGCGAGAGTCCTTAGTGACACGGGCAAGCTGATCACGCAGACTGAAGACTCGAGTTTGAGATTTGTTCGAATAAGTGGTATGCAAGGCATCGCAAGCTGATTTAGCCGAGTCAACGGCTGAAATAGTAGGAGAAATAGTGGTTTCGACAGAAGCCATGAGAGCATTTTGGATGAGTTGATCCTGACAGAACCAAGTTAAGAAGGCAGGATTGGGAGAGATATTTGTGCCGAGGGTAATCGTGCGACTAGGGGACGGACTGGTTCCATCGAGATGGCCAAAGTGGTTGTAGCCATACATAAGCATGGAAAATTGGGCTTTCCAGGTGGCGAAGTTGTGACCACCACTTAGTTTGATGGGTAATTGGGATGCGGGATTGAATTGAATGATAATATTGGTTCTTGTCGTGTTATCAACATTGACAACTCTGGGATTCTTGCCATTGTTGTTGGTCATTGTTGCTGATCTGTGTGAGGACAAAAAAATACTGGATTGTACTCTTTAGAGCGTGAAGAGCCCTGATACCATATGAAGACTGAATGTTCATTTATTAATGAAGGCAACAAGTTATTAAATAGAGTTACAACGAAAGTGATAAGACTCCTAAACGAACTTAACTAAAGTAATCTAATTAAATAATTACTGCTGAACTAGTAAGACAATCCTAATACGACTAAACTACTAACTGGCGTCCTAAGACCAGATGTTCTAATATCAATCTAATGCATCTATCATTGGCAGGTAAAAATAGAATTTTCCTCCTTATTTATCTAAAGCTACTCTATCTTCCCTATTTACTGTGAGTCCTTATGTATCTTATTTCTTTTCATCTATTTATTATTTTTAACAAGTTGGATTCATGCATTGTTGTATGTTTCTGCATGTTCAAAAGCCAAGCAAACTCATTTTCCTTTTCTGTAACGTTATGCATTGAGCAGCAGCCAAACATATATGGAATTACTAGGGAAGGCCCATGGGAATAGAAGTCGAACATGTGCAATCAGACACATATTGCATGAATGGTGGAATCAAAAGCCTAAAAACACAGTACATGCTTTGGTTCTATAATCTGCCCCAATATTTGTGTGTTGGGAAATATGGAAGGAAAGTTGCAGTTATAAATATGGTGGCAAGAGAAGCTTAAACAAACATATGATGACTCAGCACATTCTCTGGAATATCCAAAAGGCTATGAATAAGGCCAGCCTTGACATTACCTTGGATCACATTTTGTTAAAATCTTCTCAAACTAGAACCAATTGTCAAATGTGTATCCATTTGCTGGTAATTTCCTATAAATGGAGCGTTGAAAATGAACACAGACGCGAGCTATTGCACACTATCTGGAATAGCGGACATGGGAGGTATCTTAAGAGATGATAAGGGTGATTTGTTATGGCATTCTCTTCTTTCTTGGAGTGTGGCAGCAGCTTAGAGGCAGAGCATTGGCAGAGCCCTCAAGGGGTTGGATTTATGCATTTGAGCCACTTTTTCTTGGAAATCGACTCAATAGTCTTCCAGATGATTGAAGGAAAAAGACAACCCAATTACAAGCTCAATCTCACCATAGAGAAGATTTGACATATGATAATTCAAGCCTAAGAGGGGCCAATAAGGTTGCGGATAACTTCACTAAGATGGAAAACACCAACAAGAACGACCATGTTTTTGTCTCCTTTCAGAAGATTCCTAATGGTGCAAAAGGGCCTTATCAATTGGACAAAAGTCAAATGCTATCCATTAGACTCATATTCGACAAGGTGAATTTTTTTGTTAGCTAATTTAAGTCATCATATCCTAACCCTCCTTTTGAAAGGAAAAAAGTTTTATCCATTGTGTTGTATGTTGAGGTAAGTCCAAGCCATATTTTTATACTTATTCTCATGATATAGAACACTCCTGCTAACTAGCCGAAATTTAATTCAAAAAATAGTTTCAACTAACTGAATTTTGAATTAGTTGAAGTTGATACAAGTTACATGTAATCTAGACTTTAGATATACTCCTTTTTGTTATTGGCTTTGTTCTTTCTGGTGATGGCGTGAAGGTGTGTGAGGTTATTAATTGGTGGCTTCATAAGTGATCCGTAAATTAAAATGTACATAAGTTGGAAGTTTTCGGAGAACTATTTATTTCTTTGCTTAGAAGTATTTTTTTGGTGATAATAAGTAATTCTTGATGTAGTCAAGCGGCTACGCTGTGTTAACTTCTTTTAACAATTCGTTTGACTGCGTATGTGAGTATATGGGAATTGCTATTTTTTCACCATTATTTCATCCTCATATTCTGACTATCTGTATTTACTCATTCCACTTGCAGTTCAATAGTGCCTTGAGTATTATTAAGCACTTATATCTTGTTACGGTAACATCACCTAATCTTGGCAGAGTTAGTTGTAGTTCACCTAAAGATATAAAAGTAATATATTCACAAATATAATGAACTGATTTCAGGAAATAGTAGTCTGCAAAGGAAACAGAAATCCAAGATAATTTAATTTAATCATCTATTAAACACTGCTAAATTCCCGACAATTAGACTTGTAGGCCATTATATTTTGTGTGCATCATTCTTTCTCAATTATGTAGTGTTACATCTCCTCTTATCCTATTTTATGGGTTGTAGTAGGAATAACTACTCAAAGAGTTCATTTTACTAATTAAAACTCTTACACAGTGAGGTTGGTAGCACATAATGATTGGAGGAACAATAAGAATGACACAACTTAACAATACCTACACGTGCAGCTCACGTGTCCATGACTAGTTGTCTATAGATATAGTGGGATTTCCTCTCATTTTTAACAACAGAAATCCTGATCTTCTTCTTCTACATGCGAAAAATTAAATATTTGTGTACTTTGTTCCTGTTGAGTAATTTACTAACACCATTAATTTTACATCAATAAGTTGGTGAATAAAATCGTCCATCCCGAGAGGATATATATCTTTAAACCTCTTGTATTGGAGGGGAATAGTTTTCTTAAAGGGGACATTGCGCATTAAGTGGAGTCAATTTTTTCTTTCTATTTGGTTCTATCTTTACATATTTTTGTGTTTTTTACACTCAAAATTTTATGCTTATGATATTAATTGTTGTTTTTGAGTACATATTTTAAACTCTATTGTTTATATTTCTGCAAAGTTATTATCTCCGGTTAGATTTAATGTATACACATATTGTACGTATACTCATTACGCAGAAAATAATTATTGTACTCACTTTCAAGAATTCATGGGTTGATATTCTATATTAAATTCTATAATTTAAAAGTACTATATATAACCTTAAATCTTATCTATTATTACAAATATATGTTTCTCACTTATCAATTAAAGAAATTCATTATGCAACTTCAAAAGTTATAATTGCTTTCATGTTCAAGCGTAATTTCTTTTTTAAATATGTTGATATTTTTAAATTTTCTCCTAAGAAATATCACAATTGTATAATCTATGGAATTTAAATGTTTCTTTTTATTAGGGAGTGCCTTTGTATATATACTTATTTTCTTCTTTATTTTCCTTTTAATGTTGATTAAAAAACCAATGATTTATTATTTAGTGACTAATTCATTCAGTTTAGGTTCCTGAGTTATGTAATAATGACAAATAAATAAACTCATGTTGAAATATTGCTAATATTTTTAAGAACCTATTTTCTTATTATTTTTAATGTACGTATATTAGAAAAAAATTATTTGCAAGTTCAATTAACATATTATTTATGATCGTGCAAAGCGCAGACAAATTACCTAGTATGTGATAATTCTATAATTCTGGAGAAGTTTAATAATTTTGAAAAAATATATTCAAAAAGATATATCTACACCATAACGGAAGTTGAGAATAAAAATAAATTAATTTAGTCTACAATAAAAATGAAAACAATGAAAACTTTCTCTGGAGTCATTATAAGAAATATGAACTTTTTTTTTCGTCCAAAATAGTGAAATATTAAGAAATATTAAATAAGCAAAATAAAGGCATAATACATAAACATGAATCTTAGCTTGGATTCAACAGAGAATTATGCCTTCCAACTTTGAGTATGGACAAGTGGATACTTAAATTTGTACAAAATTGAATATGTAGACACATGTGTCGTACATGGCATAATACATGTAGGACACCACATAGGACACAAAAATTTCATTTAGGGTGCCATGAAGGACGGATGTGTCTATTTGTTCAATTTTGTACAAGTTTAAGTGTCTACTTGTGCACATACAAAGTTAAAGGTTATAGTTTCCAGTTGACATCAAGTTAAGGGTCTTACAATGTATATATAGTAATAACTATTTTGAACTAAACCTCCTTACAATCTAAACGACCTAAGTAACATTGATAAATAAAGTCATTATTTTATCTTGGGCATCAAAAAAATAAAATTGTGACAATTCTCTAACTTCTGTGAATTTTAATATTTGTGACTTTTTTGGGCAAGCTTAATTAGAAGAATATGAGACAAAACATACTCTAAATTAGAGTAATATCTTAAGATACAAAAAATATGTCTATTAATATAGATTTGTTGTCCTTATGACTATGTCAGGTCATTGTTGAACATTTGAGTTATCTAGGTTAGACTCATTTTAAATTTTTTAATGTCCAGGATTATTATTTAACATGAGTTTAGAATCCAACATTTTGATCTACGCGTACTTTCATAATGCAACAATTTTACATACATATTTATGAAAAAGTCATAAAGCTGCATTGATGAAGTATCTAGAAGGGTCTTCAGAGCAGCAGTTTAATGAAGAATGAATTTCTAAAAGGGTAAACAACATTATTTTGATGTTGTTTCAAATTTACTTATCTCCTTCTATAAATTTTGTTAGATTAACATATAAATAATAATGAAAGTGGTGAACATTTGACCTTAGACAAGTAGATTGTAAGAAAAAAATTTACTCAAGATCTTGTGGTGTACATTTTTAACGCTATTTCTTATTTATGACTAATATTGATTATCGAAAATTCTTACTTTATTTTTTTTCAATAGAAGTTATTCAAACCATAAAATTATCAGATTATATATTTTTCATGTACAAAAAATAGAATAATTGTGTTTAATCACTACATAAAAACATCACTCAGTTTAATTATATATCATCAAACATATATTATGAGAAATTATGTCAAAGATTAAAAAAATTTATTAGATATCAAGATAATTTTAATCATTCATTATATATTTAGAATTCTTGAAATATGTGATAATGTCAAATCATTTAATTTATGTAAAAGTGTTCTTAAAACATACTAAAATTCTTTTCATTTTTATTATAACATTCGATTATCGGAACAATTGTTCAAAAGCATCGAGGGATTTAAATTACCTAGTATAAATAAAATAAAATATTTTTTTGAAGAATATTATCATTACTTGAGTGACCTTAATATTACAAAAACCAAAGTTGATAGAAAATATTACTACTGCCTTTGTCTTATTTCATATGAGTTGGTTTGACTTATTTCAGAGTTTAAGAAAAACAGAATTTTGAATAATACGTTCTAAAATAAATGAAAGATATTTCTGTTGCTATAACTCATTTCATTAAGTATAAAAAGGAACACTTTGAAATTAAATTCTTACTCAATATAAAATTGTTTATTCATTTTTGGGTTGGCTAAAAAGAAAAGTAACTCATATATTGGACAAAGATAGTATTTGAGAAACTATACAAAAAATTAACTCGATATATATTATAGGGTTTTTGGTTAGTTCATGAAGTTATATATTATATTCCTCTTTATTGCCTAGTACTCAGACAGTACTACTAGCTCGTTCACTTGAATCATGTTTCAGTTCACTTGTTTACTTTCCAGGTTTCTAACTGTTTTGCATATTTACAATCTTGCATAGTCCTCATTTAGCTCTATGAAGAGTTTCTGGCTGTTGCGAATGCAAAGTCATGATTACAGATATAATCACTAGCATGTTTTTTGTTCTCAGACTATCAAGTTACTCTGAAATCGGAGTGGGAGAAAAAAAAGAACTTTTGAGCATATCTTTGTTTTAGAGGATATTTGCAAGACAGTTATGGAGCTATTTGCACGATCAAATCAAATAGAGAAACATGGTATTGTCGATTCCAACTTGTTTGAAATTGAGACGCAGTAGTAGTAGTTAATGTTTCAGTCGTGGTATAATGTTATTTTTCATTTTTTTTTGGTTATTTCCATCCCAATTTTACGTTAATAGTCAGCTTACTGCAATCATATTATGTAGATAGGTGAATTTTTTTTTATTGATATGCCCATTACGTATTGAATCCCTTTATATACTTAATCCAATATTTTCATATTATGTTTTGTTATCTCCGTCACCAAACTCATTGTTTTCCTCTACAGGGGATTAGGGCTCATGCATGAAAAATTTAAGTAATACACATCATCATTAGTGGCAAAGCCCAATATAGTCAACTATCACCAATCCACTGAAAAATGTAGATACTATGTGTTGTGTTGAATCCCTAAATATTATATCAAATGATTAAGACGATCCACATTCATATTTTTCTATAAAAATTATCCCCTCACAAAAAAGAAAAAAGATTTTTGCACAGTATTTTAATTAAGTCATGAAGTCATGTTATGAATTAATAAATGCAATTGAGTGAATATATATATTGTAATTAGAAGGATTCTCAGTATTTTGTTTTGTTATTTCCATCACAAAATTCATCAGTTTTACATTAGTAAGCAGCATACTGCAATCATCTTCCTCTATTGTGGCTTAGCACTAAAATCTTATGCGCATAAAGTTTAAATAATATTCATCATCATCAATGACAGAACAACATGCATTCAAAAGTTGTTAAGTGGACGAGCTCAAGAGTTATGTTGCTTTACATAGGAGATGCTACACTCAATATGGTACTATTTCAGTTTACTGCTTACACTCTCTTATAATATTCTTAAGAATAAAAGTTAATCACTAAGAAGAGAAAATTATTGAATTCTCATTTGTTGTGTCAAATTTGCTAATAAATCAAGTTCGACTTTAAATCTAGCTATACAAAGGTCTAAACTTCTCTTGAGTAGCTTTATCAACCACTATTGTCTTGCCAGCACATGATTCAATTGACAACAATATTTGTCTTACAAAATGACCTTTATGAAATGCTTATTTGACATCTATCTGATGCATTTTCCGGCCACGTTGTGCATAAGTAGAAATAATTAAGAAGCAATCTGATTGTGTTGATCCTAGCAACTGGAGCAAAAGTGTCAAAATAACCATTAACTCCAAGCCTGGTTTTATGCCTGTTGATTGAACCATCAACGTTTAGCTTAGCTCGAAAGTCTAGAGGCATGTCTAAAACTGAACCATTTATAATTATGTAGAAGTATCATGTTATTCTATTCCGTCTTTGCTAACATGGACCAATTTAGAGCATGTTGGTAGAGTAGTTGCTAGGCTAATGTTGTGAACAAGAGGATTTTGTGGTGGAAGACACTTGGAAAAGTCCCGCAGGTAATCGTTGTAACCAGAATATTTGGCATTATAGTTATATAATTTATGTGAACTAAATATGGATTTCCTATTTAATATTGTAGACAAATTTTCAAGCATTGTAACTTGAACTTAGTATAGCGATGTATTTTGTTTGAACTAATTAAGGATGCCCTATTCGTGAACAAAAAAAATCAAATATAGTTTGGACGTCTATGATTTTTTGGCAAAAATGACGGTGGATCACCACAAAAGATGGTGAACTATAGCTGTAACGACCTGTTTAGTCGTTTTGAACAGCAGATTTTATTTCTGGAAAAACTGGCTGAGACGACGGTCACCACGACGGACCGTCATGGGCACGATGGACCGTCGAGGGTGTCTCGTCCCAGAACACTTAGAATTCTGAAATTTGGGTACTAAAATCGACTCTCTGTAAATTGTGACGGACCTGCAGGACGGACCGTCACAGCTACGACGAACCGTCGTGAGATTCCGTTGCAAAACACTTCAACTCTTGAGAATTTGGTATGGGGAACGAGTTTCTGAACGTCATGACGGAAGTGAGTGACGGACCGTCACGGAATCCTTAGTGAAAAATGGAGTCTAATATGCTGCGACGACCTGTGTGACGGAATGTCGCAGGCACGACGGGCCGTCACAGGTTGCGTAATCCCAGCTGGAGTCGGATTTCTGGTTAAGTTTTAGGGGACGATTTGGACTATTCTTTCCTTAATTATAAAGTTAGAGGGTTAATATTAATAAGTCTAATTACTTGGGGGTTAAAAGAGGTAACCTTAACTTAATTAGTGGGGTATTATTGCCATGCTTTATTCTTAATTATATACTAATTAGGGTAAAAGGAAGAGGGTTTGGAATAAGAAAAAGAGAAAGAATAGAGAGAGAGAGAGCAGTCGATCAAAGAGGGAGGAAATCAAAGCTTGGGAAATTGCTTGTTGATTCCAATTCTTCGGTGGAGGTAGGTTATGGTTTTTACGATATTCGTAGTGAACTCTTAACAGTGAATAATATGTATTGATTGTATTGTAAACCCTGCTATATGCTTAATTGTATGCTTGCATGAATATGATTATGTGATTTTGATAAAGCAATCATGATGAAAACTATTGAATCCCAAATCTTGAAAGAAACTTTAATCTACGTTATTAATGATGATGCCTTGGTATAAAAGAAGGCTTGATGAATTAAAGTAATGGGATTGATGATGCCTTGGTATAGAGAAGGCTTGATGAATTGACAGAATGAGATTAGTGGATCGGAGTGTCACGTTCCGACACATAGTATTAGTGGATCGGAGTGTCACGTTCCGACACATAGTATTAGTGGATCGGAGTGTCACGTTCCGACATATAGTATTAGTGGGACGGGTGTCACGAACCGATACATAGAATTAGGGGATCGGAGTGTCACATACCGACACATATTATTAGGGGATCGGGTGTCACGAACCGACACGTAGAATAAGGGGATCAGAGTATCACGTACCGACACATAGTATTAGGGGATCGGGTGTCACGAACCGACACGTAGAATTAGGGGATCGGAGTGTCATGTACCGACACATAGTAGTAGGGGATCGGAGTGTCACGTACCGACACAAGAGGAAGAAAGATAATGAATCTTGAAAGATGTTAATATACTAAACATAATGAACTTAATTCCCAATTGAGAATGGTATTGAGGCTTGAGCCCTCATGGATGAATTTATTGGTACTTATTGATGACTATAGTACTTGTTGTTGCTACATGTTGAGTTTTATAGTTGATTTTTGATATTAACTGATATATACTGTTTTCTATTTTGAGTTGGCCGATGATATCTACTAAGTACCCGTGGTTTGTACTGACCCCTATTTTATGTTTTCTTCTTTGTTATTTGTGGAGTGCAGCAAACGTGCCGTCATCTTCAATTCAACAGTGAATCTAGCCAGTCTTCGTCACACCGGATCTTCAGGGTGAGCTAATGCTTCTAGCTTGGACTGGATCTTCTTCTTCAAGTCTTGATGCCTTGAACTTCCGGCATGGACTAGCTTTTACTTATTTTAGCTTCTTAGAATACTCTTAGTTTAGTAATTTGACCATTGATGTTCTTGTGATGATGACTTCCAGATTTTGGGGAATAATAGTTGTTGAATTTTAGTAGTTATTGAACTGGTTTTTATTAATGAGTTAAGTCTTCCGCATTATTTTCTGTTGTTATACATGGAAATGTTAAGGTTTAGATTGGTTGGTTCGCTCAAATAGGAGGGTAAATGTGGGTGCCAGTCGCGGCCCCGATTTGGATCGTGACACTGAGAGATATATGTGATGGGCTTGCCTTTTTGTTTATCTATGTTGAATCATATTAGACAAAAGTTGGCAGATATGTTATTTATTTATTTTTTACAACTTTGCACGCTTTTGTTTACTGGAAATCTTATTCCTATCTTTCTGTAGCTTCATATGTATTGTTTTAACTTCCTGAACATAACCTCTAATATTTGATTGAATTTTATTATTTGCTTTTCATTAAGCTTCATTAGTTTTCTACTTAATTGTTTTGCTAATCTTTGTTAACATCATTTTTTTTGCATGAACTTTCTCCAGTTGAGTCCAACGGACTCCCCATCTCTTGCATCCTCCTCTATTTGAGTAGATCTTCGTCAAAATCGCGTAAGGGAAGCTAGTATTTTGGCCAATTTGATCAAAGTAAAGCAGATTTGCAGCAGCCTCAAAGGGCTGGAAATAGTATTTTTCGGGCTTAAGAAGTTCGGAAATAACATCAAACAACAAACAAGAAGCAGCAAGTGGACTTATAACTGTCCAAGTTATATTCGCACTTTGTGTTCATGATATCGTGATTTTGTGATATTTTCTGTTAACTTCTAACTTTTATTTTATCTAACTTATATGAATCCTTGTAAGTTTCTAAATAACTCTTTATTTCGTTAGTTGTTTATTTTAAATATTTGAATTTTCAATTTCTTTTAAGTTAGACGATCTAAGCTTCAAGACTAACTCGAGAATTATTTATATTCTTTCATAGTTAGTATTTAGCTTTCAAATCCATGTTTAAGTTATTGTGTTGTTTATAAGACTCGAAACTTTACTCGGATAAATTGTTAAGTTATAGTTTTACTTTTTGGCACTTTAATATTTGGATTATTTCATTATTTGGGATAATACAAATATGTACAAGTATCAAAAGATTTCTCATTTTTTAAATATAATAATGATAAATAAGTAAGTTTTTTTTCAAGTAATTTAAATTTTTTACACTAATAGCCAAGCTTCTAAAATTCGTCGGTCAACCGCGAGTTAGCGGATTCTCTAAGGTGCCTAAACCCTTCCTAAAAGATTGAGTGGCGACTCGTAAAATTACTATTTCTCCAAAAAAATAAATCTAACTACTATTGACCAAAGTGCGAAACCGGCTTCTAAACCATTCATTTTTCGAAATTGGATTGTAACAACGACATATATTTACTTAATAGTATTACATTAATTCATAACATGACTTCAGTCATTATTAAAAAACATTCTACGAAACCAATTACTATTTTTTTGCAGCGTTCGATTGTTTATTTTAAGAAAAAGAAAATTAAATTTTGATGGTCATTAATCATTTGGTAATATTTTAAAATATATATGCATATAAGTTTATTCAAGAAATTCTCCGGAGGTTATATACAGACAATGTGAAAGATAATTTGAATTGTAGCAAGCCGTATTTGAACTATGACAAATATCTCCTCAAGGACCCTCGAGGGGTGGGGGTCCTTGGGGGGTCATGCCTTGACTTTTTACCCAAAAACATTAGTACTAAGTAACAGAGGTTATTTTACAACTCTTCTCATTACGTTTGACTCCATTAAGGTAACTATAGGCTCTAGTTTAGTCTTTAGTTTTAGGGGGCGTAACAAATGCTATAATTTTTTTCCAAAACAATGACTTGAGAAGTAAACTATAATTAATATGATTATAACAAAAGAAAAATCAGCTTATAATGGTTCATTAAGAAATTTATATTTGAAAACGATTAAAATATCATTATCATTGAAGGAATCACACTTCAAAAATCATAAGAATAAATTTAAGAAAAAACTAAAAAGAGAGGCCAAAATTTTTTTTAAAAAAAAAATTGGCCTTTGTTTGTAGTGTTGCTAAAGATTCAAAAGAAAATTTTTGAGATGGATATTTCAAATTTTAGTACGATTCCCACATAAAATTTAAGTAATTTATCATTATAGTTGCAGTACTTTCTACATAATTTAGGGAAATGATGCATAAGTTGGTTCACAAGTACTTTACATAATCTAGGGAGGGTGCATGGGTTCACAGACACTTTATATGTTCTCAATGCTCATGAAGTTTTGTACCAGAGCTCAATCTATCAATACCAAACATTTCAAAACCATTCCATACTTGACACAATCCGTCATGACTATCATCTAATAAATAAAATGCAGAATCCTATCAAACACAGAAGAAATATCTTGCCCACGGGAATCCAGCATAGGCGGATGGTGTGCATATGTATATTTTGCCTGCATTGGATATAACGTGCAAGATATGATGAGTAACACACGACTAAATTAATACAGATCATTAACTTTGCACACAAAATCTTAGAACGAAACTGAGGAGACCAAAAACATCACAACCATGTAATTAAACAAGTGGGATCTGGGGAGGGTAGGATGTACTCAATCCTTATAGTATATCCGTTGTTTCTGATAGACCTCTGACACAAAATAAAAATGTAACAAACGCACCAAAGTAAGAAAAAGAAAAACAAAGTAGCCATGTACGAAACAAGTGTAGCAACACAACACGAGTTAAAAGAAGTCCAAAAACATTAACTTATTTCGAAATAAAGGTTGGGAAAAAAATGTGAAGGAATCTGATAGTAGTAACATAATGTAGGGATTTATTGTTACGGAAATTTTCCTAGTCTCTCATCCCCAATTTTGAGAAATCTGAGCTTTTCATCCCCCTTCTTCTCTATCTTATATTTCATTCTTTTATCGTTCTTTTGATTTGTTAATTCTCTAATATAAGGTCAATTTTGATTGAGTCCTATTTTCAAGTAATATAAGCAGTAGTTGGAAAAAGAAACTACGAGCTACCTAAATCATACTATTAGAAGTACGACAACACTCGACTCCCTACTAACCTTCTCTAATCTTTGATCTCCATACCTTCATATTTAAACACATGAGACCTTAGAATAAAGTAGAAGTAGCACGAGATATCAGTCATAACTTAAGAGATTTATACTAGGAAAATAATCACAAGTTCTAAGTAATCAAGCTCCCCCTAAAGAAATAAAAAACTCTACTCGAAATGTAGATGCATGTTAACACAAGAGGAAAACAACTTCAACAAGGTGAAAACAATTGAATTATACAAACAAGTTCGGACTGCCTACCTGACTTGTATGGATGGGAGCCTGAGGAAGTTACCCCTGCAATGCAGAAGAAGTAGGCATGTGCAGATTTTTGCCTATTAGAAAGAAACTTATGTGCTTCTCAACCGAACGCAGTTTCTCCTTGTGACAAAGATTAATATCATCTTTGTTAAGCTGCAAGAAAATCATAATGCGTTCCAGAGTCATCTTGAACATCTTGAGTTCTTCAGTTCTCTCATTTGCAAGACTCTGACAAAGAGAGTCCTTCATAAAATCAAGAAAAAAAAGGGACAAATAACATAGTTGAAAAAATTACATAATGAGAAAAATAACATAGTGCGGAAGGTTCACACAATGCAGCAGAATGATGACTCAAGTGCTTTTAGATTCAGATAAATCAAGCGCTTGCCCGAAAAATTAGGGAATCCTTAATTCTTTACTTTTTCTCATGATGATAATCAACAGGAAAGGAACCAAAGAAGAAATAACGCTAATATATTGTCTTGAGCTTTCTGCATCAGTTCCTAGTTTGAGGAGTTTCCAATAAGGAAATAAGTAATACAACGCAATATGAATTACACCTTGGGGCATGCAATATGTAAATGATGGTGTGTCATTTTACGGAACTTTCAAGAGAGCCAACCAAAATTTTAAACAATGATGAAACACTTAAAGGGATGTTATTGAAATACCTGCTGCACTTTAGAAGTAATTTTCTCGTATAAATCATTGATATCTGATAAATACATCTCCTTCATAGACTTAATCTGCATAAATAATTCAATAAGTCAATTGCATAAATGTCAAGAATGCATTCCCACATGGTTAGGTGATAATTACATCAACTGTACGATACAATTGAGAACAAAACTAGAAAATCGTCACAAAAGAACCTTCTAGATAAAAAGGTTAAAAGTGAAGTAGAACTAAGTTACTGAACTTTGCTTCCTTTAGCCTCTTGGTGCTAAAATCAAGAACAAAACTTCCTCAATGTGATCATAGACCAGCACAACCGGGAGGATTAGAATATACTTTTTTAAAGTTAGGTTGCGAGATATAACACAATTTAATGGCAATCATTTCTTTTTTTAACTTTACACCTTTATCATCAATGAGGTAAAACGAGGATAAACAATAAAATAATAACATTGTAGTTGGCTTCACAAGTAAATAACAATGGGATGGATAATACAGAGAATGTTAGTGTTATATATTTATTCTTGGAGAAATTGAAGTATTCCAACTTATTACTAGCTAAGTCAGCGATGTAAGTAGATAAGACTGAGTTTTGAAGACGGAAGCATTGGATTTCTCTACAATAAGAAATAAAATTAAAAAATAGAAAAAATATATTGATACAGATGAACGGATGTCTTTTCACAAAAAAACATCTTATAGCAATATATTCATGTATATACTTCTTGCACAAATAGGTTTATCCCTCAAATTCGCAATTAAAGATTGTGGTGACATGCCATGAAGAACTTTGACCCGAACTTACAGACATATGATCTTAGCACTCAATAAATAATTTTCTCTAATCAGTTAATTTATCAAAATATACTTAATTTCTAAATAATTTTAGGGCATGTGAAATTAATTTGTTGTCGATAAAAATATGGGACCAAGACGGGCTTATACAGAGCACCAGCACAGTGAGTATTCATGTTCGTTTCTAAGAAGTTACCTGTTAACATGCTTAGATTTCTATTACCTCTAAGAAATGGAATACATAAAGCATCTTGCTTGGAGGGGTATGGTCATGAATTTAGTTGTTCATTTGGTATGGTAAACCTCTTCTATTACTCTATAATCAAAGGAAATATTTTGAAACATTCAGCTATTTCTTATAATGTTATAACCAGCCATTTTATCAAAATCCACATATCAAATTTCCACAGTTTTCAAAATGTTGTACAAATAAAGAGTACCATTGCAAATCATACCTTTTCGTAAAGCTCTTCCTGCCAATCAGCTCTTTTTGCGTTTTTCGTCTGTACTGTAGAATGTACATATGCTATAAAGAGAATGCAAATGGAGATATAAGTAAAGAAAAAAGTGATGACAATGTTAAATATTTCAAGCATACTACCTCCCACCAGCAATAAGTACTACGTAACTCTGTCCACTAAGGCTATGAAAGATGGAAAAAGTCATTACATGTTTTTTCTTCTTTGCTGGGATTCGCACATTAGACCTCATGATTTTCAACCACTTCATTGAGCACTACGCCACAATCTTCCATCCAGATGTACATGTCTAAGAAAATTAAGCTTCCACTTTTATGGAAATTTTGATTTATTTTTAATACTTCTATATTTTGATATGTACTATTTTAAAAGTACGAACCACCATCACAAAATTTGATTGCCCTTCATAAATGCACCTTTGTTGGATGGTATTGTTATTACAATCAATTTCTTACTTTTCTTTTGAGCCAACAGTCTATGTTCAAGCAAGATGTGCCTCTATTACACTGAGATCTAGGAAGAGACTTCATTGGTAGGAGTACACCTAAGATGTACAAAGGATATGGGACAACTAATTGAGATTACTTAGTATAGCTTAATTCGAAGCTGAAACACCGAAGGAGAGTAACTACTTGGCAAATAACCGACCAAGATTAAATCTCAAATAATGAAGCTGAAGAGTCAGGATCTTTCCATATTATCTGAACGTTGATATAAACTGCAATACAGAAGGAGAGAGAACGCAACAATAAACTTTTGGTAATTCAATTCCTTCCTTATTTTTCTCTCCCTTCTTCTCTAATTTTGATCTTCTCCTATGCATATTCGACATGGATATCCTCTCCTTCAAGCTATCTTAGATTTAGTTAGTATTCAGTTTTGTTGTATTAGACATCCATTTTTCAATTTATATAAGTCAGAGAAAATGGTCTCCAAAAAACTAAGTGGATTTACTTTTGAAAATTGCAAATTACAGTTTTTTTATAACAAAATCCACACATTCTACCTACAGGTTCGCATAAGCTAAACCCTGCTCCAGTTTGATATCCCACAAACCGCACATGAAAATTTCAAATCCTACATTCCCAATGGAAGATCCTAATTGTGATCCTTAAAGGATAACTTTTCCTTATCAAAACCCACCCATTCTACCTCAGGGTTCGCATAAACTAAACCCTTCTCCAGTGTGATATCCCATAAACCACACCTGAAAATTTCAAATCCTACATTCCCAATGGAAGATCCACTACAATTTTCTACGAATATCTAGAAATACAAATAGTGTAAAATAAAAGGTAAAAGAAAATAAAAAAAGATAAGTACAGGTAATGATCAGAATAAAAAGAAGAAATCTCACTACCTGGAGCGTTAATATCAATGTTCATCTCCATTCTAATCAATCTTTTTACGCTCTAACTGGAACCCTAGTATATATACGGAGATAATAATTTTTTGTATAGTTTCTCAAACAGTATCTCTATCATATATATATATATATATATATATATATATATATATATATATATATATATATTAGTTACTTTGTTACTTTTGTTTCTAATTAGTCCAAAAAATGAAAAAAAATATATTAATATTAAGTAATAATTCAATTTTAAAATGTCCCTTTATTCTTAACTAGATTCTTGACACGTGTTTTGCACTTGATTATCAATTCAAAAATATTTGAATAATAATCTTTGCACAAAATAATATTAAAGATTATTTTGTGAAATTTCAATGTGGATCGTCGTGTATATCTCTTATTCGCACATACCTATACAGATGTTTAATGATCAATTTTATTAATGAAATGAAATAATGTACATATTCATTTCAATTTGATGAGGTTAAATCATGTAAGTATGCTTATCTCACTAATACTACCCACGGCTAAAACAACTTATTTTCAAGGTCAAACGAGTCCCAAAGCAAGTAAACACCCCACTTTACTGATTTTTGTGTGCTATAGTCCACTATCTTTTTTCATCATCCAGAATTCCAAAATAATTTTTGCTAAAAATTTACACGGACGTCTGTCAAGACCTTATCTATATAGCCGGTAGGTCACCAAGGCCAAAACAATCCATTTTTAAGGTCAAATGAGTCATAGAGCAGGTAAACCCCCTATTTCACAAATTTTTATGTGTTATAGTCCACAATCTTTTTTGGTCATCCGATTTTCCGATTTTATTTTTGCCAAAAATTTATACAGACGTCCGTTAGACCTTATCTATGGAGTCGGTTGGTCACCACGGCAAAAACAACCCAATTTCAAAGTCAAACGAGCCATAGAGCAGGTAAATCCCCCATTTTACCGATTTTCGTGTGCTATAGTCCACCATCTTTTTTCGTCATCTTAAATTGCAAGTTCATTTTTGCCAAAAATTTACAGGGATATCCGTTACAACCTTATCTATGGATCTAGTTGGTCACCACGGCAAAAACGACCACTTTACCATGTCAAACGAGCCTAGAGTAGGTAAACCCTCTATTTTGCCAATTTTCGTGTGCTATAGTCCACCATCTTTTTTATCATCCGGATTCGAATATTATTTTTGCCAAAAATTTAGGAAGACGTCCGTTAAGACCTTATTTATGGAGCCGGTCCAAAAGGGCCCATTTTCAATGTCAAACAAGCCATAAAGCAGGTAAATCCCCCACTTTGTTGATTTTCATCTGCTATTGGCAACCATCTTTTTTGGTCATCCGGAATTTTGAGTTCAATTTTGCCAAAAATTTACATGGACATCCGTTTAAGACATAATCTATAGATTTGGTTGGTCACCACGGTCCAAATGACCCATTTTCTAGGTCAAACGGTCCCTAAAGAAATAAAAACCCTATTTTGTCAATTTTCGTGTGCTATAGTCCACCATCTTTTTTGGTCATCCAAGAATCGTTCATTTTGCCGAAAATTTACACGGACGTTTATTAAGACCATATCTATGGATACGGTCTGTCACCACGGTCAAAACGTCTCATTTTCAAGGTCAAACGAGCCCCCGAGCAGGTAAATCCCCCATTTTGCCCATTTTCATGTGTTATTGTCCACTATCTGTTTTGGTCATCTTGAATTTTGAGTTTATTTTTGCAAAATATTTATACAGATGTCTGTTAAAACCTTATATATGGAGCCGGTTGGTCACCACAGCCAAAAAGACTCATTTTCAAGGTCAAACGAGCCCAGAGAAAGTAAACCCCCCATTATGCCGATTTAGTGTGCTATAGTCCACTATTTTTTTTTTCATCCGGAATTTTGAGATTATTTTTGACAAAAATTTACATGTACGTCCATTAAGACCTTATCTATGGATCCGGTTTGTCACCACAGCTTAAACGTCCCATTTTCAAGGTCAATGAGCCCCTAACCAGGTAAACCCCCATTTTGCTGATTTTCGTGTGCTATAATCCACCATCTTCTTTGGTCATCCAGAATCCAAGTTCATTTTTTCCAAAAATTTACATGGACGTCCGTTAAAACCTTATCTATGGAGCTAGTTGGTCACCACGGTCAAAATGACCCATTTTCAAGGTCAAACGAGCTTAGAGTAGGTAAACCTCCTGTTTTGTCGATTTCCGTGTATAGTCCACCATCTTTTTTGGTCATCTAGAAATTTGAGTTAATTTAATTCGTTAAGTCCTTATATATGGAGTTGGTTGGTCACCATGACTAAAACAACCCATTTTCAAGGTCAAAGTACCTCTAGAGCAGGTCAACCCTATATTTTGCTGATTTTCGTGTGCTATAGTCCACCATCTTTTTTAGTCATCCATAAATTCAAGTTCATTTTCTCCAAAAATTTGCACAGACGTCCGTTTAGACTTTATCTATGGAGTGGGTTGGTCACCACGGCAAAAACGATCCATTTTCAAGTTCAAACGAGCCCCATAGCAGGTAAACCTTCAATTTTTTGGCCTATTTTCGTGTGCTATAGCCCACCATCTTTTTTGGTCATGCTAAATTTTGAGTCATTTTTTTCCAAAATTTTACATGGATGTCCGTTAAGACCTTATCTATGGAGCTGGTTGGTCACCACGACAAAAAAACACCCATTTTCAAAGTAAAACGAGCCCATAGCAGGTAAAACCACCATTTTTCCATTTTCGTGTATTATAATCCACCATATTTTTTGGTCATCCATAATTCCGAGTTCATTTTTGCAAAAAATTTACATGAACGTCTGTTAAGACCTTATCTGTGAAGTTGGTCTGTCACCACGGCTAAAACAACAATATTAAAGGTCAAATGAGCCCCAGAGCATTTTACCAATTATCATGTGGTACGGTTACCATTTTTTTTGGTTATCCAAAATTCCGAGTTTAATTTTGCCAAGAATTTACACAGACATTTATGAATACCTCAATCTATGGGTCCGGTTGATCACCACGGCCAAAATGACCCATTTTCAAGGTCAAACGACCTCTATAGCGGGTAAACCCCCTATTTTGCCAATTATCGTGTGCTATAGTTCGCCATCTTTTTTGGTTATTAAGAATTCCAATATCATTTTTGTCAAAAGTTTAAACAAACGTTCGTTTAGAACTTATATATGGAGTCGGTTGGTCAAAACATCCAAAACGAGCCATTTCAATGTCAATGGAGCCCCAAACAAGGTGAACCCCCCATTTTGCCTATTTGCGTGTTCTATCATGCACCATCTTTATTGGTCACCCAGAATTCCCAGTTCATTTTTTCTAATATTTAGACAAACGTCTGTTAAGACCTTATCTATGGATCCGGTTTTCACCTTGACCAAAACGGTCCATTTTCAAGGTCAACAGAGCCCAAGAGCAAATAAACCCTCAGTTTGCCGATTTTTGTGTGCTATATTCCACCATTGTTTTTGGTCATCAAGAATTCTGATTTCTTTTTTATCCAAAACATTACAAAGATGTTTGTTAAGATCTTATATGGATCTTTTTTGTTACCACAACCAAAACAACCCATTCTCAAGATCAAACGAGTCCTAGAGCAGGTAAACCTCTCATTTTACCAATTTTCGTGTGCTATAGTTCACTATCTTTTTTGGTCATCCGGAAATCCGAGTTTATTTTTGCAATAAATTTACGTGGATGTCCGTAAAGACCTTGTATATGGGTTTGATTTCTCACCATGGCCAAAACGACGCATATTAAAGGTCAAACGAGCCCTAGAACAGATAAACCCCCATTTTGCCAATTTTCGTGTGGTATAGTTACCATCTTGTTTGGTCATCCAGAATTCTGAGTTCACTTTTGCCAAAAATTTACATGGACATCTGTTAAGACCTTTTCTATGGAGAAAGTTGGTCACCACGGCCAAAAAAACCATTTTAAAGGTCAAACGAGCCCTAGAGCAGGTAGACCCCCTATTTTCATAATTTTCGTGTGCTATAGTCCACCATCTTTTTTGGTCATTCGGAATTTCAAGATTATTTTTTCCAAAAATTTACACGAAAGTCTGCTTAGACCTTATCTATGGAGAGGTTGGTCACCATATCCAAAACGAACCATTTTCAAGGTCAAACGAGCCCCAGACAAGGTAAACCCCTATTTTACCTTTTTTCGTGTTCTGTATCCACCACTTTTTTTGGTCATCCGAAATTCCGATTTCAGCCTGGCCAAAAATTTACAAAGATGTCTGTTTAGACCTTATCTTGGAGACATTTTGTCACAACGGCCAAAACAACCCATTTTGAAGGTCAAACGTTCTCAAAGCAGGTAAACCTCCCATTTTGCCGATTTTAGTGTACAATGGTCCACCATCTTTTTCGGTTATCCAGAATTTTGAGTTCATTTTTGCCAAAAATTTACACAGAAATCTTTTAACACTTTTTCTATGAAGCTGGTTGGTCACCATGTCCAATACGACTCATTGTCAAGGTCAAACGAGTCATAGAGCAAGTAAACCTTCCATTTTGTCAATTTTTGTGTGCAATAGTCCACCATGTTTTTTGGTTATCCAAAATTCTGAGTTCATTTTTGCCAAAAATTTACATGAATATCTGTTAAGACTTTATCTATGAGCCGATTGGTCACCACGGTAAAAAATGCCCATTCTCATGGTCAAATGAGTCCAAAACAGGTAAACCCCCCCTATTTTACCGATTTTCGTGTGCTATTTTTTGGTCATCCGGAATTCCAAGTTCATATTTACAAAAATCTCACACGGACTCCGTTATAACCTTATCTATAGATCTGGTTGGTCACCACAGCCAAAACGACCCATATTAAAGATCAAACAAGCTCTAGAGTAGTTAAACCCCCATATTGCAAATATTCGTGTGGTATCATTACCATCTATTTTGGTCATCCAGAATTCCAAGTTCACTTTTTCCAAAAATTTATACGGACGTTTGTTAAGACCTTTTTTCTTGAGCCGATTGGTCACCATGTCCGAAAAGACCCATTTTAAAGGTCAAAGGAGCCCTAGAGCAGGTAAACCCCCTATTTTTCTAATTTTTGTGTGCTATAGTCCACCATCTTTTTTGGTCATTCGGAATTCCGAGATCATTTTTGCCTAAAATTTACACAAAAGTTAGCTTAGACCTTATATATGGATCCGGTTGGTCACCACATCCAAAACGGCCTATATTCAAGGTCAAACGAGCCCAGACAAGATGAACCCCCAATTTTGCCAATTTTTGTGTTTTATTATCCACCATCTTTTTTTGTCATCCGGAATCCTGAATTCATCCTTTCTAAAAACTTACACAGATTCACGTTTAAAACTTATCTATGGAGCTGGTTGTTCACTACGGCCAAATCGGCCCATTTTCAAGGTCAAACGAGCTCAGAGCAGGTAAACCTCTAATTTGCCCATTTTTGTGTGATATGGCCCACCATCAATTTCTGTCATCTAGAATTTTGAGTTTATTTTTATCAAAAATTTACACGGATGTCTATTAAAACCTTTCCTATGGAGCAGGTTGGTCACCATGGTTAATACGACCCAATATCAACGTCATACGAGCCTTTGAGCAGGTAAACCTTTCATTTTGCCGATTTTTGTATGCTATAGTCCACCATATTTTTTTGTCATTTGGAATTCTGAGCTCATCTTTGCCAAAAATTTACACGAAGATCCGTTAAGACTTTATATATGAAGCTGGTTGGTCACCGCTGCCAAAAAGGCACATTCTCATGGTCAAATGAGCTCAGAGCAGTTAAAACACCGCTATTTTGCCGATTTTTTGTGTGCTATATCTACCATCGTTTTTGTTCATCCAGAATTCTTAATTGATTTTTGCCAAATGTTTTCACAAACATCCGTTAAGACCTTATATATGGATTCGGTTGCTCACCACGGCCAAAACGGACCATATTAAAGGTCAAATGAGCGCTAGAGCATGTAAACCCCTTATTTTATCAATTTCGTGTGCTAAAGTCGAGCATCTTTTTTGGTCATTCAGAATTCCGATAATATTTTTGTAGAAAACATAGATGGATGCCCGTTTAGACCTTATCTATGGAACCGGTTGGTAACACAGCCAAAGCGACCCATTTTCAAGGTCAAATGAGCCCAAAGAAGGTAAATCCCCCATTTTACTGATTTTCGTGTTCTATAATCCACCATGTTTATTGGTCATCATGAATTTTGAGTTTATTTTCCCAAACATTTACATGGACATCCGTTAAGACCATATCTATGGAGTCGGTTGGTCACCACGACCAAAACGGCCCATTTTTAAGGTCAAATGAGACCTTGAGACGGTAAACCCCCAATTTGCCATTTTTGTGTGCTATAGTCCACTATCATTTTTGGTCATCCAAAACTCTGATTTCTATTTGTACAAAAATTTACACGGAATTCTGCTTAGACCTTATCCATGGAGTCAGTTGGCATCACGGCCAATATGACTCATTTTCAAGTTCAAACGAGCCGAGAGCAGGTAACCCCCCCCCCCTTAATTTTACCAATTTTCATGTGCTATTATCCACCATCTTTTTTGTTCCGATTTCATTTTTACCTTATATTTACACAAAGTCGGATAAAACCTTACATATAGAGTTGGTTGGTCACCACATCCAAAACGACCCATTTTCAAGGTCAAATGAGCCTAGAGATGGTAAACCCCCAATTTTACTAATTTTTATTTGCTATAGTCAACTATCTTCTTTGGTCATAAAAATTCTGAGTTCTTTTTCGCCAAAAATTTACACGGACATCCGTTTAGACCTTATCGTTATACCAGATTGGTCACCATGGCCAAAACGACCCATTTTTAAGGTCAAACGAGCCCAGAGCATGTAAATGTTCCTTTTTGCTGATTTTGGTGTGCTATAGTACACTATCTTTTTTGGTCATCCGGAATCCCACATTCATTTTTGCCAAAAATTTACACGAACTTCCCTTAAGTCTTTATCTATGGTGCTGGTAGGTCACCCAAACCAAAAAGGCCCATTTTTATCTTCAAACGAGCCCTCGAGCTGGTAAACCCCCCATTTTGCTGATTTTTGTGTGCTATAGTCCACCATTTTTTTAATATCCAAAATTTTGAGTTTATTTATGCCAAAAATTTAAACTGACATGCGTTCAGACCTTATCAATGGAGTCGGTTGGTCACCGTGGACAAAATAACCTATTTTCAAGGTCAAACAAGCAAGAGCAGGTAAACCCCCATCTTTTATGGTCATCCAAAATTCTGAATTCATTTTTTTAAAAAATTTACACGGACATCAGTTAAGACCTTATCTATTGAGCCGGTTGTTACCACGGCTAAAATGGTTCATTTTCAAGGTCAAACGAGTTTCAGAGCAGGTAAATCCCCCATTTTTTCAATTTTCGTGTGTTATATTCTATAATCTTTTTTAGTCATCCACAACTCCGGGATCACTTTTCCAAAAATTTACATGGACATCCGTTAAGACCTTATAGATGGAGCTGGTTGGTAACCACAGCCAAAATGATCCATTTTCAAGGTCAAATGAGCCCAAAGCAGGTAAACCACCAATTTTATCGATTTTCATATGCAAATCCACCATCTTTTCTGGGCATTTTGAATTTCGAGTTCATTTTTGCCAATAAATTACAAGGTCGTTTGTTAAGACCATATGGAGTTGGTTGGTCACCCACGGCCAAAATGATCCATTTTCAATGTCAAACAAGCTCAGAATAGGTAACCCCACCATTTTGTCGATTTCCTTATGCTATACTCCACCATATTTTTTGGTCATCGGAATTTCAAATTTTTTTATGACAAAAATTTGCACGGATGTTTGTTTAGACCTTATCAAAGGAGTCAGTTGGTCATCAAGTCCAAAACGTCCTATTTTCAAAGTCAAACAAGCCCTAGAGAAGCCAAATCCTCCATTTTGTTGATTTCATGTGTTATAATTAGCCATCTTTTTGGGTCATCCGATATTCCGAGTTCATTTTTTATTAAAAAATTAGACAAACGTCCGTTAAGACCTTATCTATGGAGCTGGTTTATAAGCATGACCAAAAAACGACCAATTTTAAGGTCAAATGAGCCGAGAGGTAATAAATCCCCCCCCCCTCCATTTGATGATATTCGTGTGCTATAGTCCACCATATTTTTTGGTCATCCAGAATTCCGATTTCAGTTTTGCCAAATATTTACATGGACATCCGTTAAAACCTTATTTATGGAGCCGGTTGTTCACCACGGCCAAAACGACCCCTTTTTAAGTTCAACCGATCCCCAGAGCAAGTAAACCTCTATTTTTGTCACGACCCAAAACTGGGGCCGCGACTGGCACCCACATTTACCCTCCTATGTGAGCGAACCAACAAATCTAAACCTTAACATTTTAATACAATATCAACAAAAGAAATGCGGAAGACTTAAACTCATGAATAAAACAATTCAAAACTATTATTAATATCCCCAAAATCTGGAAGTCATCATCACAAGAACATCTATCTCAAATTTCTAAACTAAAACAGTCTAAGAAGCTAAAATAACTAAAAAGCTAGTCCATGCCGGAAGTTCAAGGCATCAAGACTTGAAGAAGAAGACCCAGTCCAAGCTAGAAGCCTTAGCTCACCCTGAAGATCCGGTGTGACGAAGACTGGCTTGATTTACTGCTGAGTTGAAGTTGACGGAACGTTTGATGCATTCCACAAATAACAAAGAAGAAAACATAAAAGTAGGGGGTCAGTACAACCACAAGTACTGAGTAGATATCATCGGCTAACTCAAAATAGGGAACAATATATATATCAATAATAATGTAAATCAACTACAATACTCAACATGTAGCAACATCAATTACTTTATCATTAACAATTACCGTCAAGTTTACACATGAGGACTCAAGCCTCAATACCATATTCATTTGGGAATTAAGTTCATTAGATTGAGTATATTCATTATCTTTCAAGATTCATTATCTTTCTTCCTCTTGTGTCGGTACGTGACACTCCGCTCCTCTAATTCTATCCTGGTGCCGGAACGTGGCACTCCGATCCTCATATACTATCCTGGTGTCGGAACGTGACACTCCGATCCTCATATTCATTCTATCCTGGTACCGGAACGTGGCACCCGATCCATATTCTATCCTGGTGTCGGAACGTGACACTCCGATCCTCATATTCATTCTATCCTGGTACCGGAACGTTGCACGCGATCCATATTCTATCCTGGTGTCGGAACGTGACAATCCGATCCTCATATTCATTCTATCCTGGTACCGAAACGTGGCACGTGATCCATATTCTATCCTGGTGTCGTAACGTGACACTCCAATCCTCATATTCATTCTATCCTGGTACCGGAACGTGGCACCCGATCCATATTCTATCCTGGTGTCGGAACGTGACACTCTGATCCTTATATTCATTCTATCCTGGTACCGGAACGTGGCACCCGATCCCCTAATTCATCAAGCCTTCTTTTACACTAAGGCATCATCGTTCTCATTATATAATATATCAAGCGAATTAGAGTTCTTTCAAGATTTGGGATTCAATAGCTTCATCATGCTTTGTTAATTCATCACAATTTCATAATAATAGTCATGCAAGCATACAATTTAAGCACATAGCAGGGTTTACAATACTATCAACACATAACATTCACTATTAAGAGTTCACTACGAATATCGTAACATAAACCATAACCTACCTCCACCGAAGAATTGGAATCAACAAGAAATCTCCCAAGCTTTCTTCTTCTCGTCCAATCTCTCTCAATTCGTTTCTCTCTTGTTCTTTCTCTTTTGTTTTATTCAAACCCTCTTTCCTTTACCCTAATTACAATATAATTAAGTGTAAAAGAGGACAATAAAACCCACCAATTAGCTTAAGGTTACCTCTTTTAACCCCCAAGTAATTAGACTTATTAATATTAACCCTCAATCTTTATAACTAAGGAAAGAATAGTCCAAAACGACCCTTAAAACGTGTAGAGAAATCCTAATCTGCCTGGGATTTGCGCAACCTGTGACGACCCATCGTGCCTGTGACGGTCCGTCATGAAGGTCATCGCAACTGCCCAAAATTCCATTTTTCTCTAAGTACACTGTGACGGTCCGTCACACTCGTGACGGTCCGTCCTGCACTTCCGTCATGACGGTCAGAGACTCGTTCCTTGTACCAAATTCTCAAAAGTTGAAGTGTTTTGCAACGGGAGCTCACGACGGTCCGTCGTGGCTGTGACGGCCCGTACTGCAGGTCCGTCACAATTTCCAGAGAGTCGATTTTCAGTGCCCAGTTTCAGAATTCCTAAGTATATTGAAACGATACACCCTCGACGGGCCGTCGTGCCTGTGACGGTCCGTCGCAGTGCCCGTGGTCTTGGCCAGTTTTTCCAGAATTAAAATCTGCTGCTCAAAAACGACTAAACAGGTCGTTACAATTGATTTTGAGTGGTATAGTCCACTTATGGCGGCGTTGTTTACTTGCCGTACATAAATATATATATATCTATATATATATATATTTATTTATTTACTTATTTATCTATGTGTGTGTGTGTGAATTGTGATTATGCCATTAAAGGCATTGAATGGAAGAAAAAAAGAATTTATTAATGTATATGCATGAGATGTCTCATGAATTCGAGAATGTTTGACTTGAAGACATTATGTCTAATGAAGTATAGAGTTAACGTGCAGCATGATAGACTGTGAATTATGATGAATATAATATGATCATGTTTAGAAGTTAAAGTTATGAATTATGGTAGTTATGTGAAAGGTTCTCTCACATAAACTAACACAAACAATGAATGAATGAATGAAGGAAGTTAAAAATAAAAATGGGGGATTTTAGGGTAGACACAACTCGTGAGTACATATGAAGTTTCTAGTACCAACGCTAATATCCCTAAGAACTCTAATGAATGAAGATGAGAGATTTTAGGGTAGACACTATTTGTTAGTAAATATGAAGTGTCTAGTACCAACCCTAATATTCAAAAGAACTCTAGTGAATGAAAAGGGGTATATTGGGGTGGACATTTTTCGTGAGTTGAGATGAAGTGTTTAGTAACAACCTCACTATTCCCAAGAGTTTTTCCAAGAATTGTTTAAGGTTCTATACTTTACGTGAGTTGAGATGTACTATATAAAAGTAACCTCTAGAGATAGGTACACTTCGTAAGTTGAGATCTATTACTTAGTAGCAATCTCTTAACCTATACATAATGAATGACTAAGACACCAGCTATGATTCGCATCGAGAGGATTCGAAGAAAGGGTGGAGACTCTTCGTGAGTAGAGATGTTGTATCCAATGTACCTCTTGAGATGAGTGTTCTTTGTTGAGTTGTATTACTTAGAAGCAATCTCTTTATCCCTTAACTATGCGTCCGCATAGGTCTAGATATTGGAGATCTATGTTATGGCTAAAAAGAATGACCCTATCTTTCGAAGTGGGATCCCTCATTCGATAGGGGTTAATACCTTTGGCAAGTGGGAATCAAAATATTTCCAGATTTCTATTTTTCTTTTAAGAAGTGATTATTTTTAGTTTGTTACCATATTCTTAGTTATTTCAAATTGTGAGATGTTACAATATGTCACCCTCAAGAACATTAGTGCTCAAATGAGACTGCTTTCACCATGCTAATGATACTAACATCAAGTTAAAGTTTAAACAGATAAAAGCAAGTAACCAAATACTGACTCATAGTTTCAAAAGTACTACGAAGAGAATTAGTACCTTGATATGCAGTCTCTCTATACTCAAAAAGGTGTGGATATCTCTTCTTCATATCCTCTTTAGCTTCCCAAGTTTGTTCTTCAACAAATTTTTTCCTCCAAAGGACCTTGATTGATGTAACCTCATTTGTTATCATCTTGTAAAAATGTGATCTAAAATACTAATCGGAATCTCATCATAGGATAATCTATTCTAAATACCCACCTTATCAGTTGTACGATCAATGAAGGATTTCCCATGCACTTCTTCAACATTGAGACATGTAACACTGGATGAACTGTTGCCAAATCTTATAGTAACTCTAACTCATAAGCTTTGTTGTAAGTCTTTATGGCTATACGATAATGTGTAATGTAGCGGGGACTAAGTTTTCCCCTATTACAAAACCTCATAACACCCTTAATTGGTGAAATGTTCAAGTATACCCAATAATCCACTTCGAACCCCAACAAGTTTCTCTTAACATTAGTGTAGGATTTTTGACGACTCTGTGTCATTTTCAATCTCTCTTGAATCCCCTTCACCTTCTTATTTGCTTGATGAACTAGATATTGTCCTACCAACCCTGTTTCACCAACTTCAAACCACCCAATAGGATATCTTTGTCTTCTCCCATAAAAAGCTTCTTATGGAGCCATTTGGATGATCGAATAATAACATGTATTGTAAGAGAACTTAATGAGAAGTATGCAATCATCCCAATTCCCTATTAAATATATAACGCAAGACCTGAACATAGATTCTAAGGTCTGCATAGTTTGCTCTTATTTCCCATCTGTTTGAGGACAAAAAGCAGTTCTTAAGTTTACCTTAGAATTCAAACCTTTATTGAACGATTTTCAGAATTGTGTAGTACATTGTGCACCTCTATCTGAAATGATCCAAACTGAGATTCTACAAAATCACCACTTACTGAACATATAACTTAGCATAATATTCTGTCGAATGAATTATCTTTACTAGCGAGAAGTGCGCTGATTTTGTCATTCTATCGACAATCACCCAAATTGAATCGTGTTTCCTGCGAGACCTTGGTAACTGATCTTAGGCATATTTGTATGCCAATATAAATAATTTTACCCATAATTATGCTCAGATTAGGGTTGTGAAATTTTGGTTTAGGATTTGTTTTTGATTTATTCTGTGTTTCTTGACTAACCAACATGATTGGTTGTGTAGGAAGGCAATGTGAAAGCAAATATACACTAAAAAAAGCAAAATGAAGTTGTAAAAATGCCTCACAAGGATTTATGTGTTGGCTTCCCATCACACAAAAGGGAGCGAATTATCAAGCCTCGACTTAATTTTGAAGCAGAAGACACCGTGCAACCTCTACATCATGCAGAAGCGAGAAGATTATTAAGTCTCGAATTAATTTTGAGGCTGAATACGTTTTGCTATATCTGCATCGCGTAGAAACTTTCCCATTGGATCCAAAGAATCAAAGCCTTCTCTGCTTGGCGCGCTAGAAGCACAGATTCAGCAAATTCGATTTTAGTATAAATAGGGTCTTGTTTTATTTTATAAGGAATTCTTTTACTTATTTTTGAACAAGGAGCAACAGGAACAATACTTTAATATTTTTAGGGTTATATAATTTCTCTTCATCTTTGAACTCTTCAGAGTGACATACACACATTGTAAGACTGTTTGGATTATGAGTAGCTAAATACCTTGGTTCTAGGGCTGTGACAACATGATGAATGTGACATTTTTAAATTGTTAAGGGTTTTACTATGAGTTATCTATGATTCGTTCTTATGTTATTACTCTTTGTATTTAATGATTGTCCACCATAGAAATAAAACCATTGTCCAAATTGAATCCTAGAGAGGAATAAGAGGATAGAACATGGAATGTAAGAAGTTTGATTGACTCCAAATGGCTGGGGTTTATAAGTTTCTACGATAGAGATATACCTAGAAACCTTTCTTGGATCATCATATAGGAAGATATCTTAATGCTCGACTTTTGATCACTTTATCCCCATTCAAAGTTGCAGTCAGGATGAAATTTTTTGTAGTCAATTAATGGTCAAGATATCATGATCATACATCTAACCTTGTAGTTTTGCGCTGAGATAATTTCAATATAACCTTTAGTATCAGATAACGACTTCATAGTTCATGGTAAGAGTCAATCCGAGAACTTTAATACATTAATATACATATATATATATATATATATATATATAATAGTTAACATTTTCTATAAAATTTTGAAATTACAATTGATTTAAGTTGAGAGTTAGAAAATTAATACAGTCTAGTCTTAAGTCTCTGTGGGTACGATACTCGGATCGTTAACTAGAGCCATTACATTGCTTGTTCAATAATGTGCACATGAATGGGCATTTTGAGCGCAACAAGATTTTGGCGCCGCTTCGTTAGTAATTAGAATATAGTTGATTTACATAGTTCTGAAGTTAAACATTTATGAATGTGAATATGTAATGTCTTGACTTAAGATGCTAAAGACTCTTAGTCTTGTATGTATGAATGACATGAGACCTTAAGTGATGTTAAGAGAGTCCTTTATGTGGAACCTTGAACCTAGTAGTAAGTTTATGAATTTTGAAGTCGAATGCCGTAATGGTATCCTTCAAGTAAATGAATGATAAACTTACCCTTGATTGGCTGGAATGACATCATATCAAACCTTAGTGAAGTCATTATGAGCTTCTTGTCGACATTGTAAGGTAGAACTAGTGGATTTCATTGGTAGGGTAAATGTGATTGGGTTATGAACTTGATATGGAACCTCTTTATATGAACCTTGAATGTAAATTACTCTTTGAGAACAAAGGCTTGCACCGAGTGAATATGGTACGGAACTAGTTCTAGTTAAAGAATGAGACTAGAGTACAAAGCACACCTTCATATTCCTTAACCATGTACAAACTTGGTAAGTGTCCAAGTTCTTCCATTGGCAAGTAGAACACCCTCATCGGAGTAGGTAGAACTCTTGATTCCATGTTTTGCTACCATGGTCTATGTAGGTTATTGCCTATTCTCATCAATGGGATAAGTACTAGCATTAGAGAAGTCGTATGAATTTCAGGTGGTGGTTTGGGAAACTATCTAGACATTGCACAAGATACTTTGAAGGCCTTAATTAGAGTCCCTAGATCTTGTCCAAGACCATTACTTGAATGTCTTTATATGATGCATGAGTCTTAAATTAACTAATTAAATTAATGACTTATCTTAATAAAGTAGTTTAATGAATAAGTTCATATTTAGAGTAGTTAAGGGTGTCTACTTTAGGTGTGAAGAGGGCATTGGAATGGTCACTTCGTATCTTTCCTTGCTAAGTCTTAAGAAGGACTCTAGTAAGAGAAGATGATTATTATGTGGACATGATCTAAGCCGTAGGTCATCTTAAGGATTATTTATGTAGTCTTGAAGAGGTCAATCATGGATGTTATCTTCTTTATTTACTTAATTAAGTCTTTTGATAGCCTTTGTAAGGGAAATATAATATTATACATGTTATGTGTTTTGGTGTCTTGTTTGTGTGTATGTGTCTCATTATAGCTGGTCTTGAGGATCATTTAGCTGTGCCTAGAGAGGTTATATGGGCGGTCTATCTTTGTCTTACTCAAGTGATTCTTAGGATAGTTTTTAGTACGACAACTACATGCTAGAAAGTGTTGAAAGGGAAGAGAAGGCACTTTACTGTAACAGTTAAGGAATTCACTATTTAGTGGATTGAGGCTAATGTAAAGTGACCTTAAATATGTCCTAAATTGCTTAAATAGTATCTTATGTATTTCTAAGTTGATAAATGATATTCTTATGATTATGATATGATATTTAAATGAAAATATGCATATTTATAATAAATGTTTGTTTTCATGATTTTATGCATAATGTCATACTTAGTACAATTATTTGTACTAATTCCATACATTTTGCTATATCTACAGATGTAGGTGAAACATGAAAAAGATTGTGAAGGAGAGCTTGGATTATAGAGTTGTTCAAGCAAAGTGAAGTATGACTTCATTGATTCGAGGGCATACATATATATATTTTCATTATGTATATGCAATGAACGATATGAAAAGGGGTTGTAAAAGACCTTTGAGAGGTGAAGTAAGCTGGTCTCAAACTGAAACTGGACCTAACCTCTAGGGTGTTGTTTCGGGATTTGTCAGGGTTTGAAGCCTAAAGTGATTTTGACGGTAAAGTATTTCTACATCACAAGAAAACACTGGTTCTTGTTGACCCCGCGTAGCGAGACTTGTCTGAATGTTTAGGTAAACTGGAATTAAAATTCGGTAGACCTCATGTAGGTTGCGCGTTGCGAGGACGGGGTATGTTTTCATGCATTTCATTAAATAAAATAGGTTTGAAACTAGTTTTATTCAACAAACCCAACCCATCCCCCTATTTATTCCCTTAAGTCATGATTCTTTTCCCTAATTCCCCATTCCCCCTTCTCCGATCTTGAAACACACCTATTTTCCTCCCAAATTCCCAAAAACATTTTGACCCCTCGTAACACGCAGTCAGGGCTGTTGTTGATTTTTCTCTCGTGCGATTTTTGGTACTTGTCAGTATTGCGCATGTATGTTTTATTCTTCTAGTCATGATGTTTACTATGCGGATGAAATACTTGTGGTGCTGGTGAAAAAAAGGTGTTGGAGAGTTATTTTTGCTTGAAAATGTTGCTGTTTTGAATTCTTGAGTAGAAACTATTGTTATTGTAAGCATGGGTTAGCGTAACTTGGGGTTTAGGGTCAGAATTGGATGAAGGTCTACAATTGTTTTTTGTAGTGTGTAGGTGTTGTTATTTGAGCGGTTATGTTAGTTGTTGGTTAATTCCTCTATCAATGTTGAGCTAAGTTGTGTTCCATTGTCGTGATGATATGGTTATTGTACAATAGACATTGATGAGTTGTGGTTTTTTGTGGGCACAATGGGAAAGTACGAATTGCATTATCTTGTTTGCTAATGGTGTAACATTAGAACTAGGGGGAAGTATGAGTGATAAAATTGGGAGTTATATGGTCTAAGTGCGAGGTGGCGTGAGGCTACCTCCCATGTTTTTCTGAAGCGTAGACAAGTCATGGACTGAAGTGTATACATATGCGGGTATCTATGTCTACATCACAGAGTTAAGGACAAGTTATTGCTTGGGGATCTCATAAAAAGAAGCCAAGGCGTGGGAATGTCCCACCAACACCCCCAGATCCCAGAGGGCAGACTCGGCTATGTGAACTAAGAGCGGGTCCAAAGAAGGAAAGAATTAGTACAAGAAGCATACAGAAACATCTTATTTCTCTGACGTGTGTATCAATCGGGATTGTCTAATCCACGAGTTCCCCCAAATATAGAGGAGGATAAAAGAGTTGCAACTTGTCTTTGTATTTGAGAAATCTGAAGAGTGTAATTTGAGCTTGGTTCGCGATTTCTATTCCAACTGGATCTCAGACACGTATTCTCATTTTGTGATTATCCGTGGTCGCAACGCTCCTATCACATGTACCAGAATCAATGATATACTTGGTGCGACGAAGGCCACAAACTCATAGGTGCTATCTCAGTTTAACAATCGACCTACGTATCCGGCAATCCATCATTTACTTTGCGGACGTCAGTCCATGGCCAGGTGGTATAAGCATAATAATAAGAAGTATCAAAAAATCTCCCTTATACGTGATACGCTCAAACTTACTTCTCAAATAGAATTAAAACGGTCGTTTCAAGTGAAGAACCCAACTAATGAGGTTAGGATCGTTCCAAGAGGAAAATAGTTCAGACTTAACTTCAATCTATTATTACTACTATTTGATCAATTATTTCCTTAGAAAACAAAGACAACAAAAGGGTTTTTTTTACTTCTAAATGAATGAAAATAACTAGCTAAATTAAAGAAGACAACTAACAGATTCAAATGTTGGAGTTTTATCAATTAATAAAAATAACTAGGGTTTACGTGTTCCTCATAGGTTCCTCACTTGATAACTCTAACTATAACAATTTTTTCCTAGTATCTTGCATGCAAAGTGATAAGTTATGTATTTCTAAATCCTTGGTCCGGCATCTAGAAAATTTTACTCCTCACCTTGGTCCGGCTACGTGTGTTGCTATACTAACCCTTACCTTTACCTCATATTAAGCATTGTATTCGATTTTTGACTAAGTTATTACCTCGTACAAATAATTACTAGCCTATTAGATAGTAAATCTATATTGATAATTCTTTTCCTATTATCTACCTCCTTGGTCTGGTAAGTAGAATTAAGGCGAGTTCTAATGTTGGTCATCCGTTAAAAAGACTTCTAAGCGAAAGAATTATCAATACGTGCAAGACATTATTCTACAATTGTTATTTTAGTTAGGTTTTACCTCATTATTCGCCTATGGTTCACACAACCCTAGATATGGAGTTTAGTTACCCATAGTCATAATCACAATATTCATATATATGATATAAGAATTCATGAAATTACTCAATGAGAATGAATAAAATCCAGAAATTAGTTGATTAATCGAAAAAATCACCAATAATCAACTCCAAAGAAAAGTGTAACAATCCAAATTGTAATAATCAAATAATCTCCTCACAAAGAATATAGAATAAAAGTGTCTAATAGTAAGTAGTCTAACTCAAAAAATGAGGTTTTTCGAACTATTTATAAAAAACAAAAACCTAATAAAAGAAGGACTCTATTTTCTGGAAATCTGTCAAAACGCGGCTGGGTCAACGGACCTCGCGACGGGTCCTCGTGATCACGACGGGCCGCTACGGATTCCGTCGTCCCATACTTTTTCAAATTCTTCTGTTGCTTTCTTCATTACCCTTGACAGCAGGTATGACGGATCGTCATAGGCACAACGGTCCGTCGAGGGTCTTCGTTCCATTACACTTAAACCTTTTTGAAATTTGGGTATTGGGACTACTTCTCTGATCTTCACGACGAACAAGCAGGATGGACCATCACGGCTATGAGGGTCCGTCACGCACTTCGTAACCCCACACTTGGTCAGACTTCCACATCTTCCTACAGCAACTTCACTACGATGCAACCTACGGACCATCACAGGCACGACAGACCGTCACAAGCTCTGTAGGTGGTACTTTTCTGCATTTCTTGCTCAAAAACATTCGCGTTCATCTTTAGAAAGATTTCCTACAAATAAAGAGAAACTTACGTAAAAATTAATACAAAAAGGCTTTGGACACACACTAAACATAACTAAGAATCATTAAAAATACCGTGAAACCAAGGTATATCGACACCCTCAACTTAAATTCGTTGTTTGTCCTCAAGCGATGCACTATGACTCACTACAAAATCTTTGTACAATAGTATCCATGTTTAATCTTTCGCAATCATTTGGCTATCTATCCCAATCAGTCTCATCTTATTTATGCATGTTATCACTATTAGGCTTGAATTATCTGGAATCAGACCATGACACAGACTCACCACGCACTAACACCTATCCTCTTCAATTTCTCACCGAGGTGCTAATATTTAAAGTATTGCAACTAGTGTCCTCACTTCAAAACAACATCCTCACTTTTCATACAATGATTTTAGTTTGAGTATAATGATTACTTTTCAACACTCACTCTCAGAACAAATTCACATCTCATTCAAACATATTGCCATAAGCTTGCCCTTATTTTCACTGCTTTAAGTTTGCTATACAACTTTTAGGATCACGATAGGACTTTCTTAGCTTGTAACATAGGCGTAGGGTCAGCTAGGGTATATTAAGGTATATTTAGTATCTTTTTTCCCTTCTTCACATATCGGCTAAACATATCACTTTTTATCATTTTATTTCGCCCAGTTTCACATATTCTTTCACCTTGCTATTTTCCCTTCTTTCTTCATTTGTGTAAGTGACTCTCTTCTTTTCTTGCTTGTATTTATTATATTATTTTTTTTCTTTTTATTTTTTTTTCTTCTTTTATTTCACTTTTATTTCAACTGATTCTTGAGTCACTTTACTTTTGTTCTTTCTCTCTGTTTGTTCTTTCAACCCAACTTCTCAGAGAATTCTTTATAATAGCCACCCTCAACTTATGGCTTTGCCATGAGTCAAAGTACACAATACCCCTAGTTGGGTCAGGGCCATAAAAAGGTTGTTTACTTCATTAGGCACCCTCAACTTATGCTTTTGGCATAACATGTGGTGAACATGTCCAAGGAGGGACCAGGACCAACACATTATTCCTAGAAAAGATCAGTTGAGATGAAAAAGAAAAGTCTAGTTTAACCTCAAATCATTTGGATCAAAGAACGATTAATTTCATTTATTGTTTTTATGTAGGCTAAAAATGAACTATATTGGACAAGGTCCTATGATCCTTTCCTAATTGTCTATTACAACTTACCTTTAGCAGGACTAACCAGGTAAGTTGTAGCTCAGTACAAATACTGGACTATTCTAATCTTCCTCACACTCACTTGACATGTCATTAATATACCATATTATTAGACACCTAGTTCGAATTTTAGACTTGAAGTCATGTAGTGGTGTATCTCTATATCATGCTTAGAGCCACACATTTATCAATTACTATGCCTAGTCATGCATCATTTTCATTTTATCAGGATATCATTTTAGCCATCATGATTCAGAGTTATACTATGTACACAAGATTTACACATGCTGGTTCAACAGTAAAAATACTCAAACTCTTGGGGAAAAAGAACACACTCAAGAAAACACCCTAAAGAGGATAGTTAATTGGGATACTCAAACTTCACCCTAGCACTCACTTTCCATTTACCCCACCCCCAACAAAAAGACTTGCAATTGTCCCCAATGTATAAAAAAATTAAAATACTAAAGTGGTAGGTGAAGCAAACCTGGGGCGCAAAGCACCGACTATTAGCAAGCTGGTGGGTCCAGTTCCCCGAAACCCACAAACTTTGTAATCTGTACACCCTCAGTACTGTCCTCATCAGAAACAACACTATCAGCATTGCCTCCCTCTTTTTCCACATTTCTGGAGCTAGAGGCCCCAACAACTAATTCTACAACCCTCATCCGACGCGTCTCCTCATCAGCAAGCGAGCCTCTCTTCGCAGCCTCCATCTCACGGCGCTCCTTCTTCCGTGCTCTAGCCTCATCATCCTCTCGACCCCTACGCCTCCTGGCATGCTCTCGAGGGGGAGGTGGTGGAATCTCAGAAGTGGCGTATAAGTCCGCCTTCAATGTATCCTAAGTAGGCTCTGCAGAAGGGGCCTCAGACTCAGTCACCCTAGCCACTAGGATCATATCAATGTTTGCTCTAAGACTCTCGACTGCAGCCTGAAGGGTCGACAAATCTACCTTAGGGGCTGGCCGGGCTAGCACCCGCAATTCAAAAGCGTCGAAGCGCTGATGAACCTCAACGATCTTCCACTCTGTGTGCTGGACCATTCTCCACTCCAAGAGCTCTTCTGCCTCAGCAATAGACCTCTGCATCAAAGGCAGGATGTGTTGCAGAAGTGTAGCCATCTGTGCCTCTAGTTTCTGGACCCTAGCAAGCTGAACTAGAGCGGGGAAAGGGGCTAACGGAGAGGAGCTCGGGGTAGTGGTACTACCCAAGATAGACTCGACTTGGGCAGTGTAAGTGGTTTTAGAAGCAACCTGCGTAGCCGTGCGAGCCTGTGCTACCATATCAGCCAGATTGTCACCAAGTGGAGGAAACTCTTGACGGGGCCCTCTACATTGATCCAACTGATTGGCCTCATCCCTGATGAGGCCGATATCAACATTGCCTAGCGGGGTCTTGAGCTGAACAATATGGCAGATGGGCATACCTGTGGACCTGCATAAAGAAAATATCATGCACCGGAAAGGGTAAGTAGTTGTCACTTTAAAAGCCCTCTCGTGCATGACCACCTATAGAAGCCAAGCAAAGTCCACCTCAAATCCGGCTACCATTGCTGCCATCAAAACTGCACGATCCCATGTGACTATATTATCAGCGACTTTAGGGGAAAGGCAGGGGTAGTCAATCACCCGTAGAATTTAGCCGTGTAGGTCTGGTTATCCTTCTTAATAGCTCTCTTCGGCTTTGTTACCGAGTCAACACCCTCTCCATCAACAGACAAGTGCAGGGCCATCCACCTCTTGGTCATCTCTCTCAGCGATGGCTCTCGCGAGAATTGGCCATCTTTGAAAATTTGTCACCGATAGTCAAAGTTGGCGGTGAGAGGGGCCTGATTGGCATGAACATCCTCACCGTATAGATACCGGCGGATGGCAGGTAGGGAGATATCAACCTGAATGCCATGTACTAGGATATGCTCTAATAGGGACTTTTTTTTTTGCTGGGTGGGGTAGACCACCTATCAATCCGTGATCTGAGAGTAGCCACATAGGAGGCGTAGAACTCTTGTACCAACTCTTCACTATAACGGCCCAATGAACGCGCTATCCACTCCAGTCGATATCTGGTGAAGATATTGGTGATCTTTGGCATAGTCGGGATAACTATCGTAAGGACCCGCCTCTCCAATGTAAGGTTCCGTGTCATGACTCCTTTATCATTCAGAAAATTGCGTCTAATAAACTTGATACTGCCTGTCGACACACCACCGGTTGGGCTAGTCAGCAATCGGGGTGAGAGCACGAGTCGGTGAGATGGTTAAGGATTCAGAACTGTCTGCCTC